>SMMW01000534.1:0-600000 GCA_004794655.1 Marisa cornuarietis
CACAGATAATATTTCTCCACACAGTTCTACGATCTTGTCAAGAGATCACACAGCAGTTGAGAAAATTAATAAATCGAGGAACCACACAGTTAATATTTCTCCACACAGTTACTCTTTCTCCATACAGTTAATATTTCTTTACACCGTTAATATGTATCCACACAGTTGCTATTTCTTCACACAGTTAATATTAATCCACACAGTACTATTAATTCCAACCTCTGTACCAAATTCCTCTTTTTCCTAGACTCTCACGTCTGCTTCCTCTTCCAATTTCTAAACAACGCCCCCTATCAACCTTCAAACCAGGGGTGATAATCGCTATTCAATCAAGGGCGACAACCTCGTTACTTCGACGTTCAGGGGTGATAACACATGTTCATAACATTCCTCCCCTCCTACAAAAAAAAATGTTCACATTTTTGCCTAACTATAATAGAACTGTTACGTTCTAACGAAAAGATTATCTGACAGCCCTATGGAATTTCTTGATCCATTTCAGCCCTTGATAAGGCATCGGCTAATTTATTAGTGGTCCCCTTAATCGGCTGAATATCAAACTTAAACTCCTGGAGGGCTAAAGCCCACCGCATCACTCTGGCATTCTTATAAGGATTAGATGTGAGGAAAGATAGGGGCTTGTGATCAGTATGTAGGGTAAACTGTCTCCCATACAAATATCTAGACAGCTTCAGAACAGACCATACTATGGCTAAACACTCTCTTTCTACTGTGCTGTATCTCTTCTCTCTATCCAGTAATTTTCTACTCACATATATGACGGGTAAGAAACTGTTCTCAATGTTGTAGGTGAAGAGGGCTGATGGAACTTATGCACGTCGAGGGTATTGTTTTAGCATGTTTATGTAGTAGGTCTTCTGGTTTAATCATTTCCTTGAATATATCGATTACTTGTTCACTTTTTTTGCACTTCTTTATAGATTTAGACAACTCTTCTGCTGTGGTATCCGGTTCACGACGATAGGCGATCAAAGTGTGTTTAAAGTTTTTTTTTACAAGAGCAGATGGTGTTGCTGTTTTTCTTTTCTTGCGAACTCTCGTGATTTTCATCCTTTTGTTCTTGCCTACCAGCTCGAAGCTCAGCAGTAGGTATTGTAACTCCTTGAAAAGTGTTACATTGGAGTCCTCTACAAATGCCTGTTCTTTCTTGGTTGTCCCCAGCCCTGTTATGGGTTCTGTGAAACTCTTCTGATGGATTTCACGATCTTTTGACAAGATGCCAATGAGTATCTTCTTCTCTGCTATGTCTTCTACTAACTGGCGTTTCAATCCCAGATATTCCTTTTGAGTTTCTCTCCTATCACCAAGTCTTTGTTCGAATTCTCTCATTTGCTTTGTCAAACGTTCCACGGCTCGGTTAGCCTCCACACTGTTTAATTTCTCGACTTCCAGAGATCCTTCCAGGTCTCTAACACGAAGCTTTAAGCTTTCTGAGTTGAATTTCGTTTCCAGATGAGCTGTTCTTTCTGCCTCGGTGTTTCCTTCCAGAGAATTCAATCTTGTGATAGTATTATCAAGATCTTTCCTGAGTCTTTCCTCTCGTTCCTTGAAGGTTCTGATATCTGCTGAGGCTTTCAGTAGGTCATCACACTGATGCTTACGTCTCAACTCCAATTCATGAATCTTTTCTTTCAACTCACCAATGGTCGACTTCTGTTGTTGGCACAGTACAGTCAATCGATCTCTTTTCTTTTGGTTAACATCCATCTCGGCCTTGAGTTGAGCAATTTCTTTGTCCCTGATCTCTAACTGCAGTCTACACTCACGACCTTCTGCATCTTCTGTTATGGTCTCTAGTGAGGAATCGCTTTGCTGTAATTCCATTCGGTTGTTCTTCTTTATATTCCATTGAACTGGTGGTAGAGTTAGGGGTTGAGGTCCCTGCATCTGGCGTTGGAATTGCGCGCGTGTGGTAACCGCTGCTGTTGGTTCTGACTCTTTCTCTTGTACATCAAATACCACCCGTTTTGTACCTCTCACGTTTCCAATGATTAGGTCGACAACTGGATTTTCGATGACACAACATTTCAGGTCTCCACTGAAGAAAGGTGTCTCTACTGGAACACGTGCTAGAGGGAAGGTTTCAACCTTTCCACCAAAGGTAATACAAGATTGTTTCCCGTTCAGTCGGTCTTGAGGTTGAACCAAGGAGGCTCGTATACCGGAGATGGTTGCACCTGAGTCGCGTAGCACCTTAACTTGCTGTCCCCTAATCCGTCCTGGATACAGATGTAGTTTACCCAATTCCTCCTCGTCGGTGACTGAACACATAATAGCAACGTTGGCTGGGGTTGGGTTGCTCTCATTTTTCCAATTTCCATTTGTGTTATCTTGGGGTCTATAGCTTGGACAAACCTTCGCTATATGTCCAAGTCCTCCACAGTTGAAGCAACGTCGTGGTGGTTTCCAACGATCAGGATGACAAGGGCTGTTTCGATCATATATGGTCGTTGGTGCTTCCTTCGGAACTGTTCTTATTGGTGGGGAGTGGGGTGGAGTCCTCCATGATTCATTCCTTCTGTAGGGAGGAGTATTTGGTTGTCTTGAAGATCGAGGAGAAGTAAATTGGTGTCTGTCCTGCTTTGGGCGAGCTGGCGGTGAAGAAGGAGGAGTGGCTTGTCCCACATTTGCGAACATGATAGTTTCTGTTCGTCTTGCCGGAGATTTCTGGGGGTGTGCTTGGCGATAACGTTCAGCACTGTCAATCATTTCATTAGCGTTCTGAAAATCTCTTTCTCTCAGAAATACGGCTAAATCTCTAGATACACTTTGCAGTATTTGTTCTCTGACTAGCAGATCATGCAATCCTTCATAAGTTTTTTGGACTTTGGATAAGTCAATCCACCTGTTGAACAATCCGATTAGTCGGGCTTGAAAAGAATGCATTGACTCTTGAGATTGGGGTTTCACCGATCTAAATTTTTCTCTGTATCCTTCGGCTGTGCACTGAAACTTGAGTAATAGTTCTCTTTTGAGCACATCATAATCCACGGGGCCCTGTACACATAGGTTATCATATAGCTGGAGGGCTTCTCCGTGAAAAGAAGTGGCGATTTGTAATGGCCAGATATCTCTGGTCCATTTAAGGGACTGCGCCTGAGCCTCAAATCGATTCAAAAATGCGTTGATATCGTCTTCGTCCTCTTTGAAGGCGGGGAGTTTATGGGTGAGTCCTTTTGGGGTTTGGTTCCCATTACTCCTCGTCGCGCTGGAATCGGTCTCTCTCTAAACGTAGTTTCTCTAATTCGAACTGACGCTCGGCCTCTCTTTCTCTTGCGGCCCTTTCAGCTTCTTTTTCTTTAGCTATCCTGTCAGCTTCTTTTTCTTTAGCTATCCTGTCAGCTTCTTTTTCTTTAGCTATCCTGTCAGCTTCTTTTTCTTTAGCTATTCCTGTCAGCTTCTTTTTCTCTATCTTCTGCTTCTTTCTCTCTGTCTAATCTTTCTGCTTCTTTCTCTCTGGCTAATCTTTCTGCTTCTTTCTCTCTGGCTAATCTTTCTGCTTCTTTCTCTCTGGCTAATCTTTCTGTATATCTGTCCTGCCTTTCAATGCACTGAAATACATACTTTGTAAGGGCTTCTTCTTTCAATCCCAACAGTTGTCCTTCTTTCATAAAGTCGGCTACCTCCCTAACGGATTCAGCCATGGTTAACACCTATCCAACACAATTACTCTAGTGTGTTTACAAAAAGGGAGCACCCTACTATCTAAGCTTCTAATAAGGCAGAAAATACAACCAGAATTGCAATAAGTCTAAGCTACTGGCATGTCAACATCAATCAGGCAAAAAAAATTATCTTCAAGGAATGCAACTGGGTTACAAAATAACATCAATAGCAGTCTTAACTTGTTCAAAACTAGTCACTCAGATTTCTAGATCTATTAACAATCCTAAAGTACCGTACGAGTACATCAAAATAATCCAGGGGCGACAACTTATTCAAACATCCAATGACTTCACATAAATTAATAAGTGAACACGCAAGGCCCAGAATTATTATTTTTTTTATAAAAATAAAACAAGACAGATAACTACAGGATAGAGAACATCCACTCTCACTTTCGGTTTCTGCATACACTTTCACACAGAATAGTGAGCTTGGAAAATAAAGACGAGAGGCAAAGTAGAAACAGAGGCTAATTCCTTACTACGGGTAGAACTTTACACACCCGTAGACCCGTGAAGCTGGAGACGGGGAAACTGCACCACGCCCAACATGTAACACTTAAACACTGAGCAAATATAAATAAGTACAACCGCTTTGCAAAATTCTCAAAGATAAATAATTAACTGCCAACCTTCTACCACTAAGTCCCAGGGGAATCACAAACACTGAATCGAAGACCCACTTTCACCCGACTCTGTACCAAACGAAACAAACCCACGACAGGTCACGTCGGGGTCACCAATGTCAGGAACGCAGGGAAAGTGTGGACAGGTCACACACAACACACACTGGCCTCACAGCCTTCTTCACGTGTCCTTTCACACAACAAAATACAAAGACCTGCACATGGGCTCGAACGTTTCTATTAATCGGGTGAACGTAAATATATACTTTACTAAATAACAACAGAAAACTTCAGCACAAATATTCTACACTGAGTTTGCACCGAAACAAATATATCTAAGCAGTTTATATTAAAGTCCTTCAAGTTCTCTCTTCTTCTGTTGTTGGGGGGGGGGGAAAGGGTCGACACGGCAAACAGTTCCCCTCTTTCAGTCTTGCTCTCTGGCGTTGATCATACGGACAGCCTACATTCACCAAATAACTCCGACAGTCTAACGGCAGACAAATGATCAAGTCAATAAAAATTCCACAGTAGGTAAATCCACACAGTTCTACGATCTTCTCAAGAGATCACACAGCAGTTGAGAAAATTAGTAAATCGAGGAACCACACAGATAATATTTCTCCACACAGTTCTACGATCTTCTCAAGAGATCACACAGCAGTTGAGAAAATTAGTAAATCGAGGAACCACACAGTTAATATTTCTCCACACAGTTACTCTTTCTCCATACAGTTAATATTTCTTTACACCGTTAATATGTATCCACACAGTTACTATTTATCCACACAGTTGCTATTTCTTCACACAGTTAATATTAATCCACACAGTACTATTAATTCCAACCTCTGTACCAAATTCCTCTTTCTCCTAGACTCTCACGTCTGCTTCCTCTTCCAATTTCTAAACAACGCCCCCTATCAACATTCAAACCAGGGGTCATAATCGCTATTCAATCAAGGGCGACAACCTCGTTACTTCGACGTTCATGGGTGATAACACATGTTCATAACATGTAACTCGCTCTTTTTTGTTTATTGTATTGCTTATTTTTATTTATTTTTATCTGTACTGATTTCGAAAATATGATTGCCTACTGGATTGATAAAGTTAGTCATTTTCATTGAGTATTCTCTCCATTTGACAACAGGTTTGTTTAAAATCTTATTCATAATAGTTGTACTTTGTCATTTCAGATTGGATCGTCCACAGAAGTTGACACAGAAAACAGTGTTAAGACACCAGTACACCCACTGTTAATGTTGATATTTTAAAATAAAGTTCTCTTCCAAAGTTCTTTTAGTGAATCCTTTGAATGTGCACTGAAAATGCACTTCTTACAAATT
Organism: Marisa cornuarietis; assembly: GCA_004794655.1. Lineage (NCBI taxonomy): Eukaryota > Metazoa > Mollusca > Gastropoda > Architaenioglossa > Ampullariidae > Marisa > Marisa cornuarietis. Next base: position 5,659 of record SMMW01000534.1, read on the forward strand.
ACTCCTAACACCGGACCTCTGATTTAATGCTACATTTTTTTTTGGTTAAGATATAAATACCTTCTGATTAGCGGCTGTGAGCTTTACAATTACAACATTGCGACTTTATAACAAGTAATTGGTGCAGCAACAATCTCGAAATAATCAGTCTTTTCAAAAAGTTATATTGACTTTGACAGTGATCATCATCATCATCATCATCATCATCATCATCATCATCATCATCATCATCATCATCATCATCATCATCATCATCATCCAACTACAAAGAAACAGACAAATTTCATACAGATGAGGTTTATTTTCGCAGCAAAATGTAAGTTAACATCCCAGTTCGGTTCTCACAACTTTCTCTTCACTGCCGGATCAGTAGCATCTACTAAACGTGTCTGAAAGACGAAAATTTAAAAGCATATCAATGTGATGTAGTTTACATTAGCAGAACTGAAGTCGACGGCCATATCTTACAATTATAGAAAACTGAATAACAATGATCAGTATAAGAACAATGACTATAAAATAAAAAAAATAAATTGTTGTTTTGAAGGGCGGTACGTTTCGTTGCACACACACACACACACACACACACACACACACACACACACACACACACAGTGTAGGAAACCGGTTTATCAGGAGGAGACTACTCGGGTCAGCACCGTGAGGAGGTGTGAAGTCTGTAGAAAGGTGTGTCTAACAGACGTGGAGAGGCCACCACCAGCGGCACAAAGGATGATTACGATCATATCTTGCACTGATCTCGATCTGTGGGTCGTTCTTACACCCGGCTGTGTAGATTTTACCGATAGCAGTAGCTCTTACAGAAGTGAAAGACAGAAAGGGAAAGAAACGAAGTCTATAGGCTCCCCCACAGTTCACAAGACGAACGACTCCGACAGTCGCTAAGACACCTCACATGTGAATTTTTAATACAACACAACACAACACTGGAAAGTAAATGCTGTGTCATAGACTTTTCGAAGGATAAATAAGAATCAACGATTTTCTAGTTTATTGCTCATTATAAAATAGTTTTTACGATAACATATTTATTAACTTGTTGACTTCTGGATACACAAGAACTTTACTCATAATACTTTTGTTTTATAAATAAATTTGGAAAAATATTTCTACAAATCAACAGTAAACCAGAAACTAGTAGCAAAAGTTTTATATTACTCTTGAATGTGATACTTCTACAATACTAGGCACGAGTGGTGGGCCTTGTCACCTGCCTCGTCTAACCACGTGATCCCCCCTAACGACAGGTGTCAGCCAAGGGACCACTGACTGACTAGAATTTAATTGTACACCCACTAAAAGTCTTGCTGCTATTATCATCATAACCTTTTCCTGTGAAAGAGGAGGTGTTAATGATTATAATTTACTCAGTAATTGCATGAAGTAGAAACAGAGTGTAAAGACTACAAACGCCGAATTTTGATTAAATTTCTGTTTTCAAGAATAGTATGGATACATTTTTAAGCGCTTTTCAGTAAGTTATTTTCGACATATTTTAGAATCCTGTAACATGTTTATGATGTCATAAAGAGGGAAGAAACCGCATATTGACATTAATGTGACTTAGTAAAGCTTACCGCAGTCTCAAGACTTTTCACAGCCATAATATTATAATATTATACTTCTAATACTATTCAAATATAATCAAGTTATTACATATTCACGAAAAATATGGCTGGCATCATAAAGGACTTACTCCTCTCGCAGACTGACGGTATCCTGTGAGAATTTCTGTGGTCGTTCCACCGACCGTCAGGGAACATGTGAACACAGGTCTCCCGTCCTCCATAGTTATTGGGCTCTCGAGGCGCCCAGTTGGTGTATGACAGGGGTCTGCCACTAGATGTCAGCACCCAGCGTCCATTCCACAATTTATTGATTCCCAGCCAGGCTGAGGACAATAACAGGTCAAACAGACGACTGCAACACGTTTCCCGTTTAATTTTGTTTATTTGTATATAGTTATTTAACGTATGAGAAAAATTAGTTATATATTTTAAGCCGATAACAAAATCTTTAAAAAATATTTTCTAACCAGTATAACAAGTTTTATAAATTAGTAAAAGATTGAAACTGTTCCGTCATAAGCTTATACAACTCACTGTCAGGTTTAGATTGTATTTGTTGTGCTGGGGGCCATAGTTATGAAGCGTAAGTCTTTGCCCCAGGGTATAATCGGGACCCCAAGAACAGACTTGTTTTTGAAGTTATATAGCGTTGCCCAGAGTTTGCAATTGCTGCCTCATGTTTCTTTACCCAGGATACCTTTGCCACCGCTTCCTTAAGTAGCCCAGGAGCAGCCACTTGCCCTTGCTTGATAACTATGACCCCTGAAGATTTCTCTACCTCTCCACATATGTGTGAAATGAGGAGAGAGATGTTGGCTCTCATGGCACCACGTTATGTCACTTACCACTATTTCTTCCAATCAAACTCCGCACAAAATTATTTTCCGAAATGGATGTGATTTCAACGAGGTAGCCACCAAAAGCCCGGCATCGACTCTTTAAAAAGAACAATGCGAAATAGAGTGTACATCGTTTGTGAGTTTCTTTTTTTTTGTAAAAGTAAAAGATTCTATTAATTATATTATACCTTATTGAAACCAAAAATTTATGAAGAGTGCAAGTGATGTTCGCACCCCGCTGTAACCATGGCTTCTTTTTACCCAATGAGCCGTTAGCAAAGTGAGACTAGATGGTATGAAATAAGTCACTCAGTGTTGTCCGCTGTAGTACTTCAACAGTAACCACATGCAAACTATCCCAGTGGTCAGTGCGCTCCACCTTTGAGCAGAAGATTAAATGTTGAAGGCTCGAGATATTAAACCCTGTAAACTCCCTTAGCCCAGCCAGCTGATGGACCTGGTTCATCAACCAAAGTAAAGACAACAGATGTAAAAAGTTTTGATCCAACTGTCATGCCTTATCGTAAGCACGGTGAACCACTTACATTCACTGCCTCTACGCCACTAGGCAGTGGATGTTACCCGCGAGTCACTAGACTTTTATGTGCGTTCATTGACGTCACCAGGAGTGGGACCGTTGTACCTCACTACTTTCTGAATTATTGGCTGCTACACGACGTGTGTAAATTTCAATATTATAAAATATAATAATTCTAGGAGAATTGTATGCACGCTTTTTTCAAACACAAGTTGACGAAAGGTCCCCATTTTCTCATTTGTTGGATTTAAAAAATCCACTCATGCAGAATTGCTGGGAACAGTCAAAAACAACCAGCTTACCTCTGCGTCATCCCACTTGAGTGATTGTGAAATGTAGATGTAGCAGGAGTTGCCATATGGAACCCACGAGGTGGGACACCGAAAACAATCTGTAGACATCAACAAGATATTATCCAAATGTTATTTTATGTTGAATATTAGAGACTGCTTGTTTTATTTTTGGTTCATTTTTGTTCTTGTTTTTGTAATTTTGTTGCTGCTATGCGTAAAAAAATTCAGACATTTTTTTAAAATCCACGATTTACAAAATATCCAAAATATACAGAAAATGAAACACAAAGTTAAAAAAGAGAGAACACAATGAAAAAGTAGGAGAATGTCATTGGAAAGAGTAATTAAATGTCACATGATGAGAAGAAAGACTACGAATATACAGATGGTAGTTTGGTCCTTGACTCAGCGACAGAGAGACAAAGGGGCGAGAACTACTCACGGCACATGCCACCAAGAGCCAGCAGCAGGAGTAGCGTTGTTGAAGACATGTTTGCCTGTACAGGTGTTGCAGGTGGACTGATCCACATTTATACTCTTAACCACACAGTCCGCCATTGTGCTCTCATGGTCATTGAGAGTAATATGGGCAATATAACTCATGGGGTTAGGACACGTATTGGTAGTGGAAATAACAGTATAACACCAGCTCATGTTACTACAGTTGTCCTTCACACACCAGGACGTGTGTATACAACAGCGGGCAATGGAGTGTGGGTGGTGGTGCCCCCTGGACACCTCATTGACTGCAGGCTGTTACTGGGTGTCGTCACAATGACTTCTGCTCTTGGTGAACAGTCATTGTCGTCCTCAGTTTGCTGTCACTTTCATAGATTTCATGCACTTACAAAATTTGCACTTATTAAAAAAATATTTGGGGCATCCTAAGACTATTTCCAAAACGCAAACGTCTCTTGTGAGATGACTTTTACTTTCAACCCTTTCCCCTAGTGTTATCTGTCGACTCTTACTGTGTCCGTATGAATATGCTTACAACATGTCTGTCTCTAACAACGACAGCTCCACCACCGTACAGTTACAGAAAACAACAGCGCTGTATCTCAAATGTCAGCTTTAATAAATAAATAAATAAATAAATTATATGAAAGAGGGAACCTAGCGCAAATGGTGGAAGACGGACAAGGGTAGAGGTTAGAAGGCAATAGCCAAATATATCGGAAAGATATCAACAATAAAAGTGCTTTTAGAATTTCCTGTATTACATACGTAAGTGGTGACATACATGAAGTGTATTTATTTTAAAACTGATATATCATGCTTCAACAATTTGTTAGCTGCGATATCTTTCATGCATAGTGTTAGAAACTATTTCTTTCGATCTATGCGGATTGCTCCGCATTCCAACTGTTGGTTAGTTTGTTGGTAAGGTTTAGCAGTTGACCGCTTGTGCCTGCGATCAGATGTCGCCTGTAAAACGAAGGTTTTAATCGGCCGTCCACCCATGAAAATGGAAGTGGGATGATCAAGGAAGGCTTCCCGGATCATTGTTATCTTGGTTTTGAACAGCACAGGTGATACGAGACAGCATTGACGGACACCTACTGAGGTGTGAAAAAACACCCATTTAGTTCTCACCTGTGCTGCTCTCATTTTTCTATATTATGGCACTTTGACTTGGACAAACCTTCGATGGTAAAAGTTTGAATAACATGATGCAGCTCGAAGTTTGCTGATTCTGAGGCTGTTTTGCTATTAAGATGCAAAAGTGTAAATTCTTTAAAACTGTGATCCAACCTTGTCTCAAGCCAGCTTGTTTTTCCACAAATTCCTTCGAGATGGTGTTGATGCTCCTCTTTATTACATTCATCCTGACTTTGCGTTTGTAGATTTTTAAAATAATTGTTTTGTACTTTTGACAATGATTTCTCTTTCTTTGTCTTTGGCTTTCTTTTTTTTTTCATTCCATACAAAATTTGTAAAAAAAAGTTTTGATGTGCAAAATCAGCATTCTCAAATCTATGTTTTAATTTTCATACAAACACGTTCTTGTATTGAGATACAGAGATGAAATCTGAAACAAGCTCCTACTGTGAATATCCCATCGATCTTAGAAACTGGACACGTGGAAATTAGGGCCATTTGAAATAAAATCTTTACTACGCGTCCACAGACACGACATCTGTTGACAATGGAAGCCGTTACAGCAGCACAAAATATCAAATGTGGGAGTAGCTAGCTTTTTTTTATTCCTGTATTACAATTCACAGAACACAATTCAAACACCTCTTTCATTCTTTGATACATACTAGAGGTATAATTATAGAGTGTTTGATATCCATATTTAAAAATAGAGAGAGAAGAGAGAGAGAGAGAAGAGAGAGAGTGGGACAAGAAGAAAGTGTCCACATGTAGCATTACAAAAAGCTGTACCTAAAAACGCTGCACAAACACACAACTGTTCCTGGTTTACATGACAATTGGAAATGAAATCAATTTGGCATATATATATATATAACATACACATATTAAAACCTCTAAATATGTGCAAAAAAAACTAGAGAAGGGAAAACAGACAATGCCCTCGTGTACTAATACAAAACGCTGTACCTAAGGTACAGTGTAGCTAGCTTTTCATCTCTTATTCTTCTGATGTTAAATGTGTGTTGTCAGAAACTGATGTGAATACTACGCTTGTCTCTGGTTGAAGAGAAAAGAAATCCACGCTTGATGTCAATGTGCTGAACAACTACCGCCCAGTCTCCAACTTGTCTTTTCTCTCTAAGATCATAGAGAAAATAGTTTTGACACAGCTCTGGGCCTATTTACAAGACCACCATCTTCTTCCACAAGCTCAGTCGGCGTATCGACCTTTCCACAGCACCGAGACCACTCTTATTAAAGTAACAACAGATATATTATCTGCTCTTGACAGTGGTGATCTCTCCATTAACCCTACTGGACCTGTCTGCTGCATTTGACACTATAGACCACTCTCTGCTTCTTCACAGACTCCACACCCTCTACGGGATTTCTGGACCTGCCCTCTCATGGTTCAACTCCTATCTCACTGATAGGACCCAGACTGTGGTAGTCGATGGTCAGACATCTCGCCCTGCTTCACTTTTCTGTGGTGTTCCCCAAGGCTCAGTACTTGGCCCAGTTCTGTTCATCCTGTATACTAAACCACTTTCATCTTGCATCCGGTCTCACCAGGTGTCTCATCAGTCCTATGCAGATGACACGCAGCTTTACTGTTCTATTCCACTGGCTGAGTCTCACTCTGCTATTAGCTCTATAGAAGCTTGTATCAGCGATGTCAAGGGCTGGATGGTAAAAAAACAAGCTTAAACTAAATGATGATAAAACAGAAGCCCTCTTGTGCCATAGAAGAAGACATCAACCTTCACTCGTCAGTCTGCCCAATCACATCAAGGTGGGCGACAGCAACATCACCTTCACGTCATCCGTTAGGAATCTGGGATTTATTGTCACCGCAGACATGACCCTTGATAAACATGTTACAGCTGTCTGTCAGTCTGCCTACTATGAGCTCCGTAAGATCAGTGCCATCCGTCATTTTCTCTCTACACGTGCCACCAACACTCTTGTCTGTGCGTTTGTTCTTTCTCGACTTGACTACTGCAACTCCTTGCTGGCAGGCTGCCCCTCATCCCTTATTCAGAGACTTCAGAAAGTACAGAACTCCGCTGCACGTCTGGTACTTAGAGCAAGGAAACGGGACCATGTCACTCCTCTCTTTCGTTTTCTACACTGGCTACCCATCCGTTCTCGCATCCAGTACAAACTGTCTGTGCTGTGTTTTAATTTCCTTGCTGGCTCCTGTCCTGACTATTTCTCTGAACTTCTCATCCCTTACTCTCCGTCCAGACAACTCCGCTCTTCCCCTGACAACCGTACTCTGACTGTTCCTGTCACCAGAACAACAACATATGGTCACAGGACTTTTGGCTACTGTGCTGCAAAACAATGGAACTCACTTCCTTTCCATATCCGCCACCTTCCTACAATTGAATCCTTCAAATCTGCACTGAAAACGCACCTCTTCCTTGAGGATTACTCCTAGTCCACAATGCTAGTCCTTACCCCCCCCTTCCCTCTTGCTACTTTACCCATCACTATTTTTCTCTGTTCCTGTTACTTGATGCCTTTTGTTATCTGTTTTTGTCAGTACTGTCGTTTTCTTTCGTCCCCTTTGTTCTGTGTCTACTTAGTCCACGTCTCTTCCCCGTTTTAAGCGCTAAGAGCATGCTCTCTACGAGTGTGAATATGCGCTATAAAAATCTTCACTATTATTATTATTAGAGAGTTCACAAGATCATCAAAACAATTACTATTTACAAAGCACGGTCGCCAGTCTCATAAGACACAAGGGTTTCTTACTCCCAAGAGTTAAGCAGGCCAGGCAAGTCTCTTTTGTCCAGAAAGACACTTTATTGAAGAGTTGAAACAGACCGTCGCCAAAAATTCTTAATAATGGAAATACCAAATAATATTTTATGAACGGAATTTATCTATTAAGGTTGAGATTTTATATACAGTGCTGCTGTCTGTACCTGTACAGTGTTTGAGCTGCCATTCTTAGACACAGGCATGCTGGTAGTGGGAGTCACACCAGGTACATCAAGAGGTGGAGGATAAAGCTGGGAGTCGGGATTGAAAGTGAAAGTCGTCTCGCAAAAGACGTTTGCATTTTTGAAATTGTCTCAGGAAGCTAAATGAATTCTTCAGAAAGTGCATTTTCTAAAGTTTTTAAAGTGCCTGGAATCTATGAAATTGACAGTAAACAAGGAGTGTTCAAGAAGAGCGAGAGTGACTGTGACGACACCCAGTAACAGCCTACAGTCAGTGAGAAGTTTCCAGAAAGTGCCACGTCCACAAAACGCAATGACTCTCATAAATGGCCGCTCTTGTGGACGGCCTGGTGAGTCAAGGACAACTGAAGTAACATGAGGTGATGCTATACGTGTTATTTTTATCAGTACGAGTCCTGCCCATATCAGTTTCAATGACCACGAAAGCATAATGGTTGACTGTGTTGTGAAGAGTATAAATGTGGACAAATTATCTCCAGGACAACTTGAGTTCGACGCTGAGACCTGCACAAAGCTGTTTAGTCTTTTGACACAAAAGTTTTTAATCTTACAAATTTTTCATAAAAACATGTTAAAACCTGAACATATTATTTGTAAGTAAATTAATAAAAATGTACTTGTTATTGCTTTCAAATAAAAAAGGGATCTGACGTTTATCTGACGTTCACGAAAAGAAATATCAGTATCAGATATCTGATATATCAGAACATCACATATATAACAACGTCAACAATCAGTCAGTCAGTCATCCCTTGCCTGGCACCTGTGATGGATAGACGCGGCAGCTGACAGGGGCCGCCACTCTTGTCTATTTTGAGCGATAGTCAGCAGGTCCTGTACAGGACGACCAGTCCAGTCTTTGACCTTCGTAAGTCAGTTCTTTCTCTGACCACCGCGGTGTCGGCCACCCTCCAAGGTGCCTTGAAGGAAAGTCTTCGACAAAGTGTACTGCGGGTCACATGACCAAAGAAGACCAGCTTACGTCGCTTGACTGTTGATAGTAGAGGTTCCTGGTGTCCTACCAGTGTGGCCATCTTGTTTCTGACAAAGTCGTTGGTTTTATGTTCTTTGTATGAGATCCGGAGCAGCTTCCTCAGGCACTTGTTCTTCTTCGGCGAGCAGAGTCCACATGTCACATCCTTAGAGCAGGATCGGCACTAGCAGGGATTTGTACAGTCTGTACTTGGTAGTGAACCTTATAATAATAATAATAATAATAATAATAATAATAATAATAATAATAATAATAATAATAATAATAATAATAATAATAATAATAATAATAGTGGAGATTTGTATAGCGCATATTGACACTCATAGAGAGCATGCTCTTAGCGCTTAAAACGAGGAAGAGACGTGGACTAAGTAGATACAGAACAAAGGGGACGAAAAAAACGACAGTACTGACAAAACAGAAAACAAAAGGCATCAAGTAACAGGAACAGAGAAATAAAGTGATTCTGTGAGAAAGATGGGTAAAGTAGCAAGAGGGGGGAGGTTAAGAAGGACGAGCATTGTGTGGACTGTGTTAGGAGTAATGCTCAAGGAAGAGGTGCGTTTTCAGTGCAGATTTGAAGGATTCAATTGTAGGAAGGTGGCGGATATGGAAAGGAAGAGAATTCCATTGTTTTGCAGCACAGTAGCCAAAAGTCCTGTGACCATATGTTGTTGTTCTGGTGACAGGAACAGTTAGGATACGGTCATCAGACAAAGAGCGTAGTTGTCTGGACGGAGAGTAAGGGATGAGAAGTTCATATCATATCATATCCAGATCATATCTAGCCTAGCCATTGCCGCTGTTGCTGTTGCGATCCTGATGCTGATATCTGGCGTTGAGCTGCCGTCGTTGGAGAGGGTGGCTCCCAAGTACTTGAAGCTGCTGACCTCTTGGAGCTGTACCCCGTTCATAAAGATCTCTTGCTGTTGCCATTGATCATAACTTTGCTCTTTTCAGTGCTGGTCTCCATTCCATATGCAGTTGAGCTGTCTGTCAAGTCTGTTGGTGAGGTCTTGCAGTTCTTTGTTAGTACCTGCTAATAAATCATTGTCATCTGCGCAGCGTAGGCTGCAGACTGGTCTTCCACCGATTGAAGTGGAAGTATGATGGTCATGACGAGCTTCGAGCATGATGTTCTCCAAGAATATATAGAATAGCACGGGTGATAGGGGACATCCTTGGCGAACCCCTACTGTGGTGCGAAAGTAAGCTCCTATTTGGTTGTTCGGCAGAACTGTACTCGTTGAGCTGTTATACAGCGCTTTAGCAACTTGGACGAAGGCTTCTTTGATATTGAATTTCCGCATCACATGCCATAGCCCCTTCAACTTCAACAGCGACCGTGAGAATCGTACTGCTTCCAGATTACATCCTTCATGATAAATAGCTTAGAAAACCAGACAAAAATTACTTCCACTAGATTCTGTCTCATACATTATATACATTTATAAAAAATAAGCAAAATTATCAAGGTGTCCCAGTGCCATCTGTTTGACCAGTAAATGCATGCAGCCTGGCAGACGTTTTGTGGAATGGACGCTGGGTGCTGACGTCTAGTGGCAGACTCCTGCCATACCCTTACTGGGCGCCTCGAGAACCCAGTAAGCAGTTAGTACGGGAGATCTGTGGTCAAATGTACCCCAACTGTCGGTGGAACGACCACACAATGTCTCAGAATATACCGTTAGTCTGCGAGAGGAGTAAGTCTTTCATGATTCCAGTGTGTGCGTGCGTGCAGACCGGCCATCATAATCATAATTCAGTATTTTTATTTTATTTTATAGTTATTATTGTTATGCCCATCGATGGAATTTTTAAGGGCGTCAACTTCAGTTTAAGCAAACCACATTGAATTTACATTTGTACTAATGACCCGGATGTAACAGCGCGTGCTAGAGGTAGACATCTGCTAGCAGCAGCAATAGATACGATGATGTGAACCACGTATAGATGAACTTGAAAATATATTTTTCAGGGCAAAAAAAATCATTCGTGCATCAAATTTTTCTGTTTCTTTATAGCTGGATAATGATAATAATAAACATGATGATGATGATGATGATGATTTCTCACATGTGTGTGTATGTGTGAGTGTGTGTGTGTGTGTGGGTGTGTGTGTGTGTGTGTGTGTGATAATTCTTGCTGGGGAAAAGGATATAATAATATTAGGAGCGGTGACAGCCATTCGACAAGAATATCTAAAAGTGACGAACGTCAACGCCAATCTCTGACGTAATAGATAATTATTGCTGATAATTACTTTGGTTTTTATCATGAATCGTTCCTCAAGAAGCAAAAGCTGAAGACAGAAATTTCTCGTGAAGTAAAAAGAGTACTTTGATGTCTAGTTAATACTGAAGTAGAATGGTGCTACCGTCCAAGCCAACATTTTATGGAGTGTCCATCATAATCCTCTCACTGCTGAAGATGTTATTTGGTGAGATAATTCTGTGAATTGCACAAATATGGTTGATATATATATATATATATACTTCGTCAGGGCAAAAATTATACATTTCTGTGAAGGGTTTTGTGATAGGAACAATCCAGATTATGTTTGTTTAGTTTTCCGGCATCTCAAAAGATCTCATTATACTACTTTGAAATTAAAGTTGAATTGATTGAGCAGATTGTATTAAATTTAACTCCGTCTACCAACTCTATTCCATAAAACAGTATTATTGTTTATTATACATATCATTCATACACAGTCATACTGTTGCTTTACAGCGCAGAAGGCGTGTGACGATGACTGGACACTGTTTGGGGACTCCTGCTACATCCTCGTTGATCAACAGATGCCCTACTGGGACGGAATGGTAATACACATATTACTGGAGAATACAACTTCAAAAATACTGAAGCAAAAACAGTAAAACACTTTAAGAAGTTCATTAAACATTCCAATATTCAAAAATGTCCAACAAACTAATGAAGTTAACATTACAATCAGATTGAGCCATAAGTAAATGATCTTTTAACAATTTATTATAATCACTGTAATAAAATAATAATCAACAACGATGAGTGACTGATTTTGCATTCAATGTTATTCTTGATAATAAATTCTTTGTATTTTCCTTAGATTTTCTGCAACAGCCAAAATGCAGATATCGTGGAAATCAACTCTGTAGAGGAAAACACGTTTGTAACCAACTTTATGAAACAAAGAACCAGTTACGAAAAATTACTTTTGACTTTGTTTGTAAACAAAATGAATGAGATTTTCAGTATTAGTAAAATCGCGATTTAAAAAAAATTGTAATGAAGGGAATTAACAGGAGTAATATGTGAGTGTTTGATCAAGTATTTTCTTAATGTTCTGCTGTGCGTCTATTTATGGAGCAGTGAAGAAGTAAATAGTGAGAAGAACAAGTCTTGTATGAAGGTAACCAATGGTTGTCAATGGTTGGCATCATAACCATGTGTAGTACAAATCTGTCTGCTGCTATTTGTTACTGCATAATTATAGCTTTACTCGGTGGCAGATTTTATTGGAAAACACTATAAGCGTCATTAATATATGTACAGACGAGCACATCATACTTAGGACTACTTATACACAATAACAATATTAAATAGTCTCGCTGTGTTCATTAAATGTCCTGTCGTCAACAATTCCTCTCTCCCAAGCACTTGATAAACATATTTTTATAAATAATATTGTACATACTTCTCTCGTCTAACCAGATAGCAAAGTGTGGATTGGAGTTGATGACGTCGTTCAGGAAGGACACTGGGTGTACACCAAAAGCGGCCGCAAGATTGGTTACAGCAAGTGGGATGCGTACGAACCCAATAACCTCTATAGTGCAGAACATTGCCTTGAGCTGCGGCACAGTTCTTTCTGGAACGATATCTCTTGTTCTTTTCCGCACATGCCGGTCTGTGAGCGTCCGAAGGTAGGTGTCAGTCTGCAGCAACTGTTCGCCTTAGAATTGCTAACATTCTGTCTGTCTTGACTTTCAAATAGTTTTATGAATATACAAATATTGTGTCTTCACTTACAGATCGCTCGTAATTTAATTTTAGCCTCGTGCATTTTTTGACATAAAAAACTAACAGTCAAATTTATTACAGACGTTAAATGTGTTGATCTGATGATCTGAAATGTGTGTTGGCTTGAATTTTAACACAAACTTCAACTGGACATCCGAGTGGATTTCAAACTCATTTTTAACCATAAGAACAGTGAAACATTTTTACCATAGGCACAGGGAAAAGTGTGTAGATAACATTTTAAAACCTAAAGCAGACTTGTGAGATTTAGAACCACAACTAGGGTCTTGAAAACATGGCTGAATGTATCACAAAATCACCTTTTACTCGTTAGGGTCGATATTTTGCATCTGGGGCCGTAGTTATGAAGCAAAAGTAAGTCGTTTCTCCAGGAAAAATATTAAACTTCAAGTAAAAGCGACTTTTTCCGAAGTTGGAAAGCAGTGTCCTGGAAACTACTTCAGGATTCTTGACCCCAGGACATCTTTGCCACCTCTTTATTACTACAGTTTTAGGGGGAAAACAATATCTGCAGGTCTGAACACCACTTTAAAAAGAAGACCCTAAACTTGAGTTTTCCCCTTTGCCCGAGAGCAGCGACTTCCACTCACTTCATAACCTGATGCTTCATGGAATAAGCCTTGATTTCTTTGTTCCTTCATTTCTTATTTCATCACTTCACTAACATCAGTTGATAAACAGGTACATTAGTCCACCGCTTCGGAGAAGCCTCATCAGCAATGAGTCGCTAATACCTTGAGATAGCCCTGAGTGCTTAGGTTTTTTTGTTTTTTGCATCAGCAATTTATTAATCTAGAAAGGCAGTAATATGTAGTGCACATAGGCTAGCAATATACAGATAAGTACATACATATACAGACTGAAGTAATATCTCTTACACACTAAATATCTATGCACATACTCCCCAGAACAGTAGGCTACAATTGGTGGCCTGAGGTCACCTCAGGCTACCACAAGATCACAGCCAGTAGAGTTTATTAAGTGGATGGCATGTTGAATGAATGAGTACATGTACCTGTAGATGCTTACAACATATATAACTAAAGCTACTCAAGTGCTACTTCTTTGCTTCACTTCTTTTAGAACTAACAGAATGACTAAAGCTCAAGAGTACAGAACAGCAGCTTGGTAAGTCAGTTGTGTTGATAAACTGTTATCGTATTAAATGAAAACTGAATGATATCATTTAGTACACATATGTATATATATATATATATATCAATGACAGTATGTACTACCCAGTAGGGATAATAACTTCTGATCACTTTATTACTATGCACAAGAGGACATTCCCAGCAACCTTATGAATATCATATAGAAACCATTTTGGCCTTTGATGTTTATGCTAATAAAGTATCTTCCTTAAGAAAAAAAAAACTGTAAGAAAGAAAGCTAGAAAGCTAGGAGGAGAAAATGATATAAAGAAATAACGAACGAAACGGCTAAAACAAGAGGAAGAAAAAATAAATGAAGAAATAACAAAAGTAATAAGGAAAATAAATCAAGTGATGTAGAAAGTAATATGAAAATAATCGAAACTTATACAACGAGCTCAAAAGTTTTACAATTTAATCCGACATGACTTTTCAAAGTAGTTGGATACATATACTTTTCTCTCTTTTTTTCAGAACATTCTTGAAAAAGGGAAGGTATGAACAGGTCAAGAATATTTGTTTTTGAAGAGAGAGAAGACATGTCACAGTGAATATTTACTTGATGCAACACGATCACCTAATAAACGACTACTTGGTCAGATGGTGTTGTTTTACTTGTTACGAATTTATGTTCTCATAAACACAAATATTTATCCCGCAGATCCCAGTGGGTAATTATCCTCGTGAAGTGTGCTTAGACACAACAATAAACAAAGAAGAGCAAGTTACAAGATAAAGATCAGGACAAGATAAGGTTGTGTATCATAGAAATCTTACCAGCAGCAGCATCTTGAAGTTTACTGAAGCCCTCTTTTGTCCTATCTACATTTCATTCCAGAAAGTTCTCATCACACCAATGTACACAATTTGAGAATGCATCGTCATGATCTTCCTTTTGCCCACCCTTCTATGGATGTTAACAATGTGGTGTGGTCTGATAATTTAGCAATATAACATTTCTCCTCAGTACATCTGCACCTGTCTGTGTACATGATATTCAGCATGGCCATGGGTGATACGAGCTCCAGTGTTTGTTCTTAAAATATCAGACTAGCGACCACTTACAGAAACAGTTTACTCTCTGCGATGTTTGAACCATTGATCTGTTCAATGATTCACAAGAGCATGAGGATTATTTGTTGTAATATATATATATATATATCAATAATTCTAACCATACATGGATATGTACTGTAGGAGACATACTTAGGAGAGATTTACACTCTGTACGCACCTACACTTTGCAACGAGAAGACACAGATCTGCACGTGAGCTTTTCGATGAATTTTATCTTACAATAATTTTATGTTAAGACAAAACAACAGTTTAACACAACCTCCGCCACCTACAAGTCCCGACACTTGGCACACAAGTACCTGCTCTTACGACGTGTGAAAAAGTACAGTAATCAAGATTTATTACCCAGACAAATGACGAGACACATGGAAACCATTTTGCTCATCCTAAAGGGGTCCCCATTGTATAATTTGTCACAGTTCTAATAATTTCCCTCCCTTACCTACATGTAAACAACTACTTGTCCCCCTGTATCTCAGTCTCATCACATTGCGAGCCAAACTTGTGAGGAGGTGAGTAGCAGGTCCACCGACAGTCGCTACACACCGCTGACCATTCTACAAACTACTTGATAATTTTGATAAAATAAAGACCTGATGCTTTTGGTCATGCAAAGGCTGATAATGTTTTTCAATATAGAGCATTGATGAGCTCAGTTCAGTTTATCCCGAAACTGATGGAGGCACTTGTGTGGCTACCACTCGTGAGAAAAATCTGATAAGCCAGAGTCACAGTGGACAATAAGGCTACACAAGCTTCGTCAAGTTGCCTCATGAATCACAGAGACATTTAAATCGTTTTTTCGTTGTCATTCGAAACTTTTGTTTTACTATAGAAATAAAATTGATATCATTACAGAAATATGAACATGGATATTTTATAAAAATTCTAATTAGTAGAAGTTTATTAGTGAGGAAGTTTAATTAATAAGGAAGTTTTAGCATGCACATTTTTCTATACACAATACTCTCTTTATCTCTCTCTCTCTCTCTCACACACACACACACACACACACACACACACACACACACTCACTCACACAAATATTACTCATCCAGTGCAATACTTAGGACACTTTAATTAATGTTAGCGAAAGTGGAAGAAGGTAAGTGTTCAGTGACATGGCTGTAGTGCAGGTCGTGATGTCTGGACTCATACAACAGTCACCACATTGTAACTACGACGACTGCCAGTTGTGTAGGTCCATGTCGTCATACACGTCTCTCCTCTAAAGCAGGTAGGTAGCTTTGTGTGTGCGTGTGTGCGTGTGTGCGTGTGTTTTTGTTTTCTCTAGTCGATGTATGTTTCTTTCGCCGTTGACGTGTATCATTTCTGTCAGACGCTTTGTTATCAGTTCCCCTCAGGAATCAACATCGAAAACACGTCTGATGTCGAGAGATTCTTGAGATAGTCACGTGGATGTCTACGTCACGTGCCGTCTCTTACGCTCGGCAGTTACAGAGCAACACACCGTGTAAACTGTGTATTGCTACACAAGCAGACAAACCCTGAGTGTAGTGAGAGGTCAGACTGGTGGCAAACAATGAGAAGGACTGGTTTGACATGTACAGGCCTTCAAGTCGCCTTCTTCATATTTGTACAGATCATTTCAGGTGAGACTCAAAAGAATCCTCCATTTCTATATATTTAAGAATCTAACACACACTTCTGTTGCTGCAGCTGTGTAGGTGTGTTTGACAAAAGTTTTACAAATGGTTTCAGGTAGACCTCTGTGTCATTGTAGGTAGGTTTTACCTCATCCTGATCTAAGCATTGCGATCTACTCTCCTTAAACTTTCATAAACACTGTATTTTAACCGTTTCTGTATTTTTCTTGCCGCTGTTTCCTGGTCAGATACATTTGTGTACATAATACTTCATGTTTGATGATGTGGGCTAGTCGCCTTTGTCCACAGTGCACTATTAATATCATAAAGATGAGGAGATGATGAAGACTACAGTGCGAGCCTCACTTTAAAGAACGAGCTTCACGCCCTTGTCTTTCTTGAAGCATCAGATCTGATGGTCTCACCTTGTACTCTTGTCCCCTTGTCCCCAAGAGACTATCTGTGGGACGTTAGCTGACCACAACTGACCACAACGACACATGTACACCACTTCACTTCCAGTCTTGCTGTGGAAGCTAACCTGGAAGCTGCGATTCTTACAGCTTTCACCTTTTACATGCAGCATGCATCCTCTAACAAAATGAAATGAATGAATCGCTTAGATGGTTACAATGAGTGGTTAAACATGAATATAATTCAATCATTTAAAAATAAGGTGTATGCTACTATACCTTGACCACAGCCTCAGTGCAACAACTCGAAACAACACCGATGACATCTTTATCTTGTTCGTGAGGACTTTTACACTTTCCCGACAGCTTCAGAAGTAGTAAAATTAGAGATAGATACACATCTATAGATGACAGACATGGAGTTTACAATTGTGTGACAACCATTGCTTTTTGCACAGCCTACGCCCTCTGCCCATCGCCTTGGGAAAGCTTTTCCGACAGCTGCTATGTTTACATCAACCACAGTGTTTCCTGGATCGACGCACTGGTGATTCTCAGTTTGTCATGTGTGTGTGTGTGTGTGTACGCGTCCATACGAGTTTTGTGAATGGTGTGTGTTTTTTTTCAAATAATATTAATATGTATGAGTATATATATATATATATATATATATATATGCATATATTATGGATGCCTGTATGTAGACATTTAAGAGAGTTGTTCTCCCTATTATTTAGATTTTCTGCAAAAACGAAGGTGGTAATTTGCTCGAAATTTCATCGGAAGCTGAAAATTCATTTGTAACCAGCTTAATTCAAAAGGACAAAGGTAATATTTCTGTTGTACATTATAGTTATATATTTAATACTAATTTGGTACTAGCGTTAAAGGATGGCTTTGATGCATGTTAAATATAGAAATATATGTACCCGTACTATGACTGCCCACGTTCACACACACAAAACTCAAGCTGCTGAGGCTGGAAGGTGCAGGATTATTTCTGTAAAGATATGGAATGCCAACGAAAGGTTGCACTTGCTGCGGAATGTCAAGGTCTCTGACATCAGGCTTCACAACTTTCTGCCCTTCTTGACACCTTTGGGAAACAAAAGTAGCAAACACTCATACAGGCTTCAGCCACACCACACTCCCAGACACACTGACACCCAACACATGAAACAGTCACTCATTTACCCGCAGTCAGAGACAAAGCCAGTCGATCTTTAGTAAAAGAAAAGCATGGCCACGACTTTATTCAACAGAAGTGAAAACCAAAAGGGAAAAGAAATGGTAGGCGGTAGCAAAGTTACTACACAAGGAAAAGATGAGAGACTAACCCCAGTTCGCTCCCCCTAACTTGACCCCGCTTTTACATTTCGCCCTCGTCCCCCACCTGACCCTCACTGACCAATCCGCCCGGTGACAGGCTAGTGAGCAGATGTACAACAATACACATAACAACAGACAGGCCTGAGGGTAAAGGTTACACAGGTCTTCTAAGGGGGAAACGAAAACAACAATGGCACAGCCTGAATCCTCCAAATGGCAGGTTGTCCCATTAACACAGAGATACAAGAAACCATAGAATTGAATGAGGAACAAGGATGATATCAGGTACTTTCTACAGTATTCTCAGTCTGGCTCGGAGTCTCCCGTCTGCTGCTGTCGACCCGATGGCGAAGAGTGAGCGACGGTGCAACCCAGACTTTCATCAAATGGGCTCCTCTCAACCCCTCCAACACTGATGGAATTGAGCGATGTGTGGAAATTGATGCCAACGGTTACTGGAATGATCTACACTGTAGAAAGCACTTTAGGAGAATCATTTGTAAAGGCTAAGTGCCTCACTCTCATTGAAGCGGTTACTATTTTTAAAGAGCTCTACTTTCCTGCTTTTAAAGCAAGTAGTTTGTTGCGAAACTCTTCTTTTCGAAAAAGAACACAACACACACACACACACACACACACACACACACACACACACTCACTCACTCACACACACACACACACACACACACACACACACACACACACACACACACAGAGACACACACCCTATTTCATCATAAACTGTATTGTATTGTCGGCATTGATGCATTCTGACGAGTAAAAGATTTATTTTATTAGTTGAGTTTTTCGTGTTATGTCCTGTACTGTAAAATTTAAAATATTGTACACCTGTGTATTTATAGCCTGAGTGACATTGACGATGTACAAACTGCGGCTTAAATGATCTGTCAAATAAAACAGACTCAATTATGCCAGTCAGAAAGCATTGTGGCTGTTTTTGTAAGCAAGAATGTGTATAAAAGAAATATCCACCATCACTGAATTAAAAGCAAATGACACTGAAGGATGTAACTCTATGGGCTGATCATAATTTAAATGTGTGACCGTCAATTAGTATTCCATTAGTACTTAATTAGTATCACATGAGTAATTACTCCTTTATTACTTTATTAGCACTTCGTTAGTACTAGTACTTCATTAGTACTACATTAGTAATTAACTAGTACTCCATTAGTCATAGTGTCCCATTAGTAAATCATTAATAACTGAATCTCCTGTCACACCAGGTTTCTCTTCATTTCGCTCAGTTTGTTTTTGCTGTAGTGGGTCTCAAGTGTAGCATGATATCCAGGTCCACGGTACCATCATCTTGGTGACCATACAAAACAACTAACTGTCGCATTGGATAACAACTAATAACAACATGACAGGGCATGACTGCTAACTGATACTGCCCATTCACCTACACTTTAGACCAGACTGTAAGTAAACAATTGTTTTGGAGCCCGACATGGTGACCGAAATGGCTCAGGATGACAGCATCCATGACTTAGGATCCCCGTATGTTCAACTTGTGTTGTCCTTTGATAAAATGAAGCTCAAGAGCTCAAGTGTAGAAGTGGTAAATTGATTGGAATGTCCTCTACTGTTTATTTATCTACACATCGGTGTGTGTGTGAGGGGGGGGAATGTATGTCTTTGACTGCCCAAAACACACGCAGAAATGCTGGAAGCTAAACGGACACACATCCTCGTTTATAAAACAAAATTCGGCATTGGGTAATGGACTCTTGTCTTATGTCAGATCGCCGCGAAGACGGTTTATTAGAAGTGGCTCAAAGGCAACACGAATTCAATATGAAATCTCAACTAGAAGATTAAAGAAATAAACACGACAACAAACTTTGCCGCTACACACACAACACGAAAGCAAAAATAAAAAAGGGTGGATGTGACGTGGTGTTGTGATGTCACACCTCTCCGCATCACTGACGACGACTTGTTTACGCAATCAACAAACATCAACAACCAGCCAGCGAATCACAGTCTTGACAAACACTCTCAAGACAGTCGAGAAGAAAACAGTTCAGGTGAAGAAGGCGCCGGTACACAATGACACCGAGGCCCAGGACCACATCTTGTTCGGGAGCATTCATCCTCATCTTTCTGCTCCATCTGTCGCTCAGTGAGCATCCTCCTGATTTGAAACAAAGTAGATTCATGAAATGACGACCGATCGGAGAGACTGACAGTTTGTATCATATTATGCTACGGTAACAATGATGAATTCCATACAACAAACTATACAAGTAAACGATTTTGTGTAATTAGTGCAGTGAAAAAATATTTTCACCTAATTGACCGCTTGTATTGCTAATACCATATTAACATTAAAATATTCTCCAAAAATGAACTAACAAGACACCTTGGCTCTGCTCTACTACGGTTCGCTTTGTTTATCAGGCGAGGGTTCAAAACCTTGTCTTGCCAGCTGGGTAGAATTTGAAGGACACTGTTACAAATATATTAGGGAACCATTAACTGCGATGACTGCACTGGTAAGTACATTGTCAACCTTAATTTGTCCGTTGAACATTTTTTTTCAGAGTCGGAAATTTATTTTTAAATGAGAAAAATAGAATAAACACATGAAAGTACTTTTCTATATTACACGATTCTACAGTTAACAAAACAGTAAAATTACTTACTTCAAAATCAAATAATAGGAAATAAAAAAAGAAATATTAATTGCAAAGCTTGCATGACAACCTTCCAGTCTAGTTGAATTTCTGTTGGCACTAGCTCCTATACAATACTTATAAATGCAGAAAAGATATTAGGATCATATTATGAATTCACGTATTCGTCTCTTTCGTTTTATTATTTTATTTTCATTGTGAAATTATTCTCCGAATTTGTTTCTATCAGGTACTTTCTTTCCTCGTACGTTTTGTGCATCGTCCTACTTGCGTTTACAGAAACTGTTAGCAAAAGAACTGGAATGACTTCTGGCACACATCCTGCTTACAAACAGAGATTGTTACAGTCATCCTATATTACACTTGTATGTGATGACATCATATACCTCCAATTTTCTCAATAACGATGTTAACCAGCCTTTCAAAACCTTTTATTTTGATAAATATTTAAACAGATTTACATTTACAGATTGACAGATTGACAGATTTATATTTTAGTCCATTTGAAGCCATAATGTTTGATAGTTAATTTTGTTGCTACATTTTTAATGAGAAAGTCAAGAGCGACTGTTTTTGTAGGCTTTCTGCAACAAACAGGGAGGTCAACTTGTGGATGTCAAGTCTGCTAAAGAAAGCGATTTTCTTACAACCATTTCCCCTCAACCTAAAGGTAATATTTCATTATAAGTGTAAATTGGAGAAAATATTATATTTTCACCTCTAAATGCAAGGTGTAAGAAGACAAACTAGGTACAGGGAAGAAAGAAAGGTATGTGAGCATTAGTACATTGAGTTGCAATATTTTATTTACAAATAAATAAATACGATGCAATGCGCTGTTTTAGGAAAAAAATGTTGAAAAAAGAGCGAGACATAACCAAACAGCCCCTGTTGTTTTTATTCAGATGACATGTGGATTGGAATAAACAACCTACTTGAAAAAAGCAACTTTGTGTACACCTGGAGCGGGGAGCACATTCGTTACCATAAGTGGGCGAGTGGACAACCGCAGGGAGGGAATACTTGTGTCGTAATGAAAGATCGGACGTGGCATCAGCACGATTGCACGAGAGAGCGTCCTTTCGTCTGTAAAATGCAGGTAGGTTATGATTATAATTAAAACTAGACGATAACATTAATTACTCGGGACTGACTTCTGCCATCATCATCATTTAAAACATCATAAAAATTGATATCACTATAGACTATTTACTATCAACACGTTCCCAAAAGACTGTTCCTCAATTGTTTTTTGTTTTTGTCGTTTCCAGCAAAACCTCTTGACTGTTGTCGAGTCCTAATGCATGACTACTTCAAGTAAAGTGTCCAGTAAGTGCATAATGCATGACTACTTCAAGTAAATTGTCCAGTAAGTGTATTTTTCATGGTTTACACAATCCCTAAAGGCAATTTTCAGTTGAAAAAGCAATTCAAGCAAGTGGAAAAGCTGTGTACTATAGTGAAACACAACCTTGCAGAATGTTACAGAAATCAATAATAAAAGTGAATAAATATGTGTTTTCTAGTGTTGTCGATGCTTGCTGTTATTTGTTGCTTGTTGACATGTAAGGCGGTATGTAATGCTTTTCTCATAAGACGATTTCTTTTTTCCCGTGATACTTGCAGTCCGAAAGAAGCGGAATGAACCGGGATAAGCTGTTCATTTTCTGCTTCTTTTGCTTCTTTTAGGGAAGAAAAGCCTGATTCCAGACATAGCTTTAGGCAAATCCTTCCTTTTTGGCATAAACAAAAAAACAAACGGAAATCGAAACGGAAGTTTATATATGATTAAACCAGTTTTAATATATATTTTTAAACATCTACTATTTTGGGAGGGGGATGAACAAAGGGGCGTTGCTGATTACATTTTACGAGGTTCTCTCTCGCATTTCCCAAACCTAAAATCTAAATGGCGATGATTGATGATTATGATGATGATCAAGGAGCATGTTCCTATCGCTTGACAAGTAGGAGGCATGGACAGAATAACGAGAGGAGAAACAACTATTCAGGCGAGTAATAAAAACAAATCTAGAAAGCACAAATAAAAATCAGGGAACAAATCAGTTGTGAGAATAGAGAGTGTCAAACATCTACAGAGAACGACGAGCATGTGTACTAGTCAATTGGTTATAACCACAGCTATCAGCAATCATAAGTGAACGAAGCACAATATTGTTTAGCTAAAGGGTTGAGAAAACGTGGTACGATGTGTTCTAAGGGAAGCAACTGCAAAACGTTATCGCAAGAGCAAACACGAGTTATCTGCTTCATTTCACAGACGCCCCTCGACTATTGACCATCAAACCAGAAACTAAAGAAATAAATGCAATCACTCAAATATGGTTCTCACATGTTTATTAACGTTCAATTTCTGGGCAAGCACGCACGCACGCACTGGTCAACACTCAAGAGCAATTGAAAGACAACCTGTACAGATGTTCTAGGGAAGAGGGAAAGAAAACAAGGAATGGATGACTCCAGAGACTTGGGCAAAGATTGAATCAAGAAAGGGACTGAAACCAAAAGCTTAACCAGTGCCAAGACCAGCAAGAGAAAGAAGGTCTCAGAGCGAAATACTGGGAAGCCAACCGCCAAGAGAAGAGGTCGGTAAGGGAGGACAAGAGACAGTTCACCCATGAACTGACAGAGGAGCAGAGACAGCAGCCATACAGGGAAACATAAAGCGATTATATGAAATAACACGAACTCTGTCAGGCAGGAGCGGACGACGACATCAGAAGTCGCATAAACAAGGCCAGGCATACTGTCAACACCCTGCCCCCATCTCGAGCTCCCGAGCATTACCCCTTCGCAATAAGACCCGCATCTTCAACACAAATGTTGCTCTGAAACCTGGAGAGGGACAAACACCATCAACAACAAGCTCCAGACCTTTACCAACTGATGCCTTCGCCATATTTTGGGAATAAGATGGTCTGAAAAGATCTCCAATAGCAGCCTGTGGGAAAGAACTAACCAAAATGCCACTAGTCAAGACATCAAGCAGCGCAAGTGGGGCTGGGTAGGACACACCCTGTACAAACCAGCTGACACCATTGCCAGGGAGGCACTCGACTGGAACCCTCAGGGGAAGAGGAGAGTTGGGAGGCCAAAACAGACTTATATTTACACACTTCGATTACAATAAAAAAGAAACAAATAAGTTTATCCTTAGAGATCAAAAACATACTTATGTACAGATGGCACCTTAAGGTTGGTGAACGGCTAAGTGTATCGAAGCAGCGATTCCAGTGACGATGAGAGAAGCGGCAGATGATCAAGATGTCTCTAATGCCGGTGCAAGTCTCCAGAAACTTTGTCGTCACTGCTGTACCTGGTGCTGCACCGATATTAGCTGCACGGTATCCTGAATTCATGAAGTCTATTCCGGGCCCAAGGTGTACGATGAACTTTACTATTGCCAGCCATGCATCGAAGCCATGAATCGGCAGCGACAAAGGCGCCGAGAAGAAAGGCGTGGGGACGACAAGCCACCCACAACGGCCCCAACGACATTCAGAAAGAATCAGGCGAAGGGCCAGGCAGCGCAAAGGCGCGGGGCAAAGTCCCACAGGTGATGTTCATGTTCCATTATTACACGAAACAGTGGATTAATAACTGTAAATTTGTCTACAGTTAAAAGCTGCTTCATCGAACGTCGTGTTTTACTTTTATTTTGTTAAAAAAAAGTTAAAAATAATACGAATGCAGCGAAAAACACAAAGAGGAATAAAATGATATTAGAGAAAGATAACGATGCCCTTTACGTTGTAGGTCTGAGGGTTAAAAAGTATTTCTGAAGTGAATCCTTAACCTCAGATTAGAACGACGACCCCGATGATGATTTTTCACCACACACACAAATGCAGACACACAATCCCTCTTTACCAGCAAAAGAGCGCGCGCACGCACGCACAAATAAGTAATGCAAGACAGCCAAACAATCTGTTTATTGAACAAAGGAGAATTAGAATATTTACAAAGACTGGGTTTGTTGTCTTATTTCACAGGGAGATTTGAGTATTAAATAAGTAAAATGTGAAAAAAATACTTATGTACAGGTGTTTGTAAATATACATGAAGGAAGTGGGTGACGAAATTTTTCCCCTTAATAGACGACAACACAAGCGACTTGGCAAATTGTGCTTGGATGTTACTGTCCTTCAGAATCTTTTGGGATCAAAGCTGTTTACTTACAATAATGTCGGTTTTTTTTGGAGGCCACCAGATTTCAAACTCTTTTGCTGGAAAACAACAAACTGATTCTATCTTGAGGTAGCTGTTAAGACGCGATGGTAAGTAAAGTTGTTATCAAACCCAACATTTTGTGCGGGAAGTGAGTTAGAAAAACAGCATCTGTCATTGGCGCCCAACTTGCCATTTCACATGCCACGAGGTATTTACTCATTAAGTTTTCAGGTCTTGTATTGTGCAAGGGTGGGGCAAGGTAAAAATAATATTAAATGTCTGTAGGCGTGTATCTACATAACAGTATCTTGCACAAAGCTTTATCTTGCCTTTAAAAATGAATTGATTCCCATTGATCCTTAAAATTTGAAAAACAGTAAAATAGTCTAGAAACTGTCGTAATTCAATGCGTTTAAAAAGAATACGCTAGTTTTACAGTAGTTAAAGCATTGGTTAATTGATTAATTTTTTTTATTTTGACATGAATGACCCCATCGGAGCCATCCTTCAGCCGACTGCAAGATCGCCGCCTGCCCCGTCTGCAGTGAAATATTCAAGGAGCCCAAGATCATCGCCTGTGGACATGTCATCTGTCGCTTGTGTCTCCTTGTGGTTAGAGGCGCGAGACATGGAGGCCGGCTGTCCTTTATACCGCTACCCGATTTTCGAACTGCGTGTACCAGGCTACCCGGAGCAGACTGATCGCCGAGACGGGCGCCGACGCTTTGCTCACAGACCTGTATGTCAAGGAGACTTCACGTCAGGGCGTGACGTCACACCGGAAACGTGCCTCGGGTGTAAGTGGCTCCTCCGCCAAGAGCCCACGCTACCCAGGAAACACAGACCCTCAGGGTACTGTCCGGCGCGAGGCAGCCTCTCAGGAAAGGTTCAGGAGATGGTGGACCAGACAACTATAACATGCAGGCCTTCCTTAAGGACACGGAGGAGGAGTTGCGCGGTCTAGTGGCCCTCAGCGACACCGTGGCCCACATGAAAGTCCAGGGTGTGTAGTTGTTCATCAGGGTCTAGAGCCAGATCGTGGAACTCAGGACTGTTTTGTTCACACATAAACATCTCCTTGAGCGTCTCCAAGAAAGCCGCGAATCCGTGATTACCATCGTCATGACAGAGCCCATGAATGACAGGGCGAATTTCCTGATGAGAAAAATGAATCTGCAGAAAGCTTACCTGGATAAATCACGGAAACTGCAGGTCGACGAGAAGGTATTTTTAACAAACTCTGTCAAGAAGCCCTCATTCGTTAATTGATCCCAAACGATTTTGAAGGACAGTTTTTAACATCCAAGCACCTACAAGGAGATGGATTCAGTGCAGGGTAATTAAATGATTCTTACGGACAGTTAATTAATGAGAAACCCAGCTAACGACACATGCTGTCCAGACTTTAGTTATCTTATGTTCTAGGTGATTCTGGAAACCTGGAATGTCGGTCCCACATAAAATACCCTTAGTCTAAAAAGTGTTAAAAGGACAAATAAAAATGTCAGTCTGTTCCTATAATTTCAGAAACAAACACTATTTTATAATTTAGAACCAAATGGCCAAATTGATGGTTGGTTAGAAATGTCAGCTAAGTTTGCAGAGCTTGAGGACAATAGGCATACATGGTGGAAAGATGCTGACAAATGCCAGATAATTACAGGTAACAGGCTTCATGTTTCTCACCCATCGACCAGTCAACAACTTTTGTGCACCAGAGTTTTAGAACTGTGTTTATGTGCTTAATTGTTTATGTGGTTTAATTTTGTCTCCTTGTCCTCCGCAGAACACATGCGAGGCATCGTGCAATGGACAGAAGACCCCCGCACCCTGGACACGTTTCTGGAGGAAGTCTTGGCTGCCACTTGTCATCGCCATGACGAGCAGATCCATGGACAGGGTGTTGGAACCAGTCCCGGCGAGCAGGTTGTCACTGCGACTTCCAGAAATCTGATATGAAGTAGGAACAAGTAAGGTAGCAGGACGCCATTTTTCTTGCTCCGTTGGTCAAAGGCGCAGGTGAGAATCTTACGCGCCGCGAACAGGTGACAGGAAATAGGAGTCGCCCTCAGGGACCTTTGAGTCGACAGGTGGTGGTGTTTTAGTGGTGTGCATCTTCTGTCAAAATAATAATCAATAAAATAATTTGTCAGTAAGTACAGGTGCAAGGATTGACTTAAAATAAACTAAGCGCATGGAGTTGTAATTAAATTTGAATGGCGTGAGTGTGGGGAGGATGGAAGAGAAGCCATAGATCGTGAGAAACATCGGCAACCCTGAAGCTCAGGCCTCTGTCTCTCTGTGTGCTGACAGGAGAGAGAGACCGACTGATTTACACAGGCCTAGAGACTCTAGCCCTACAGAAAGGGAGAAAATAAAAATGATAAACCAGTATTATAACACGATGTTAGTAGCAAAGTGTATAAATTTCTAGGAAATTGTTGACTGCAAGAGCTGATGAAAGAAAACAATGACATTGTAAAGTATCAAACAGGATTTAAAACGAGTGTTAAACTGTTTATCAAATGTTTACACATACACAGAGTAAACCAAAATTTTCATTTTAAACATGAAAATATAATACGGAGAACTCATACCTTCTTTTCTGATGAACTTGCCGATATAAATATATATTAAAACTTAGTTTCAAAGCAAAAAAAAAACAAACAAACAAACAAAATAATAATAATAACAAACCCTCTGCCTGCCATCGTCAAACCTGATCAGCCACGTGTTCACCTTTCTTTTTGGTAAATGTTAGTAAAGTATACTCACATTGTAAAACGGCAAATATTTCGAACTCGTCATGGTACTGAGAAACATTTTCTGAAGCTGTTGACATGAGTTGTCTTGGTGCGAGCCTTGGCCTTGCTATTGGAAACATTCCAAATGTTAGTAACACGTGCTTCTTGTCAGGACGACCATGTATTGCACGTGATGACTGAATGCACCACAGGTCAAGTGTGAGTGAACAGGTCATGTCACGTGACTGTCAAACTTTCTCCTTTCTTCGCACGATGTGTAACAGTTGTTACAAATGAGACATGCATGCTACACTGATTTAACCAATCCCGAAACAGGGCGTTTAATTAAACCCAATTATTTCAGGATTCCTAGTTTTGTCGACGCATGACCATGAAAAAAAACTAACAAAAAGAAAACAATGAGAAGAGACGTGACAAAGATAATGAGTTGATTATCGCACATAAAATAGCCACAGAATGAGGAAACTTCAAACTTACCTGCGACAGACAGAAGTGACAGCTGGTAAACAAGATGTAAACAATATCTTGAGCAGTTGTGGAGAACTGAGGTACAGCTGTTCACGTCTGGTTGACTGGCTGTACTGACCAACCTTCACACCTCGTGTTCTCACGGATGTCGTGAAAGCAGTTTGCCGATAGATGGCGAGATCTTCACAAAAGCCGGCTACTTATATCATGTAGAATATTATCTTACGAATAGTAATAACTTTTAAAAGAATACTAAACTACACATTTTGAAATGTGTTACATCTGAAAGTGCATATTTAAAAAGATCACTATTTTGACATTGGGACTATTTGAGTTGTCGAGAGCAGCTCGGCCTAAGCAGTCTGGTGACCAATCAGGTAGCAATGCAGTCACATCACTCCGCCGCCACGTGGTGTTGCTTCCCTTTTTTCTGTTGTATCGTTGCCATGGAGACCCCCGGCATTGTTCTTTTGGTTTGAAGGACTTGTATTACACTTACTCATTTTATACTACAAGACTTTTTTAACAGTTAATAATTAAAAACGTTATCTGTTGACGATGTTTCATTATTGAGTGAACTTGATAATAGAGCGCTCCATGTAAGAGTGGATTCATTGTCTTCATCTCCATCCGTTTTGTGTCTAAAATGTCAACGATGGTATCAAAAAAAAAAAAAAAAAAGGCTGAAGAATTTAAAACTAAGATGTAAGCAAATTCTTCAGCAGATCTGGAGAACTATTCACCACCGGTTTGCTTGTTGTACTGACCAACCTTCACGCCCCGTGATTTCTCGGTACGTCGGGAAAGCAGTCCGCCGATAGATGGCTTCATCTTCACTTCCGCTTATTAAAACTTTCCTTTCACTAAGAGTATAGAGAGGAGTGGAACATAAAAGGCACATGTCTTTTTGGTGTTAACAACTGTTACACAGCAATGTCTCACTATAAACAATAGCATTGTCGACGTATACAGATTAGTCTTTAGAGACTTGAGTGGCCCACTAGACCAAGACCAATGTATTTTATCTCGTGTAGATCGTTCAGTTCCATTCCCTCAGCACACTGACTGACCCATCACCATCGTCTTCCTTGCTCTGCCTTGAAAGCTCAGGCCAAACATATTCGTGAGGATGCTTACAAGAGACGAGACTTCTGCACCTAGTGTCAGTGCATTTTATCATAAATTCATGTCCTTCATTCATTTCTTTGCTTTATTCCCTTAATTATAATCAAAAAAATTTCGTGTCTTTAATTTACTTTTATGTGAACAGCTGCCTTTTCCCTGATTTTCTCAATTAATGATAAACCGGTTTTCTAATACTACAAAAAATAATATTCGTTATCTTTTCTTCTTTCTCTATGTTAGAACGCATTGTAAATAAAGTATAAAAGGAAAAGAACAATCAAAACCAAAGACACGACTTGGTTAAAATATAAACTGAGGACATTTTCTAAGCATTTTCTCACTTAACGAGAAAAAATCAGCACTCGATAATCCCACTTGTGTTTGTAATTGTCAAGTCTTTTATTTCACATTAATTTTTGCTTATGAGAGTTCCATGACTATTTTACATAAAGATACTTTTGAAATCATTAAACAACCTTTTTTCCAAAAACCAGTACAACATTTCTTCTAATAGCAACAACTAATAACAGTAAACCTTCACTAAAATTCACAAACAATTCGCCTCACGTAGGATGTGGTGTGAAGGGCCTGGGAAGTGTGCTTGTCCCGTGATAATTATAATTAGTTGTCTAGATTGTCTGTCAAGGCCTGCATGTGGACAGGATGAGTCACGCCCTTTACTCTAAGAGAAGACTGGATTTTTTTTGCTGAGTAGACAGGACACACATGAGTGGATCTCTAAATGTCTGATAATTAAAGTTCCGTGAAATCGGCTTTGTGTGGATTGGCGTTAATACCAGCCTCATGTCATTGACAGTTGTTTTGCTTGGTTTTACACAGACAAACATGCTAAACATTATAGTCTGTTGCTAAATAATAATAATAATAATATTTACTCAGAGCGCTTTACAGAAGTGATAGACAGAATTATCCACATAAAAGGAATCACCAAGAAACGAACACTTACCTATACACAGAGAATGACGAAGGCTGACAGGTAACCTGTTCCAAGTTGATGGACTTGGTAGGAGACAGACCTCTGTCCATAGTCTTTGTCTTAGTTACTGGGTCTCGTGGACGCTTGGCGTTAGAAGACGAGGGAAGTATATATATGCGGGTGTATAGATGGGGTAAAGATCTACTTTACAACCTCTTTCTCTCTCTCAGTCTCTTGTTATCCCTCTCTTTCACTCAATCACTCACGCACGCGCATTATACCAGTGCGGCAGGGTAAGAACACCCACCCACCAGCTGATATAAATCCGTGGGACATTATGTGTCAGTGAATCCTAATATGGGTAGACAGAAAACATGAAGAGTTACAGGCACTGGAGTAGTAGGCAGGTGATCAATCACAATCATACTTAGAGATGTCGTCGAAACCGTTATCTTTATAAATCTCATTTTGCATCTCTGCAAGGACTGATAATATCCTAGTTTACGATACTATTTCCCCTCACAAAGGCACCGAAAGTTTTAGGAACAATCATATCATTAGAACTGAAGCAGTACGTGTTTCAGAGATGGCCTACAACGAATGGCAAATGTGTAAAATGTCTCGGTAAAACCAACAATGTGAGAGATTGCACAAAGCCATCGACTGACCTACGGCCCCAGAGTTTCATCGCCCACATCAACAGGTAAAACACGAGAAGACAGTCAGGTGTCGATAAAGACATTGACCCTGACCTTGTATACACGAACTTTAAGTTTTCACCTGCACGTAAAGTTCAAACGGTGGTGGTGGTGGTGGTGGTGGTGGTGGTGGTGGTTCTTTCCGTCTCATATTTTTTGTGCAGCAGCCGCTGGTGCTGGCGATTATAAAGCGGATGATGACAAAGCGGACGTTTTCTAAACGACAGATGATAAGGATTTACCACTCTACCTCAACATCACGTGACACTTAAACTGCGAACAGCTGTCTTGGTGGAGCAGACGACACACGGTCACAACGCCGACAGGCAGTGGTAGTGGGAATCATGTCTCGACTAACATTGCTTCTTCTTCTCTCACTCTGCGCCACATCATGTAAGTACTGGTATTCCTCCTGTTAGTGGCACTTGTAACCACACCATCCTTATTTACATGATTATCCTAACTTGTTAGTATTACACAATCCTTATTTACATGATTATCCTAACATGTTAGTATTACACAATCCTTATTTACATGATTATCCTAACATGTTAGTATTACACAATCCTTATTTACATGATTATCCTAACATGTTAGTATTACACAATCCTTATTTACATGATTATCCTAACAGTATTACACAATCCTTATTTACATGATTATCCTAACATGTTAGTATTACACAATCCTTATTTACATGATTATCCTAACATGTTAGTATTACACAATCCTTATTTACATGATTATCCTAACATGTTAGTATTATACAATCCTTATTTACATTATTATCCTAACATGTTAGTATGATACAATCCTTATTTACATGATTATCGTAACATATTAGTATTAAAAATCCTTATTTGCATCATTATTACCACCATACTACCACGATCAACATCTCTCCAGACAACTCACTAATTGATTGCATGAAGATTCTAGAAATCATGTTCATCATGCTTAATTTGTTTATTCTCATCAGTGTGCGCTAAAGATATTCTAGATTTTAACACGTGACAGTCATGTGACAGTGGCTGAGTTTGCTCACCCCGTGAGCGATAAGAATATGTTTCTGTACCTGCAGCCTGTTCGTGTCCACCTACGTGGACATCCTGGGGAAAATCGTGCTACGCATTCATCAACCAGCGCCTCCAGTGGCTGGAAGCAGCAGTGAGTTGGGGCTCAGAGTGGTTTCCCCGATGTCAGATGACACACATCGAAGTTTCTGTTACAAAAAAAAAAAATATATATATATACTTAACTAATATTGTGTTGTACTTGAAGGAAAAGAAATTAATCGGGTTTTTTCTGAAAGTAATATTTTTATTGACTTGCTTTCTAGAGAGCCTAGCTTTGTTATGTCTAGTAAATTAGACAGACGTGTTATTTAAACGTTACTTACATATAAACCAAAATTTAAAAAATACTTTGTATAAAAGATTTCCAATTGATAAAGTAACTATAACATTTAAAATGACATAAAGTAATTTTTGTCACTTTGTAATTAAAATTCTATTTTAATAAAATAAGATTTCAGTAGAAATATGTTCAGGTATTAGTAATGAGCATTGTTTCCCAAATACCGACACGTGGAGAGGGTTTTTCCAGTTGTTTGATGAGCGTGTATGAAGTGCTGGATGTTTTTTCATTACTGTTACTATTATTGTTATCCTACAGAGCCTTTGCATGGTATTTGGGGGTCATCTTGCGGAAATCGACTCGAGAGAAGAGAACATATTTGTCAAAAATTTGATCAGATCTCATAGTGGTAAGAGGAACTACCTCATTGGTCCGCACTCAACTTTTTATTTGCTCATTACTTATAAAAATTTTGCTCATCTTTGGGTCGGGGAATGTTGTGACCACTTAAGATGGTAAAAAAATATGATATTGCTGTGGAAAATTGACATTTCGGTATAGCAAGACTATTCACTTATTTCTTGTTAGAATAATTCTGTTATTTTCTATTTTATTTTATTGGAAGAAACGAAGTGGACGATAAAACTTTAAGGACAAGATGATAAATAGTTTTGTTGTTAGACACTGATTTGCCCACACTACTTCCTCTCTCATTACCCATCCACTCTGTACCTAATATACTTGTTGCCCAAACTTTTGATAGAAAAGGGGAAAATAATACGCAGCATTTTAGCATTATTAATAGTCCAACACATTATTTCCAGAAAGACAGTGTGTACAGAAATATGTAAATAAAATTATTTAAATATCAGACTGCGTGTACAGAAGTATATAAAGAAAATTATTTAGTTCTCTGATTCAAAGTGTACTTCGCGTGGCTTGGAATCAACGACATCGTCCAGGATGGCAAGTGGGTGCTGACCTCCTCTGGCCAACCCTTGTCATACTGGAACTGGGTGCCTGGGGAACCCAACAACGCCTACGGTGTGACTGAAGCCTGTGGCGGCATGTACCACGACGGTAGATGGAATGACGACGAGTGCGTTCGGTCTCGAACCTTCACGTCGGTCTGCGAGAAACGTAAGTCACGTGACACGTGGCTTTGTCATAGATTATTGTTGTTAAGCAGCTTGTCCTCGTTTGTTTTTGGTGCAGAAGTAAATTAGTGACAACTAAGCGTTGATACTTAAAACAAGGGGAATAACTTAGCTAGGACCCTCCACTTTGTCCATTTTATAGATTTTGTTCCAGTTTCGCTAAATTTTTCAATGCCACTCCTACCGCCTTTACCTTTAAAGAACATTAAGAAATTCCTAAAAAATTATCATTTGAGTCAGTTTTGTGATCGAATGTTATCTAATGTCAGCATATGCTCATAATGAATACACGTTATTGTATGCAGTTTCCAATTTTTAACCATTCTGCAATTATATATATATATATAGATATGAATTTTGGTTTTGTTTTAATGTTTAAATTCCTTCCATTTCTTAGTGCGCCCCTTTCAAGCAGCTGTGAATTAAAGAGTGAGAAGCGAGAAGCCTTGAGATAAACATACTCGCTAAAGGTTTCTAGATGAAGGGTTGCCCAGTAGGGGACGCAGTTTATTAGTGCATTAGGGAAGTGAAATTTTTATATTTTTATAATTAGCTTTGATCCCGCACATGCAATATATATGTCTGATAGTGCAAATTATATTCCCTGCGTGTTACCATGAAATTTTAATCACTGAGCTAATTACAAAAATGACTTTTTCCAGCCCAGGAAAGCGTTGATACCCAGTGATGTCCGACTAACAGCTCGCATACAGTGGTACTTACTACTAGCAGCGGGGTCGAGGACTTCCATACTTCAGATAAAAATCAAACACTCTCTCTCTCTCTCTCTCTCTCTACCCTACAAGGAAAAGAAATTGATGTTTCACTCCGAGCCAGCAACTAAAGCTACATCCCGGCAAAACATCCAGCCCTGTAAACACAAACCATTGAGTTATAGTTTGTAAGTAAAGTAAAACATCATAGCATCATTATCGGCATCAACTGTGTCATCTCTTACTTTGTGGTGTATGCTTGAGCTGATGGGGGAAAAGAGAGAAATTACAATCGACAATCATGTGCCTCAAAAACTTGAAAATATGTATCATCTTTTTGTAAGGGTCTGTTTAAGTACACCACAAACAATTGACACATACAAACAATGAGAGAGACACAAAGATAATGCAGACAAAGTGGAAACAGCATTCAGCTTATCTACTAGACTACAGCAATAAATACTTCCGGAGTCTCACAATATCACAGCCATCAGCACTCCAGTCTGTATATATTTTGTAAATAATTTTTTTGGTTAATTTCTGAAACTGACATTCAAGATTTCTAAAGCGCGTACAGTCGTAATCTTTTATTTGATTTTAGTACTCGGACAAAACCTCTGTATCTTAAAATTTACACCAAGTGAATGTTTATAAAATGCTCTTTAAAATGGTGTATTACTGATGGTTGTCTTTACTGTAGGTTAATAAATATAAATTTTCAAAGCTGCCGGTCAAACTTTCTACCCCGGTATTCGCTAGCTATTTTCCAAACAGAAAGACAGGTACCGTGGAAAAACGCAGAAAATATCTGTCAAACGTACACACGTCGTCATGAAAAGAAGATCACTCGATAGAAAAATGAATGAACTATCGTCTGCATTAATTTTATTCCGAAACAACGCGTTTTATGTGTGTAAAAAAATAACACAAATGTGCCTGATAGTGTATTCAGGCCGGCTTGACTGACAGGGTATTCAGTGACCATTTCACTGTCTACATTCCCTTACCAATTCTAGTGTAGTCACTATAAAGGTCTAAGCTGGCTCTCTGTCTACATTCCCTTACCAATTCTAGTGTAGTCACTATAAAGGTCTAAGCTGGCTGTCTACATTCCCTTACCAATTCTAGTGTAGTCACTATAAAGGTCTCAAGCTCTCTGTCTACATTCCCTTACCAATTCTAGTGTAGTCATTATAAAGGTCTCAAGCTCACTGTCTACATTCCCTTACCAATTCTAGTGTAGTCACTATAAAGGTCTCAAGCTCACTGTCTACATTCCGTATTTCCAATGAAAGTCCTGTAAGCAACACTGACCCCAATGCTACAAAAAGGTCAACCACAGATGTGAGCGTGGATCACTTACTGACTTTCGCACATGGTGTAAACTTGGTCCTTAAGCTCACAATCAGCGGAAGCGGATGGCCGAGTGGGTACAGCGCTGGCTTCCGAACCGACAAAGCGCTGGATCAATTCCCGATAAGCGCAGCAAACTTCCCCCAGTCGACCCAGCTGACGGGAATGGGTACCTGACTCCATAGAGGGTTGGGGAAGGTAAGGCAGCGAGGGAGAGAAGATTGGCACCACCCTCATGTAAAAGCTGGCCCCGAGAAAAGTGGGGTCTCTAACACCTCACTCCCCTACCACCTGAACAGGTTATGGGATGACCTTTACCTTTTTTCACAATCAGCATTCTTCCTTCCTCCAGATGGATAAATTATGGCACAAAATGGTAAATTTATGGTATCGCGTATTGATGTAATGTTTATGATAGTTTCCTTTATTGGCGAAAGACGAAAATATGTTGAACCACAAACCTGGATCCTAGTCAGGAAAAGGTTAAAAGAGTTAAAAACAAGACAGGGTCAAGCAG
Source organism: Marisa cornuarietis (assembly GCA_004794655.1). NCBI lineage: Eukaryota > Metazoa > Mollusca > Gastropoda > Architaenioglossa > Ampullariidae > Marisa > Marisa cornuarietis. The sequence goes on from SMMW01000534.1 coordinate 42,029, forward strand.
CAGTGACCGCTCATTCACCTTTGTTGATGTGCAGTATGAAGCCACTACCTGCTGCTTTAATCTTTGTGCACAGAGTTTGGCATCAATGAAGCCCGCCATCCAGCTGTCTCACTCAACAGTATTGTGATCGCCGCTTGATATAACACGCTATACATTTTAATTAGTCTCCAGGAATGCATTTTTATAAAAAGTAAAAGTGCAAACAGTTGTCCATAATCCTTTTTCTGGGCACCTGCTACCAGACTGCTGTGGGCGAGTTAGGACTCATTTCGTGGGGGCGAGTTGCATGTCTTGGCAGCGTGCAGTCAGACTGGTTTGAAATGAAGGCGTGAGAAAAAGGGATGGAATAGATAAGGTGATGACAGACCACAAGGGATGTTAAGCTAATCATCGTCAGAGGACCGAGAGGCCTCGCGTGAACACCTGACGTGTACATTGCACACAAACAGCAGCTGACTCCCTCCCACCATGGGATCCATGAGATCCATGAGATCCTTTGACACGATGTACAGCTGCAAGACAAGATCCACTTCACGCAGTTAACAAACATGAAGGTGGTGAGAATTACCAAACATGAAATAACGGTGATGACAGTAGACCAGCGGGCCATGAAGTAGTAAGCTGCTCCTCCTTTCAGTTTAACAACCATTTCGCCTTTTTCAGCAGTAAGGAAAGATAATCGCAATATAGTCAATACCAACTCTGTGACCAATCACACTATGGGGCAGATTATTGCCAACAACCAGCTTACCATGGTCTTTAGCTAATGCACCATTATCCCTAATTGTTCTGTAATTATGATGCTATACCAGCTACTTTTACTCTCTCTCTCTCTTGGTTGCGGATCATTATCATCATCATCATCATCATCATCATCATCATCATCATCATCATCATCATCATCATCATCATCATCATCATCATCATCATCATCATCATCATCATCATCATCATCATAGAGTGATATTCCTTCGCATGACAGGCTGGAGGAGGTAAGCTTTCTATATTTTTGTGGTTGTCTCTGTCGTGACTTTCGTGCCTATTGTTTGATGCAGGATTTATCTTCTGTTCCTCTTATTTGTGGGGATCTGATGCAGTGTGCGGACGTTATTACACGTGTGTTTGGTCGATCAAACTGCTTTGCCTGCATTTCCTCACATGGTCTTGTTTCTCTTTTCGTAAAATTTTGAATCGAGCTTACTAAACGATGATCTTACCGGTCTCGCGTATATTCACAATTCATTTAATTTTAAATTGGACTTTCTGTAACTGTTTGTAAGAGGGAAACAACTGTCACACTTTTATTCTTTCACAAGAGTTAAGTCCCTTCCTTTCCTACCCATTCAAAGAGCAGCGAGTGGAAGATTTGATGATGATGCAGGTATCCACTCAGAAGAATCCTCATTGCGCAGCAAAAACAGAAGAGAAGAAAAAAAATAAAACAACAGGAAAGTAAAAAACAATAAAGACAGAAATGTCGCTAGACTGTTGAAGTCCATCTTAAGTAAACAAATGAGTCTTCAGTCTTTTCGTAAACGTGGTTGGTGAGATGATGATGTACAGTGACGATGGCAGAGCATTCCACAGTTTAGGTGCAGTGTTTGTGAAGGCTCTGGCTCCAGTGTCTGTGTCTTGTTTGTGTCTTCCACTGCAGGGAGACAGAAGCGGGACTGGGAGCCAGAGCGCAGACCACGTGACGGCTGGTAAGGAGGAACTACCTCTTGTAAATAGTCAGGAGCAGTTTTAAACATGCAGGACTGTGCGATCGAAACACTTTGTGGTCAATGTGCTTGTTCACTGGGAGCCAGTGAAGGCTCTGTAGGATAGGGGGGATGTGCTCAGTGGACCACTTTGCACAGGTGACAATCCTGGCGGCTGTGTTTTGAACTCTTTGGAGTCGATCTAACTGGGAAAACTGTTCAGAATCTGTGTATCGTCTGCAAAGAACTGACGTCCCATCTGAAAACACTCAATTACACGTCCAAGCAGTGAAGTGTATACAGAAAATAATAAAGGACTCAGAACGGATCCCTGTGGTACGCCACACACCAGAGGAACTGCCTCAGAGCTGGCAGAGCCGACATCACTCTCTGAGATCTCTCGACAAGATAGCAGTCAATCCACTGCAGCGCAGCGCCCTGGATACCAGCCTCTGACGACAGTCTCTGGAGCAGCAGGCGGTGGTTGATGGTGTCACACCCACTACTGAGGTCAATAAATACTAACAGCACTAAGAGACAGGAGACGATGAAGTCGGTGTTCACAAATGTCAGGTATCACTGTTATTAGTTATTGACTGTATCGTGAGTCAGCTTACATTTTGTAAGGATTATTGTGGAAGAACGAAAGAGCGTGAATGACGTCAGTTGGTCTGAAGACGTGTATGAGTGATGTAAAAAATAAAAAATGAAATGACGTGAGAGAGAGAGAGCGAGAGCGCGTGAGGGGGAAGTTAGTCGGTTGGGAGAAGAAAGATGTGTAGGACGAGAAAACAAGGCGTAGGATAGGAATTGAAAAGAAGAATTTGTGAGTAGGGCCTCTAAAAGTTTATAGAACGATTAGTGAGTAGGGCTTTAGGAATTCTCTTAGATATTCACCAAGAAAGGATTCGAAGGGTAGGGATTCCGTTCTTTTGAAATTATCTAGCTGTAAGAAACGGTTTTAAACTGACTTTCTCATTTGTGTATTTTTCTCATTTTCTTGTTTTTTTATTTGTAACTAGTAAAGCAGAGAGATTAGTTAGACAAATCATTCTTTTCTTTTCATTAGTGTGAAAGAGCCCGTACTTGTCAGGCTCCGTGTAAGTGTTGAAAGAAGTGAGTGACTGATACACTTCACGGTATCCTGACAACAAACAGTCGGAGTTCTCTACAGTCGGAATCTCTACAGTCGGAATCTCAACAGTCGGAGTTCTCTACAGACGGAATCTGAACAGTCGGAATCTCAACAGTCCGAGTTCTCAACAGACGAAATCTCAACAGTCGGAGTTCTCTACAGACGGAATCTCAACAGTCCGAGTTCTCAACAGACGGAATCTCAACAGTCCGAGTTCTCAACAGACGGAATCTCAACAGTCCGAGTTCTCTACAGACGGAATCTCAACAGTCCGAGTTCTCTACAGACGGAATCTCAACAGTCGGAATCTCAACAGTCGGAATCTCAACAGTCGGAGTTCTCAAACATCAAAGATCAGCTCATGAACTGAGACTTGTGCTGCGACTAAAGGAGAAGAAGACTTGAGAGTCAATTCCCCGCACAGTAACATAGAGTCAGGAGAAGTGAACTGACCTCAGGTAAAGTAAGCGCTGAAGTTAGCTTCATGTCGTATTTTCAGTCTCACAGAAAGTCAGTACTTCCACATGGAACTCACATTTCATCGGGAAAGAAAAGACATGGTTCAGAATAACTTCCACAGCTAATTGTTCATTGGGGTAACCCTCTAGTAGTGTCGGAGTTAGGACCAGTCACGGGTCAAGGCTGTTTACATCTTACTTTTGATTAGAATACATTTTGTGCTGTGTGCATATCTACTAAAACATTTAGTCTTCTGTACTTATAGGATGGGTATGGACGAGTGATTAGAGCGTTGGCGTCTGGACAAAGAGCGCGCTGGTTCGATACCCAATTAGCGCAGCAAACATTCCTTATTCGACCGAGCTGGCGGGTACGGGTACCTGACTCCATAGAGGGTTGGGGAAGCTAAGGCAGCGAGAGAGAGAGAGAGAGAGGAGATGGGCCGTCACAAACAGGTGGCCCTATTTTTATTTCAGCCTTTTAATTGCACACAAACACACATGGTATGTTCATTTTGATGTTAGTTTTATTCTCCTAACAAATTATGATTTTGTAGCGGGAGCGCTAGACAGCTTGTACCGCTGACGGTGCTGTCTCCCTTCCACCCTGCACCCCCTTCCACCCTACGCTTGGTCGCGCGAGCGGAGTGTCGCGAGGCAGGCTGACCGCACAACGGGTGACGTAGCACCCAGCTACTTTGGTATAAATACCAGAGAAAAGTCAGTCTCTGGACTAGCTTGTCGAAAGACCACTGGTCATTACAAGAGAGGTTCCTGTTTGCCGAAAGGCGACTGGACCAGGCTGAAAGGCACTCTTGTTCCCCCCCACTCCTTTCCCTCTACCCACCCTGAGTACGAGAGGTACCTGTTTGCCGAAAGGCGACTGGACAGCCTGAAAAGCACTCTCATCACTCATCTCCTTCTTTCCCCCCCCCACCCAAGGGAGTTAGGTGTTAGGATTTAGCTAGGTTAGTTAGAATAGGAATGATAGCAGCTGTAGGTGTGAATTATGTAAATAAATCTATGTCTTTGAACTTACTTATTTGTGTAAGTCTCTTAGTCCGTATGTTAGCGTGATGTATGTGTCCTCGTGGTGTGAACGAGATGTGTGAGGATCATGCAGTAGAGAGAAAGAAATCGTGTCGTCTATTGTAATGGTGTCGAGGAGCAGAACACACACACGGAGATTAAGGAGCTGAGCGATACACCGCAGAGAACACACTTTTGGTTAAGAGTAAAGCAGGTCTTTTGTGGACTCCAAGGTCGGCTGAGTGCGGGTGCAGTAGATGGAAAAAAGAACACAACGCGAGACAGAACATTAGACAAGGCACCAGACTAACGAGAGCTAGAACTTTAGATGGAAAGAAAGTTCTCCTTGGGAACTTCCGTCCTCTCCCCTGGAACTAAAAAGAGGAACGGACTGATTTATGGCGCTAGGGCAGGTGTGAGTGTAGCGACAGGTCAGTCCGGTTACAATTTAAAGTTAACTCTGTTTGATAGAATACGATGACATTATGCAAGTGTACTCCGTGTGTGTGTGTGTGTGTGTGTGTGTGTGTTTAAGTGAGGAACAGCTTCTAAATAAATGGCGGTACAAGTACTAGTAAATGAAACTTTACCCTATTTTCTGTTTGTAGTTTTCTCTTCTTTGACTTGTTTGGTTTTATTTTATTTGTCTTCTTACCGGCTTCCCGCTGACCCGTCATAGACGTCTGCCTGTATGTATGGATGTAAGGATGTACATATGTACATCAGTAGGTCTTTATGTGTGTGTGACTGTGACAAATGATTTTTTGAACCATCAGGTTAGGTTAAGCTACATCACCAGTCAAGGGGGAAGTCAATGACTGATACCAGGTGATAACAATGTCACCTGGTGCATGCTGTAATGATAACGTTTGTGCGTGCGTCGTATCTGTTATCACTCCGCGGCGAAGAGAGAATTAAATTTAAACTTTATGGAGCATGCCTTGGTGACAAAATAATGAACAGACCAAAGTAAACATCAAACGTTACTGACTACACACGAGTGATCTGTCAAGTGAGTGTTGAACCTCACTCGCCTTCTGTATGTTAAACTGTACAACACAGCTGAGGTTTTCCTATCGTCTTCACACAGTACCAGACAAACATCACAGAACTTCACAGACAATAAGATGCACAGCTGTTTATTTTGCCAAAGAAAACGGTTCTACAGGCTGGAATCATTTTAGACGACTTCCCTCTCACGTGTCTTGTCCCCTGTGCCTATAGTAACCTGCATTGCAGCTCAGTTTGTTGTCAGCTCACTCGTCACTACGTTTGACCTGACAACAAGAGAACACAAGACACAATTAATGAGCAAATCACATGCAACATGATAACACAGGACTTCAGTGAAATCAGTAAGATGCAATGGTAAATAAGGTGTAACAGGACTACATGGGTAAATAAAGTGTTAAGGGAGTACACAGCACTGAACTAAAATAAACATGAGGCACGAGACAGAAAGAATGATTTTTAATTATGAGAAAAACAATGGACTGATGGCTGTAATAACCGCTATTCTGTGTCTCTCATAATCACACATCCTTAATTTTCATAGTACAGCATCACAGAATCCAATAGCAGTGCTCACCCAGCGCTTGACACAACACAAGCACCAGGTGAATGTGTCGGACATGATGAAGGGGAAAGATAGACAACAGTGAGGATGAAGGACAAGGGACAGAGAAGATACAGAATGAACAGTAACAACGATGAGTTATCTAAAATGTAATGTACAATGTTATCAGCATCACCTACAAATTAGGAGATAAATCAGAAATATTGATACAGAGAACGAGGGAGGGTTAACAGCAGTCAGTAGAAAGTGTTTAGGAGAAGTGTTAACGGAAAAGATGTTTTTAATTCAGGTTAACGAGACCCAATGATGTGTAAGTGGCAGATATACAAGAGGAGGGGATTCTGTTCCTTTGCTGTACCACAGCCAACATCCAGTAACCACACATCACTGTTGTCATGACAGCAGCACACAGGATGAGCTAAAGAGGGAAGACATGTTGGAGGTTGGGTGTTGGGTGTTGTAAACACATTGCAATAGCCAGTGTTTGAGTAATGGCTTAGCAAAAGCATCTTTAAACAAAGGCAAACACAAACAACAGATGAAAATGGTATCTACAAAAGATATTTCTGAATGACAACACATATTTCTTGACTTTCTCCTTCCTCTTAATAAAGAGGTGATTAAGGAAGCCTGGCTGTCACTCACGCGCTGAAGAGGTGGATGAACAGTTAAACAAATGAGACAACAGGGTGACGATTGATAAGATGCGAACAGATAATCAAGTGTATAAGCAGCTGGTCTAGTGGCGATGAAAGAGAGTCAGGCGAGGACGTTTTCAAATTTTTACAAATAGTGTGCAATGTTTATGTAGAATTCTAAAAAAAGATTAACATTATGTTGAAAGGGCTAGGTGCTTATAGGACTAGAAGTTTATAAGGCTATTTACTTGGATAGAAGGACTAATGAACAGGAGGACGGAGTGAGATTAGGGAAAAGCCAGCTTGGGGTCACTTAAGGGAAGCATGGGTTTTAGGGATGAGGGGCCACGATTTTTTCGGATGCAAAAGTAAGATGATAATTTTATGTATGTGTTATATGAATACAAACAAAACTAACATAGCATAACATAGACAACTACAAATAAAGAGGAGAAAGTAGGTCTCACTGTTGTCTAGTCTTTAAATCTGGCATCTGGTCTCTCGCAGACGAAGGGATATAGGACTGAAAGATCGCATGGAACATCATGCCACTGGCTGTTTGAACGAGACATGATACCACAGGATTCTTGTTTGCCGTCAAAATTATTTGGTTGCCCGGGCTCCCAGTTAGTGTAGACCAAGAGACTTCCTATAGATGTCAGCACCCAGTGTCCATCTGACAAAATGTCGTTGATTCCTATCCACACGTGTGACTCTAATCGAACAAAGTATGATAACATTAACAATAACAACAATAACAAAAGCAATAATAAACGTGTGTTTTATTTCGCGCATGATGACGCTCACGAAGAAGCATGCTCTAACAGAACAGTTGGAGAAAAAACTATGCAGACCAGTAACAAAAGATAAACACAGAGGAAATAAAACCAGGTTACAACCAGTAAAGATGAAGAGTGTAAGAAATCTGAAGAGAAAGACAAGCAGACGGACTAGTCATGTGACTATAATCACAACTAAACGCAACTACGTTGATTAGTGGAAGGAGTAGTGCTTATATACATAATCGTGTATTATATATATATATCATCAAGCTACTTTAAACAGGAAGTTATTGGCAATATAAAAGTATTGGAAAGGTTAGATACCTCTAATATTAATGGTTATAATGAGTTTGTCACAGACCGCCACCTTGATATTTTCATCATCACTGAGACGTGGCTTAAACAGCGAGGTGACGAGAGCGTGTGTGTCGATCTCACTCCAGTGGGCTACTGCCTGAAATCTTTCCCCCGCCCTACACGTATTGCTATAATCTACAGATCATCACTTGCCAAGTACCTGTCTTTTACTACTGCCGTATCCTTCCCTCACACGTCTTTTGAATTTGTACAAGTCTCCTCTTCGGCTTCTCATTGCTCGATGCACCTGCTCTGCATCTACAGACCTCCTCCCAGCGCCAGGAACAAACTTACAGCCTCTACATTTTTCTCAGAATTCCATGATCTCTTGGATTATAGCAATACACTAATTGGACCCGCCATACTCCTCGGAGATGTTAATGTACACTTCGACAACAGTTCTCACCCCGAAATGCTGCACACCTTTCGTTTTTTCCAGTCCGTGTCGCAACCAACTCATAAAAGAGATCACATCTTGGACTGGGTCATACATCGACCTGATGACCACTTAGTCCAGTCAGTTGATGTTTCCCACGATCTCTCATCTGACCACTACTGTGTACTGATCGAACTGGATCGCAAATGCCCATCATCGGCGCCAGTCTTTAGATCCACTCGCTCATTACCAAATGTGGATAGACTGGCATTCAAAGCACAGCTTCAGATGGCGCTCCTCCAACCACCCTCTGCCGAGCAACTTGACTGTGTTTTGCGTAGTGTAGTTGATGACCACGTGACCCAGTGTCTCGACGTCTGATATGTGCGCCTTGGCATTCACAGATCCGCGTTGAACTCCGTGACCTGAAGCGCACGCGCCGGCGAGCTGAACGTGTTTGGCGGAAGACTGGACTCGCCATCCACAAAGAAATTTATAATGCCGCAAAGCGAAGCGTTGCAAAATGCATTTCTGCGGCTAAAGCATCATATCTTCAGGGCCAAATAATTAACTGCACCTCCTCCAAGAAGCTCTTTTCCATCTGCAATCAAATGACTGGATCTCGTACAGCAACACCACTGCCCACTGCCTACCCTGCTTCACTGCTGCCGCAAGTTTTTAGTGATTATTTCACCAGCAAGATATCAGACATCCGATCATCGTTAGACTCTGTGTCGGCGCTTGACAGCATCTCCTGTGATGCCCTCCCAGGATGCTCCATGTCCAAGTTCCTACCAGTCTCTGAGACCGATGTGAAAGCGGTTATTCTAAAAGCTAAACCAACAACTTGCGAGTTAGATCCGATGCCCACAAGCCTTCTGCTCGAGTGCCTAGATACTCTACTTCCTGCCATCACTAATATTGTAAATGTCAGCCTGTCGTCAGGTGTTTTCCCATCTTTGTTCAAGAATGCGGTGGTGAGGCCACTTCTAAAGAAATCCACGCTTGACGTCAATGTGCTAAACAACTACCGTCCAGTCTCCAACTTGTCTTTTCTCTCTAAGATCATAGAGAAAATAGTTTTGACACAGCTCTGCTCCTACTTACAAGAGCACCATCTTCTTGCACAGGCTCAGTTGGCATATAGACCCTTTCAGAGCACTGAGACCACTCTTATTAAAGTAATGACAGACATATTATCTGCCCTTGACAGTTGTGTTGTTACTCCCTTAACTCTACTGGACCTGTCTGCTCCATTCGACACAATAGACCACTCTCTGATCCTTCATACACTCCACACACTCTACGGAACTTCTAGACCTGCCCTCTCATGGTTCAACTCCTATCTCACTGATAGGACCCAGACTGTGTCAGTTGATGGTCAGATATCTCGACCTGCTCTACTTCTCTGTGGTGTTCCCCAAGGCTCAGTACTTGGCCCAGTCCTGTTCATCCTGTACACTAAGCCCCTTTCATCATGCATCCGGTCTCACCAGGTTTCTCATCAATCCTATGCTGATGACACGCAGCTTTACTGTTCCACTCCACTGGCAGAGTCTCACTCTGCTATTAGCTCTCTGGAAGCTTGTATCAGCGATGTCAAGGGCTGGATGGTAAAAAACAAGCTTAAACTAAATGATGATAAAACGGAAGCCCTCTTGTGCTATAGAAGAAGACATCAACCTTCACTCGTCAGTCTGCCCAATCACATCAAGGTCGGCGACAGCAACATCACCTTCACGTCATCCGTTAGTAATCTGGGATTTATTGTCACTGATGACATGACACTCGATAAACATGTTACAGCTGTCTGTCAGTCTGTCTATTATTATAAACATGTTACAGCTGTCTGTCAGTCTGTCTATTATGAGCTCACTGTTCCTGTCACCAGAACAACAACATATGGTCACAGGACTTTTGGCTACTGTGCAGCAAAACAATGGAACTCTCTTCCTTTCCATATCCGCCACCTTCCTACAACTGAATCCTTCAAATCTGCACTGAAAACGCACCTCTTCCTTGAGCATCACTCCTAACACAGTCCACACAATGCTCGTCCTTCTTAACCCCCCCCTTCCGCTCTTGCTACTTGTCTCCCCATCTTTCTCTGCAGAATCGCTATATTTTCTATGTTTCTGTTACTTGGTGTCTTTTTATGTTTTCTATCTTTGTTTTCTGTTTGTCGTCAGTATTGTTGTTTATTCTTCCGTCCCTCGTGTTCTATCCATGTAGTCCATGTCTCTTCCCCGTCTTAAGCGCTAAGAGCATGCTCTCTATCAGTGTGAATATGCGATATACAAATCTTTATTATTATTATTATTATTATTATTATTATTATTATTATTATTATTATACCGATGTTGACAATATGTACACTGTCATAGAAGCCCGACATTCACGCAGTCGCCCAGACATTTATTCTTTATTGCTCAGTTGTAAACAGAACAACTAAATCCACCTTTCAGCAGGCACTGTGTAAATTTATTTCAGAGAAAGTAAGTTACATTAATCCCCCCAAAACCCCACGGATTAATGAAGAAATACGATAGTTATATATCCATTCCTTGTTAATCCGTATTTTTATCTGAAGATTCCAGTTACACACAGTCCTAAGCGAACGTTTCCTTTTCTGAGTTTGATTGTCAACAGAAGAATATTAGTTTGTATAGTTCGGCACAGGGTAAACGTATACCGCTCAGACTTCATACTGTTTTAACAACACTATTAATTACAGTCACTGCAGCCGATGTTCTGCTGATCCCAGATAAATATATAGATATACTTTCTGTAAATCACTGACGCCTCCACTAGGAGACAAACATTGAAAACAAATCGCTGCTGCCTCATGGTGACTAGCGACCACACCCTCCTGTCTTGCTATCTCTTGGTTAGCAAGTTACTCCTTCTGAGGTAAGCTGCTCCTAGTCGTTTACCAGAACCAAACACTCCAAGGCAAAGGATACTGCCTTATCAAATACTCCAAATACTGCGCATATCGACATTTACAAAGCAAATAAAATTTTTCATAGACATCTCTATACAGAAACATTATTTTATTCAAACATACCGAGAAAAATGTCAGTACCGCACGTTTGTGAGAAGACTCAACCTTCACCCCCCCCACACCCACACACGTAGTGTCCCTCCACTTGCTGTGTCCCCCTGAGAAGTGAAGCGCTGGCCGGCGACAGTTAATTATAATATATTGTCTTCCCTCTTTCTACAATCTTCAAGCTATCTAGAAAACCCCAGTCTATTACTTTATTTAGCAGGTACGACTCGCCCACCCGCTGACTTGTCTTACTGTCACCATACTGTGACAATCACCAATGTCAACAATATAGACCAATATGCACAACATTTACAAACCTTTTAAGAACTGTGTAATCGCCAAGCAAACATTAAAGGACAAAGTTACTTACCACCACGTGTCGTCATCAGACTATAAACAAATTTATTCTCCAGCTCCGAGTTAATTTCAACAAGGTGACCACCAAAGGTCTGGCAAAGACTCTGAAACAATAAACATTTTAACACATGATGTTACTACTTAATGATTATTGAACCCCAGAACATACAGGTTTGACTTCAAAGTAAAAGCCAGGTAACAGAGCAGCGGATTTATGAGGGAAGATAAGGAGGGCGAAGTAAGGTAAGACTAACATGTCATGAACCTACAGACTGTAGTAAACAGAAAACTCCTTTAGTTTCACAAAGTCCTCTTGTCAAGTCTATAAACATGGTGAGTGACGATTTGTATATCATAATATTGACTATTCACCATTTTTATCGGCTTATCTATCAACACGGTGAGTAATGAATTATTATAATTAAATAGTTTAATATTGATGACGATTTACAAAGCGTATTTATGAAAGCTTAATGTTATGTGTGTAAATGTCAATGACTAAGTTTTAACAAACAACTGATTTAATAAGATTTCTACTAAGCGCAATGCAAAGAGACAGAACAAATGAAGAAAACAGGAAAAAGAACAGAAAAGAAAAAAAAATGATAATGTCTTTATTTTAGTAGCGTTTGATAGTGTAACACCAGTTAATATTTTTCATTCGCACGTGTGAACATACAAGTTAAAATTCTTGACTGTAAAATAGCCCCTTAAGAGTGACTGACATAATTATTTAGGCATGAAAACCACGGAGGTAGGACAAAACGAGAAAAATATTCTGCAAAAATAAAAGTGTCATTGAGTGATGAGAGTGGACACAGGTCAGTGCACATCAACTTACTACAGCGACTGCCCACGGGAGAGGCTGGGAGATGTAAGTGTAGCAGGATTTCTCGTATGAAGTCCAAAAGTTTGGACACCAACAGTCTGCAGGAAAGTAAACACAGGGCAGTTCTGACATCGGACTATAAAACTATTTATTTTCTTGAAAACTACTTTTTTTCTCTTCTTAATATTATGTCAGGAATCAATATTATTTTTAACCGAAAAATACTAAAATGTACTGAAGGCGCTTACAGTACTGTACACAGTAAGTACATCAAGAAATCACAGAGAACACATTCCTTAGTGTCTTCCAGGTATTGTTAACATGACAAATAACAACACTGTTAACATTGGTGTAGCGATGTAAGCGATGTTAAATACAGTTTTATAGAAAGATCTTTGCTGTGGAGTAAAGGGTTTGATAACACGACTTGTGAAGATATACTTACAACATGCGGTACAGAGAGACAGGAGAAGTAACAGTGTTGATGAAGACATATACTTACAACATGCGGTACAGAGAGACAGGAGAAGTAACAGTGTTGATGAAGACATATACTTACAACATGCGGTACAGAGAGACAGGAGAAGTAACAGTGTTGATGAAGACATATACTTACAACATGCAGTACAGAGAGACAGGAGAAGTAACAGTGTTGATGAAGACATATACTTACAACATGCGGTACAGAGAGACAGGAGAAGTAACAGTGTTAAATGAAGACATATACTTACAACATGCGGTACAGAGAGACAGGAGAAGTAACAGTGTTGATGAAGACATATACTTACAACATGCGGTACAGAGAGACAGGAGAAGTAACAATGTTGATGAAGACATATACTTACAACATGCGGTACAGAGAGACAGGAGAAGTAACAATGTTGATGAAGACATATACTTACAACATGCGGTACAGAGAGACGAGAAGTAGCAGTGTTGATGAAGACATGGTGGTCGCTAAGTCTACCAGCAGTTGTTGGGGGTTTTTATAGTCGTAAGATGCATATTGACAAATATTGTCGCTGCGACCAGCTGTTTGAACAAATAACCGTGAAATCTAGAGGCACTTTCGACAGATGCACATCACAATAAAAACATTCAGAAACGGATGTGTGTGTGTGTGTGTGTGTGTGTGTGTGTGTGTGTGTGTGTGTGTGTGTGTGTGTGCGTGTGGGTGTGTGTGTGTGTGTTTGTCTGCGTGCGCGTGATCGCGTGGAGGTGTGAATGACAGTAACTTCGAAAGCGCTGTTGATGCTTACTTAAGACTGAGTGCTCACTACAAGATTCCTCGACGAGTTTTTCTTTGATCATCAGCTAGTGTCATGGATCATCCACTGTTTGGTTGACAGACAGCAGCGAGTACTTGTCAATGCCACTTTTTCCGACTTAATCACAACGTGCACCTGCTCACCTCAAGGCTGTGTTTTATCCCCGCTTCTGTTTATTCTGTATACCAACAGTTGTGGCAGTAACCATGAGGGTCAATACCTCGTCAAATTCTCTGATGACACGGCACTGCTCTCTCTCTCTCTCCTTAGCGGGCCAGCAGATACCCACGGTGTAGCATTGGGTAAATTTATTGCCTGGTGCGATGACAGTTTCTTAGAACTTAATGTGAGTAAGACCACAGAGATGGTCTTTGATTTCCGTCGGAATTCTCCACCAAGTCCTGTAAGTGTCATCCACGACAAGGAGGTGGAAATTGTTCCTGTGTTTAAATACCTGGGCACCATCTTCGACAGGCGACTTTGCTGGGATGTCAACACCCAAGCCATCGTGAAGAAAGCTCAGCAGCGCCTCTTCCTTCTCCGGAAGCTGAAGTCTTTCTCTGTCTCCCACCAATTTCTTCAGCTTTTTTACAGATCGCACATAGAGAGCGTATTGTCCTTCTCGTTTATCTGTTTCTACAACAGTTTTTCGGTGAAGGACAAGAGCAGCCTACTTCGTGTGGTATCCATCTGCTCAACAGTCACTGGGACAGTCCAGACTACTCTTCAGACTCTGTATGACAGGCAGACATTTCTGAAAGTGTCTGCAATCCTCTGTGATAACAGCCATGTCCTGTCGAGAGAGTTTGTCCAGCTCCCATCGGGCCGCCGATTTTGTGTACCTGCCTGCAGGACTAACAGACTGCGGCTGTCATTCGTTGTGTCGGCCGTGAGTCTCTTGAATGGTGCTGAGTGCGACTGAATGAAACACGAATGTGGAAGTCTGTCTGGTGCATACAAATGTGTGTGGGTGTTTCGTGTGTTGTGTGTTGTATGGTCTCTGTGTGTGCTATGCGTGTGTTTTTGTGTGTTGTGTGTGTTTTTGTGTGTTTATTTATACATATATAGGTATAACAATTTTATCTAGCTGCCACCAAATTGCCCTCTTGGACAATTAAAGTATTATCTTATCTTATAAAAATGTAAAGCGTCTTGAGCCTGCCTTCAGTATAGAAAAGACGGGATCATCATCATCATCATCATCATCATCATCATCATCATCATCATCATCATCATCATCATCATCATCATCATCATCATCATCATCATCATCATCGCCGTCGTCGTCGCCGTCGGTGTGCTTCAAGAGCATGGAAGAGATTCTGAGAAGTCTCTATGACATCATGGTAAGAGGTTCGATCACCACTTCATATTAGAGTCGCAGAAATGGTTGTTACTAAATGTTACACTGTCCACTCAGCACTGATTTCAATGTTGGAGTGTCCAGTAGTACCAACTGTGGTTAGTGTTACACAATCAGACAAATAACCTCTGTGTTTAGTGTTACACTATCGAACAAATACACTCTGTGTTTAGTGTTACACTATCAAACAAATACACTCTGTGTTACATTATCAAACAAATACACTCTGTGTTCAGTGTTACACTATCGAACAAATACACTCTGTGTTTAGTGTTACACTATCGAACAAATACACTCTGTGTTTAGTGTTACACTATCAAACAAATACACTCTGTGTTTAGTGTTACACTATCAAACAAATACACTCTGTTACACTATCAAACATACACTCTGTGTTTAGTGTTACACTATCAAACAAATACACTCTGTGTTTAGTGTTACACTATCAAACAAATACACTCTGTGTTTAGTGTTACACTATCAAACAAATACACTCTGTGTTTAGTGTTACACTATCAGACATACACTCTGTGTTTAGTGTTACACTATCAGACATACACTCTGTGTTTAGTGTTACACTATCAAACAAATACACTCTGTGTTTAGTGTTACACTATCAGACATACACTCTGTGTTTAGTGTTACACTATCAGACATACACTCTGTGTTTAGTGTTACACTATCAAACAAATACACTCTGTGTTTAGTGTTACACTATCAAACAAATACACTCTGTGTTTAGTGTTACACTATCAAACAAATACACTCTGTGTTTAGTGTTACACTATCTAACAAATACATTCTGTGTTACACTATCAAACAAGTACACTCTGTGTTTAGTGTTACACTATCAAACAAATACACTCTGTGTTTAGTGTTACACTATCAAACCTCTACCACTTGTGCTTTATGCTACACTCTACACTCAGAACCAGCTGTGCTCAATGTTACACATCTTGCTACAGAAAAGGACCATGTAGCAGGCGTGTACTGCTATCGTTGTGACGATGTGCTTGGCTACATTTGTCAACAGAGACATCTAGCGGACGACAGGACATATTGGATGGTTGTGTTCTCTCTCTCTCTCTTACATTTGTTACATGAGTCGGGAAAAGACACTACAATACAGACAGCAAAGCACACCATCAGACATGAGTTTCCATAGTGACGGGCTCCTTCAAGGTGTAGGAGGTAACATGTTTGTGTAGAATTTCAAAATAGTTTTATCTGCTGTTTCTACAACAGTCATTAGAAACTGAAAACAGGGAGCAGTAACAGCAGGTTCTTGTGGTTACAGAGGGTACACGGCCTGGGTATGTTAGTCACATTAAGGTGTGTGTGTGTGTGTGTGTGTGTGTGTGTGTGTGTGTGTGTGTGTGTGTGTGTGTGTGTGTGTGTGTGTGTGTGTGGTTTTCTTGTTTTACTAGTTGTTACTCTGAGGTATAAAACCGAAATCACATTCCGATATCCGAAAATATATGTTAATACCACTAATCCTTTACTTGAAGCGCATGAACATTATTCAACTGAACTTGTTGTGTTCTTACAACTGACAATGTAAAGCTTACTTCCTTCTCGTATGCAAAGGTTCATCAGGAATTTATCTTCATCAATGTTATTTATTTCCAAGAGGTTGTACTGCATATTTAGGCAGTATTCCTGTTTTGTAAGAAATTGTCAGTAATTAAAACAAAACTAAGCTCTTTAATTATAGTTACAAATAGTCATTGAATAATTCTTTAATCAATAAATAAACATCATACTGTCTTTAAAAATTAAGACATTAATTAGTGAGAAAATTATATTCATAATAACACACACACACACACACACACACACACACACACACACACACACACACACTCTCTCTCTCTCTCTCACGCGCTCGTTGAGTCACGCACATGCCTACGCATGAAAGTTTTTGATGGTTACATTAAATGGTAATTACAATAATGATGTTAATAAAATCATAATAATATTTAAAAATCAAGAGATCTGGCACATTTTTAAATGAGAATTTTGGTCCATCCGCAGTTAAAACAGTTACAGCACAAAGAAAAGTGTTTTGAGTAAATAGATGGTCAGTTAGTCATTGAGTTTCCCTTTCACAGTCCACACATTTCAGGCAACAGTCTAATCTTTGTTCCTTTAAAACAATCAAATGCTGAGGTGAAGAAATTGCAAACAGAGACAGGTATGTAGTGGACTATATCTAAATATATATATATATATATATCTACTGCCTGCAGTAAACTAGTGTCTGTGTGTCTATGTGTCTATACAGGATATACCACACTTTGGTGTAGTCGTCAAACTGTCCGAATATAAATGACTGTCACACCGGGTCATATTCTGAGGTCATCTTATCAGGAACCCATGACAGACTGGGCACAGAAATGAAACATATCACAAGACACATCAGCACCAGGTCACGTGACACACACGTCACAACAGACACCAGAACCAGTGTGAATGAGAGGAAGAAGACTTGAGAGAAGCCGAGAAAAGGACAGAGCAGCCTGTAGACAGTCAGTTAGACTGAGGGATATCACTGACTGTAGGTGGTGCTCACACATTGTCAAGTCCTCAACAGTAGTCTGAGGGACATCACTGACTGTAGGTGGTGCTCACACATTGTCAAGTCCTCAACAGTAGTCTGAAGGACATCACTGACTGTAGGTGGTGCTCACACATTGTCAAGTCCTCAACAGCAGTGTGAGGGACATCACTGACTCTAGGTGTTGCTCACACATTGTCAAGTCCTCATCAGTAGTGTGAGGGACATCACTAACTCTAGGTGGTGCTCACACATTGTCAAGTCCTCAACATAACTACTTACCTCGGCACTTTCCATCCTCATTGGAATCGAACTCTGCAAGTAACATGTTCCTTGGATTTCATCTCTCCTTCTCGACAAGTCTGACCAGCTCTAAAAGATAATAAAAATGTAACAGTAGTGGTTACTGCAATATCTCTGCCATTCTTCTTTTATACATTTGCATAAGGAACTGACTCCTGCTTGGTCACTTATTCTATAATAATTCCCAGTATTGTGTGTCTAGTAACAGAGTATATTTCGATATAACTGTATATAAGTCTCTGTGTTTGCTCCCGTTACATGTCTATATCCAATATCGAATATTAAATATATTAATGCACTTCCAATGTTCCTATATTGATTTCCCTCAATATATATATATATGTGTGTAGATTAGGGATTGCAGTGAAATTGTTTACATGAAGAAAACAAAAGAAAGTGTTACGAGTGGAACGTGTAGGAAGTCGATGTCTGTAATTAAATTGAGCGAAGTATCATCAGTCCCATGTGCCAATGTAATCGTCAATGGTCGTTGATTAAAGAATGCGGCATGTAGTCACCTTTTATTCGAAGGGCTTTCTTCTTTGCTTTTGTCAGCAGATCTTTTTTCCTTTCTCTCGTAACTGTCGATAAGTCCTGGCTGGAATCCGTGCTAGACTCAACTACTTTGCGCTTCGTTGAACAAGAGGCGGACGACATATAGAAGTGGTTTTTAGGACAGTTCAGTTGTTGTATTCCACATATTATTGTTTTTTTCCGATACGAATGGCAGCGGAGTAGGAATAACCTACGCCATTAATATTTTTGTAGCTCGAAACGTTTTGAAAATAGAAGTTTTGTTGAAAAAGTAGGAGCACAAAATTATGCTGCCATCTTGGCTGCCTGAGCAGTGTTCATGCTGGTCTTTGTTTCTTATCTCGTAGTCTGGGGGTGATGGTGATGGAGTCACACGCGACAGATCCCTCGATTCAGAAACAAAACTTCTCCCTTGAGATTGCAAATATCTCGTCGCAGCATTTGACAGTGCTCTCAGGGTTTCATCTTCCTGCTGCTGCAAGAAGAGAGCCAGGTCTTCAAAGTCCTTCTCCTTCCCAGCTAACTTGATCCATCTGTAAAGGTATCCTCTAATTCTCTCTAAAATCTGCTCGGGGCTCTCACCTTTCTCTGGCTCGCGCGGAAACGGTGTCTGAATCCGTTTTCCGTAAAGTCATAACCAGACAGTAGTGCCTGCTTCAGTTCATCATAGTCTTGGGCTGCTTCTGCTGGCATGCGGGAATATACATGCAGTGCATGCCCTGACAACACTGCACTCAGTGACACTGCCCACTCACTTCGCGGCCAACTGGACAACTCAGCATGGCTCAAAGTTGGTCAAAGTGTTGCAGATAGCTGTCCATACTGTCTTTTCCATCAATAAACTTTGGCAGCTTTGGCCTCTCATACTTTACATGAACTTCTGAATCGTTGGCTGTCAGCCTCAATCGCTCTATTTCCAGTTCTTTTTCTAGTTCCAACTTCTTTAACTCTCGTTCTGCAACTCTTTCTTCTCTCTCCCTCTCTTTGTGTCCTCTCTCCTTCTCCCTGCTCTTGTTTCTTTCTTTCTCGTTCCACAAACTTTCCGTCAGTCAGTCAGTCAGTCGTCCCTTGCCTGGCACCTGGCGTTGGGGGAGCACATGGATAGACGCGGCAGCTGATAGGGCCCGCCACTCTTGCCTATTTTGGGAAATAGTCAGCAGGTCCTGTGCAGGACGACCAGTCCAGTCTTTGACGTTCGTAAGTCAGTTCTTTCTCTGACCACCGCGGCGTCGGCCACCCTCCAAGGTGCCTTGAAGGATAGTCTTCGACAAGGTGTCGTGCCGGGTTACATGGCCAAAGAAGACCAGCTTACGTCGCTTGACTGTTGATAGTAGAGGTTCCTGGTGTCCTACCAGTGTGGCAATCTTGTTTCTTACAAAGTCGTTGGTTTTGTGTTCTTTTAATGAGATCCGGAGCAGCCTCCTCAGACACTTGTGCTCGAATGCCTGGATTCTCCTTTCTGTTTCGGCGAGTAGAGTCCACGTGTCGCATCCGTAGAGCAGGATCGGCACTACCAGGGATTTGTATAGCCTGTACTTGGTAGTGAACCTTATCTTGTGGCTATGCCAGATCCTATCTAGCCTAGCCATTGCCGCTGTTGCTGTTGCGATCCTGATGCGGATATCTTGCGTGGAGCTGCCGTCCTTGGAGAGAGTGGCTCCCAAGTACTTGAAGCTGCTTACCTCTTCGAGCTGTACCCCGTTCATATAGATCTCTGCTTTGCCGTTGCCATTGCTCATAACTTTGCTCTTTTCTGTGCTGGTCTCCATTCCATATGCGTTTGAGCTGTCTGTCAGTCTGTTGGTGAGGTCTTGCAGTTCCTTGTTTGTACCTGCTAACAGATCTATATCATCTGCAAAGTGTAGGTTGCAGATTGGTCTTCCACCGATTGAAATGGAGGTATGGTGGTCATGAAGAGCTTCAAGCATGATGTTCTCCAAGAATATATTAAACAACACGGGTGATAGGGGACATCCTTCACGTACCCCTACTGTGGTACGAAAGTAAGCTCCTATTTGGTTGTTAAGCAAAACTGTCCTCGTTGAGCTGTTATACAACGCTTCAACGACTTGGACAAGCCCTTCTTCAATGTTGAATTTCCGCATCACATGCCATAGCCCCTCGTGCCAGACTCTGTCAAATGCCTTCTTAAAGTCAATGAAGTTGTGGTAAAGGTCCCGCTGATGCTGCAGATGCTTTTCTATAAGAAGACGACAGTTGAAGATCTGCTCAACTGTGCTTCGACGTGGTCTGAAGCCAGCCTGTTCTTCTGCTAGCAGCTCTTCTGCTGTGGTTCTGATGCGGTTCTGTATGACCTTCAGCATGACTTTGCTTGGGTGACTGATAAGGCTTATGGTTCTGTAGTTCTGACACTGTTTGCTGTTTCCTTTCTTTGGGAGGGGAATGATTAGTGACTGCGTCCATTCTCTGGGCCATTCCTTGCGCTCCCAGACTCTTTGGCACAGAACAGTTAGGGCTTTTGTAGTTGCTTCCCCACCCTGCTTAAGCAGCTCAGCTGGTACATTATCAACGCCTGGTGACTTTCCTCCCTTCAGACTATGTACAGCTCTTTCGACCTCTTCCCGTAGGACAGGTATGTCTGCAGGTTCACTGTCTCTAGTCTGGTTGTTTTGGAGAATGTTGGCGTCAGTCTTCAGCTGGTAATTGTACAGGTCCTTGCAGTATTCTGTCCATCGGTTGAGTACAGCATTGCCTTCTGTGAGAAGGTGACCATTGCTGTCTTCGATGACTGAGATCTTTTGCTGGTCTGTCTTAGTGAGGGACTTTAGAAGTTGGTAGGCCTTTTTGCTGTCACCTCGTGCCATTCCAACCTCTATGTCCTGGCACTGCTTCTCGATCCAGCTCTCTCTAGCTGCCTTCATCCCTTTCTTAATGGCACAATTCACTTCTTTGTATTTGGTTGCTGCTTCTGGTTTGCTTTTCTTTTCTCTCTTCAAGGCCCTCCTTTGGTCACAGAGGTCTAGTATGTCGTTCGTGACCCATGGCTGTTTCTTGGTTCAATGTCGCCCTAGAACCTCTTGGGCTGTCGACGGTAGCACCTCTTTGATGTTTCCAGAGAGGGTGTCTACATCACAGTCCACCAGGTTCAGTGCGCCAAATTTTCCGCCAACCGTGGCCTTGAAGACTTCTGCAACCTTTGGGTCTTGCAGCTTCTCCAAATCAAAGCGAATTCGGGGAGTGTTTGAGAGTCGCTTCGCTTTCAGCCTCAGCTTCAGGTTTGTTAGAACAAGGTCCAGGCCGCTGATTTTTTTTTTCGTAAAGGTCTCAGTGAAGGCGAAAACTTCGGAAGCCTTCGGAAGTGTGACCTGGACAGACCTCGAGTTTCAGTGTTTGCCAGCTGTGAAACCTTGTTATGAGGCTAAGCTCAACGATGCTTAAACATTATGAAGGGCTGTATAAAGTTAATGGTGACACGCAAAATAACCCAAGACCTAAAAGTTATGACAGGTAAAGGTAAAATAAATGATCGTCCAAAAACAATCGATACGATGAAACCTGTTAAGTAGATTCGATTACACAAGTCATCCAGCGATGTCTCGATAGTGTAATGGTTACATGCAGGGACTTTTCTTTGATATGTTTTACGTTCGAACCTCGGGTGATTTTTTGTTTTTGTTTCAGGATTTTTGTTTTGTTTTGTTCTCAAATAAGATGAGTTTTCTGTTAAGCCTCTCATGAAGATCCATTGATTGGTAAACGAAACCATAGAATCTAGCTGTGCAAATTCATATATATATTGGCAGTTAATTACTTAATCTCTATTCTCATACATTGATATCGAAATGTAGATATTTTAGACTCACTAAACAAAACACAAAATACAACAAAAATAGACCCCACCTAGATTTGAACACAATTCAAATGGTGCTGTGGGAAGATGCAACCACTACACTATAGAGACTTTACACAGCTACATTATATGGTCTCGCTTGACAATCAATGGATCTTCATGAAAGGCTTGATGGAGAATTCATCATATCAGGGTAACAACAGCAACAGCGGCAATAGCTAAACTAGACAGGGTCTGGCGCAGCCATAACAATGCCTACTGTGGTACCGATCCTGCCTTACGGACCCTGCACCCCGATACGAAGAAGAAAATCCACACCCGACACAAGCGTCTTAGTAGACTGCTCCAGACCCTGCCCCTATTCCCCCTATTCCCCCAAACCCCCATTCCCCTTAAGCAAGCATTGCGCTCGGCCACAGACGTTTCCACTACTAATGTAGTGACCCACCAACGAGGGAAGACGAGAGCGAAACAGAACTAGAACAGAACAAAGAGACAACAAATCAATATGCCTCCACCCCGCAACCAAGAGAGAGAGAGAGAGTAAAGGTAGCTGGTATAGCATAATAATTACAGAACAATTAGGGATAATGGTGCATTAGCTAAAGACCATGGTAAGCTGGTTGTTGGCAATAATCTGCCCCATAGTGTGCGTAGATTGGTCACAGAGTTGGTATTGACTATATTGCGATTATCTTTCCTTACTGCTGAAAAAGGCGAAATGGTTGTTAAACTGAAAGGAGGAGCAGCTGACTACTTCATGGCCCGCTGGTCTACTGTCATCACCGTTATTTCATGTTTGGTAATTCTCACCACCTTCATGTTTGTTAACTGCGTGAAGTGGATCTTGTCTTGCAGCTGTACATCGTGTCAAAGGATCTCATGGATCTCATGGATCCCATGGTGGGAGGGAGTCAGCTGCTGTTTGTGTGCAATGTACACGTCAGGTGTTCACGCGAGGCCTCTCGGTCCTCTGACGATGATTAGCTTAACATCCCTTGTGGTCTGTCATCACCTTATCTATTCCATCCCTTTTTCTCACGCCTTCATTTCAAACCAGTCTGACTGCACGCTGCCAAGACATGCAACTCGCCCCCACGAAATGAGTCCTAACTCGCCCACAGCAGTCTGGTAGCAGGTGTCCAGAAAAAGGATTATGGACAACTGTTTGCACTTTTACTTTTTATAAAAATGCATTCCTGGAGACTAATTAAAATGTATAGCGTGTTATATCAAGCGGCGATCACAATACTGTTGAGTGAGACAGCTGGATGGCGGGCTTCATTGATGCCAAACTCTGTGCACAAAGATTAAAGCAGCAGGTAGTGGCTTCATACTGCACATCAACAAAGGTGAATGAGCGGTCACTGCTGCTTGACCCTGTCTTGTTTTTAACTCTTTTAACCTTTTCCTGACTAGGATCCAGGTTTGTGGTTCAACATATTTTCGTCTTTCGCCAATAAAGGAAACTATCATAAACATTATGCCATACCATAAACTCACCATTTTTCTCTGTGCTTGCTTTTTTCCAGATAATTCTCAGTCACCACTCTTTGTATTAGTTTCGTAGCTTCTATTAATATAACTTAGCGATTTTTATTGCCTCTCCTTATCCTTCTTTACTTCTCGTTTTTGTCCTCTCTCTTTAAAGCAATACCTTCCATCCGTCACCGGTATCGCTGATTACCATGTTCTCATCAGTGTCAAATGTTCTATCAGATTTAAAGTCTTCTTTTCATACTCTCTTCACCTAAACAAAATAAAAAATATCACAAGCAGTGCATGGACTTGGATGTCTCGCTGACCCACCGAGAGGTTGGGTAGAGGTGACAGTAGCAGGGTTCACAAAGTTTTATTCCAGCGTCTGTTGTGGTGGTCTTCATTTTAAATATCTCTGCTGCAACCTTTATTTTACCTTCTGAAAGGCACTTTAAAGGCATACACAGGCTATAGAGGAGTAAAATATCCTCATTTAATTTTATATTTCTTTTATTTCAGATTGATTGATTGGTCAGGAAGAATGATAAATAGCCAGTCGTCGCCTTCGTGTCGTACAAACCATGGAGCGAGGACTTCTCCTGTTGGCGTTGTTTCACCTGGCAGGTGCGAACCGTTGACTGAGTCTTTAACTAAGTGTTAGAATAATTAACAATGTTAAAATTATAACAGTCTGATAATAGCAGAAAATATGTTTTTTTGACTTAAGATTGCTTAATGTCGATGTAAACAGGCAAGTTGAACTACACATTCTATCAAGATGTTTGGTATTACATTGTAGTAGGCTGTGTTGGTGTTTACCTTGTTCGACTCTACAGCTGACAGTGGTAGGTTCGAGTTCTGTGCTGGCTTGATGGTGGTTTACTTATGTCATGACTGTTAGTGGGGGACCTGCTTGCAGCTACCGGTCATCAGGGGGGAACTGAGTAGACGCAAGGCCTTAAACAGAGGACATTTTTTTTTTATCTTTTCTTGGTTATGTTTATAACTATGACTGATTAATTTAATGTCCATTCGCAGTATCAGCAGCTTCTTGTAGCATGGTGTACCAGCAGCTTCTTGTAGTATGGTGTACCAGCAGCTTCTTGTAGTATGGTGTACCATCTGCCATCAGGTGAATGTCGTCCGGGAAGCTCTCCATGCCATCGGGCCTCCCAAGCATAGACAGTCATGTGTGGCAGTCAAGACAAGTTTCTTGTCTGATGTCTTTTTGACAGAGATTTTGAAGTTGATGAAAAAAATGACAGGATATTGTCAGGACTGACTGTCGCTAGAAAAACGTCTGACAATGAGTTGTTGAAAGCAGACTGTGACACTGTGACACTGTGAGAATGTGACATTGTGATGCTGTGAGACTGTGCTGATTGAGTTTGAGTTTAGCACTTTCCTGACAATTTGACATTAGCTTCTCTTAGGGTTGTGGCTGTTGAGGTCGTTCAGTAAACTTCAGAGTAAACTTCAGATCCACCAGCTTTTGTAGAAATGGTTACCAGATGTGTCAGAGAAGCTAAGTGTCATTAAAGTGTCTTCCACTCGCCGTCTTTACATGTTGAGCCACTCACCTCAATGCTTTTACCGCCAGAAACCTTAAGTTGTATATTATCATAATATAAATGGGACATATATATATATATATGTCCGTCAGAATAGATTGCAGGGCTAAAGAAAATGTTGAGCTAATCCTTACAAGGTCCGGTCAACTAATTTTAACATTTTCTTTCGCAGATAACTGCTGTCATTTCTAGTGCCGCTTGTTGCCGTATCACCTATTGTGATAACTGTATAGGGCTTGATGGCAGCATCGTGAAAAAATGAAACGTGACAATAATAATAAGAAGAAGAAGAAGAAGAAGAAGAAGAAAAAAAAAAAGCAGTGAGAAGTTATAAGCACAATATTTCAGTCAAAGACAAACTGAATTCGCTGAAGAAGGACACGAAATGGGAGAACAACACCAGGACTCGCTGCAGTCCGGCAGAAGAAAAGCGATGACTAGATTTAAGGACAGGTAACGACTCCAGAGAATAAAGGTTAGTGACATCGGGGGAAAACAACTGAGATCATACTGAAAAATCTTGAGAATATTAAGCAAACTTATTATATGAAGCTCCAAAAAGGATGAACATCACCTCAGTTTATTTACTGCAACTTGTGGCTGACCAAGCGAGTGAAACAGGGCGGAGTGGACTCCAGCCAACAGATCCGAACAGTTTGCATCTCACAATAAGATTGCATACAATCCAGCTGCAACACAAGAAGGTCCAAGACTGTATTCCAAATCGAAGCACGACAACAACACATCAACAGAGCTGTGTGTATGTGTGTGTGTGTGTGTGTGTGTGTGTGTGTGATAGAGCTCTGTAGCCTTAACTGTTATGTTTGTTTACACAGCTAGTCAAAGTTGTCCAGGGAGTCAGGTGTCTTTTGGAGGAAAATGTTACTATTACGATGCCACAACAGTCGACATGATCTCCGCCCAGGTGAGCAGTGCTCTTTGACAATATTTGAATGAACTGACATTATTGATGTTTCCTCGATGAACCAGCTACTTTCTATTGCTTTTGCTTTGTCTTTATGCCATGGGGATTGAACGATGATTAAATGGACAGTGAAATGGAAAGAGAATGGAATGGAATGTTGAATGATCAGCTCTCTCCCTCCAGTGTCCATCAGTCCACAAAACAATTCGATTTCCATCTTTTTTTACTTCTTGTGTCTGTGTTGTTCTTCTTATTCCTTATTCCTGTACGCTCCCAGTGGAGCATAGGGCGTCTGTGTTGTTCTGTGTTAACAAAATATTGTACAGGCTGCTTACAGGGGAATCGCCACATAAAGATCGCTTTTTTGATGATGATGATGATGATGATGATGATGATGATGATGATGATGATGATGATGATGATGATGATGTCAATATTATTGTAGCTGACCAGTTAGCTAGTAGGTTAAAGTGCATCAGTGATTAGAGCTCACGAGCTTAGTGGTCATACACTAGGTTACTAAGCCCTCCTGGTAGCAGGTGTGTAAGAAGGTAGGAATGTACTCGCGCGCGTGAATGCGTGTATCTGTAGGGGTGTGAAGTCGTGCATACAATATTCGCAACACTTATTCTAACAATATCATATTCATTTAGTACTTTAAAAGAAAACTTATTCAATGACTTACTACAAACAAGGAGCGAATTTATTTTCTGACTGTTTGTCCTGTAAAAGCAAGCATGCTGGAATATGAACTACGACCTGGTGGAAATAGACAGCAGTGAAGAAAACAACTTCGTGCAGAGCACTATGCAAAACAGCTGTAAGTACTGGCAATGTGAAACGATGCTATAACTCAAGTGAAATGATAATGAGCATAACCAACTTTATTAATGTCAATGGGAAATGTGCTCAGTTGCTGTACATAAGCTGTTCTGCTTACAAAATAAGTTGTTGTTACAAAGTAAACAATATGAGCAAGCGATTTAATTACATTTAGACAAGTCTTATGCACACTCACTCACTCACTCACTCACTTGCTTCTCTGTTGCAGTGACTGGTGTATGGATGGGAATCAAGAGGAGGGACTCGTTTGTTACATCTTCAACAGGTGAAGACCTGAAGTTCGTTAACTGGCTGCCGTGGTGGGATTTTACAAATTTGGAAACAAACTGCGCCATCATTGATGCATCTGGAGGATGGAAGAATGCTAATTGTGAGCTTAAGGATCAAGTTTACACCATGTGCGAAAGTCAGTAAGTGATCCACGCTCACATCTGTGGTTGACCTTTTTGTAGCATTGGGACTTACAGGACTTTCATTGGAAATACGGAATGTAGACAGTGAGCTTGAGACCTTTATAGTGACTACACTAGAATTGGTAAGGGAATGTAGACAGTGAGCTTGAGACCTTTATAGTGACTACACTAGAATTGGTAAGGGAATGTAGACAGTGAGCTTGAGACCTTTATAGCGACTACACTAGAATTGGTAAGGGAATGTAGACAGTGAAATGGTCACTGAATACCCTGTCAGTCAAGCCGGCCTGAATACACTATCAGTCACATTTTTGTTAATTTTATACACACATAAAACGCGTTGTTTCGGAAAAAAAATTAATGCAGACGATAGTTGATTCATTTTTCTATCGAGTGATCTTTTCATGACCAAGTTTGCACGTTTGACAGACATTTTTTGCGTTTTCCCACGGTACCTGTCTTTCTGTTTGGAAAATGGCTAGCAAATACACGGGGTAGAAAGTTTGACCGGCAGCTTTGAAAATTTATATTTCTTAACCTACAGTAAAGACAACCATCAGTAATACACCATTTTAAAGACCATTTTTAAAACATTCACTTGGTGTAAATTTTAAGATACAGAGGTTTTGTCTTCGAGTAAAAAAATCAAAGAAAAGATTACAACTGTACGCATTTTAGAAATCTTAAATGTTACTTTCAGAAATTAACACAAACAATTATCTACACAATATATACAGACATAAAGTACAACACAGACACTTATATACAGTTATATCAAACTATACCCTGTTACTAGATACACAATACTGGGAATTATTATAGAATAAGTGACCAAGCAGGAGTCAGTTCCTTATGCAAATGTATAAAAGGAGAATGGCAGAGATATTGCAGTAACCACTACTGTTACATTTTTATTATCTTTTAGAGCTGGTCAGACTTGTCGAGAAGGAGAGTTGAGTTTCCAAGGAACATGTTACTCGCGGAGTTCCAATCAAATGAAGATGGAAAGTGCCGAGGTAAGTAGTTATGTTGAGGACTTGACAATGTGTGAGCACCACCTAGAGTTAGTGATGTCCCTCACACTACTGATGAGGACTTGACAATGTGTGAGCACCACCTAGAGTCAGTGATGTCCCTCAGTCTACTGTTGAGGACTTGACAATGTGTGAGCACCACCTAGAGTCAGTGATGTCCCTCAGTCTACTGTTGAGGACTTGACAATGTGTGAGCACCACCTACAGTCAGTGATGTCTCTCAGTCTAACTGACTGTCTACAGGCTGCTCTGTCCTTTTCTCGGCTTCTCTCAAGTCTTCGTCCTCTCATTCTCACTGGTGCTGGTGTCTGTTGTGACGTATGTGTCACGTGAACTGGTGCTGGTGTGTCACCCGGTGTGACAGGCTGTAGGATGTGTTGCTTACAGACAAGATTTCTATGAACCAGTCATTTATATTCGGACAGTTTGACGACTACACCAAAGTGTGGTATATCCTGTATAGACACATAGACACACAGACACTAGTTTACTGCAGGCAGTAGATATATATATATATATATATTTAGATATAGTCCACTACATACCTGTCTCTGCTTGCAATATCTTCACCTCAGCATTTGATTGTTTTAAAGGAACAAAGATTAGGCTGTTGCATGAAATGCGTGGACTGTGAAAGGGAAACTTAATGACTAACTGACCATCTATTTACTCAAAACACTTTTCTTTGTGCTGTAACTGTTTTAACTGCGGATAGACCAAAATTCACATTTAAAAATGTGCCAGATCTCTTGATTTTTTAATATTATTCTAATTTTAGTAGCATCATTATTGTTATTTTCATCTAATTTAACCAACAAAAACTTTCATGCGTAGGCATGTGTGTGACTCAACGAGCGCGCGTGAGAGAGAAAGAAAGAAAGAAAGAGAGAGAGAGAGTGTGTGTGTGTGTGTGTGTGTGTGTGTTATTATGAATATAATTTTCTCACTAATTAATGTCTTCATATTTAAAGACAGTATGATGTTTATATAATGATTAAAGAATTATTCAATGACTATTTGTAACTATAATTAAAGAGCTTAGTTTTGTTTTAATTACTGACAATTTCTCACAAAACAGGAATACTGCCGAAATATGCAGTACAACCTCTTGGAAATAAATAACATTCCTGAAGATAAATTCCTGACGAACATTTGCAAACAAGAAGGAAGTAAGCTTTACATTGTCAGTTGTAAGAAGACAACTTAAGTTGAATAATGTTCATGGGCTGCAAGTAAAGGGTTAATGTTAATAAGATAATTTTGGATATCCGAGTGTGATTTCAGTTTTTATTCCTCATAGTAACAACTAGTAAAACAAGAAAACCACACACACACACACACACACACACACACACACACATACACACACTTAAGCGTGTGCCCACGATGGAGAGAGAGAGAGACTAAAATAAATGTCTATATTTCGTACAGCTATTGCTTTTTGGCTGGCAATGAAGAGACGCATTGTATGGCATACAATATCAACAAGTCAAGAGGTGAACCACACGAACTGGGCGCCAAATTTTCCTTTCAACGACTATTCCTCGAGTTGTGTGTTGATTACCAGCGAAGGGCAGTGGAAGAATGTTTATTGTGGTTTTAAGGACCAAGCCTCAATCATGTGTGAAAGTCGGTAAGTGACCGGTGTGCTGACCATGTCTACATGTTTGATGTCATGACAGTCGCCATTGTTTACAGTCACACCGCGTGAACTAAATGTGCATATGCTGTGCTGAAGGTTACTATGGTGACCACACAATCTAGCAGAGGTCATGGATGTCCTGACCTTAGCATCAGCTTACCAGACTGCCAGACAATGTATTGAGTTTGGTGAAGACACCTCATGTCATCAGTGTCACTGTCACTGTCACTGTCACTGTGCCAGCCACTTATTTACCTTCACTGTGGTTGTATGACAGATGACAGTCCCCACTGATGACTGTAGACCAGACTGCCAGACTCTAATAGTCAGTTCGCCATCACTTTTTTATTCGACAATTTCTGTCGAGAATCGTTTTTTACTCAGTGGTAAAAGAAAAAAAGAGACATCGGAGATTAATATATCTACAGTCGTTGTCACAGGTTGTCATTAAATAAATGATTACTGACTTGATCAGACAATGCACTGAGAGTGCGGGGTACGGCTTCCAGTAAAGTACCCTTGCTATCAGGACACACACACATATATATATATATATAGATGTTTAAAACTAAAAACATCAAAGAGAAATTGCTAATATTGATGTTCGTTAACATGTAACAGAAAACAAGTTCAAAGACACCAATACAATACAATACAATACAGTACAATACAACACAATCAGTTATTAGGAGATACACTGCAAGTAGACATCACAATATCTTGTATTATTACGCAATAATTAACAACACCAAAGTCAAAATCATTTGTTCATATGTATAAATGTCAAACTCTGAGACACTGTATTAACCCAAACTATAACATTTCAGTCTCAGACCTACTAACACCTGTCCAGAAAATGCCTTCATTTTCAAGGAGAAATGTTACGTGTTCGGTGACCTGACTTCAAACATGTTAACCGCTCATGTAAGTACTTGTCTCCAGTACAAAATGTCAGCCTTCACTGGTGTGACTGACCGTCTGGAGAGGGCTGCTCTGTCATCTTTGTCTTGTCTGATGTCCTCTGCTTTCAACTACACCTGAAGTTGGTGTTGAGACTTACCTGTCAATATACCTGGTCCTGGTGTTGAGAATTACCTGTCACTATACCTGGTGTTGGTGTTGAGACTTACCTGTCAATATACCTGGTGCTGGTGTTGAGAATTATCTGTCACTATACCTGATGTTGGTGTCTTGAGACTTACCTGTCACTATACCTGGTGTTGGTGTCTTGATAATTACCTGTCAATACACCTGGTGCTGGTGTTGAGACTTACCTGTCACTATACCTGGTGTTGGTGTTGAGACTTATCTGTCACTATACCTGGTGTTGGTGTTGAGACTTACCTGACCAGCCCTAATGTCTTGTGATACATCTTCATTGTACCTTTAGGATGTGGTGTCTCTTCCATCTCAGTGGATTCTGATTTGTTTTTGAAGAGATGAGGTTTCCGAAGGCTGCAGTTCTGTTTGAACTTTGTTAATCAGTGGGGTGTCTGTGGGGTGTCTGTGGGGTGTCTGTAGGGTGCCTGTGGGGTGCCTGTGGGGTGTCTGTGGGGTGTCTGTGGGGTGCCTGTGGGGTGTCTGTGGGGTGTCTGTGGGGTGCCTCTGGGGTGTCTGTGGGGTGTCTGTGGGGTGTCTGTGGGGTGTCTGTGGGGTGTCTGTGGGGTGCCTCTGGGGTGTCTGTGGGGTGTCTGTGAGGTGTCTCTGGGGTGCCTGTGGGGTGTCTGTGGGGTGTCTGTGGGGTGTGATGTTTGGAGACTGTGTTTGCTATAGAATACTTTCTGCTTGTATGGCTGCACACGTGCGCTGTAGATTGTGGTTTCAATTATCTTATAAAAGGCACAAAGTTGTTAATTACTGACGATTTTTTGACACATAGGATGCATGCAAGAGGCTAGGATTTGACCTTGTAGTAATTAACGACGTTGAAGAAAATAACTACATTCTGGACCATATGGTTGGACGCGGAGGTTAGTAGTACAATGTCAGTAAGAATGAATGCAACATCCAAAGTAAAATGATGATGATTACTTAAGGCCGAACTCAAGAGTTATTAGTATATAGTTTGTCAGGTCTCAGAGTTATTCTCTGTATTGTTTGATTAAGCTGACATTTTATCAGGACTAGTGCGGAAGAACGAGAGAGCGTGAATGACGTCAATTGTTCGGAAGACGTGTATGAGTGATGTAAAAATGAAGGAAATGACGTGAGGGAGAGCGCGAGCGGGGGGTCGGTAGTCAGTTGGGAGAAGAAAGAGGCTGAGGAAGAGAAAACAAAGCGTAGGGTAGGGATTAGAAAGAAGAATTTAGGGGAGTAGGGCGAGTAGGAATTGTTAATTTGTTGAGTAGGGCTTTAGGCATTCTTTTCTATATATATATATATTCAGAAAGGAAAGACGCCAATGGAAGGAATTTTGTTATTTTAAAATAATCTAGGTGTACGAATCGGTTAATAACTGACTTTTTCATTTGTGTATTATGTTGTTCTCTTCTTTTTATTCATACTTAGTAGAGCAGAGAGATTCATTAGACAAATCATTCTTTTATTTTAATTTGTGTGAAAGAACACGTATTTGCCAGGCTCTGTGTATGTGTTGAAAGGATTGAGTGACTGATACACTGCGCGGTGGTCGTGACATAGTTGTATAAATGTCATACAGTTACACACACACGAGAGAGAGAGAGAGAGAACAAAAAGAAGGGAGAGAGTGAGAGAAGGAACACAAAAATATTTGAAATTATTTTTAATTAAATTTCTATCTTTTGTACAGGGACTGCTGGATGGCTCGGACTTTACCGGATGGAATCTTGGGTTATATTGCCAACCATGACCCCCACACCATACACTAGGTGGGATTTCGGGTATCCTACCGACGATGCCCAAGCACAGTGTGTGTTGATGGACAGCACAGGCCGCTGGAAGAGTGCACGGTGTTCCAATACATCTGAAGCCATCATGATGTGCGAAAAGCAGTAGGTGATCGGTGCTCACGACTGTTTGCTTTCTTTACAACTTTGTTGGTAAGAAAGTCAGTGTTGTTTACAGTCCTGTTGTAGAGAAGCTAGTAACTATCGGCGGTGATAGACACTAGAGACAAGATGGCGGTGACCATGGCTACCATTTAGCAGAATGTCAACCAAAGCAATGAGCCTGGTCCACACACTTGGTGACATCACTGTACTGCACTGTGGACAAGGCTGCCAGCTATCACATGTCAACACTACTTGTAAAGGTTAACAGTGCGGTATACTGGCAAGTGTCAACCATATTTAACTGAGTAGTTTGTGCTCATTTGAAATACACAGACTCAATAAAAGATACCCTTGTAGTAGACACGAAATTACCATGTATAATTACGGAATAATTGACAACACCAAAGTCAACCTCATTTTAAAAGTTTTAATTAGTGAAACACTGAGACTCTGAATTAACCTCAACTATTTTTTTCTTATGTCACAAAGTATCGACTGTCCTGACAATGGTCACGTGTTCAAAGGAAAACGTTACTTGATTGGTCCCTACACTGTCAACATGACGACATCGCAGGTAATTAGTTGTCTGCAGTTACAAACTAGTAGCACTAACGTAGTAGTAGCTAGAGTTGGTGTTGGTGTGTGTTGTGACGTGCTTGTCTCTACACCTGGTGTTGGTGTGTGCTGTGACGTGCCTGTCGCTACACCTGGTGTTGGTGTGTGCTGTGACGTGCCTGTCACTACACCTGGTGTCGGTGTGTGTTGTGACGTGCTTGTCATTAGACCTGGTGTTGGTGTGTGTTGTCACGTGTCTGTCACCAGTCACAGAGATGGCATCTTTAACAAGTAATCTCTTAATTTGTAAAAAAAAAAAAACTGAATGACTTCAATCAATAAATGAAAAAAATCTGTTTGTACAAATAAAGGCCCAAGTTTATAAATTATTGACGATATTTCACAAACAGAATGTCTGCCCGTATCTTGGTTACCATCTCGTTATCATTAACGACGCTGAGCAAAATGACTTCATCCGTTACTTTATCGCTCGCCAGAACTGTAAGTATTACAATGCCAAGTTATTTATAGCAACATGCAAAGTTAAATAATTAATCTCACCTTATTTTATGGGCAGGATGAAAGGGTTTTAGTATTTATTTGTACATATGTCATTATCACTGTTACACACACACACACACACACACACACACACACACACACACACACACACACACACATACTTAAACCCATAAAAACAAAGAAGGGAGATAAACAAAACTAATTTATATTTGTTGCTGTATGTCTCGTACAGTTTCTGGTGGAATTGGTGGGTGGATCGGATTATACTGGCATGAACCTTTGACTTTACTGCCAAACATGGAACGAGCGACGTACACCAACTGGGCAGCCGGGTACCCGAGTGGCGATGGCGAGTGTGTGTTTGTGGATGCTACAGGCCACTGGAAGAACCTTGACTGTGACAATACATCTAAAGCCGTCGTGATGTGCCAAAAAAATCAGTAAGTAATCGGTGCTCAGCGACTGTGTTTGGCTTTTTCTACGATTTTGCACGCGTACGAGTGTTGTTGCCTGTCCTCTGGTAGAGAAGCTGACATTTGTAAACAGGGAAAATACCACAGTGGCCACTGCAGGCAAGATGACGGTGGTCCCTTTACTTCCCCCCTTAGACTTGTCATTTATTTTTGTTAACGGACCTCATGTTATCAATTTAACTGCTCTATCAATACCTCACCAATATTAGTAAACCTTGACTATACTTCCAGGAAAGTTGACAGTCTCGAATGACGAACTGTAGACTATATTCATAATATTCAGTTCGATATCATTTTTTATTGCTGTTGGTGATCATTCTTCGCTCAGTGGTAGCAGAGAAAAAAATCCATCAGAAAATAACATGGAAATTGAAAGTTGTTATTACAGGTCACGAAATTTCAACACTATGTTAGTCACGTGATCAAATAATACACTGGAATGTATTGTGGGTTTAAGGCTAAGATAAGGAAACAAGGAAAAGAAGAGGAGGATAATTTCACATGTGCTTAAAAAAAGAAACATTTAAGACGCATTGATAGTATTGATGTTGGTTAAAAAGTAAGAGTAGACAGTTTATAAAAGCTAAATGAGATATCAAAGTGCTGTGCATTATTACAGAATAACTGACATAACAAAAGTCAAATTCCTCCTCCGCTTGTTTATTTAAGTAAATGTGTGAGACACAGAGTCAACTCAGTCTCTGACATTTCTTGTGTTTGAGGGTGGAACACGATTGTCCAGAAGAGTTTTTCAAAGAAAATCTTTACTTGTTCGGTGACTACACTGTCAGCTTTACCCAGAACACGGTAGGTGGTTGTCTTAATTAGAAAATAACTTCATTAACCTGCGGTAGGTGGTTGTCTTAATTAGAAAATAACTTCATTAACCTGCGGTAGTGACGTTTGCTGGTTGGAGGGTGGGGGCTGCACTCTGTCCTCTTCGTCCTCTCTGATGTCTTCATCTTCCCACTGGACCTGGTGTTGGTGTGTGTTGTGACTTGTCTGTCACCAGACCTGGTGTTGGTGTGTGTTGTGACTTGTCTGTCACCAGACTTGGTGTTGGTGTGTGTTGTGACGTGTCTGTCACCAGACCTGGTGTTGGTGTGTGTTGTGACTTGTCTGTCACCAGACCTGGTGTTGGTGTGTGTTGTGACTTGTCTGTCACCAGACCTGGTGTTGGTGTGTGTTGTGACGTGTCTGTCACTAGAATGTTGTGCCACGTTCATCTTGTTGGTTGTAGTTTGTGTTATAAAGTATAATTCAAGCGACTCCACAGCCTGTAGTTGTGTTTGACCTGGTGTTAGTCGATGACCTATTGGTGAGATATCCTGCCCACCACCTCAACTACAATCATAATAATACAAAGTACTTTATTCTTATTGTGAAAAACTTACTTAGATGGGGAGACAAGTAGCAAGAGCGGAAGGGGGGAGGGTAAGAAGGACGAGCATTGTGCGGACTGTGTTAGGAGTGATGCTCAAGGAAGAGGTGAGTTTTCAGTGCAGATTTGAAGGATTCAGTTGTAGGAAGGTGGCGGATATGGAAAGGAAGAGAGTTCCATTGTTTTGCAGCACAGTAGCCAAAAGTCCTGTGACCATATGTTGTTGTTCTGGTGACAGGAACAGTTAGGATACGGTCGTCAGACGAAGAGCGTAGTTGTCTGGACGGAGAGTAAGGGATGAGAAGTTCAGAGAAATAGTCAGGACAGGAGCCAGCAAAGAAATTAAAACACAGCACAGACAGTTTGTACTGAATGCCAGAACGGATGGGTAGCCAGTGAAGAAAACGAAGGAGAGGAGTGACATGGTCCCGTTTCCTTGCTCTAAGCACCAGACGCGCAGCAATATAAATGTGTGTGTGTGTGTGTGTGTGTGTGTGTGTGTGTGTGTGTGTGTGTGTGTGTGTGTGTGTGTCCGTGCGTATAATCTAGGGATAACATCTACAAAAAATTACAAAGTTCATTGTTAATAACAGGGTTTTCATTGTTGATATTATCGCAGGAGGCATGCGGGTATATAGGTCTGGACTGCCTATTTATTGGGGACGTTGAGGAAAATAACTACGTTCGTGACTACATCGCTCGCAATCATTGTAAGTTCTACAACTCCAATGCAAATGAATACAACAACTAAAGTTAAATAATTAATATTACCTTATTTCATGAGAAAACATTATCAATGTATATTTTTGTAAATGTCGTCATCTTACACACACACACACACACACACACGCACACACACACACACACACACACACACACACAAAGTTAACAAAGAAAATAAACGCAGATCATTGATATTATGTTTGAATGTGTCGTGCAGTGGCTGGTGGTTGGCTGAACCTCAAGTGGGATCAAACTGTTGCTTATTCGTTGGAATTGGAAATAGCGAATTACACTAACTGGGCACCCGGGTACCCGAGTGGGAGTGCCGAGTGTGTGTTTATAGATGGCACAGGCTACTGGAAGAACATTCCATGTGAGAATGAAACTCAAGCTGTCGTGATGTGCGAAAACTAGTAGAAGGTACTTGGTCCTCACTCGCTATCTTTGCTTCTTTCGCCGATTTTTCTGACATAAGATCGAGTGTCGTAAACAGTCCTACACAAGCTTTTACATTGTACAAGTGGTGGTGACAGTCAAGTGGTTATTTTCTGTTAGACAATTGCTGCCGAGAACTTTATTTATGTGGGCAGAGAATATGTCATCAGAAAGAACCATTCATCATTATTTCTTATCATCAATCGTCAGCGTCGAGCGTGTGATTTGTAGTTTGCACCATGTGACGGACACCTACACCTCACATGTAGACACCACATCGTCCCTACATCTTCTTTAATGTTTCCCTCCCCCTAATAAACCTCATGTTTTTGCTTTTCTTTTGTTTCATTCTTCTTTTTTGTGGTGCAAACACCTGCCAGACAAATAAATATAGCCGTCATCAAGATTTTACTTCTCTTCTCCACAATGAAAACTTTTAATTTCCAGCCACAAATCCTTGACCGTGCAAGAAAAAACAAAGAATAGCGAAAATGGATTGAAAAGTGTTCCTAGAATACCAGAATTCGGTCATGTAATCTTCCTAGTCAAAATAGTGACCCAAAATGAATGTTTTGTGGTTGTAAATATTAGAGAGTTCATGTAATTTGTGTTTATTTTCAGGTGGCGAAGTCGCCGTATTCTCCAGACTCCGCCTTACATGCCGCTAGGCACAAGGAAAATATTTCAGTCGAAGAGAATTTATGTAATTTTTTTCTCTTAAATGAAAGCACTGACTTATTAAATAATCTTCTGAATTCTGACACCAGTCTTGATTTTGTTGCACTGACAGCTTGTGTTTTGTGGGATTAAATAAGTTGTGACATATATAATTTTATTATTTTATTTGGGATATCCGCAATAAATCATGTCTGTGTTTGTTTTACTTCTTGCACTTCTCGTCTCTTCTTTTTCACATTCCTAACGACAACCGGGACTCACCCGGCAACAAACACCAACTGAAGGAATACGACCAATAACACAATAGATATCAACACTAACCGGGGCAATACTACAAAATAACAACACACACCAACTTTAGGAATACATATAGTAAACATAACAAGACTTTCAAAACCCAGCACACTCAGGCACAGAGACATCATTTCCTGCGATATTTAGCATCTCGCATATAGGTGAACTTTTCTGATTTCAACTTTTGTTTTATTTGTTGTATTTTAACATTCCTTCTTTCAACGTTTGGTGTGTTTGAAACATTCCTCATGTCCATTTTTGTTATATTTCAACATTTCTGACATCGAGGTTTATGGTGTTTGTAAACCTTTTCTCTGTGGGTTTGTCTGTCGAGAACCCAGGGACATAAAGAACATTAAGACTCCATGTTGCTATCTGTAAGCATGGTGTGAAGGACAAAACAATACTTCCGGGAATGGAAACGCCAACAAGAAGAAATGGATGGTCTCTAGGGACTGAAATATCCACAAGCCAGCACACGTGTTAGTAAAATATTGTGACAAGTCATTTGTCAGTAAAATATTGTGACAAGTCATTTGTCAGTAAAATATTGTGACAAGTCATTTGTCAGTAAAATATTGTTAGAAGTCAATCAAGGGAGCAGAGTGAACGCCATTAAAGAGACAGTCAAGCGGACTGACAGACACGTGACAGGATGACAAACGAATAAAGAGATAGGAGGCTGAAGTATGCGATAGATGAATTATATTATATTTGTGTAATTATGTGCGTGTGTTAACGTTCAGCTCACGAAGACGATAGACGTGTTTCTGCTTGTTGTGCGTGCGTGCGTGCTTCTCTGTAGATATGTGCACGCAGTGATCTGCAAATGTTTTCACAATATTGCTGCACTCAGGAAGTTTGTGTTTTATTAATCTTTACTTTAGCACCTGCTTGTGATGGAGAGAATAGATGGAGTAGATCTTACTAGTGACCGACACCGTTGAAATTTCTCTTGTAGCGAACACTTGAAATACTTGTAGCCTGAAGCTGCTGCCAGTGCACAACTCATTTGAAGAAGTGTTGCTCAGGCTGCAAATACTTCTTTCCTCACCACAGGTGCAGTCAGTCAAGTTAAAAACGTTTATAAATACAATGACTAGTGACAAGTCAAGCACTACACTAGATACCCAGGTAACTACAAGACCACCCACTAGTGACTGAATCAAGTCATGTATCAGCGACCTACAACCTCTTGTACTACAGCTACTAGTGGTCTAGACAAGTGTTAGGACACACTAACCATGGGTATACTTGTATTAGTCTTTCATCTAACTCCATGTAGTCTCACACGTTACACAGTTCACCCTGTGTCAGGCTCAGTACACCCAGCAGGTCACTTAGCCCTCCACCACTGCTGCTCCATCTTTGAGAAAACACGTGACACGACATCCATTCGAATGTTTATTGCAAGATGCCAGCCCCACTTTTGTTTTGTACTCGTAGATGTACAGACAGTGCGTGCGTGCGTGCGTGCGTGTGTGCGTGTGTGTGTGTGTGTGTGTGTGTGTGTGTGTGTGTGTGTGTGTGTGTCAGGAAAGCAAGTGCTCCCGAAGTCGCAGGGAAGACGAGTGAGTTAGCCGTGAAATATTAGGACTAAAGGGTATCTTGACGAGGCGTTGTTCTGTACTTTACGGGGTTTGCACACCTTGCACAAGGCCCCCCTCCACCCCACTCACGAGCTTTGCTCGCAAGGGACCGTGAAGGAAGGTTTGCACGGATAGCACGGGGTTTAATTTTTTTTTGTTGTTGTTTTGGGGGGGAGGCATGATCTTTATTACATGGCTGTTGTCGGAATTTCTTGAGCACAGTAGGCTCCATTTGAGCTCCAAATTATAAAGTTCAATGCCGAAGAGGTCAGAGGTGAAATCACAGGCTGAGGGGATCGGCTCTCCTGGACTTTGTTTATGTTTTGTGGTCGTGCTTCGATTTGGATAAAAAAAAAGTGTTGGCCCTTCATATTAAGGTGTGCTTCTGATGCGTTTTCTTCCTCTTCTGGTTTGCAGCTGGACTGTGTATACTGTAATGTTATTTTGACGTGCAAATTGTTTTGGTCTGTTGACTGGATTGCACTCCGCCCTCCTCCACTCGTTTCGACAGCGACCTTGAGTTGCAGTGAATAAACTGATGTGACGATCACCCTTTTGCAGTTTCTACATGATAATATTTCTGCATATTCTCAAGATTACTCAACATCTTCACGGTATTCTCCTAATGTTACCAACCATTATTCCCTGGAGTCGTTGCCGTTAAATCTGCAGTGATCTCCCTTTAGTGGCGGAACTCATGGAGTCTTCGCATTGTTCTTCCTTCGACATCTTTGTGACTACTTCGTTATCTTGTTCAGCCCAATGAGTCCGCCTTTGGCTGAGATACTACGCTTTATAAATTCTCACATTATTATTTATTATTTTTAAATATATACATGTATGCTTAACATAATCCTCATTCCCGCACCTACATTTGTTTCTTCTTCTCTCCCTGTGTTCCTCGAGTAATATGATTAAGTTTGCCACAGTGGTTAGCAAAAGTATCTTTTCGTCAGGGTTGTCTGGTATATTCCTCCCCATATTCACCTAGCAAGCCATTTGCGAGTGGCCTTGTAGGCTGAGAGGGGAACGGTGTTGCAACACTACCTTGCAACAAGATCACAGCACGTGCAAAGCTTGAAAACCTTGCAATATGAGACTAGACTGGAGACTCCTTGTTATTTACACGCTGGTTTGTAACATTCACAACAGCTTCCACTAGCGACAGTTGCTTAGTTCAGGGTATTATCTATTTCAGCCTCTATAAATAAGGCCAAGCGTACCTGTCAATACTTTGCAACATCTACAGCTGTATATTCCCTACAAGATGTTGCTAACAGTCTTTTTCCTTCCTCCTATGGCATAAAGACAAAGCAAAATCAACAGAAAGTAGCTGGTTCATCGAGGAAACATCAACAATGTCAGTTTACTCAAATATTGTGAAAGAGCACTGCTCACCTCGGCGGAGATCATGTCGACTGTAGTGGCATCGTAATAGTAACATTTTCCTCCAAAAGACACCTGACCCCCTGGACAACTTTGACTAGCTGTGTAAACAAACATAATAACAGTTATGGCTACAGAGCTCTGTCCGTGTATTCACACACACACACACACACACACACACACACACACACACAGATAACTGACTTGACCCCTGTAGTGTCAATCATTCCCTCATGATGCCATCTGACAGTTCTGTCTCTCCTCCTAACAGGTTGGGGGATCGGCTCTGTTGATGTGTTGTCGTCGTGCTTCGATTTGGAATAAACTAATTTTTAAATTTTCTTTCGCAGATAACTGCTGTTATTTCTAGTGCCGCTTGTTGCCGTATCACCTAATGTGATAACTGTATAGGGCTTGATGGCAGCATCGTGAAAAAAATTAAACTTAATAATAATAACAAGAAGAAGAAGAAGCAGTGAGAAGTTATAAGCACAATATCTCAGTCAAAGACAAAATCAATTCGCTGAAGAAGGACACGAAATGGGAGAACAACACCAGGACTCGCTGCAGTCCGGCAGAAAAAAGCGATGACTAGATTTAAATACAGAGATGTGTCTTTGCAGTTCCCAACTGACGACTACTAACAGAAGAGATGGTCGTCAATTATGAACAATTATGCCACAAATAAATGAGCAAGAAGCTCGCTCAGACCTCGACCTACGACCCTTAGCTGCACAGAACAGAAAATATTCAAATGTTAATAGGAAACTGATAAAATGTCTAGTTTAACATTGGCATTAAACAGTCTTCAAGTAGGATGACATATTTTATCCACATAAAAGTGTAACCATGTAAACGAATTGCAAACATGACTCACCTGCAAAGTAGAAGAAGGCCAACAAAAGAAGGATTTCTCGACGCATGGTTTGTAAGAAGTAAAGGTTGTACAGACTAGTTATCTTCCTCATTGACGGACAGATCGCTATGAAACGAAAGGCAACATGACAGGAATGGAAAATATGCTACTGGTCTTTAGCCGCTGATTGTCTGATTATCACCACGGACCTTGTAAAGGAGTCTTGTTAGAAGATCTCACAATAATACAATACAGTACAATACAAACAATACAATACAATACAACTTTATTTATCCACAAGAGGTACAGGCGTTGTTTGGCAAATCCTGTCAGTGTTGATGTTCCATTTAAGCTTGTTTACAATACTGTAATTGTTTTCGGAAGGGTTAGCAAAGATTGCGGCCGAGATTTCTAAGATGGAAAAAAGGTAAAAATACAGCAGACGTCGATATCAGGAATATTCCAAACACAACAAAAGTCGAAATCAGGAATGTTGATATACAACAAATACAACAAATGTCGACAGAAGGAATTTCAAAATACAACAAAAGTCAATACCGGGAATGTTCCCGTTCACGTATCGCATATCACGTATCACGTATCGCATATCACGTATCACGTATCGCATATCACGTATCACGTACACTGAGAGGAGTTGACTTTTATTGTATTTTTACTTGTATCTCTCTTGGTTTGTTTCGAGAAGCGCTGGGTATACAGAACTCTGTGTTTCTATCTTTATTAGTGTCATGGGGAGTAAAAAACAATCTCAAGATAATGGAAACGTCGGCAAGACGAAATGG
The DNA here is from genome assembly GCA_004794655.1 of Marisa cornuarietis. Taxonomy (NCBI): domain Eukaryota; kingdom Metazoa; phylum Mollusca; class Gastropoda; order Architaenioglossa; family Ampullariidae; genus Marisa; species Marisa cornuarietis. The sequence continues at coordinate 84,728 of SMMW01000534.1, forward strand.
ATGGTCTCTTGGGTCTGAAATATCCACAAGCCAGCACATTTGTTAGTAAAATACTGCGACAGGTCAAACAAACAAGTAGACTGAACGCCGTTCTTATAGACAGACAGACAGAAAGACAAAGAGACCAGTAGACGGACAGACAGACAGGCAGACAGTAAGACAAACGAATGAATGAAGAAGTAGGATATTGAAGTATGCGACAGATCAATTACTTCTTTGTAATTATGTGAGTGGGTTAAAGTTCAGCTCATGAAGCAGATACACGAGTTCGTGCGCTTGTGGTGGGTGGGTGCGTGCTCTTCCCGTTAACATTTGATTCCTCGCTGAAAAAAAAATTACTTTCAGAAAGTATGGTTATATCCACTCTCTCATTAGGATGGCAGTCAAGTGTAAATAGCTAGTTGTTAAGGGCCAGGCCGAGGAGAAGGAGCATGTTGGGCCTCCCTCTTCCCCCTCCTGCTACAGCAGTGTGCAAGCGAACTTCTATGTCGGTGTGAATTAAGTCACGTGACACTTTCCCTGCATACCCACAAACCATGTTATCAACAGCAAAAGCATTAGAAACAAAACCTAAGCATCTTCTTAAAACTTGTGTCGCTGCTTAACCAATATAGGAATAGAAACAATTTATTGATAACAATTGGCTATGATCCTAAGACTAGAAGACCTAGTCACAAACAGAGCTAGTACAAAGATAACTTAATACCTGTCATCCTAGCCCTGCCAGACACTCCTCTACCACTAATATAGTTACCTCTTCTACACCGAACATAGACCCTTATTTATTATGTTTGTATGAACACCCTGTAAACGAGTAAACAATGAGTACCTTGTCACTTGTTCATCATCAAAACATATTTCAGTAGTATTTTTAATACCAAACAATGTCATGACTCGGTACAGCCCACTGGTTGTGGACTGTTGAAACATCAGATGAGAGACCTACTTGACAGTCTCCGCCGCCTCTGTGGAATCAGCGATCTGTATGTTTCTTTGGTCTCTGAGAAAAGAGACATATTGGAGATCAGTCCTCCACCACTCATACCAAAGTCTGAAACCGTCTGGGACTGAACAATCTTTATACTAGTGAACTAACATCCTCACAACTACCATCCCTAGAGAAGAACGCACTCACTAGTGACTAAATTTAGTCATGTACTGAAGACCTACAACCCCTTGTACTACAGCCACTAGTGACTAAATAAGTGTTGGGACAAGCTAACCATGGTATACTTGTATCAGTCCTTCATCCTCCATGTAGTCTCACACGTTACACGGTTCACCCTGAGTCAGGCTCAATACACCCAGCAGGTCACTCAGCCCTCCACCACTGCTGATCGACCTCGTACACAGCACGTGACAGGACATCCATTTGAATGTTTATTGTAAGCTGCCGGCCCCACATCTCTTAAAATGGCTAGCTTTGTACTCGTAGATGGGCAGGCTGTGAGAGAGAGAGAGAGAGAAAGTGAGGGAGGATAAACATGTCAGGAAAGCAATTGTTGTTCAAGTCTCAAGGACCATGAGCAAGTCCGCTGTGAAATATGCGAACCTTAGATCGTAAAGACTGGCTGCTAATTACACATGGATATAATGATATTGAGAGGCTTACAATAGTGACATTTGTTTATTTGAATGTATTATTTCAGCCTATATAAATAAGGCCAAGCCTAGCTGTGAACACTCTGTACCATCTACAGCTGTATATCCCCAGCAACATGTCGCTAACAGTCTTGTTCCTTCTTCCCTTAATCGCCATGTGCTGTAAGTATGTGCTTCAATATTTGTTGTTATTATTATTCAGAAAACGTAGCTTTCGTCCTTCACCTCTCAACTTATCATTAGAATTGTGTGGGTCCTAGTTTATCCTCAAACTACATGCAGTCTTCTTAGTCCGGATCACAACTGAAGAGACTAAAACTCACGACAGTGTTGAAGATTTAATTTTCCAAACTAAGATTAATAATAGTCACAACAATGTCACAGAATTCATGTCACAATTGAGGATAATACTACTCACGATAAGATAACAGTACTAATTATCCTCTCTATGTTTCCATCCCTATGAAGTTTTTAGTTAAAGGCGCAGAATTATCGACGATTTTCTTTTATTACAATTTAATTCTGTGTTACAAATGTAGAATAAATGGCTTCCTCTCAGACTTGACACTTACTTGAATACTTTGCTCAGAACCTAGAGTTGTTTGACTCTCTTCATCACCTCGTACTGGTTTAAGCAATTTAACAACTCATGATCGACTATCTGATGAGGTGATGTTTTGTCCTGCCTGCAGATTGTCATGACTGTCCACAAGCGTGGAAGCCCTTCGGTGACTCCTGCTACGCATTCATTAACGAGCCCTTTCCTTGGGCGGTCGCTCAGGTAAGTTTGTCTTCTCACCTCTCGTCAGATGATGATGGTCAGGGTGCGTCCTCTGTGTCTGTCCTGTCTTTAGCAGAAACATCTACATTCTTACAGAGAATTGAGACGAGTCCACGAGTCCATAGCACGATGTTTTATCTGTTGTCTATGGGTAGCTTATCTACCCTCGTCTGGTAGAGGTGTTGGCTTTCCTAAACGTCCTTTCATGACCATGAGCCATGAGATTGTCAACCACACAGATGAAAGGGTAGCCGTTGGTTTCCACTCCCCCAGATCTGATGATAAATTGAGCAAAAGTACTTCACAGAAAGGAAAAACAGTATATTTAAATCTTAAGGATAGAACATTGATTAATTCTCAAGCTGAACACTGCGATGAAAAATAAGTAACAATGTTTCTTTCTGTTTGCTTACTGTGAACGGCGCAGTCTGTCTGTGCATCGTTCAGCGGCTATCTTGCTGAAATACAATCTGAAGCAGAGAACCACTTTGTGAGTGGTTTACTCCAAGAACGTGACAGTAAGTGAGATTATCCTGACAAACTTTTTTGTGAAAACTGGTTTGTAATGAAATGTTTTACTGGACCATCAATAATAGAGCATATTGCTTTACTGCACTTTTGTTAAGGGACTAGAAGAGTGGAGTTTGTTTCTACTGATTAGGTACCGCTAAGTGCAGAGACCTGTGTCCCCAAGAATGGGTGAATGACCCCTTTACCGCCCTCAAATAACTATAGACAGACAGGGGTTGATAATAGAGAACCCAGGATACGGAGAGGAATGGTTCACCTTGTGAAAGTCTTAGCCAATGGCCGAACTGGGAAAATGTTGTATTTTGTGCTAGTTTTATGTTCTAAACCTTAGGTAATTGAAAAGCAGTCATTAAATACAGAGAAATAAAGTGTTGATGGAGGTTTAAGTAAGCTAAAATAATGTGGAATATATTTATTTTTTCAATTTCTCAGTTGTCGAAGCATGGATTGGCATCTCCGACATCGTTGAAGAAGGAGTGTGGGTCTTGCCATCACTTCAGCGACCCCTCAATTACAGTAACTGGGCGCCAGGAGAACCAAATGATATTCAGGGTAGAGAGAGTTGTGGCCAGATGTACTTCAACGGTCAGTGGAATGACCACTGGTGCACCCTGGTGATAGAGAGACCTTTTGTCTGCGAGAGACGTGAGTCCTCCTTGATTAATGAACTTTTCTTCACTGTTGTAAAGTTATTAAGGTGGCCAGATGCATTTCAAGTAGTCTTAATATTTTTAGTTTTTCTCACAATTCTTTTATGAAGGGTGAGTTCTCTGTTATCACTTGCAAAACGATATCATTATAATTTTTTTCAATTTTTATTATCCTCATCGTCAATTTCATCGCCAGACCATCGATTTTTTTGTGGGAAAAAAGTCCATCCATACATCCAGTACTTACAGTACATACTGTTGCGGCCCTATGCTCCTCGAGGAGTAACAAGGAATGATGATGATGATGATGATGATGATGATGATGATGATGATGATGATGATGATGATGATGATGATGATGATGATGATGATGATGATGATGATGATGATGATGATGATGACAGTACAGACGCCTTACTTCGTTGTTCTTGGAAACAAAAAAGTATTCAACCCGAGGGCTTTTGCTCGATAATCAAGCGCATTGCTCACTTACAAACTTTCTTTCTTCAATAACTCTTATTTGTTTCATCTCTGTTCATATTATCTCAGCCGTGAACACTTTTTTTTTACAACTTTTCTTTACAGTCACTGTGCGACGCAGTTAACAGAATGACACGCAGATTCCGTGACACCTGAGAGGACGCAAGGCGCCTGAAGATCGATCCACAGACGACAGAAATATCTTCTGACAAAACAAACAGTCTGTGCATTAAATATCTGTCAACCTTCTTTGTCTGCACATTGAGTTGTGTGATGGTGATGAGATAAATACAAACACAAACACGAGTACAACATGGTTATCACGATAAACCTTTATACCAACCAGAGTCTTTGCTGTAAGCAGCAGTTCACATCAGTCACTGGTGGTGGCGCCTCAGGTCCATGCCTTCTGGTCTAAGGGAGACAACTACAACAAAACAGCGCCTAGACCTTTGACTGACTACAACTTTGGGAACTTATATTTCAGTGTTCTTCTCGCCATATCTTCTCTGGAGTACCAAACCTCTAGACAAGCTGCGGACAATCCATCACCAGTCAGCAACATCCCGAACTAAACGAACGAATCTCAAACTGAGCTACAAAAAATGCATCACATCACAAAAAGTACATTAACAATGCAAAATCTTCAAAATCATCAAAACACGTCTAACATTCTAAAATTATATATATATAGTAAGGTGGCTGTAAGCATTACAAGTAAATTAAGTCTCAACACTATATACAATATGGACACAATAAAAGGTAGGTTTCTCTAACGTTCAACTCCAGACGCTTGAAAAATATTTTTTTAAATCATCCTGTATCTGAATCAGCTCATTAACGGACGAGTGTAACAGGGGAGAACCTAAACTTCCTCCATAACAACACATAATTTACAGAGCCTGGAGTCAATCAGTGCCAACATCGACTGCACTACTGGGCTACATGGTCTTATTATTATTATGGTCTTGGTACATTATTATTATTCACACGATCTCACAAACACATTGACTATACTTTGACTTGACATAGAAACTACTTCCTGTCATTATCATCTTTAAATCGACAAGCTTGCTGTAAGCTCTGAGTAGACTGAGGTTATGAGGACTGGGATCCGGGAAGGATTAAACTTTTTTCAGTCTTTATCTATATTAATGACACTAATGCCGACGACATTGTAAGTGGCCAAGGCGTGGATAACAATTATGGAGATTGGGTCTTAAAATCTTTGACAACCAGGCTCAGCCAAGTGCCATGGACATCGCTCGAACCGAACAATTGTCTCAATCCCCCGCCCACTTTATCTTAAAGATCTTTTCAGTGCAAAGCGGACTGACCACTTGATGTAGTCATCGTCATCGCCAGTGACAGACGCTAGATGTCTGTCGTGTGGTTAGGAGGACAGCAAGATGGCAGGTGGTGTTTGAACATTTAATGCTTTTCAAAGACTGAGTGGTCCATTTTTCATTTCTTGTAAGTGCGTGCAAGCGTGTGAATGTGTGTGTGTGTGTGTGTGCGTGCGTGCGTGTCACTGTATTTCCAGAACGAGTGCATGGACTTTGTTGGTATTCTTTAATTCTTTTTTGTTTTCACCTGCATCTGCCTGACAAATAAAATTAATTGCAGGGATCATGGTATTGACCGATTCTCTAGCTTCCAGATTGACCGAGCGCTCAGTGTGGTTCATCCTCCCCATGGCTGCCAGTTTATACACATCTTTACAACGATAGGGCTAGAACTGATTGAAGCAAGATTTCCATCCCTGTCCAAAGGTACCCTTTTATTATTTTATTTTTTACTTGTTTCTTGGGCTGTTCTTTTAATGAAGTGCATTGAGTTCACTTTCATGCAAGGAAATGCACTAAACAAGTGCTTCAATATGATTATTGTTATTGTTGGTCAAAGTAGTAGGTTTAAAACACTGGAGACAAGTTGGAGAGTAAATCTCATCAAACAAACTATTTTAAATATTACACCGGAAACAAAGTGGTGAGATACTGACCAGAACCGCAAAGATAATTTATAGAAAACAATTCAAGAAATGCTGCAATAAATAGTTAACCTTTGACCGAGCTGTGAATAGGGCCCAACAGTCCTAATCGCCAATTGTGACAATGATGAGGCCAATGTGAGAAGCGATAATCCTGATGAGGTCTATGATAGCGGTGTAAGCAACTTCCCCATTTTAACCCTTATGTAAAATATTCATACCGTTTAGCATCTATAATGTTTTACGAAAATGACCATAAAGTTATGTGCAACTCTGCGAATTTTCTTTTCACATGAGACGCCCTAGTAACCAGTTGACTAAGAGACAAAAGTAATCTTTCATGTCCTCCCCTGTCCACAGCAAGCTCCAGATCCGAGTTAGTGGCACTAACCACGTGACCACGAGAACCTTTTTATGGTAGACAACATAAACAGCATCTTTCTGTAGTAAGAACTCCAGGTGGCGCTGGCAGTGGGTAAGACCTCCTCAGCCTTGAAATCTCTACACAGCAAGCTGCCATGGCTTGACCATGCTGGGAGACTGCACAATTAGTATTTATACCCACAAACATTTCTGTTTTTCCTCCATAACCTTTATCGTCCTTCGATTATTTTTTTCTAATTTCTAGCATTGGATGTCAGCCGGGGCTAAAGACTTTTCTCTCAAGATAACCTCCTTTCACAGAAATGCGTCACTGGGGTTGAAATCTTTGTTGGCTGGTGGCCACATTCACTGGTCACAAGGCTTTGGCGGGAGGTGAAAGGATGAAAGATGGCTATTTTTGAGGTGGCCACTTCAGTGCAATAAATTCAGCCTCCAGCCTATTGATTGGGTCGGCAAACAGATAATAGTTTTAGCCAAACGGCTAATACCGAGCGGAGAAAAAAATAAAAATAATAAAATTGAAGGTGGAAGGTTCGCAGATGGCCCATTTCTTCCTGCTAAGTTAAGACCGAGTCATTATCTTATTATCAGTTATACAATTATCGACTTACTTTAGCCCTGACCGGCTATTTGAGCGTCCTTGACCAGGTAGGAAATATGAATCTCTTGCACATCTTTATCTGGTCATCATCTGCTTGCAATAAATAAATAATCTGGTTTTCTACTAACAATATCGGAACAATCAGAGCAGAAAACCTTTATTTTCCTTATTAACTCTGAAACGACACCCAGATGTACAGTTCTAAGGATGTGGAAAATAAATCGGGTGACAGCGAAAACTTGTATATCAGTCCTTAACTAGGAATGTTCTAGCGATCCACACTCAGAACGAGACAGAGATGACGAGGGATTTCGATTATTTGTTGATATATGAGCAAAAACCACTGTTAGCGAGTGGGAAGATAAAGATAGAGGTTGACAAGAGAAAAAGACAGAGGGAGGATGAAAGATAAGAGGACAGGATAATTTTTTTTAATTATTATTTTGTCTTAAAGTCAAAGACTTCTTCTTTCAGCCTCTTGTATTGTAATATTTGTTTTCTTTTTTTTGCACCTGTGCAAGTACACAGTGGTAGAGACACAGGGAGGGCAGCAGTCAATCAATACACAATCTCTCAGCCAACCAGCGATTATTTTCTCCAAGCAACTTGCGAGGACTGGCTGTCTCCCCAGGCTGAGGCTTAGTTTCAACTTGTCTCATGTCCCGGACTGTGGCTGTGACAGTTGTCATACACACTACCCACCACATGGACTTCCATGAGCTGACGCCTGAGCAAACAGAATGTGAGAATTATACGGACCACACCTGGCTGAGCAAGATAGTCTCAACTTAAATTAAGACAATGTGCAGGTAAGACGGGAGGGACAACTCATGTATTCAGGTCAACATGGGACAGTGATCAGAAAATTGTTTGACCAAAACCTAGTAAATGGATGATTTGTTATTTTCGGAAAAGAAGATGAACCTCGAAATTTTGAATTTTTATTCGGTAAGCTTAGGAAAGTTGCTTAAGATTGATGAATAACAAAACCTAAAGTTTCTAATTTTTTTCTGCTTCTTTTTTAATACATATCATGTCCTTTCTATTAATGAATTAATCATTTTTATGAATTTTAATAAGACTGTACTATAGTCTGGGATAGCTTTAAACAGCGTTCACGGCAGTCTGGTTTAGATAACATTCTGGGACCTGTAAACAACAAACTGGACAAGGTGGTCAGGGTGAGGAGAGATGTCCAGTCTGTGTCACTGTACAACTCACATGTTTCTGTGCTCAAAGTATGCAGAGGACACTGTTTGGGAGGCTGACCACATTGGTAGTCGCACTTCACGGATGCTGCTCAGCAACCACAGAAGAAAATAAAGTAGTGACAGCAACAACGACGTCGACAACTACGGAGTCGCTCACAAATCTGTCACGTGACGCGGTTCCCAAGAAGCAGCTGCATCTCCTGGGGCTGTTTGGTAAGGAGGGGGACTATCCAGTTGGATGGGCCTTCCAGTTCGCCTCCGAAATGGCCGTCAACGACATCAACAAACGACCAGACATACTGCCAGGGTATACCCTCGTCCTGGACTCCATAGACACAAAGGTGAGGTTGGAGTATTTCACATTGACCCCTCGCGATTTGGTTTCTCGATTTGTGTTGAGCTCTACTGGTGAATAATGTTAGAATTTATGTATTTAGTCACGTGACTATAAAATTAGTCTCGTGTTTAAAACAGTACGGATTTCTGTACGCAAAGTTATGATTGTTACTACTGTCATGAACAAACACAAGAGACTACACAGTGGCAGTAAGGACATGCCGTAGTACAGGAAGACAACATGACCAATGGTGAAAGTGTTGTTCAGAAGTAATTTGTTTTAAGATTTTATATCTTGCGACTGCTAGTTGCCGCCATCCATACCTCAAGGGGACAACATGATGGGGGTGAGGGGGGGCTTACAGTAGCTTCAAAGTCCGCTTGTGATAGGAAGTTGATGGCAGATGTCTGACCATCGAGAACTACTGACACCCACAGCTGTTTCTGCTGCCGCTGATACAAGCAAAATGTGATGTAAAATAGGATTTTGAGTGAAGTCACTGCTGATAAACATGTCTGAGGGAAGGTAGGTTTGGCTGTAATGAGCAAAGTTTTCATTAGAGTTAATATGGTGTGCTGAAATAAGCTGAAATAAGCTTTGTGAATGGGAAAGTCAGCTGTATTTATTCTTTCACATTTTGCTTTTATGTAACGTGTGCTTGTGCGTGTTTATGTGTGTGGTGTTACCTACATGTCTTCCTCTTAGGATTTAAAGTCAAGGTAGTCCTGTCATCGCTTGTCGCTAGTGTTTGAAGCCTCATTAACACTGTCCTCTGCCTGACACAGTCCATCCGATCTCTACTCACAGAAATTTTGTATCGCCATCATACGTTTTAAATCCAACTGAACACTGAACACTAGACACTGAATACTGAACATTGGACACTGAACACTTGAAACTGGATACTAGAAACTAAGCTAGCTTTGTGCATACATATAAAGTATAGAGAATCTCAATAAAACTCACGCGGAGAAACTGCAAGCAGAAAACTGTCTGACTTCAGGCGATGGTGGAGCCCAGTCAAGCAGATCTTACACCGCCACATCTTAGTATCAAGGAATCTGCAGGTCCAATGGATGTCTTTTATACATAGTCTAGCAAAAGCGGTTGTGGTATGTAATGCACAATTTTCAACATTAGAGGGGGTTTTGTTCAAGTCATCCATGTATTGTACTGGTGACCAATGATTGCATTACTATTGGATAACCAGGTGGGAGCTTCATTTCGTACAACAATGGGCGTCCAGCAAAGGGTTTGAATGTCGCCTGTACTGTTGAATATCTTTTGGAGAACATCATGATAAAACCCTTTAAAACAGCATACACTTTGCTAAATGGATAGAGGAAGAAGTGGTTGCCAAATGTAGAAGTCAATTGGCCGTTCAGTGGAAGACCTTGTCATCATTGCTTGAGAATGGCTTCAGTGGTGAGCTTAACAGCAGCTGAAACTGTTCAGAGATTCCTCTGGTGGACCAGGATAACTGATCATCGTCTGTTAGCAGTTAAGGGATGTAAGTCTCGCAAATTTCCGACTCTAAGCCGCGACTTTTGTCCCCAAGCTTTCAACCCTGCGACTTAAACAGCGATGTGGCTTGTTTGCGGATTGTTCCGGATTTTTCAGACTCCGATTAATTTGTCGATGAGCTCCATGTTAAAGTGTTAACTGTTCAAGTTGTTACAGTGTTAACTTTTCACATTTGTAAATCAAAGCTGCATACAAATTGAAGCATTCAGACCAGTTGCTGAAGCACACACCCTCATCATGTCGAGAACGAGACAAATGCCTACGATGCAGCAGTTTAACGACGATCTTAAGAAGATGTTGTGAGAAAGCATTATCTCTGACAAGATCCTGTCAAGAACTTGATAATGACATCCAATTATTCACCTCTACTTGCAATGAAAAAAAGTATTTAAGGTTAACTCTACAGTTTTAAAATTATGAACCATTTATTCTGATATTGTGAGTGTTAGGCAATGTTTTTTTTTCTTTTAGTTTTACTGTTAATGACAAAATTAGTGTAAAATAGTCCGTGCGTTGGTACACACGTGACGTCATCGTCTGTCTGCGGTCACGGGCTTCACCTATAAACTGGGTCACACTTGCCGGTAACCTCTCTGTGAACCTACCTACGAGGACTGGCGGGCTAGTGAGTAACATCAAAGGGCCCACACACCACTTAATTTCCTTTATGGGCCCGTTAATGGCGATACCTGCCCGTTAACGACAGTTTCTTTTCTCCAAAAGACGAGGTAAAGGACATTCATGTTAGATGATAGACAGCAGTGCCACCTATTTCTGCTTGCAGTAAAAGGCTTCACGGTGTATTATTCGCTAGAACCCATCATAGAGGGCTACACATAGGAAACTAAAATGATTCTGAGTAGACGAGCCGATACAATAAAAGTTCTGAAGCCTCTTGATGTCGCCCATTAATCATAAAAAGTCAAACTTGTTTGTCCCAGTGTGATTCCTTTGAAGCCATCGATCAGTTGTATCGCCAGTTCTTTCAAGCCAACACCACCATTGTCATGGTCTTGGGGGGAACAACTTCTCACGTCACTGAGATCACATCAAAAGCTTCCCGCCGATACAACTTAGTACAGGTGAGGCAGCAGGTGAAACGACAGAGAGACCACAGGTGAGGCAGCAGGTGAAACGACAGAGAGACGACAGGTGAGACAGCAGGTGAAACGACAGAAAAACGACAGGTAAGACAGCAGATGAAACTACAGAGAGACGACAGGTGAGACAGCAGGTGAAACTACAGAGAGACGACAGGTGAGACAGCAGGTGAAACTACAGAGAGACGACAGGCGAGACAGCAGGTGAAACTACAGAGAGACGACAGGTGAGACAGCAGGTGAAACTACAGAGAGACGACAGGTGAGACAGCAGGTGAAACTACAGAGAGACGACAGGCAAGACAGCAGGTGAAACGACAGGAAGTCGACAGACGAGCACGTGAAATGACAAAACGGCATGTGTGTGTGTGTGTGTGTGTGTGCTCCTGTTTAGTGTCGGACAGCGTGAGTGTGTGTTTGTACTTTCGTTTGTATAAATGAAGTTATGCCAGTATATTGTGTAAGTGAGTCCGTGTGACTGTATGCGGGTTTAAGAATAATATTTGTGACGTGCATATCTGTTATTTAAAGGGTGCACGCGGGGTTTACATACTTGTAAGTATATGCGCAAGCACACAAACACACAAAATAAACTCATTGGCCCCAAACACCGAAAACCTTTGGCCAGCGTGAACATCAACAACAACATCAAAGACAAGAGCATATCACTGTTCACGGTACACAGCTCACACAATCTACAGATATTTAGGTCTGTTAGAGTGGTGTGCTGTCTCTAACAGTAAAATGTAGATGATAAGGAAAAAAGCGCCCTCCCTCAGTTATTGCATTTGCTACGAAGAATTATGAAAGTCCAAAAATTTGAGGAAGAGGCAGAGACCATGAAAAACATGAAATATCGTGTAGATGCCATATCGTGTAAATACCATATCGTGTAGATGTCATATCGTGTAGATGTCATATAGTGTAGAGACCATATCGTGTAGATGTCATATCGTGTAGATACCTATAGTGTAGATGTCATATAGTGTAGATGCCATATCGTGTAGATACCATATAGTGTAGATGTCATATAGTGTAGAGACCATATCGTGTAGATGTCATATCGTGTAGATACCATATCGTGTAGATGTCATATCGTGTAGAGACCATATCGTGTAGATGCCATATCGTGTAAATACCATATCGTGTAGATGTCATATCGTGTAGATGTCATATAGTGTAGAGACCATATCATGTAGATGTCATATCGTGTAGATACCATATCGTGTAGATGTCATATCGTGTAGATACCATATAGTGTAGATGTCATATCGTGTAGATGTCATATCGTGTAGATACCATATAGTGTAGATGTCATATCGTGTAGATGTCATATCGTGTAGAGACCATATAGGAATTGTTTGTGAACCATGCTGTTTATTTTTGTAAACGACGACTTTACTGAAGGAGGTGCAGGCTCACCATGAAGACCTTTACCGTTATATCAGATGCTATTTGCTGTTTACAGTTATTTCTGGCAGACGACCTGCCGTCAGTGACTGCTGATAACCAGACGGTGATGCTGTTCCAGGTCACCTTTTCTGCCGTATCTCCGACTCTCTCTAACAAGGAAGTGTTTCCATGGTTATTCCGGTTGTTGACCTCGGAATCCGTCCACTCGTACGTCCGGGTCCTGCTGCTGCTGCAGTTTGGGTGGCGCAACATCTGGGTGGCTCAGCAGTCCTTTCATCTCTTTTCATCGGTGGGTAATAATGACAACAATAATAATGGCAGAGTATTATACACTGCCTTTACCAATCACCATATCCGGGGTCAAAGTGTTTTGCATGCCGCATACATACACACCTTTGTAGGACAGGAATCAGTGCAACTTGGTAGATGAGCATGCACAGAATACTCACTTGGTCACACAGGCACACACACACACACACGTGAAGTGACGTGTCTATCAAGATGGTGACTGCTAGAAATGCGGGTTGCTTTCCTCTGGCAGAGCGTTGAGGTGATGAAGAAGGAGATGGAGAAGAGGAACATCACACTGGAGGGAATCCAGCCATTTGACGGAGACCCGACCTTTGTCATAGAAAGCCTGCAGGTATTTGGTGAAGAGGGAGGACTTGCAGGTGTAGAATCCGACACTCCACATAATTTTGAACGTTTCTTGGTTTGTTCAAATAAGCGATTTTTTTTCAAATAGCCTGAAGCATGTGGTAAGAAATGGCACAGATTGTATTGTTAAGTAAATCCTTATTCTCTCCTCATCTACCTGCCTGCTCACACCCCCTTTACCCCCTTTACCCATCCCCCCACGACCACCCACACACCCTCTCACACTCACCCTCAACAAACACACATCTACACATGCGCGTACACACATCTTTAGCACTTGATATAGTTTGTTGGAGACAATTAAAACAGTATATTTTAATGCTTTATTAATTAATCGATCGTATTCCTTTGTCATAAAGCAGTTGCTTTCGTTTTCGGATCATTTGTTTATACTCACTGTTTCTCGAAATGTGGGCGGCCCGGTGGCGCAATGGTTAGCGCTTGTTACCAAGACAGTGAGAGTTGGATGTCCTGGGTTCAACTCTCGTCTTGGGCACGTTGAATATGTTTACAGGGCTGGCTGCCTTGCCGTGATATCACACCTTTAGTTAACGGCTTTCTTAATTCGAAATGTACTCTGCAGTTAATTATCAGATACTTTCATGTGTTATCACGATTTTTTTTTTTGTGGCAGAAAAATGACGCGCGGATAATTTATTTCGCTTCCTACGCCGAGAAGGCCCGTCAGGCATGCTGCGTGGTGAGACTGTTTTTATCACTGTCATCGTTTCTTTATTTATTATCGTCCTGACTTCATCGCCTAAGTTCTGATCCTCTTTCTTGTTAGTCCGCTGTCCTCGCCTTTCTTGAGTTGTTGAGATACGACTGTTTGGCGAAGACAGATTCAGTTACTTTTTCTGATTGTTTCGTTACCATAGCAACTGACATGAGTGTGGCTATTTTTTTAATGGAACAGATTTTTTTGTATCTCCTACAAATAATTGATTTTCTTTAGATAAACGTGGTTTTTTTCAGAATATTTTGTTTGGAGGCTAAATGTAAAGACATTGTTCCTCAGATACATGAGACACTGACATTCACGTGGAGATACTATCACAGTCACGTGACAGTGGACTGCGACAACTCTGTGGATCAATCTTTGTTGGTTAATCGTGAATTATTACCGACAAGCTGAAAATAGTTTATGATTCTGCTGCCGGCCCCCATTATTTGATGACTTGACGCAGACAAGCAGTCGTAAAACTAGAGAACAACACAAGGCGGCAGCTACACCAGCGACACCGTGTGGGGACAATGAGATATTGCTTCATAGCCATTGGGAACCAAGACTTATTTTCCTTCCTTTCTTGTCACTCTTTGTCTCTCTCTAACAGTCCGTTGCTAGCTTTGTGGGGTACATGGACACAGCGATGAGACAAATATCTGGTGGTTTTTTTCATTTAATTTATTATCCAAAGCGGCAAACGTTTTGTAATGAATCCTCAAGGATCTGCATGGGGCTAATTTGTGTCCTGAAACATACAGTTAATGCTTCAATAATTTAGTATTGTGTCATAAATGCCAAAACATTGCAAGGAATGCATATACACTTTGTTATCTGTTACAATATAGACATTATGAGTTGTCTCTAAGTCTGCGAGATATTTTCTCGTGCAATGACAGGCCTACAGTCGCAACTTTTACGGGCCTCACATTGTGTGGATCTTTCCTGGATTTTACGACACTAACTGGTTTAAATCAGTGAACGATACAAACTGCTCTACACAAGACATTATAAAGGTCAGTGTCATATTGTGTAAATAATCACATGAAACTCGCTCGGTAACCTTTTGTCAAGTATGTTTGCTTTATGTCAAAGCTACCCCGCCACCTGGCAGAAAATGATCGTTTATAGGAGTTAGACGAGAAAAGATGGCGTAAGTAGAGATGACAGTGAAATAACTACCTCAGCTCCATGGTAGGGCAAGGTGATGCTTTGCTGACTGCTTCACCTACAACTGATGCACAGGTAAGGCTCGTGATACTGCACAGGTGAGATTGTTCTGAATGTGCAGGTCATTGACGGCTACCTGAGCATCATTGACGTCACTTTTGACGACACGGATGATGACAAGGAGGAGGATGTGATAGGGGGCTGGCCTCTGGCCGAGTTTCCATGTCGATACTGCGCGCATTACCGGGGCGTCCCCTACACACCCAAGTTCCGGGGAGACGACTGTCTGTGCGACAAGGACCCGAGTGACCCCAAGATGTCAGGGTCCAACAGAGCGCCATTTGGCTACGACACCGTGTGGGCCTCCGCCCTGGCCCTCAACAGAACCCTCATGGAGCTGACAGCTCACGGTATATATATATATATAGATATAAATATTTTAGTATATAGTTACAATAGGCGGATGTTGAGTAAATGTTCTCCGCCATCCTTTTATCGTCGTCTTCGTCCTTTTATCTTTATTTATCTGCGTGGTTTCAATATTTTTAATTTGTGAGAGTTTGTGGCTCTCTCAGAGACTAGCAGGGCTGGATTTAGCTCCTTATTACTCTCAGCTTTTGATCTTTTGTTTTATTTTAGTGTCAAAGTTACCCACAGAGTCGTTGTAGAGAAAGAGTGAAACACTTGTACTCTGGATATTCCTTGTCTAACTTGACATCTCCTCTTGGGCAACCAAAGCCCCCGATGTTTAGAGTTTGATAAAGAATAGACAAGGTGGAAATGAGATCAGTCATTCTCACACTCGCATACACACACACACACACACACACACGCACACGCACGTACACACACACACACACACACACACAATGCTTTATTTATAATTCTATATTTTATTTTGCTCTAATTTTATTTCTCATCCTTCAGTCTGTCTAATGTTTTCCTTTGTGGAATGTCAATAAATTGAAAGGAAAGATTTTAAGCTATTGAGAGCAGTTAGAACTGCGGTTGGCATCTCTCTTGACTGTTCATATCTAAGCCATAGCAGCAATCATTTCATTGTACACGTGTTTGCGCATAGTCAGCATGTGTTTACAATATATCAACATGTTAAACATGAGATTTTTCTAATCAGAAGAGTGTCTACGCGATATTTTAATTTTCTTGTTCTTTGTTTCTTTGCTTGTTGTTTGTTTATCATTGTTGATTTATTTTCCTGCAGGGAGCAGACTTTCTCAAAAAAACTTCAGTTTTAAAGACGTGGACGTTGCCAAAATGATCTACAGAAACATGAAGAACTTGTCATTTCGAGGCTTGTCAGGGTCTGTGTCCTTCACCAGCACCGGCGACAGGATCCCCAAACTGAATGTCATGCAGTTCCAGTGGGATGTGGAGACCAACAGTAAGTGTCTCTGTCTACCTCACTCTCTCTATCTCTCTCTCTGTTTGGTGTTGACGGCTGTCAGTGTTGTGAATGGTGCACTAGTGTGACGTAGTACACTGTTTGGTGTTGACGGCTGTCAGTGTTGTGAGTGGTCCACTAGTGGGACGTAGTACACTGTTTGTGTGACGTAGTACACTGTTAGCGGCGCTCGTTGATTGCAGGTGTGAATCGCGTACTTTGCAAGCGGATAATTAATTAACGGATATGTTTTGGAGGGTGAAATTTACAGGTTAGGTTTATATTCCTTATATCTACCGATATCTGCAAAAAAAAAATTGCAAACCATTCAGGGTTGGTCTTTAAGGAGTGGTCGCAGAACAATGTGGAAACAATGGGTGGCTGTGTGCAGGCAATACGAAACTGTCTTCACTGGACTGACATTAGTATACAGGGAGAGCACACCTGAGGTTGGGACAAGATAAAATGATGGGTTACGCGACAAATCTATAAAAATATGTTACACTGATGTTGACTTTGCTAATGAAAAATGTTAAAACTTTTATCAGGAAAGTGAGCTACTTTATTTTCCGTCACTGTGTCATACTTGAGTTAACAAAATAATAGAAAAACACATTATTCCAGTGCCAAAGCGTCACATGCCAAAGAACTAAATGACTTTATGTCAGTGACCTTGACCCCTATTTCTGCTAAGTTCATAGTTCATTGTGTGCAGTCAATTGTCCAAAGGCATTACCAGCTTCGAGCAATCATTTTTCTTTTTTTTTCCAAAGAAGAATGTACACCAGGTTATAAACATACCTTAACAAACTGTAACAATCTTACGAAAATCTTCAAAAGAAAGATTTGTCAAGGAAAGGAAGATTACTAAGTGTAATTACTAAGTTTAATTTAATAACATTGTTGTTTCACAGCTGCGCACTTTGTTAAAATTGGTGGATACCGAAACTGCTTGGAGGAAATTGTTTGGGACGAAGAAGAAGCGAAATGGACAGAAGGTTGGTCAGTTCTTTTGTTAACAGCTTCAACTGCTAGTTTAATTTACTGACAGGCAGATGACTGGGATCACAGACAAAGTGGGCGATGGGCAGGGAGCTGTCTGTAGTCAGTCAGACGAGGCGGGGGGACGAGCAGCTGGAGAAGCTGACATCGTCATCACCATATGCATACTTGTTTCATCTGTAAAATCTTAAAACTAATTAAAACAGGTTGGATAAATGTTTGACTTCGTTAATGCCTTGAAGAAAACGATAAAATCAATGGGCCACAATCTCTCCAAGTAAACATTGTGCTGGTAAACAACAGGTTCAAGCATGGTCAAGGTGGGCCAGTATACCGGTTGCCCGGACAAAATGAAGTGGAATGTGACCGCTGCAAGGTGGCGAGGTATCCCACTTGCTTTTATAATTTCGTACCACAACTAACATCAAGCCTTCAACAATTGTAACCACAGCTAACACTGAATCTTCTACAGCCCACAGCCACAGCCACAGCCACAGCCACAGCTACAGCTAGCCTTAATCCTTGAGCAATACATAACCACAGAGCTAACTGACAGAAAGTGAACGGCCGCAATTAAACTAAATGCTTTACAAACAAATTACTGAGTGTTCTCGTAGTTTTAGTCAGGTATGTAGAGTTCCTAGCCTTGTGAGCAGAGGGATGTGTGAACTTGAGCAATAGCCTAGTTATTGAGAGCAAACTTGTTATATTTGTATGCTGTCGCTGTAATACCACAGAATACATCACTGAATGTATATATGGGCTCATCTACATTTTTTAGGAAACGGTGTCCCGCCATCTTATCGACTAACGATGTACGTCCTGCACCCGTTGCCATGGACACACTATGTGGTCATGTGCTCGCTCGCTGGCCTCGGGATGTTGTTGTCGCTCCTCTTTCTGACCTTTAACATCAAACATCGAAATGTCAGGTAAACTATGCTGCAACACACTTCATAGTTTTACGTTTTACCTATTCACAGATTGAAAACAATAGGTAATCATAGCTAATGAAAGATTATTGTGTATAGCTGCAGCAAAACTAAGTGACAGTTACAACAAATTCTTGGCATTTCTGTCTAAACTCTGGCTACATTACAAACCGTAGCATGTTCTGACAAGGCTACTTGTTACCCACTATCTCGCATCTAATATGACTGAGTAAAACTGGCATTCAATTGTCGAAACAAGTATAACATGACTGCAGCCATGTGAAGCTTGTCAGACGGACATTCTGTGCACTAGTATGACAAGTCTGTTGCACACTAGAACATCTGAGAAGTGAGGATGATGTAAACCAAACATGTCAAACTGAGGTTCCCCCCGAGGGTCGCATGGGACTGATTTGGGTTGTCATGACGACCACACACGTGTACAGTGGCCTAACCTCCTCCGTCTACTGACTTACCTGTTGGTTGTCTCTCTTATGTTGTTAATACTGTCTCACATTTGTTGTTATTGTTATTGCTGTCTGTATTGCTGTCTGTTTCTACAAAAACAAATGCAAACACATTTGCAATAAAGTGTGATTTGACTTGTAACGACTTTGCCGCTGAATCTGTACCTGGCAGACTTATCAAGATGTCTTCACCCAGAATTAACAACCTTATCCTTGCTGGCTGTCTCCTTGTCTACTCCAAAGTCTTTATGAAGGATATCTACGCTTCCAAGTTGGACATCCTCTGTTATGTATGTGTACACAGATGTAAAGTATGAACACTCATTCTTTTAATTTCTTTTGTCAGCAAGATCAAACCATAGTAGACAGAAGTAAGTCAGAGGAAAGTATACTTTCAATAATGTATTCGGAATTGTTAAGTTTTTAAAGCAAGTACAAGAAATTTTAATTGTTTTGTATCACTCTTTAAGGATACGGTAATTAAGTTTTGTCTTTTGCCGAAACTTATCCCTGGCTCTCTTGTCTGTTAGTTCCAACAGTACTCAATGGTCCTGGGCTTTTCCCTGGGCTATGGGGCGCTGTTTGCAAAGACATGGCGGGTGTATGAGATCATGACGGCCAGCTACAAGCTCAAGCGAAAGGTACATTTAACAACTTTCAAATGTTTTAATTTTTCAATTGTTTCCGCTTAGTGCCCGTCAGTCTATGTATAGAAGTTATTTAGACATCGTGGGTTTGCTGGTCACTAGTTCTTGCTAATCACTTGCTAACAATTAGTGAAATCAAGGCTTGTGTGTACCAGGCTCTGCACGACTGTCGTCTGTTCCTGACGGTGGGACTTCTGGTGGCCGTCAATGTTGCAGTGCTGGTTGTCCGCACGCTTGTTGACCGTGTCACCATGGTTACTGTGGACGATAACGACTGGGTTGATGAGGTAGGACTAAGCTCCACACTTTCACATTCGTCCTTCAGAGTGAGCTTTAACATCATGCACAGCGAAACATAAGTTAACTGACTAGTTAATGTGTATCACTAGTTACATATCACGACCGACTAGTACATCTCTAAATAAGTAACAAATTCGCGTCACAATAATGATATCAATGTTATCATATGAGACATGATAATTATATGAAACACCCGAGTTGTCTAGTTTTTCTATTTTCTGTTTTTATAGTTCTTGAGGAGTTTTCTATCAGTTTCATATTTTACCGTTGAGTGGTTTTTGACGAAATCAGATATCAGTTTCGCTGAATGTGTGGTACTCACAATAAAGTCAGTGGAAAAATCTGTTGGGAGTGACATGATATTATGACAGGTACAAAGAGAATGTAAAAACACATTGACCTCACAGACGACCATGACATAAAACAATCAGTACAGTGCTCAGTATAGAGACATGTTAGAAACAAATCGAGAAACCCAATGTGTGATTAGAGAGAGATCTTACCTGTCCTTACAAACACTGTGGTGACTACAGGTGGACAGGAAGGAGCTGCTGGAAGTTCGTCAGACCCTCGAGTGCCACTCCTACTACCAGATCCACTTCACGGCAGTCTTACTGGCTCTCCAGGGGCTCCTCATCCTCTTTGGTGTTTTCCTGGCATGGCAGACGCGCAAGGTACAAAACATTATAGTCGACATTAAACCTCGCAGGGTTCAAAACCTCTACCAGCCGACATGGCAGACTGGCAAGGTAACAAACCTTCATTAGTCGGCATTGCAGACTCACAAGGTAACAACCTTACCTGTCCCACACGGAAAGCTTACTCTACTAGTAGATATTACAGCCTCCTAAGGTACGAAATGTTTCTTAGTGAACATAGCAGACTGCCAAAGTATGAAATGTCTTTCAGTCATCAGACACTTTTTCTTGTTCATGTCTTCTGCTGTTTTCTACTTGCACTTTTCATCTTTCTTCTCCGCATCATCCCCCACTTTTTTTTTTAAAAAATCAATCATTCTTTGAGCTCCTGATATTGCCGTTAATACAATGTCAGCACATACCGTGATATTGTAATACAACAACCTTATAATAATCTTCTCCCCCCCTCCCTGTACATTTACCAGTGGCAGTGAATTTCAAAGTGTTCGAGCTTCGGAAGGCACTTATCACTTATTAACAAGGGCATTGACGATAAATTGTGCAAGTTTAACAGTTATTGCATTAAAATCAAGTGACCAATTTAATTAAACGCAAGGTCCGGTGTGGTCAACGTTGACAATAAATAAGTGTTGTGGTCAGCTCTTTCTGTGTTAACGAGGGTGATGTCACCACCTATTAATACTCGCAATGTGACATGTTTGTATTGGTTCTTGTGACATCGTCTTGTTATAGTGTTTGTGCCCTCAGACTATTTCTCGTTGTGTTTGTGCCATCAGACGGCCATTCCTGAGCTCAACGACTCTCGCTGGATCGGCCTGTGCATCTACAACGTGGTGGTGCTGGGGTCGGTGGGCGTCATTCTTGTGCTGGGCACGCGCCAGGCCCCCCACGTGACCTACGTTGTGGAGTCGGCCATCGTCATCGCTGGCACCACCCTCACACAGTGTTTCGTCTTCATACCCAAGGTATGTGGCAGAAACTTTTGCTAACTCGCCAATACTGTCTTATCAGAGGAATTTTTTTAAGTTCGCCTGGCTTGTGATGTCGGAAGCAAAGTAGTTGAGACAGCAATATGGCACAGGGACGGCTAGTGACACACGAACTTTTCTAAGCCCTGACACCTTGCTTGGTAACCACCCTGATCTGGATTTTTACAGTTTTAACCATTAGGTTTTGGGCAGACGTGTAAAGAAAATACGTAAAAACTTGTTAATTAAAAGCTAATTAAAAGTTTGGAGAGATGAACAGACAAAATAAGGTCTGATGCAAAATATATAACAACCACACTGACATTTACGGTAATAAAGGAATGTAAACCCCGCATTGACTTCCAGACACTGGATGTAATGTTACGATGTAATAGCATGTTGAGAAACACTGAAATCGAAATCCACGTTCACAATGACTGTGTATTTTATGTGGAGAATGATTACACCATTATCTATATGAACACCAAGTGGGTGTGCATGCTTCTGTGAGCTTGCGTGAGTGCGTTCAGACACATTAATGAGATTTACGGTGAACTTGCAAACAGGTATGTGTCTGTTGCAGCTAGTAGCGTACAAACATTGGCAGCACAACAAGAAGGGCAGTCAAGGGATTTTAACGAGAACAGTCTACGTTACCGGTCAGTCGACAGTGCCCTCTGCCCTCGCATTCACGGAGCACTCCCCGACCACTGGGTCCACAAATGACACCCAGTCTCTGTCGCTGATGTCCACTGGCCTCACCACCCCTGTGAGAAGAGCCGAAGAGGTCGACAGTTCCTTATGCAGCGAAAACAATGGCATCCACCCAGTAAGGGAACACCCGGCATTGAATATCGAAACAGCTCAACAATGTTCACAAGCTGTGTTCAAGACAATCACACCGGGCACAGAGATGTTTCCGGCTCCCGGTTCATGCACCTGGTCCACCTCCGGGGCATTTACGTCTGGAGACGTGTCTAGCCCCAAACGCACGCGCACTTGGAGAGAGCGTGGCTCCTTCCCTTCTGTCGAGCGTCCGTCCAGAATTTCCACGATCTGTCAATGCGCGTGCAGTCAAGCGGACGTGGAAGACACGGCTTCTGAAAGCAAAGTTTACAAGAGCATGGATCTCTTGTCTGTGGCTACCAGCTCCATCGCCGCTGCCATTCTGAGCCCGAGGCATGCCCATTGGCGTCTGACGAAAAGCTACTTTCGGAACTTTCGGTCCAGAGAGGACGTGAGGCGAGGGAGCAGCCCCAAGCGCTCCATGTCCTTTGACACGCTGGACCTTTACGTCACTCATTCCCTGGAACATTCCCGAAATGCCATGACAACGGAAGTAGGTTGCTGCTCTCCTGACTGCCACGGGTCTCCTTCAATTTTCCCCACGTCTAGAGACCGCTTCCTGCGCTCAGGTTTACCCTATTACTTTCCCTCCCACACCCTCCTTCACACTTCGTGCCATAGTCGAGTCTGCACGCCATCTTGTCCTGCTGCAAACGGCCAGAGGCGGAGAAATCGTGTGAAGACCCAAGTTCACCATTTCACAAACTTGCCATTCTAGGTGCCTTTTGTTTTGTATAATCTTAGAATGGCGGAGAAACAATTATAACTTGCACCTTAAAAAGCTCCCCACTGACTGCAGGTAAAACCAGCTGCTCGAAGTTACATCGTATTTACAACCTTAAGGCTTCTGCAGATGGTGCGACTTTCAATGCGATCAGTGATTCACTACTGTTGTCAAGAGCTTCATAGATTAATGTTTCTTAGGAGGCAATGTCTAATTAATTTAGGTGCTAGTAACTGATTGATGATACACAACGGTGACTACAAATCCATGGCTCTTTTGTTTCATCTTTCATTTTAATTATAAAGTCACACAATATGTTATAAATCAGAGACAAAATACTTTGTAGCATAAGAAAAATCAGATTGTAATCTTGAAATTACTTTATTGACCTTTATTATTAACCATTCTGTACACATCGTGTTTTCAATGAACCCACTGATTGTTTTTTTTTTAAACAACACAATCTTTCTTAAGTTTGTCGATGTTTTACCGTTTACTTAGGCAAAATGTAAAAAAAAATTGTAAAAAGAGTTATTTTTGTGCTTTATAGTGAGCTCACTATCTTTGTGTTGTTTAAAATATCAGTGTTGTTAAAACAGCATGTTTCAATCATATATATAAATATATTTGTGTTTTGGATTATGGCACATTATTTAATGTTACAACTGCACACTGAAAAGTTAGAACAGTTGATAGTTACTTATTATCGTACGAGTGGTTATGGTTTATGTCTGTACAGTAAACCTCTCCGACCAGTGAGACGAAAGTAAAGTTGAAGATCAGCAAAATGCATCAGAGCAAATCTCTTGCAAACTAATGTTTAATCAGTTTCCATGGGGATGACCGATAAGAATCGTGACATCAGTGATTATCACTTAGCAAGCTACTGCAGTTTTTTTTTTCTCGACACCAATACGCCAAGTGATAATTGATTCATTCATTCATTAAATTCAATTTTTAAGAATGTATGGTGATTGAAAAAGACTAATGAGTGTAGAAATCACCTTTGTGGATCATTTTGGATACATTGACTTTATAGCTCAATTTAGAAATGATAAAAGAATACAACCTTTTAAAAAAAATAACTTTTGTGTTTAAGTTACTTTTAATCATCATTATTATTATCAGTATTATCATAATGATTATCATCATTGTTATCATGTTTATTTAACACACATAGCCTTGGTAAAGCAATGAAGGGCCCCTCAGAGAGCCCCTGAGAAGGAAACCTTACTGACACTAGTGTCATTGCTATTATTCTTGTGACAACAAAGGCGACAAAACAGATGAAACTAAATCATCAGCTAATCAAAGTGCGTTCCTCATTCGTGATTGCCACCCAAACATTGGTACATCATGCCACCCTGTTATCAACACCAGTTCTGTGAAGGATACAAAACGAGATACAAAAGGAACTTGTATGGGGCAGGAAGGTGTCTTGCCAGCTGCGTGTGACAGTGTCAGTTGTGTGTCACAGCACAGTCAGTCTTCAGACTCAAGCCGCGTAGCTGGTGCTGGTGGTGGTACCTGCTAAGAGATGGGGAGATGTGCCGAGGGCTGAGGCTGGTCGATCAGGCGGGACGTCACCAAAAGGCACGTCACGTGACGCGCAGCTGATGGTTCCAATGGAGGCACGAGAGGGCAGCTGCACGTTGTCGGGGGACACCAAGGGGGACAGCTCCTCAGACCGCAGGAGGTAGTAGCGGCCAACAGGTCGACTCGGGCCCTCTTGACTAGACAGGCTGAACCGGCACATGACGTAAGTGTAGACGACGATTGTGATGAAAGCGAGAGGAACTATCGCCCAGTGACACACCTGCAACAAAGAGACCCCAGGCTCGGTGTTTACCAGCAAATTCTATGTCCACACGTTCCTGTCTGTCGCCACGCAGTCTATCTACAGTTTATGTCAACAGATTAAAAGAACGTAAATATTTAGTTTAATCAAAACTTGCTGGTCTGATATGGAGGTACTTCCCATTAAATATGATCAACTAAATGTTCTACTAACTAATTATGACCCACTAACTACACAGTGTAATGTCATAAAAAAGCTCCGAGTGCAAAGCGAGTTTTTCGGAGACAGGCCACAGAGGGTCAGATTGAGAGGCACACACTTAAATAATCTGATCATTAATACATTAATATTATCCCCAGTACTGTTCTCTGTCCACACCATTGAAGTCTGGACAGATCTTTCCATTAGTACCCGGTAGTTGATCAAGTTTTCACATGATATGACGGTGGCTGCTCGGCTCAAGGACGAGGATTAACCGGAAAATTATTTTCTACAAATTAAGAAGTACCTTCGTGGTTTGAAGAAAGCTTTCTGGTGCTCAGTATCTATTAAACTAAAGAACTGGTCCCTGATGGAAGAAAACATCATCTTGTCTATACATCTTTGGCTATTGGCAATAAAATGGTAGAACAGGTGCAAAGCTTAAGTACGTCTGCACAGTGCTGGAAAATACTGGAATAATCAGTGTCAGGAACACATGGGGCGTGCAGAAAGGTCCCATACAACACACACTGACCACACAACGTTCCTCACGTGTTCTTTCACACAACAAACTACTAAGACCTGTATGTGGGTTCCTATATCTCTATAATTCAAAAATTCCAAATATTTTTCACACTCTCAACGAATTTCAAATAAATTTTACATCAACATATCTCGCAACTAATTAATGTCTACATAAACCCTTCTAATAGTATAAATATCTGCAGTCAATATATGACAATAAGCAAACAGTAATATCCTTTCAACAGCTTAGATGTCTCTCAACCTTCCAATCAATCGTCGCTAAACATCTCTCCTTTCTATTTGTCAAACTTCCTTCCAATGTTCACCAACAGTTTCTCAGAAAGTAAATGACCAAAACACACTGTCAACGTCAGGTCACAACACACGTACTCACAGATATAAGCTTGCCTGTAATACTCCTCCTTGAAACTATACAGAAATACACAGCACTGCCAATCTCCAAAGCACACAACAATTACTCCCAACACAGAATCCTCCAGCAGACACACAGCAACTGGGGAAACTCTTCAAACACCAGTAATACTCCGATTATCCGAATCCACCAGCAGACACAGCAACTGGGGAAACTCTCCAAACACACAGCAAAACTCCAAACGCAGACCACCTTTTCTTTTTCTCCAACCTTCTCTCTACGCCCGTTCTCCCACAGTCCTCAGCAGACGACTCCCTTCTCTCCAATCCCCCAAACGACACCTGACGTCATTTCTCCTTCTACGTCACGCGTTCTAAATCATACACCAAACGTACATCCAAGGGCTACTATCCCTGCTGCACAAAACAAACAAGGGGGCTAACTCCATTTCTGACATTCGCTTTTTCGCTGTCAACAGACTGCAGACTCTAAACCAGTCAGGGCTCTATCCACGATCCCTGACAATCAGCCTCTGTTGCTGCTAAGGTGGTTGAGGAGTTTTGGTGTCAGCGGCATTGTACTTGAATGAATGTATCGCAGTTTGACTTAAAGAATTCTCATATTTAACCTGTTACTGTTGTTCGGCACTCTTTCAAACAGAGAAACGGCTTGTTTGATGAGGTGGTGAAAATTGTCAGCAACACCATTGGCTTTTCACAAAGACCACTAAGTGACCGATAACCAGGGTGTGAAGTTACAAGCTGTCAGTATTATCACAGCCCCCTCTCACCCACTACATCACCAATTGCAAATGCTGCCCTTTAACCGAAAATGAAAACAACTCGTCGCCAAGAAAAGTCCTTCAAACCAGTCAGTCAGTCAGTCAGTCAGTCAGCCAGTCCCATGACCGGCACCTGTGGTTGGGTGGATCACATGGTATAGACGCGGCAGCTGACAGGGGCCGTCACTCTTGTCTATTGTGGGCGATAGTCAGCAGGTCCTGTACAGGACGACCAGTCCAGTCTTTCACCTTCCTAAGTCAGTTCTTTCTCTGACACTCTCCAAGGTGCCATGAAGGATAGTCTTCGACAAGGTGTCGTGCCGGGTCACATGACCAAAGACAAGCAATATCTCTCTTGAATATGACTAAAAACATACCGTGTGTGTGTGTGTGTGTGTGTGTGTGTGTGTGTGTGTGTGTCTTTAATAATTATTGCTAGGAGGATGGGGAAGAGGGGTTAAGTGTGAGTGCAGTAACTGTATTTCGTTTCAGTCACTACTTATGAGGCCTCCCAGCAAAGAAAAATGTCCTCGTCTGTTGTGAACAGAAGTAGACAATAAAGAGATGTTGTATTGTATTAATATTAACAAGCCGATTGCACAAGTACCTGTGCATATATTTTGCATCTTCAGAGATATAAAGGAGCCAGAGCAAACATATTTAGTGCAACTCGTGTATCTTGTCGCGCTCGTGACTTGTCAGGTTTACCTGCTGTATCTCCAGTTTCCTGAAGTAGGCGGTCATGTTAGAGGAGTAGTGGAGAGCATCATACTTCTCGGCTGTTTCTGAACAGCTGCACAGAAAGAAAGAGGACTGAAGGTTTATTTTCATAAAATGGTTTTCACTTTCTATAGACCTTTTCGCTTGGGTTGACTAAATTCGACCTTCAGAAACACTCGACACCATCAGCCAAGAGTTTGAACCAAACGTTTATTGGGCGTTGCTATGGCAGCAAGCTACCTTTTGTGATGTCTGTGGTAATGAGTTCAGGGCTTCTGTCAAAACCAGCCTGAGAATACCTATGGTAGAATCTGAGAATGTGTATCTTGTAATAAACTTAAAGCAAGTCATCCGAAATAATTCTGCCCTCTGTTCAGTACTGACATTAAATATGGCGAATAACCAGGGGGCCAAGACTGCCTTACATCCTGTCTTAAAGTACAAGCACGCAATAGACATGCGTTAATTAATGAAGAAAAGTGTCAGATGGAGAGAGCTACAGACCTGTTGTAGAAAATGCCACGAGACTGTAGAGAACTATTCAGCGAATTGCACCACAGCAGGAAGTCGATGGTGAGAGCAGAACCACAACAACTACAGAACAGGAAGGTGAGGGCAGCCAGCATCTGGTGGGTGAATGCACACCTGGAAAGTATGACGTCACCGAGTTAGTTAACGGTCTCAGACTGCTTCGTGAAGAAGACAAGACCGCTGTAACTTCCATTACATGTCCACCCCAGCTCTTTTTTGTTCAAAACGGCCAAAAGATTTTAGATATCTCTGATATTTGAAGAAAGAACATTGGGAGTGCTGATTGGTTATTAGGCAATCAAAACTAGATTATTTATTTGTCTACATATCTGTAAAGAAATCAGTTAATCAAACTATCTTTATTCATTCAGTTTTTCTGTTTATTAAGCTCACCCCTATTGCCAAATTTTCTACCTCAAACTTGCTGCATTCTCGTTTTTATTTTCCAAACGGGTTCTTTCGCTCGAATTTTCGCTCTTTTATTCATTTGTCTCTTGACTGGTACTGGTCGCTGGAAGAAGCTCATGGACAGACGCAGAGGCTAACGAGGCCCGCTACACGCCTGTCTCGGGTGGTTGTGAGCAAGTCGTGTACAGGTCGACATGTCCACTTCTTGAAGTGTGTTAGCTAATTCTTCCATATCCTAGATCTCTGCATTAATTCTGTTATTGACCATCCCTTTACTCTTGTCGGTGCTGGTCTCCATTCCATATGAGTTCCATGTGTCAGTCAGTCTAAGGTCCTGCAGTTCTCTCTCAGTGTCGCTATTAGACTGATGTCTGTAAACAGAAGGCTGCAAATTGATGGTCGTGGAGGGTTTCACGCATGATGTTCTCCAAGAAGATGTATAACAGCACAGGAGGAAGGGTGCACTCAGGAGTATGCCTACTGTCATGTGAAAATATCGCCCATATGGTTTTCCAGCAGTACTGTGCTTGTTAAGCTTTTTAATGCAGCATTTAGATAACTTGGGCGAGAACTTCAATGTTGAATTTTCCAATCACATCCCTCCTCCTTCCAGACTCTGTCAAAAGCGTTTAATGTGTGTTAAAGTTGGGATAAAGATCTGAATTTTAAAACTCTCGAAGATTCATTTACATTGGAATATTACTTGAAAACCTTTTCTTCATCTTCTTGTCTCCCTTTATTACAGTTGTGCCCTGTCCTAAACAACTTTATGGTCAAGAAAGGCCGACAAGAACACGCTTGAAGTCATGAAAAACTCTGTTGACTGTGATAGTAAGGATTTAGAAGGCAATATATTGATATCATTTTGTTTAATAACAAAAAGGATAGAGAGAGAGAGGATATAAGAGAAGACATAAATACTTAATTTGGATAATAATGTTCATGAAATTGCTTCTGTATTGTCAATCTCCGTGTAGAGTGGAAAAACCATCTGGGCTCTTGAATTCTAAAGGATTTTCTTTTAAACATTAAGTACTTAAGTAAGTGCAGCGTATTTCTTGCTTATGGCTTCTTTTTATTTTCACAACAAAAATCTAAGGCCGAAGTGATTTAAAATAATTCGCTGATAGTTACAAAAGCATTTCACTAGTATATCAGTCACCACCATTGGCAGCTACACCACAATTATCTCCGCCTTTTGTGACACTCGGAGCTTCAGCAACAGTACGTATGTCCTGTGATACCTGTAATACCTGTAATACCTGTAATACCTACCCCAATGACCGCCAGCAACAGTTGACGGAGACAGCCTGCAAGAAGTTCAGGCCACAAATAATTCCCGTTCCATAAGTAATAATGTCACATGCGCCAGACAGAACATTACTCTGCAGAAAGAGGATGTGCAATCAATTAGAAAATATTAATATTAATATAAATATTAATACAGATGTTAATACAGGTGTTAATACAGATGTCAATACAAATAATAATACTCATTGCTTCTTTCTCATGGTTTCTTTCTTTCTCTAGAGATCATTCTTTCTTTCCTCACTTTTAAATCATTTCTTCTTCGGTTTTTTTTCTTCCTTTGAGATATCCTCTAACAATGCATTCAGAGCAACTGCTAGTTACTTCTTTTAGCCAATTTTAAGTAAGACTCAAGAATTGTCAGACGTGTCCCCAGAATACTTAAAAAGCTTGTGTGCAGGCTGTTGGAGAAGGATTATGCAGTGTAGACGGCCTCAAGTGGCTGAGGGAACTAAGGGAACAGGGACATCGCGAAGGGAGCACTTGGTCGACTGTCGATACGTCTTCTGTCTGTATTATTGTATTTTAAGTCACACGTCGTCAAATGTTTTGTTTGTGTGTTTAATGAGCAGGGGGTATGGGGTTTCGTGAGGTGGGTGAGGAGATTGGAAGTGACTAACGTGTGAAAACTGTAGTAACGTTCCCCAGCAGGATGACGTCAACATGGGCGGTAAGAGTCATCACGACAGTCACCAGAGGGCCCATTTTGCCGAGGCCAATGTTAGCATGTTGACTACAAAAGGCAAGGACAGTGTAACAATAATACTAATGTTAAATCCGGTTGCGTGTAACACGCAAACAGACTGCGCGTGTGTGTGTACTCAGGACTCGGTGCATGGCAACACTTAAGCGCCGTGTGTGCGTGTGACTGTCATGGCAGACAACCAACCTGTAGAATTAGAGAGTATAGTAAATTATACCTGTTGTAACGTGAAGCCTTATGTACCACCGCCACCATCAGCAACAAAAATAATAATATGAACTTTATAGAGCGCAACATCTTGGTTATATAGGACTCAGCGCTTGGCACAACACTAGGTCAAGATGTAGAACAGGATGCAAGGAACAGACTGGCAATGATGAGGGTGGAGTAAAGACGACAGCGAAGACACAAAAGTTGGAGAGAGTAACTATTAAATAAGTACTAAGTAACTATCAAGTGTCAGCGGAAAAGTAATTAACAAATGGATGTCGGCAGAGACCAATCAAGCGGTATAAAGGAAAAGAGAGAGAGAGAGAGAGAAGTAGGTAGTGGCAATAAGCAGACTGTGGTTAGGAGCAATCCTCACAGAAGGATGTGTTTTTAATGCGCTTTGTAATGACTCAGTGATGGGTAAGTAACGGATATACAAGGGAAGAGAGTTTCATCGCTTTGCTGAGCCGGTGTTCAAAAATTGTTTTGGCGACAGGAGTAAATCGCGTGCAGTGGGCAGACGAAGTAAGGCGTGTAGTATATGGGATGTAGAGGAAGAGAAATTCAGAGAAACAGGCAGGACAAGTTCATTCAAAGAAATTAAAGCAAAGCACGGAGAACTTGTGCTAAATGTGAACACAACCGGGCAGCCAGTGCAGGGAACAAAAGAGAGGAGTGACGTGGTCAAACAAACCTCGACAGAACCAGCAAACACAGACAAGTGTGTAAGACGTCACGCATTCCTGTATTGACGTCACCATACACGCATAGCGCTGATGACGCCATCGAGCACGTTCCACGCGGATGACGTCATGAAACACGTACTACACTGATGAGGTCATCAAACACGTACTACACTGAAGACGTCATAAAACACGTACTACACTGACGACGTCATAAAACACGTACCACACTGACGACGTCATAAAACACGTACCACACTGACGGGGTCGCCGTACACGTCAATGACTGGCGGCAGACAATCCAAGGACTGCGTCCACTGCACCAGTAGCGTTACCAAGGAAACCCCCGCTGCCAACCCGATGCTGATGTGCAGGCCGGTGAGCAGACATCGTGCAGGTAGAATGTCGTCCATGCTGCACCTGCGCCAATATGTTATCATATACAGGTACAGGGTGGGCCACTTGAAGAAAGCCTGCCTCCTATCGTTCCAACCACAGACACCATACTTTAAAGTGGCCCACCCTGTAACAACAACAACACAAACAGGAGAGGAGAGGAGAGAAGTGTGTGTACGTGGGTGGGCGTGGGGGTGTCGCAGGTTTAGTTCTCATCCACTGCATAAGGAGCGAGTGAACGACCAGTGTGTGTGTGTGTCGTACGTGAGGAAGGAATGAAAGAGAGCGGCGAGGACCAGGGCAATGCCACTGATTCTGCGCAGCATCGCTATCATCGTTATCAGTTTGTACACAGCAACACGGAGCAGCGCCTGTCACACGCAACTGCCTACGACAGAACAGGTTAGGGTCGGTACACGCAGCACGTGTCTCCCCTGGTTTCACCTGTCAGAACCTCGCTATTACACCTGCCGTCTCATTATTACACCTGCCGTCTCATTACTATCTCGATCATATCACCGTCTCAAAATGGTACCAGTTCAGTTATTCATGTGCCCTCCATATTTATTTGTCCAGCAGAGGGAGAGAAATATGAAAAATACTCTGCAAATGTGAACGGAGAGAGAAATGATAGAATGCTTGAAGGTAAGAGAAGTAAAATCATCTTCTGCTACTTAACATACTTAACATTATGCATTGATCAACCTTGCTCTTCATCAATAAAAAGTATCCCTGAGACACAAGGTTACACCACGACCTACCGAGCAATACAGGGTGATGTTAGCAGATGTCAACCCTGAAGATTTCACTCTTGAATTACGAGTGGTTGTTGTGTCTGTGACAGAAGGGCTCACCAGCGACTCTAAACACCATCACAATAAACAAATCTGCTTTCATTTACAATCCGATTCAAAGGCCTGAACTCCTTTCATACACACAGTGTTCATCCACAATGTTCATCAAGCACTAATCTGCTTTTCTGTCAGTCACAGGTCTGAATCGAAAGTTACAGTGTTCTGAAAAGAAGGAGTCGGAGATAATGTTATCTTATACCTGGAACAGTGCAGCCAATCTGTCGTCAACAGTACTGATGTTTACTTGCTGAAGCAAGGTGTTCTAATTGTTCATTCAAAGGTAGTGGATCATTCGCTTATTACAGGCCTTTCAGAAGTTGTCGGTGATCACAGATAATAAATGTCAAAATTCATATCGGTTTTCTTAACCACTGATTATGGTACTTACAGCAGTTCTGAGATCACTGATAGTGACAGGTCAAAATACCGCTTGAAGCAAACACCTGTATAGTAGGCATAGGAAACCGATGTAGGTACCTATGTTCACGTGTGTGTGTGTGTGTGTGTGTGTGTGTGTGTGTGTGTGTGTGTGTGTGAGAGAGAGAGAGAGAGGTCGGCAAAAGGGAAGAGACAGAGAAGAAGGTGAAGCTAGCTGTAGACCTCATTTGAGTGAGAGAAAGTGTAACACGGAAGCATGGGAGTCCTCTGTAGTTACACTGCGGGGAGAAACTACAGGCACTAACTTGCTGAGGTGTTGTACACACTGCACACTGCACACCTGCCTTGTGTACACCTCGCCGCACTTTGTGTTGATCCAGTTCGGTGAACACTGACCTCCTTACACACCAACAGGATCCCTTTGTTACACCTGTAACACCTGTAACACCTGTGTCGTCGAGCGTTTTGTACGAGGCGCGATTCACTTACTGATTCACTTACTCATAATCAGATTGTTTCTCTCTTTCTTGACATAACTATCAACATCTAGACAGGTGTGTGTATGTGCGCGCGAATGTACACACGTGTAATAATTGCTTAGTGTCTGGTGTGAGGACAGAATGAATAATAAGACTACACGCTGGCTGATCCTGTCTCCAATACTCAAGTTTCGGGATCTTAGTGCTGCGCAGTGCAACATAAACTGTGGGTGCGCACATTCAGCAGGTATCACAGGTATCACAGGTAATATGCTGCTACACTTCCGTCCTGTCGGTCTGTGTATCAACATCAGCGCGCGCGAGAGTCTGTTAGACCCAACAGCAGACGACTGTTTGTCGCATCCAGAGAGAATTAAACTCAAGTCTTACTCACTTGCGACTCACCGGGGAGGAAACAAATCCTGGAGGTTGTAATCTCCTTGTTGTTGTCGTGTTTAGCGGGAGAAGCGCCGAGTGTGTCCGCCTGTGTGTGTGTGTGGGTAGCACGCCATTGCGGGTGGCTTGCCTTACTATCTGGGGTCAGAAGGTCAAAGGCTATAAGGTTATCGGAAAAAAAAGGTGAAGCTCTCGTTTCCTGCCCGCCTCTCCTTCTCAAATATAACTTACCTGGATTGAACATACAGGTAGAGCTTAGGCCTCCAATGATGTGACAAAAACAATGGAAGATACAGTTTACAGGAGGTGGTGAGAATGTGAGACACGAACCCTGTCAGTGTTGGAGTGAGAAACTATTGATAACTTGTGTAGGTGACCTCTTCACAGGATGAACCACTCCTTGGCCACAAGGTTACACAAATATCTGTATGTCATGACACAGCTAGCGCTGTCCTGTCATATCAACAGTATCACTAAGGATATGAATGTATGTATATATACTGTACATAACCATATTTTGATGAACAAAATGTTCGCACCATCGTCTTATCAAACTGTTACGCAAAACATGTTCCTGGATGTCGATTATTAAGTTTTTTTGTCAACAAAGAGACCCGCAGACTATATAGTGATATAACTTTCAGGAATAATAAATATAACATGTAATGTTCCCTCTACACTTTTGACGGCTACTTCACTAACCAGAATCAAAGCTCGTCACTTGACAAATTATTTGATAACAAGAAAAG
Source organism: Marisa cornuarietis (assembly GCA_004794655.1). Lineage (NCBI taxonomy): Eukaryota > Metazoa > Mollusca > Gastropoda > Architaenioglossa > Ampullariidae > Marisa > Marisa cornuarietis. The sequence continues at coordinate 119,323 of SMMW01000534.1, forward strand.
AGAGAATCTATGTTTCCGCCAAATGCAAGGTTACATGCTCCATTACAAAAGGTTTCTTGCTTAAATAAGATTCCGAGTGTTATCAGTCTCAACTGTGAAACACTCAAATTACTTGGCTGTCGCTCTGGTTGAGGTCGTCATCGTCATCAACATCACGAGATTAACAGCGATAACAGATAACAGAGACCCCGCAGTGTGATGGCCGTCCTCACAACACACACAGTTGAAAGGTTTTGTCGCGTGTGTGTGTGTGTGTGTGTGTGTGTGTGTGTGTGTGTGTGTGTGTGTTGAAATCCACGGTGGCTCAGAGAATATCGCAGTGGTTTGCACACACGTGTAGACAAAGACCTGAGGGACTCCTCATCACTAACTACGACTTTTCTGTGCAGCAAATAGATTATTTGAATGACTTATTCTGATGTTTGGTGATTCCTTGAATGACTCGCATACAGTAAGAATATTTAATGTTTTAATGTGTGGATGTTTTAATCTTTGATTGATTCATTTCTGTGACTGAACACTATGCTTCATCACCCACATGCTCGGAATGCGCCCCCCGTCATCCTACAGACAACTAACTGCTACCTGGCTGACCATGTAGTGGATTCGGGGTAAGAGAGCTTAGTGTTTTAATTTACTAGAAGTACGACTCGAGCAGGATGACTGTCATGAGGAGACCATGTGTCTGTTGCTTGGATTTAAAATAAACTGTTTGTGACACCAGTCCCGCTACTTTTCAGAAAACCTCGTATTCACTGTGAACGATTCTACATGATGACTGTGGATGCAGTTCTGCGTGCGTGCGTGCGTGCGTGCGTGCGTGCGTGCGTGCGTGCGTGCGTGCGTGTGTGTGTGTGTGTGTGTGTGTGTGTGTGTGTGTGTGTGTAACAGAGACAACAAGCATCTGTGCCTCATAAACAAAATTACGAGTTTTGAAGTCACATTGTTTCAAGAATCGGCAACTACTACGATGAGCCATAAATTACAGCCTTACACGCTCTCCCTAACAGAAAATATAAGGCTAGTTAACTGAAAGACAGAGTTTTTCTTTTCAAAAGGCAGCTGATAACAAGTTCTTGTTGTAATGTCTTCAAGCAGCAACCATTGACGAATTATGCATGAAACTATTTTCTCTCTTCAAAGCTGTCAAGATGCTGTAGCTGTTTTCCTATTAAGCAAACAAATCCACATCGTCTTTGTGTATAAGGGCTTTGTTGGTGTATATCTATATACGGGTATATATATATATATATATATAGATAGATAGAGAGAGAGAGAGAGAAAGAAAGAAATTAGAAGAGAGACTTTTTTTACATTCTGATATCTAGTCTCACACATTTATGAAAACTCGTGTTTTATCGTAGCAAAAACACTTTCCCTTAAATTTTAAGCCGGCGTCGAAAGAAATCAGTGTTTGACACTAGGATGCTTTTTAAGGCCCCTGGTGTACAGTGAAATTTCCACTTTAACTGGTTCTTAATAATACAAGCTAGGGTGTGGTTCATTATTGCTTTCCTACATCTATGACGGGATTACATGTATGTGGTGAGAGAAAACTTACAACGTGGGTACCCCCTTCGTGATCCCCTCAAGCATGGAGAAAAGAAAAAAAGTCACATGGAGGTTGTTCAATTCGGCGATGTTCTTCTGGGCCAGCAACTGTCGGATGCTGAGAGTGGTGTGAGCAGGTGCAATGTCGTGGTGATGTAGTCACAATTTTTTCTCTTCTCGCCCACTGAGCGAAGCAAACGCCCCAGAATCTCTTTGTAGTCTTGCTGATTGATCAGTATATCATATTAGATGATAACACAATCCGGTTATCCCTCGGCCAGGAGCTGACGGATACTTACGGCGTTGTAAGCAGGTGCATGATGGCTGCTTCAGCACGACAATACACGTGTTGTCAACGCCCTCAGCATCCGGCAGTTGCTGGCCGAGAACATCGCGGTACTGGAACAACCTCCATACTCACGTGATGCTGCACAGTGTAGCACGGTGTGAGTGGGACAGACTAAAAAAAATGAAGTGTGAATGGGGACATACATCGGGCAGTCTGTTACCGACAGAAAGTGAGCGACAACAGTTAGTTATACCGTTATACATACTGGCAGACGACATCTGAGTGATATGCCTCACAACTGTAGGGGTCCCACAGGCTGTTGCTTAAAATCAGAGCACAACTAGCATCAGGTTCAAGAGCGGGACGGTTGTCCCAATTGAAGAAGGTTGTGTTGTTCTTGTTGGAGAGGTACTTCCACTGACCGGATTCTTTGGTAATGCCGAGCCAAGATGATTCCACTGAACAATAAAGCAAAGACGGATCAACGAAAGGAAAAGAGTGGACGCCGTTCATTGAATGATGAACAACAATAATTGGATGAAACCTGCTCGAGCTGCCAGCTACGAATAAAGACAGACATGGCATCGGACACACGTGGTAATAGACGGAATATTAGAAACATTTTCAGTAGACAGACATAGTAATATACACACAGTATATTAGAAACAGTGGGCAAAATATACACATGGTAATATGGAAACGACAGGAAAGAGAAATAACAGTCGGTAGACAAAGCACTTAACAGATGTAGCATCTGACACTTGGCAACACAATGAGATCGAGTCAGTTATGATAATTTTAAATACGATGAAATGAGACAAGAGCAAATACGATGTCCATATGTCCATCCCTTCTTGCAATAAACGTTTTTCTCTCAGTTAAAGATCACAGACCACTGGCCAATATCTATCTTCAATGACCTAATGCAATATGCATGCAATAGCACATCCATGTCACTGAGCTTTCCGTACTAAATGAACTGCAAAATCATGAAATAAATGTGTGAGCTCACCGACAATCCTTCTCAAACAGAACGATGCGAATAATGGAGGAAGAAACATCCTGCATAAACCTCTGCATTGATTCCAAGGTTACCTTGTCGGCCATGGCGGCGATTGACGTTTGGAGCGCAATGCGGCTTTACCTTTACAGCAGATCTCCACACATTAGAGAGCTGTTTTCTGAGCAAAAGACCTGCTTGTTTTGTAGTTTATGGAATTTGACATCTTCTGATGCCAATATTAATCAGTGTGTATTTCGTGTCCATAAAAATCGCTATCTATTTTTTCACAGTTGATTTTAGAGCGCTATGCTTTGGTCCCCATGTTTTTGGTATCAATTTAAAGGTTATTTTTTCCTCTGGTAATACTAACATGTTCAACAACAAGCATGTACATGTGTGAGAAAAGTTATCTGTACATGTGAAACGATGTAGAGAAACCTATGTATGTTTCTATTCATGTTGACGTGTCCGTGTGTCTATTTGTCCACGTGTGTGTTGAAATTACCCTTATGAATTTTAATTTTTTGCTGGTTGCTTCAAGGGCACTTTTCTCTCTTTTCTTGTTGACAGATTTTTCTTTGTAAAGCGTGGTGAGCCTGGTTTTTGCTGGGGAACTGCGCTATAAAAGCTCACATTATTATTATTATTATTAATGCAATGCCGGTAGCATCCGTATCACAAACAACAACATAGACATTTACACTTCTTACAGCCCGTAAACAGACAACCTTCTCTAACATCAAGCCTACAAACAGCAGTCATACCAGAGAGCTGTGACAGTCAGCAGTTTACACACACAACTCTACAATTCCACTCAAAAGGAACAGTCCTAATACACATCTCTAACATTCCACAAGACAGACTAGATATCTAGTCTCTAGTCTCTCTCATTCCACTAAACAATGCGCTACCATAATCGTCCTGTCGACGACATTACTGCTCGGTGCCGTCCTTCCAGATACGAGTTTCATTCATTTATTAAAATGCAGCAACTTAAAGAAACGTGACTGACTATACCGCTGACGAGGGCTTAACGTTTGGACAGATGTTTCCACACAAACTCCATACTTACACATTTGCTTCCTGATCATTTCTCCCAGAGCCGTGTTTTCTTCCCTGTTAGATATCTCCGGCAGCTGAGCTTCGTTTTCTCTACAAATTTTCTGTTATGTCAAAAGAAAAACGTAAAAGAGTATTTTATACCAGTTTATGATGTAATTCCATTAAAATACTCAATAACCATTATTCCCCAGGATATAGAGCGAATATAATTAATCATTTCAATTAACAATGATAATGATTATTAGCATTATTCGTATTATTAGTTAAACACATCTTCAACTGTTTTATGACGATACTAAAAGACCTTTAACATTAGCGGTATCTCTGTCTAATGATGCATAGGACACTGACAAGTTTCATTTTATTCTACGGTAAAGAAGAGACAGGCTCAACTCATCGGATCATTTAGGCAAACAGTTGAATGAGCTCACTATTACTCAGCAACATGTCAGCAGTGAGTGTCCATGAGGATCACATCCTGTAGCCTGTACTTTTAAACATAATGCTATAAACCTTTCTTACATATTACACATTCGTTTTTATCTGTGAGAGGTCCATACACTCTGGACACTTTGTAGACGACAGAGATCTGTTGGCAGGCAGCACTAGTAAACTGAAAGGTATTTACAAAATACTAACAATCGTATTCATTCGTACCTAACTGTGACCAGCGCTGACAAGATGAATGTCGGGATCAACACCAACGGTGACAGCGAATCAAAGATCAACATGAATTAAGTACACATCTATAAGGCTAACAGCTCCAGGTGCCGCATTTGTAAAGATGGTAACTACAACCCACATCCTACCAAGTACCGACTGTTTTACTACCACATCATTTCCGTGGTCATTTACAAATGGGATGAACCATGTCTCCTCCTTACAAACCTCCAGGCATGTGTCAGGAAATTGCTCCAAACTTCGTACACAGAACAGAATACATTAAAACATATCACCATAAACAATACCCAGAACCTCTAATAGCAGCTGTCAAGCGGCGCACGTATACCTGGTAAGGCCAGACAGAATGACTTACCTGTGCTTCCCTCCAGGATACCGAAGATCCGATGCGACGAAAACATTTTGAGCCCACAGAAGTCCATTCATCTGGGCAGCTGTAGCAAACTATTCAGTGAAACAATGTCACACTTAGTGATAGAAAATATCTAGATGCCTATCAAAAACAACAAGAAATGGATCCTCCGAGATAGTACTGTCAACAAAAACAAACAATACAGAAAGGTAAAGGCATTCACAAAAAATAAATCCTAATCATGCATGATTTAGGTAAACGCGGATTGTGCCCCTCTACACTTGTCTGTTGTCAGTGTCTATGGACAGACATCATTGTAATAGTATTATGAGGCAGCTACGGCACCTCGAGAGAGTTTATTTCTGTTTCTGGCATTTCCCATTTCATTCACACACACACACACACACACACACACACACACACACACACACACACACAGCAATACTCACCAGCGAGGTAGAAGGAAGTCGACAATAGGCAGATAACTGTAGCCATTCTGTGCACGTGCTACTCGAATCACACAGCCCTGTGCGGAGTCATTATATAAGTAGCCTGGAGTATGGAAAGCACTTGTCCCGGTAAAGACCTATGGCATCAAAAAACTTCAGTGTATGGGGTCAATGTACGGATTTATCTTGTTCATCATTTGTCCAAGAATCCTGATCTTGAACATCAGCGCTATCAACAATAGAAAACTAATTTAACTAACCGATGAGGAAAGAAAGGTGAATTAACTTTATGTATTCTTCAAAGGGGAAAGCATGTTGCTTTAACATTAAATACCTCCACATCATTTTATCACTTAGATCTTTGTTCTCTTGGGAAAGTTCCAACGTCTCCAGGTTGGCCTGATATCCCGCATTCACACAAAACCAACACGTTAAGGCTGTCCTTTGTTGTTTCCTCCCTGCATCCTCTAAACAAGAGTGTGCATCAACGATTTATGAATGTATTGGGGTCTGAATTGTGATTCTACGGGGTCTCCATTTTCTGACGGGTATAAATACACACACACACACACACACACACACACACACACACACACACACATATGATTGTCTTCTTGATTGTTGATGCTTTCTTTGTAGTGTTCTTGCTTGCTTACGTGTAGAGCACCTTTCTAATTACCCTCTGTGGAAATCTAATATTTTTTAATGTCTGGACTTCTTATGAAGGTAAACTCTTGGTTGTCCAAACAGATGTACACGGCACTGGGGTCACGCACATGGGCTGGAGTCACGCGCCAGTCACCTGTAAACGATCTTATTGAAAAGTAGTTGTAGATAAATGGTTTGTTCTTATAGTAAGTAATATGACCAAATCTTCCTTTTTGTAGAAGTTATATCGTGAAATAGAACTTTGTCCGTCAGCTGGCGAGTAAATCAACATATTAGTCTTATATTACTCACAGGCCCTTTGCTCGGGAGGTACGTACGACTACAGTGACTGCCAGATATTATCAAAAGTCTGCACACTTCTACGGGGTGCACGCTTGCGGGTATATTACTGTTCGTAATATGCAAGATATCAGAGACACGGCTGACGCTTGATATCTACACAACAAAGTGTTAACATCGCTGAGCAGACTTTTATTCTCAGATCTTTGTGTAAGAATTTGTGGTTCATGTTCATGCGGATGTCCACACACTAGGCGCGTACTGTCCTCAGGTAATGCAGGAGAGAAATAACATGGACAACACCCTCACAAACACACATTTACTCATCACATCGCGCATTCAGCGCACAGGTGTGTAGTCCAGACGGCAACTCGCTGCTGACTTCCGGTACAGGTAAACACCTCACCTTCCTAGTGTCTTAGTGATGATGTAAAGACGGGAGCTACAGTCAGCTTCCTTTATTCTTACCTGTCGTATTAGTCTTCAATATACTTTAAAAGTAGTCTGTCAGTTAATGGGTGAAAGTATCGTGTTATCGATGGCTCCATTTATTTATTTTTTATAATTTAAAGATATTCTGCTGTAGTCATGTAAAACATCTATATATACATCTATCATATGTCACCTGCTGCAACACAAACATAGTCATGATCGTGTATGCCAGCTTTTGCCTAGTACCGCTTTAAATGTTTGTTTGTGATTAAAAAGTGCATGCGTTTATCATATATAAAAAGACTTGATGCTGGGTGTGCATGATACTTAGCACTAACATACTTATACAGAAATATGTTTACACAACTTTCACATGTACTGTAGTCATACAATCCACAACGTTTTCTTCAGCTGTCACCGTCAGCTGCTTTAAAGAAAAAACCCCATATGTATTTATTAAGAAAGTATTATTATTAAAAAAAATTGCTTCGTATCAATGAAAAGAGAATTTTAAAAAATTCGTTACTTTGTTACTTTAAGACTTTTATATCACGGTATAACTGATAATGCATTTTTATTTTGTTTTAAACTGTTACACAATTTCAAAATGAAATTATGTGGTCAATTACCAATGCTAGTTCTGACTGTTCACAATAAAGCATGATATGATAACATTGCTCATACTTGTGATTCCGTACACAGTATTGAAACAACTTATAAAATAATCACGTGGCAGCCTTACAACACAAAACCTAGCAGAGCGTTTCACGAGGCTTGAGAGGTTATGAAACGACAATACGACTTCAGAGACATTTGGTAAATAAAATCCGTTAATGGTGTTTAAATAATACTGTTTTTGTTAATTTGTGCCTCATGCTTTCTCCATCAAGGCTAATACTGTATGACATCGCCTCACACAAAAGAACTCTGTACATAGTCATACAGGTCAACTCGCTCGCAACAGTATTTCTTTATGAGCGGGTTAAGCTCGTTTAAAAATAATAAATCCCAAAATATGAGTACAAATTGATCCTTAATTTTGGTGACCGGACACTTCATCCCCGACACTTCATCCCCTAGACACTTAATCCCCAGACACTTAATCCCCAAATCGCAACACAACACTCAAAACTGCTATTTTGTGAACTTGAAATATTATAAGAGAAATATGTCGCGTGGTAACTCTGGGTAACTCTGGTAAGACTGGGTTGCGCTGGGTTCACAAGTAGCGATCTACCCTCTAGGCGATACTAGGTGGACTCTCTAACATAACCAGCCAGTTCCAAGGCCATACTGACCATGAGAATCAGCAACATTGTACAGCGATATGAGGCAATGGATCGTCTTCTGTACCTTCGATCATTAGCTTACCTGTCATATTGATTAACAACACTTTTCATATCTTAATGTTGAAAAACATTGACTTTAATAGCTCACATGAACTTAAACTAATGTTATAAATGTTGAAATTAAGTATTATTTTAATTGTCAAACTTATTTTGATGTTTACATGAAATAATTATTTGAATTTGAATTAAATTTTTCATTCACTTCATAATTTTGGAGATGAAATTACATTTTGAGGATGAAGTGTCTGGGGATGAAGTGTCTGGGGATGAAGTGTCTGGGGATTAAGTGTCTGGGATTCCTTAATTTTAAAGATATAAGCCTTCAAACACCGGCATTCTCACCTGCAACTAGGAAGGCGGTAAAAATTTACTCTCCTGTACTGAAGAGTTCTCTCACGTGATCGAAGTATTTGTAACAGCCAGTGTGGATGTCTTCAAGTCAAATGAAGACACATCGCTCAGGTTGTCGTCTTCAAGAAGCGATTTTGTTCGCCCAAAAAATGAAACAGCTGAATTTGGAATACAGCCCTACAGATTGAAACTTTATTTAGAAGCTTTCAATGAAGTTAAAAAATAATTAAATGGTCCAAACTGAAATCATTCAACAGACTGGTAAGTCAATCAGATCAAAATTTAATGGGCAACAATAGTTACAACTATGTATTTTGACAGTGCCATGTGTCATTACCTAGCACTCATTACTTTATGTATCTTGACAGTGCCATACTTTATGTATCTTGACAGTGCCATGTGACATTACCTAGCACTCATTACTTTATGTATCTTGACAGTGCCATGTGTCATTACCTAGCACTCATTACTTTATGTATCTTGAGAGTGCCATGTGGCATTACCTAGCACTCATTACTTTATGTATCTTGACAGTGCCAAGTGACATTACCTAGCACTCATTACTTTATGTATCTTGAGAGTGCCATGTGGCATTACCTAGCACTCATTACTTTATGTATTTTGACAGTGCCATGTGGCATTACCTAGCACTCATTACTTTATGTATTTTAACAGTGCCATGTGTCATTACCTAGCACCCATTACTTTATGTATCTTGACAGTGCCATGTGTCAATACCTAGCACTCATTACTTTATGTATTTTGACAGTGCCATGTGTCATTACCTAGCACTCATTACTTTATGTATCTTGACAGTGTCATACTTTATGTATCTTGACCTGCCATGTGTCATTACCTTGCACTCATTACTTTATGTCTTTTGACAGTGTCATGTGTCATAACCTAGCACTCATTAATTTATGTACTTTGACAGTGCCATGTGTCATTACCAAGCACTCATTACTTTATGTATCTTGACAGTGCCATACTTTATGTATCTTGACAGTGCCATGTGACATTACCTAGCACTCATTACTTTATGTATCTTGACAGTGCCATGTGTCATTACCTAGCACTCATTACTTTATGTATCTTGAGAGTGCCATGTGGCATTACCTAGCACTCATTACTTTATGTATCTTGACAGTGCCATGTGTCATTACCTAGCACTCATTACTTTATGTATCTTGACAGTGCCATGTGTCATTACCTAGCACTCATTACTTTATGTATCTTGACAGTGTCATACTTTATGTATCTTGACCTGCCATGTGTCATTACCTTGCACTCATTACTTTATGTCTTTTGACAGTGTCATGTGTCATAACCTAGCACTCATTAATTTATGTACTTTGACAGTGCCATGTGTCATTACCAAGCACTCATTACTTTATGTATCTTGACAGTGCCATACTTTATGTATCTTGACAGTGCCATGTGACATTACCTAGCACTCATTACTTTATGTATCTTGACAGTGCCATGTGACATTACCTAGCACTCATAACTTTATGTATTTTGACAGTTCCATGTGTCATTACCTAGCACTCATTACTTTATGTATTTTGACAGTTCCATGTGTCATTACCTAGCACTCATTACTTTATGTATTTTGACAGTTCCATGTGTCATTACCTAGCACTCATTACTTTATGTATTTTGACAGTGCCATACGTTATGTATCTTGACAGTGCCATGTGACATTACCTAGCACTCATTACTTTATGTATCTTGACAGTGCCATGTGACATTACCTATCAGTCACGACACTCGCCAGACAGTCGTTGTGCACGTGACTTGCTCTCTTGTGTGCGAGAGAAACTCGTATAAACTGCAACATTGCGATGTAAGAACGTCAAGAGTGCAGTTGACAAAGTGTCATCCTACAAACAAACAATCATCCTCTTCTTGCTCGGGCAGGTTGCGTGTATCGTCAACTGACGATTGTGAGAGGTCGGGATTTCAAACCACAAACACCTCGTCAAGATAAGGATAGTCGTCACTTCGTCTTGCCAACTACATTTTAATTCCAATATTTAACTTAGGGACAAAACTCGAATGAGACTAACAAAATAACACAAACAATTAATAAATTGAAACTTTACCATCTAATACTTTCGTAATAAATAATTAAATGATAATCTAAAATATACTTTAAAACAATTTGATTTCTCAGACAGTTACACAAGGAATCAGCATTCACCTGCCTTTAAACTAAAAAACAACAACAACCTGTGGTAAACAAGACAGTGTGTATGTTAGTTTACTTCTCGGAAAACACTTCAGCATTATTACAATGAGAAAACTGTTTTTATTTCATCAAGTTTTAATTATATATACATAGTGAGAGATGGGTGATATAGTGTGCATTTGTAAATAAATATGCGTCTATTTATTCCTGTAAAAGTATTAAATGTTTAAATTCGTGATTAATAAAGGATCTGCAAATGCTACTTATATGATCTGACCACATTACTGACACACATACTCGCTCTACACAAAAACACGGCAGACAAATTTAGTGATGGACAGAGTTTATGTCAGTAAATGGCTGACAAAGTCTTGTTAAAACATTTTTAACCACCTCTTCTCGAAAATTGTAGCTGACGTCTGTCTTCAAACCTCTTCCTATGTCTTCCTGCAGAACAAATATCACCACATCAAGTCCATGACTACAAACTGTGTGTGTGTGTGTGTGTGTGTGTGTGTGTGTGTGTGTGTGTGTGTGTGTGTGTGTGTGTGTGTGTGTGTGTGTGTGTGTGTGTGTGTGTGTGTGTGTGTGTGTGTGTGATAAGAACTTAATTCCCTGTAGTCAACATGTATATAAATCTTACCGTAACTATCTTTGCTGATTGATAACAATTATTGTATTTTATCATCTACCCGTCAGTTTCTTTTATTGATGACACTATCACAAGTTTCGTCATTTTCGTCGGGATTTTGTCATTCTCCGGGATCGACTGACAGTAAAGAGTGAGCACGGGTCACTAAACACTTGGATGTGGTCAGCCAGTTTCTTCTCTTGTCTTCTACCCCTTCATCCTCTCCATAAGTTCTGACGATCTGTTCGCACTATTCCCCACGGCGCCTTCTCTCAGCTGTGATTAGGTAGTCGCTCAGGTTCTTCAAGTCCTTTAACCTTTGACCTGTACTGCTTGTCTTAGGAAAAAGGCTGAATAGATATTTGTGCAAAGTGTCTGAGGATTCTTTTGGTTTAGATAATCATTAACTAATAATAAATTTAGACAGGTCCTGCAATGAAGGATTAGTTTTAAGTGAGAAATAACATGCGGAAGGCAGACAGCGTGTGTACACGTGGCGAGGGTTTGGTGTGACGTGACACTGGCACCGAGGGTTTGGTGTGACGTGACACTGGCACCGAGGGTTTGGTGTGACGTGACACTGGCACCGAGGGTTTGGTGTGACGTGACACTAGCACCGAGGGTTTGGTGTGACGTGACACTGGCACCGAGAATTTGGTGTGACGTGACACTGGCACCGAGAGTTTGGTGTGACGTGACACTGGCACCGAGAATTTGGTGTGACGTGACACTGGCACCGAGAGTTTGGTGTGACGTGACACTGGCACCGAGGGCTTGGTGTGACGTGACACTGGCACCGAGAATTTGGTGTGAGGACAGTTTAGCATCAATGGTATGGCTGGGGACAGTTTAGCACACCTAGTGTTAGCACGGACAGTTCATTACAGACAGTATGAGGGGAGACAATCGCAGATAGCAAAGTGGTGGTGGTTAAGCACAGATGGTATAAATGTGGCGGCTGAGCGCCGATCATACATGGGGAACAGTGTGGCTATCTGTGAACAGACGGGGTTGTCACACGTACTGACATATGAAGGTGTGTCTCGAGGAACAAAGCATTTTCCTCCAGCCGCCATCGTCGTAAATGGCACAACATCCAACAGGACCGGTACCCGAGTTAGCGAGGTCCCAGTTCGAGAAGGTGACCGGCTGATTTTTAGAGAGGTACCTCCAATATTGCCTGTTGACTGATAATTCCACGCCAAGCCAAGCACTTCTAACTGAAAAAAATAAAGAAAAAAAAAGAAAAAAGGAGTGGAGAGCGAGTTCATAAATTTGTTTTACAGTAGAGACATAAGACAGTAGTACACGTGGCAGCAAAATAACATGAAGGTAAGAGGCAATGAGTGGCAGCTGTGTTGTACCAATAATTTTATTTGCCTGGTGAATGACTCTGGCCAGCTGTGTCTTGTCTTTGACGAGGAGATGACCAGGCCAAGCGGCGATGTTAAATATGAGAATGCTCTCAACAAGGTACCTGTAGACAGTTTGCAACACCCCACCCCGGGTACACCTGGTTCACGTGATCACTAAAGGAGGGACTCTCGTCTGTCACTGTACCAAGGTACTTAACTCCTTCTTTCACGGTCTCCTTTTTCACGTCAAAGTTCTTGCTTACGTCATTCACTCACGTTAGGACAGTGTCAATGACGTCATGCTGAACGTTGAAAAAACGGAGATGACCTTTGGGAGAGCACGTGATGGAAGAGATGATCCTACCCTCCCTCCCCACCAATTCAAATCAAAGGCCAGCAGGTGGAGAGGGCTGCCATTGTTGTTAGCAGCACGTTTTGTAAATGAGAGAAAACAGCAGTATGTTTGTGAATGAGAGAAGATAGCAGCACGTTTTGTGAATGAGAGAAGATAGCAGCACGTTTTGTGAATGAGAGAAGAAAGCAGTATGTTTTGTAAATGAGAGAAGATAGCAGCACGTTTTGTGAATGAGAGAAGAAAGCAGTATGTTTTGTGAATGAGAGAAGAAACCAGCACGTTTTGTGAATGAGAGAAGAAAGTAGTATGTTTTGTAAATGAGAGAAGATAGCAGTATCTTTGTGAATGAGAGAAGACAGCAGTATGTTTTGTAAATGAGAGAAGACAGCAGTATGTTTGTGAATGAGAGAAGATAGCAGCACGTTTTTTTTTTGAAGGAGATTTTCAGTCGAGCGCTGCCGTTGTTTTACCCAGTTCTGGTCTTCAGTGGAGTTCTCTGTGCAGAGTTGCACCGTCTGATGTCTTTGCTGACGATACACAGATTCTGAACAGTTTCTTACCCCCCCCCCCCGACCCAGCAGTGGCTAGGAATGCAATTCAACGACTTGAAGCTTGTTGTGTTGCGGTGAAGGCCTGGATGACCAGGAATCGTCTTAAGTTCGACGACGACAAGACAGAAGCGTTACTCTGCAGCCCCAGGGCCAGAAGAGAGTTTGAAATCCACGACGCGTAGGGAGACGTGTGCGGCAACGAGAACGGCGAGCCTCTAAGCCTACCCGTTGTGAGAAAGCGATTGGTTGGATTTTGTGGATGTGATGACGTAGGGCGCAAATTCCCGTGACGCTACAGGTTGCCGCTCCCGCACGCGTCGTGCGAGCGCTGAATCTCAAACTCTCTAAGAAATGAGAAGAAAATTAACCCCTACACTGGAGATAAGTGGTATTGATAACAGCGAGTTCAGCAACTCTGTGTGTTTTCCAGTCAGATGAAGAAACATCTCTCAGGTTCTCGTGTTCAAGAAGCGACTTTTTCCAGAAAATGAAGCGGCTGATTTTGGATACAGGCTTACAGATTAGAACTTTAATTATTTAGAAGTCGAAGAGGATCAAGCTCATGTAAGTTTTTTTTATGGATGATAAATTGTTATTATGTAGCCTGTCAGTTGTGTTTTGCATTGTGCTGGAGGAGGTCATGACTGATGTTGTGTTTGTGATGTGTGATGCTACTTGTAGACCAGAACGGAAGAGAAAGTGTCGATGTTGCATATCTGGTGCTTTGTTTAAGTTTTTAAACTATAATCGTAGGTAACAGCTCATGCAGACAAATATTAAATGACAAACATGGAAGACGCAAAGAGGAAAACACAGCTCTAAGGTGCAGTTCTAGCATCAACTCTAACACCTACATACAACAGGTCCAACTAACATAATCACCCTGGTGTTGATCTTAGTAAATGAGATGAAACCATAAAAACCATAAGATGAAGAGTGAATTGTTAGGCAGACTGGACCTGCTACTTACAGTTGATCTGATTGAGTAAGTTTCTCATATTCCTGTGCTCTTCCTCATTAGTGATCTCCAGCAACCGAGCATCGAGCTTGCGACAAGTGAACTGTTAGGTGGAAAATTGGTTGCAATCAGTTAATTATGCAATTCCATCAAAACAAATATGCAGTAAGATGATGATATAGATATTAATCATATAAAGCAGACATTATTCATTTATCAATAAGTTAAACACTATTAATCATTTATTTTCTGTATGAGATCGTCAGCAATATTATTAATTATGATCAGGGCTTTATCTTCTTTTTTGTCTGATTCTAGAATCGTTTTTCCTTCCTGTGCATAATACTAGGTGCTGTCTGTAGTCCAGTCATTTCAATTTCGGCTAAATTATTCCAGAAAGTGTCAAGTGTCCTGACAAGTGTTTATGCAGTCCCACCCATGGTTAGACAAAACCTCCAGACAAAACATGAAGTAGGTGGACAATAGGTGCACTCTAATCAGCTACTAGTACTAATCCACACGTGGATGACAGTTCAATGCTTAAAACTGCAAATCTGCATTGTGTGATAGTTTGTCTTAGAGTAAGATAAGATAAGATAATGACTCACATCAGCATCAATCCTTTCAGACTAGTTATTCATCGGGAGGTAACATTTTGACCCCATAGAGGTCCAGCCTGGCAAGCAGACCTGGCCAGCTAGTTAAATAAAACGCAGCATGTTCAGAAAGCAACACACACATACAGAGAGAGAGACACACACACACACACACACACACACACACACACACACACCAGAAAACAGACAAAGAGATGCGACAATACTCACCAGTTAGGTAAAAGCAAGTCCATAGAAGGAAGAGAAGTCGAGCCATGCTTTTTGCTTGGTGCATGAGTCACAGGAGAGTGAGGCTTCCTTATCTACCTCCCGCAACCTAGGAGACAGCTTGACCTGGCTGAGACCTATGACGTGAACTGCTGTGCGCTGTTTACCTGATACACTGCGCATCGTTTGTCAGTAGGTTGTAAAACAAACCCTGCCTCCCCCCCTCTCCCTGAGAAGGAAGGACAGTGGCAACATCTGTAGTCACCGGTGACGATGTATGTCTTGCAGTCAGTTCACTCTCCTGGCAATTCACGACAATGTAATCGTTGGCTCTCCACTTCTTTACTAATTGAAAGTTGAAACACTAAACTACACTAACATGTTCAGACTGTTGCGTAGGTTCACTGTAACTCGAGCTCAGTCTAGGGAAGACATATTCACCGTGTTACTCTCCTGCTGGTGATGGGAAAATGTTGTGAATGCAGTAACTTTCGGTATAGTATTGAAAAAGTACTTTTCGAGAAAATACTGGTGGTGATAGACTAAAGATGGGACTGGCAAGTTCTACAGCTTCTTTACCAACTGAGCGATAATCACATTTGCTTCCCCCATCCCTTCAAAAGATATAAAACCTAATCATCAAGTAAAACTCGTATCGCTGTGATGTGTTCAGAATAAATAAGACCGCTACCGATAACACCTCAGTACTGTCGTTTATTCGCTATAAAAATCTTCATTATTATTATTATAACCGCTACTTCACCCTGTGTGTGAGCTCCACACAGCCTCTAGGTAAGTGGACGTGTCTGACTTGGACATGACAGACATTACTGTGCAGACACTGTGTTAGTCTCGGTCTAGCCTGTTCTTCTGCTGCATAGCCCAAGGTGCTATGACATGTGATGCGAAGATTCAATATTGAAGAAGGCCTCGTTCAAGTCAGTAAAGCGCTGTGTAACAGCTCAACGAGTGCAGTGCTGCTCAACAAGCAACTACGAGCTTACTTTCGCACTGTAGGTGTAGGCCAAGGATGTCCTCTATCACCCGTGCAGTTTAATATCTTCTTGGAGAACATCATGCTCGCAGCTCTTCACGACCATCATACTTCCATTTTAATCGGTGGTAGACCAAAGCGCTATCTACGCTTTGCAGATGACAGATCTGTTAGCAGGTACTAACAAAGAACTGCAAGACCTCACCAACAGACTGACAGACAGCTCAGAATGGAGACCAACACTGAGAAGAGCAAAGTTATGATCAATGGCAACGGCAAAGCAGAGATCTTTATGAACGGGGTACAGCTCCAAGAGGTCAGCAGCTTCAAGTACTTGGGAGCCACCCTCTCCAAGGACGGCAACAGCAACAGCAGCAATAGCTAGGCTAGACAGGATCTGGCATAGCCACAAGAAAAGGTTCACTACCAAGTACAGGCTGTACAAATCCCTGGTAGTGCCGATCCTGCTCTACGGATGCGACACGTGGACTCTGCTCGCCGAAACGGAAAGGAGAATCCAGGCATTTGAGCACAAGTGTCTGAGGAGGCTGCTCCGGATCTCATACAAAGAACATAAAACCAACGACTTTGTAAGAAACAAGATGGCCACACTGGTAGGACACCAGGAACCTCTACTATCAACAGTCAAGTGACGTAAGCTGGTCTTCTTTGGCCATGTAACCCGGCACGATACCCTGTCGAAGACTATACTTCAAGGCACCTTGGAGGGTGGCCGACTCCGCGGTGGTCAGAGAAAGAACTGGCTTACGAACATTAAAGACTGGACTGGTCGTCCTGTACAGGACCTGCTGACTATCGCCCACAATAGACAAGAGTGACGGCCCCTGTCAGCTGCCGCGTCTATCCATGTGATCCCCCAACCACAGGTGACTGACTGACTGACTGACTGACTGACTGACTGACTGACTGACTGACTGACTGACTGACTGACTGACTTAGTAGATAATCTCCATTGTTTCTTAATTTGTTTTTGATCTAAATCTGCACTAAAATGCTTGACACTTGAAGAGACATTACTGAAGTGAATAAAATTACAGTCTTTTGTTCCTTTCACTGTCTTATTTTGTCCCTCTCTCTCTCACTAACACTCAGTCTTTAACAAAAAAAAAACAAAAAACCAAAATTTCGCCGCTACTCGTCGGGTGAGCGCAAGGATAGATGTGACAGCTGGCAAGCTCCACTCGATTGACTCTTCTGAAAGACCAACCTGAATGGTTTACGTTTTTTGCAGATATCGGTAGATATATGCCATATCAATATAACCTGTAAATTTCAGCCTCCAAAAAACATCCGTTAATTAATTATTCGTTAACAAAGTACGCCATTTGCACCTGCAATCAACGAGCGCCGTTAACAGTGTACTACGTCACACTAGTGCACCATTCACAACACTGACAGCCGTCAACACCACACAGTGTACTACGTCACACTAGTGGACCATTCACAACATTGACAGCAGTCAACACCAAACAGTTACTACGTCACACTAATGGACCATTCACAACATTGACAGCAGTCAACACCAAACAGTGTACTACGTCACACTAGTGCATCATTCACAACACTGACAGCCGTCAACACCAAACAGTGTACTACGTCACACTAGTGCACCATTCACAACACTGACAGCCGTCAACACCAAACAGTGTACTACGTCACACTAGTGCACCATTCACAACATTGACAGCCGTCAACACCAAACAGTTACTACGTCACACTAGTGCACCATTCACAACACTGACAGCAGTCAACACCAAACAGTGTACTACGTCACACTAGTGCACCATTCACAACATTGACAGCAGTCAACACCAAACAGTGTACTACGTCACACTAGTGCACCATTCACAACATTGACAGCAGTCAACACCAAACAGAGAGAGTAGTACACTGTTACGGCGCTTGTTGATCGTAAGTACAACTCGTGGCGGATAATTAATTAACGGATGAGTTTTGGAGGCTAAAATGTACAGGTTAGGTTGATATCGCCTGTATCTACCGATATCTGCAAACATCGCAAACCATTCAGGTTGGTCTTTAAGCGACAGCGAGGAGGACCTACACAGGTCGACCAGTCCACTCCTGACAGTCAGGCAGGGATGTCGGTTATTTTGCTTTGAGGAGAGGAAGCCAGAGTGCCTGGGGAAAATCGTAAAACCCCGACTGCCAGCCCAGCGAACAGGAGTGACATACAGAGTGGTATGTCCCGAGACAGACGACAAGGAGGCAGGGCGCAGTGGTGACGAGAGTTATACCCACTGCAATATCGAGCGCCCCTCACATTGCTCCTTTGCACTGTATGTGACGATCTTTTCGTTACATAACATACAACACAAACATGCAACAAACAACACACCCACAATGCCCAGATGTTAATGTACACACGTAGACAGCATTTACTTTGAACAAAACAGAGAGCATCCACCTCAAGGTCTTCTTTGGGTCTCACATTTCTCTCTAGCTGTCCTCACTCGTGATCTTTGAGTGAAGTTCCGCACCATCCTCCTCCCATTGCATCTAGTTCATCTAACAGCAAATTATCAAATGTTCGTCAAATATTTCTTGTTACGCGAATGCAGCTCTCAGGCTTCAAGCAATCCACGCTCTCAGACTCACAGACAACACAGTCAACGGTCATTGATCCATCAGAGGCCAGTGACAAGACCAGTCGATCCTCGGCGAGCAACTTGTTTTCAAAAATGCTCCCCAACCGTCTGGGCAGCTAATGTAGACTGTAAAAATATAATAAATTAATGCTAAACTAATTAGAAATGGTATTAACAGAATCCCGAACACACCACAAGTAGTCCTCTCTAAAATCATGATGATTGTCGCTGACTTTGGATTGATGTCTCCACTCGTCTCCCCACATCTGCAGTCGGACGGTGACAGCTATACCCTGCAGATAGAGGACTTACACAATACTGGGGTGGATACCTTTTAAAGGCTCACAGACATCCTGAGCGAAGCTGTCACAACATCTGTCATTCCAAAGGCCGTTGCTGTACATTGTCCTCATTGTCGGTTTGGTTTGGTTCTTCCTGTTTCCAGTTCTGCAACTGGTTTTTTGTTGACATTATTAATTAACACCCACTTTCTCTCCACTTTCTGGTCATTGATCTCTACCCACGCCCACTAATCTTTCACAAATTCCTATTACTTTTAGTTAATTAATAAATAGGTAAAATTAATTGTTCAAGAAACTATTCAGACATCTTCGTCCAAACGGAATCTTACTTTGAAGTTCTTGAATTTGCTCCCACTAGTCTGTTTGCTTTGCAAAATCTATGCCTATACAGAGAGTTTTTAACTGTGAGAGACTCACCACTCGGAGTATCGATCACTGAAATAGTACATGTTTGTCGCGGTCTCCATGGGGTTCATTTGACTTGCCTTTACGAGTAAATGTTAAATTTTTATATGTTGTTTGTTGGTGACTGAATGTAGCAGAAGAAATGTTATTTTATAAAAATCATTTGGTTAGATAAATATTGTAAGTTGTCCACAGAGAACGAAAAGTAAATGCATGAGTTAAGAGTTACAGCCCTTTGTGACCAACTAAATCGAAAGCTTTTTTGAATTCGATGACGATATGGTAGAACTTTCTGCCGCGTTACATTTACAATCAGAATGCGACTAATCAAGACCTTTTCATGTGTGCGTCTGCCTGGTTTCCGCTAACAGCTCGTGAACAATGGAACAGTCAGTTGTGAAGCACCTTCAACATGGCCTTGCTTAAGTGGCTGATCAAGCTAATGGTTGTGTAGTTCTGGCACTGCTTCCTGTTGTCTTTTTTTAAGATTGTTATGACAAACGATTGCGTTGATTGTTTGCGCCACTCTGGGGCCAAGTTGCACAACACATTTCTAATTTTAAACACTTTTAGGCCTTAACTCTATTTAGATAACTAGTGCAAGTGCACACCACAATTTTAGAGTTTTTAAAACTAAAACTGCTTTAAGTAAGATAAAGTTGTATAAGTCTGACTTTCCGTCCTGTCAGTACAATTTTTGTATTTTTTTCTGCAATGCATCAAAATGGCTCAGAAGAGATTTTGCTTCTTTAGAACAGTTTTAAGGTTTAGAAACGTGTTGTGCAACTGGCCCCTGGTCTCTCCCAGACCTGATACATTGTGCTAAGGGCCTTTACTTCCTCTTCCCGCCCTGTTTGTGCAACTCTGCCTGAACATTGTCAAGTCCTGGTGATTTCCCTCTTATCAGACTGAGTACGGACAGTTCTTCCACTAGGGCCCGAAGATTTTCAGTCTCACTAGTAGCAGCCTCTTTGTCTTAGCGGATGTGAGGGTCTGCCTTCAGTAGAAAGTCTAAAGCAGTCGTTTCTGCTGGAAAAGTTACCATTGCTGTATTAGCTACTAGTGGATGTTTCTTCTCTCAAATTTACGAGCGGAATTCCTCTCAAGCTTCCAGAGACGTCTTCCGGCTACATTAACGTTGTTCGGAAAAGGGTGACAGAAAACGGCTTCGAACTGTCTCCAACAAAGTCAATATGTATCTACTTTCGTAACCTAAGATTCATGTTTACATACTCATCTGTCTCTGTATACATTACTCATAGTGGTCTAGCAAGTTGTCACGGATCGACCCGTGACAGTAATGAATGGCAGAAATGAAGTTAGCTCCCTTGTTTGTTTGGTACAGCAGGGTTAGTGGCCTTTGGGGAATACGTTTGCTATGGTTGAAAGGCGTGACGTAAAGGATGAGTATGACGTGGGGTGTCGTCTGCAAGAGCGCAGAAGTTTCGAGAGAGAACAAGAGAGGGTTTGAGTGGAATGTACCAGTGTGTGTGTGTGTGTGATTATTCGAGAAAAGTAAAGGAGGTCGGCATTTGTAGTATTGTTTGGAGTATATAGGTTAGTGTTTCGCCAGTTGTTGTGTTTCTACAGGTTTATTCAGAAAATTGGAGTATTGCTGTGTGTGTGAAAAGATTCGTCAGTTGCTGTGTGTCTGCCAGTGGATTCTATATTGGGAGTCATTGCTGTGCTTTTGGAGATTCGTAGTGGTGTGTATTTCTATATAGTTTCAAGGAGAATTACAGGCAAGTGTATATATCTGTGGGTGCGTGAGTTGTGATCAGACGTTGACAGTGTGAAGTGGTCAGGTACGTTCTGAGAAACTGTTGGAAGAAATAAGCTGATATAGAGAAGAGACGGTGAGCGACGTTTGGGTGGAAGGTTGAAAGGAGACATCTATACGTATTTGAATGGATATTCCTGCTTGCTAATTGTTCACATATATTGACTAGAGATAGAATATTAGAAGGGTTTATGTAATCATTAATTTAGCTGCGATATATGTTGATGTAACATTTATTTGAAATTCGTTGAGTGTGGGAGAATATTTGGATTTTGTTTTTAATCATAGAGATATAGGAAGCCACGTGCAGGTCTTTGTACTTTGTTGTGTGAAAGGACACGTGAAGAACGCTGTGAGGTCAGTGTGTGTTGTATGTGACCTGTCCACACGTCCCGTGCGTTCTTGACACAAGTGAAAAATTTCTTGAGGTCATCTTTGATCAAATCTCCGCCACTGCCTTGCCAGAAAACCTTCGACATTTTTCGAGGAGTCAGCCATGACATCTGGGAGCGAACCGCAACATCTTACTTCAGGCCTTGGTCAGCTCCAAGGTAGACTGTGGCTCCAAATTCTATGGATTCTTTCCAGAATCATCTCTCAAAGTACTTGACCTTCACAGTCCTCGCATCTTTCTCGGTACCTCGCACTGCAACCTCTACTTTCTTTTGCTGACGTGGATATTTTAGGGATTTTCGTTCATCTTTTTAAATCACGGCCAGGCCTTACGAAGTCAGGTGATTAAATTCGAAGTTTTGCCCAGTTTTGGTGTGGCACATTGGTTAAATGGAGTGTCGACTCCTGGTTTTCCTATCTCAAATTGGTTTCAGCTGGAGTTTTATATGTGTGGACTGCTGGGAATGGTTTCATGTAGCATTCTTACTGGAAGTCAAGAACTGGTGAACATTTCAGACCTTTAGGACGAGGGTAAGTGGGTAAAAATCGATGTCAAAATTCCAACTGGATTCATAGACAAAGTGAGGTAAATAAAAGTGTAAATAGTAAGAAGAGCAAGTGTGAGAGCGATAATTGTGGAGTGACTGAGTAGTTGTCTTTATTGAGAGCATATCTGGTTGAGTTCCTTGTTCTTCTCTCGCGTGTATAGCCGTGCAGTTTGTTGTTTCCACACTGTGTTTAGTAGAAAGACTGGACTGTTAGTCAGCTGAGACCGCACTTTGTTTACAAATTGTTCTCCCGTCTGTATTAACCTCCATCCCCAACATACAAACACATACACCACGGGGCACACACCTACATATTTATTCATGCTCATTTCCGTCACAGTCACACACGCGAACGAGCTCCTTAAACACACAGATAGTAAATGACAGGCAACTCCAATATTAGTACAAAACATGTTTACTTGATATATTACAAACGTTGTTAAACATTTACACATGTCAGTCATTACAAGTCACCATAAACAAGGTCGTAACTAAGAATACAAGCCCCGTGACCAGAGAGGTCACCGAGGGTCAGAAGAAACGAAGCAGCCGATGCACTTCTGAGTAAAAATCTAACGACTCTCAAGCTGTTAAAGTAAGCACAAGCAAGCACGCTCACTAACTCACACGCACGCACGCTCAATCACGCAAATTAGATTACATCGACATAAAGATGACCATATACCTAGAGATATATGTAGAGTAAGATACTCACACAAACCCGTACACACACGTACGTGCATGTAGCACGCTTGAGAACACACAGTCCTAGAAACGCATACATGTTACCTGGTCTTTGTCCAATGACACGTGTATAGTCTGGAGCCAGGTGGACCAGGTGGACCAGGTGTTATTCTGACTGTGACTAGGTATATTCACAAAGACTTTGGTGCACCCACACCCAGCCAACAAACAGGCAAAGAACAGAGACAATGTTAACAATCTGGTCAGCGTACCCAGCTAAAACAACAGGACAGTCAGTAAACAGAGATTTGCGGGTGGACCTACTGACTGAGGCCCGTCGTCAGCAGCAACAACGCGATGCTCGCCGTAACCCACACGGCAAAGCAAACTTAAAATTCAGCGACTTGGAATCGAGGAAAGGTGTGCAGGTAATAACAGACTTCTCACAGGCTGAATAATGAAAACCCGCTAACAGATGAACAAATAAAAATAAAGCGCTAACAGAGAAAATAATAACTTGCTAACAAAGCAAGCGTGTGTGTACTGAAACCTTGTCAATATAAGTGGACCTAGAGTTTACACAATGTTGGTCGGTTGTACATACCGGGTATAAAAAGGTAAAACTCCGCGAAACTTGGGTATACGAGACGAGAGTGTAATATGTTTTTGAGGAAACGACAAACGGCAGGTGAATTGGCTGAACAAACAGTAAAGAGGAAGAATGGTAACAAGGCAGAGCACAGTCTTCATTGTCACAACAGGTCTCCAAGCCTGCACACGAGATGAAAGATTATCTGTAGAGGAGACTAATAGAGGAGACGAAAAGACGATCTGTACAGGAGACGCAAAGATTATCTGATGCAAAATGACAGTGAACATTATCGGTATGTTTTTATGAATATTTTGCGAGAAATTAAATACAGGTATATATGGCTGCCTTAGAATGTAACCTTAGTTCAACTGGCCCATTTCCTTATATGGAGAAAAGTTACAAATATAATCTACTTGAAAAAAATCCTTTCTCCTTCGTCGCCATGTGCTTCGGAATATTTGATCTTGACCTTTGTCCTTTATAACTTAATGAGAATATTTGAGAATTTGGGGTGGACAAATCTCTACTCATCTCTACTCAAGACTTATTGGTTATCACACAGTGAGTCTCGTGGCTCACATTACAAATCCTTTAATACTCACTGAAGCTCCATTTCTGTTCTAAAATATCGGCTCAGACCCAAAGTTAATTCTTTGTGCTCTGATAGCATGAGTGTGACTCAGCAATACTGTGAGGTCTTTATTACTGTGATATATCTAGTATGATAACATGGGAACTAAAGTCTGTCCCGACTATTTCATTTTGACTTCAAGACTGTTTGTAATACGTAGGCCTTAGTGCTTCTGGAGACCTGTTTTGCTCTAATATTCCTTCGAACAAGGTTGTAAATGAACATTTGCATTGAAACTGAGCAAAGGAATAAGAACTGAAATGTAACAGCAATGAAGATCGAATCGTACAAGGCTTTGACAGTTAACGGTAGGTAAGAGAGATCTTCACGGTAACACAGGAGTCTCGAAGAAAAACTAGTCAGTCACAGGGGGGGGGGAAGAAACTCCAGGTGTGTGACCACTAGAATCTTAGGGTATATACTGAAAATGTGCCATCACCCGTTTGAGACACATTGTCATGGTGACTGCAAGCTATTAATAGTTTGTTTCCAACAAGCAGCATAACGACGCCGTCGACGTCGAGAGAACATCTGCACCGACTCCTGCAGCCTGACGTAATGCTTGGCTCACAAGCCGTAGGACCCGTAGTGACATACCCGACACACACAGCCACAGCCTACCCGTCCCCCACCCCTATCTCCCCACGTACACCACAGACGAGCGCGCGACACCTAAGGCGCATATTTATCACTACTGACACACAACAAACCTCGCTCAGATCTGTTTCCATGGAAACTATTTTATCGCCCCCTCTCCTCCACATGCACACTCACAGCGCTGCCTCTGCAAGCGTGTCGGGAGGACACGGCGAGTAGTGGTGCAGGAGAATCTGACAGTCCCTCCACCAGAGTCAACCGCACCTTTTTGACTTGGGGAACATTTCTACCGACCTCACCGGCTTCAGCGACTGTTATGAACGAGTGCACGTTGAGCTCCAACATAAATGTATTCAGGAGTGCATGCATGGGTGCATTATTGGTGCATGCACGAGTGCATGCTTGTGGCTATGTAACTATTTGCTGGTGGTATTTGGGGGGTTTATTCCCCGTTTCTTAAACCTAACTATTTAAGTACAAGCGCACTTTTCTTGTCCGTACGGAAGTAGTTGTGGAGAGTCTTGATGCTCTGATGGCACGTGGCACGTGTCTTGGTTAACAACGACATCAAACAAAGTCTTTTGGCCAGAGAATATTAGTACACAATGATTTCAATAAAGCGACCTTTCACCTCAACAGTTTATAGTCACAGCATTCTAACAACTCCATGGGATAACAGGTGTCAATATGATGATTACATGGTGAGTAACAAGACGAGAGTGCTGTGGACACCCGCTACACACACAACTATCAGCTGCACAATACCTTGCAAGCCACACACGCGCCCTCGCTCACAGTGTTCGGCATCCACGACACACGCTCACACAAGTGTCTTGCTCAGCAGAACTCCGTGACGATCAGTGAGTGTTGAGCAGCAACAAAAGCTGACAAGCGTTCACCCTTGTTCTAAAAATAGTATCGTAATGGCGGGGCGTTTTGTTCTGGAATATGCTGCCGGGAAGATGAGAGGGCGATTTTTTGGAGACAGTGGGGGGGGGGACAGTGGGGGGTAAAAAGTCAGACGATGACTTGAAGTGGGTGCAAGGGGGTGCACGCAACAGCCGGAGATCGTTAGCGCCACTGACACCTCCTCGTCGGTGTCAGCGGCCATCTTGAATGTCTCGTGTTATCACCGTGCCACGCCGTGCCATGTCAGTGTCATGCATCGAGGAGGAAGTGCTGTGTGTAATGGTGATGACCGTTCTCCTGTCACAAGGTATCACCACAACTCACAGTTAGAAGGCGGCCACAGCATCATGCACGGGTATGGGAGGAAGGATCCCCCGACACCTCTCTTTACATTGTAATCATTCTCGACTTAGGTGGCACTCATTCTCGATCTAGGCGCTGGCCTGTGACAGACTCAAGCGAAAATTTCTTTCTCTCTCTCTCAGCACTTTAGTGGGAGCTTATCACAATATTTCGCCTTTCATTGAAAAATAACACCACAGTCTGACACTCTGCAGCTCTGCAACCTCTGTCTCACACTGCCTCAGTCTCTCCCCTGCTCACAGGCAACTACTTACGAGGAAGCAAAATTTCACACCGACCGCATACTAAGCACACACCTCCGAGTAATATTTATGTTAACGGGTATGTGAAAGTCTTAGCCGTGCATGGCCGTGCACAACAACTGGTGTGCGCATGTCTACTGCGCTCCTAGCAATAATTTTTTTATGGCTCGGCTGGAAAAGCAAAACTGTTAGGGAAAAGACAAATAAACAGAATAAGAATTTAGAAGCTTCTTTCCAAAGTCCTAATCAAAGTGGCGGCCGTTAAGATTTTAATTTAAATTAAATTTTATCAGAACAGATGCAAGCAGCACTACAAAAATGTAACGAGTCTGGCACACGAGCATCGGCATGGAGTGAAGCAGACACCAGATTGATTGCCCCTACCTTCTGAGGTCTCCCAAAAACCTAAGGTATGAATTAGGCCTGTAAGGTTGGGTGTGAGCGAGAGTTACTTGCCCTTACTTGAGGTAAACAAACACGAGCAAGACTAAGCAGCTGTGAGCTGTCACTGAGGCAGCATCGCATTTTTAAGCATTTAAAAGCTGTTTTCACACGACTTTTTTTCTGTGAAAAATACATGGTCATATTCTGTGGAATAATATACATACATTTTTGTTTAGTTGGCTACTAAATAAAAGTCCCTATACTATCACAGTTGTAATTCTCTTACATACTTACTGATAGTGGCGCCAACTCAAAGAATAGCGGCTCACTTCAAGACTTTCTCGCTATATGTAGGTTAGGCAAAATATTGGCCACACCAGCTGTATGTCTCTGTTATATACTAGCAATAACAGTCGAAAAAGACTTATCTTATTCTATGAACATTTTATTTCATGGAAACGCTGTTCATTTTGTACTGTTTGTTCAAAAGAAACATAAAATATGTCATAGAAAGGAAATAGAAAAACAAAATATAAAAAGAACTTATTACAGACTGCATCATACAGTACCCCACATTTAGTAATTTTTCTGACTGCAAGATTTTGGGTACAAAACGTGTGATGGTCCTTTATTTTAAGAATGTTAAATCCCTATTGTTGAATAAAACACTTTTGTGACTTTTGAAAATGAATCAAGGCAAAGAGATAACTAACACAAGATTCAAGGAGAGTTTTGTTAAATCTTAAAAGGTCATGAACTTGGACAGTTTGCAGCGCACGGGTTCAATGCTTATCTGCAAACTATCAAGCTAAATTTAATTTTATGGTTACCTTTGAAAAGATATGTATAGCTTGTTTTTTACTTAGCACTTTTATGCTGCTTATTTGTCTCTTACTTGTGCGCGCGCACACACACACACACACACTGGTTGATAGAAACACACAGATCTTCATCAAGATATTAATTTACACAATATAAATGTTAGTCAGCTGTTTTTTTCAATTGTCACTTATAATTATTGTTTGACAGAAAGAACAGCATCTCATGATGCTACAGATCTCTTGTTCAAATCATATATCAATAATGTACTGGTTTTATGTTCCATTGAAAAAGTAGCTGTCTAGGAAATGTTAAAAGATGTTTGGAAAGAAACCTGGAACTTCCCATCTGTTTGAATCCTGCAGTTAGGATAAACTAACCATTTTTTGGTTTTGATACGGATTATGAATTTTTCTTCTTTAAAGTTAAGCTTTAGCAGGACTATTAAAGTCATCAGTTATTTTTAGAGAAAATTTGTACTCCTGTCTTGTATCATAACATTTTTTAACAATTAATTTTAAGATTAGAATATTCTAATTGAATGTTCATCCACCACTTAAAAACTTCAAATGAATGGGTCAGTTTTAATTACAGTAGGTTAAAAGTTAGGGTTCTATCTTAGTGTCTCCCTGTATATATATATATACCTTGATTTTTATGCTTATATATGACAATCTAAACAGTGATGAACTATAAATAATGCTACATTAAGTTTATAGTGATTATCAATGTTTGCTAAAAGTCCAAAACAGAAACACACATAGTTATAGACTTTACCTTACATCTAAAATTCAGTTCATCCAATTTTTGTCACCACATGTTTTTCCACAATACAGGATGGATAATATACATCTTTTAAGTAGGACGTTTATATCATGGTATAAAATATTATCATCTTTATATACCACAGAAATAGATTAATATGAATATGAGCTTAATGAAGACCCATCGGCATGGTGCAAAGGTGTTAAATTGTTAAGGAATTGATTGAGTGATTTCGGTACATGCGGCTCATTCATCACCTGTTGTAAACATAACTGACATAGTTTTGCACGTGGACAAGGACCAGAACTAGCACACATGGACTTTTAACAATGAAAAAACTACTTTACTACTTTATTTCCATATTTAGCATAGGGCGCATTCATATTTTTTTAACACTAGCTCATTAATGTCTTGGCCTTATAGTTTTCGAATCTCACGAAGCTGGCGGCTTCATGGGCGGCTTTGTTTACCCCAACTAAGGGAAGTCACTCGCAGGTGATGACCTCAACCTTACAGGCCTCATAGGAACCACAAATATCGTTAGTGTGTGTTACAGAGTAAGTCAAACGGCCAAAAAAGAAGTGCAAAAATATGAAGAAATTCATGGCAGGTCTGTAAATATGCTTGTGTACATGATGGCGACAGAACTGAGGGGCAAGACTTTTCAAGTCTGCGGTCTTTGTTAATACTCAGTTGTATTAGTGTTTGTGTTCTGTGTTAGTGTCCACTTGCTAGTATCTGTGTTCTGTGTTGCTAGTATCTGTGTTCTGTGTTAGTGTCCTATTGCTAGTATCTGTGTTCTGGGTTGGTGTTCAAGTTCTATGTCAGTGTCTGTTTCAGTGCCCGTCTCATATCTTCCTGGCCGTGTTTGGTGGTAATGTTAGTGTTCTGTTAGTCCCCATGTATTTAATTTCTATGTACTCTGTTAGTACACTACTTCTCTACTAGTGCCGACGAAAGGTAAAAAAAAAATATGTTGATTTTGTTCTATATTTCATCGTATTGCGCACGGTTAGCAAGTTTTGCTTCCTCTGTTAATACATCTCACTTTTAAAACAGCCTCCACGTATACTGCTCGTTATATAATAAATCTCTCTCTTTCTCCTTCTCTCTGTCTCACACACACACGCACACACACACACAGAAGGGCCTCACGCCACACGCACACACGCAGAGCCGGGGTCATACCATGGACACTTTCTGACAGCGCGGACTGTCCGTCACGCGGGCATTGTTCTGGTCAGCGCGCTCCTCCATCAGGAGCCTGTCCGTGGTGTTGCACCCCGTGGGTGCCGAGACGTAGCGCACTTCCACGTGGTCGTGGTCCGGTGGCGCCCTCTCTGTGCGGAATTTCCGCCGGTGATAGAAGCCGCAAATAAGGAGGATGATGCAGAAGAAGGATGAGATGGAGGTGCCGATGGCGATGTGAAGAATCTGGAAGCCGCCGCTCTTTGGACCTGTTCAGAGACACATACAGCACGAGAACAGTGAGAAGAACGCGCGCCGCCGTGTGACCTGGTGACCAAACCACGTGATCAAGAGAGCGAGAAGGAGCAGTTTATTCAAGTATCAATCTTCTGGTTGCGAGGACAAAACAGTTCCTGCTTCTCTGAAGAAAATGCAAGTACCAGGAATCCCTACACATGAACATCCAGCGACACGATGATGGGTTGTCTTCATATTTAATTTTCATTTCCAGCAATAACAGCATCATTATTAAAGGTCACGCGCGAATATGCTTTAATGTGTGGGCATTGTCAAGTATTTATCTTTTATGATTATGCTGGAGAACTACGATAACACGAATTAATGTTTACTTCCTTTTAAAATAATTAGTTATTTTATGTTACTTGATTTTTTTCCTTATTTTATGTTTTCTTGTGTGCAGCCTCTGGCTGTCCAATATCCTGGTTGGATGCTGGCTGCATTTCTGGCATAGTGACTAACTTCTGGAGTGAGTTGATTTTACTAAAATCTTTTGTAAAGAATTTAATCCTGGAATTGATTGTTTTCGTTCACGACTGGTTCATTATTGGTTCGAGTTCTTTTCCCTGATCTAGAATAATGTAAAACAACTCACATGGCTATACATAGTGAAATTAGTGTTTGGCTCGTGTTACACACTATTTTATTAACTTTTCTATGATTTAGTGACCCATAGTGCAGCTGGAAACATAACATTCGACGGATCAATATTAAAATAATTCCTACTACAAACATACTATTCTTATGAACAATAGCAGTTACAAAGACCCTATAATGCTTTTTCACATAGAATAATTGTAAATTCAGTCAAAATGCTTCAAAAACGAACTAAATCTTATTTAAGCAAATTAACATTATGGCTGTTTCGTTTAAATAAAACTCTAATGTCGAATGACTTTTAGCATCTGTATTGCTCTTGTATCGGGAATCTTACAATTTTCTAGCATAACCAATCTGTATTTTCAGAAACATACTACAACAATGCTGTGGTAATGTTTAGTGGTAACTAGTTTTCAACATCTATAAGCAATCTCTTGCAGAGAGAAACCTAAGAAAAAGAGAAATGTAGGACTGAAACAAAGCTGGAGTGGAGCATAGTATTTCATTCAAAGCAGAAGTGAGTAGTTTCATGCAATAGTAATGAGTGCTTGCATGTAGTAACAGAGAGACGACAATAAATGAATCTATCTCTCTCTATATATATATATATATACACAAGAAAATCTGTTAAATTTCGTTTGGAGAACTTTTTGTAACTTTCACTAATTCCTTATGTAGGATCTACCAAAGCCCAGGTAAAATATTTATTAGAAAAACAAATTTATTTATTTACTTATATTAAAAATCAAGAAAACTAGGCAAGTGCATTCTGAAACAATCTCAACTTTTAGGGCCATCGTCACAGCCCAACTTTTAATTATTTTAGACAATTTTAATTACAAGCGCAATATCCAACCCGCATTTAAAAGTTTAGTATTCAATAGCGGCAGTGAGATAAGTAAAGACATACTAAAAATATTTATTGTGAATTTTGGATTTCAAAGACCTTAATCCTCCTCATCATCAGCAGCATTGTCAACAGCTTGAACTGAGCTCCTTAACATGAAAAGTGAATGTTAATATTGTGTTCTTATGATAAATTATCAATAAAATTTAGAGCAATTCATAATTAGTTCTTCAGTGAGCGCATGTAAGTGATTTTAATGTAATGAGCTGAACTCATTCATCTGGAAAGGACATAACACTCGTGTGGAACTTTCATGCGATCTAATGTTTTCACAAATGGGACGAGACACTTGTTATACTGCAGATAGAATAGGAAAGAGTATCAATAAACAGACTACGGATATTGGCCTATAAACATAAAGTCAGCAACGGTTTTGTGCACACACACACACACACACACACACACGCACGGAATCATGACCATAGTATTCAACAAAAAATGACAAAAATAGGACGAACAGTTGGAACCAAAAGTACAGCATTCAATCGACACAAACTCGATACAGTGAGTGGTTTGATGTTCACATGTGCACAGAAGACACACTGTAAGTGTGTAGACAGTTTATGTATGTGCGGACATTTAACGACACATTGTGCATAAGAACAGACGTCTGCTGTGCCAAAAGCATTACCACTCGGCGAACAAACTACCAAACAACACTCATACTATCTATCAAGTCATCTGATATTAACAACAAAATCTACTGCATTACTGGAAAGCAGATTTTAAAAGTTGAAAAGAAGCTTGTTGAGAAACTAGAGTATTTAACATCCCTCGACACATCACAAGCCTAATGCACGATCGAACAATCTTGTAACCTTTTCTTGTAATACTCCCTGTAATACTTTATTTATTCACTCAGTGATTTCCTGAAATGCTCAAAGACGATGTTAGTTTCTCTAGTGTCACGGTGCATGCGCAAGTAGGTCAAGATCAGCCAGATGGTTACATCATTAGCAATCATGCACGTCCAGAATTATTGCCTTGAGTAGCGTCCCTTTACAGGAAGTGAGAATGTAGCAGCCTGCTGTAGCAAACACATGCATCAGCATTCAGGAGGGAGGAACTTGCCAGTGTCTTACCTCAAACTCAATGAAAAACAAAGGGAGATAATAGGACATGGAAGAGAAGGAGAATGGAGACAAGGGAGGTAAGACTCGAAGTGCTGGCGTGGCCGGTGCCTACAAATAAATAATGGAAACAAAGGCTTGGGTGTAGCCATGAACGTCAAAATGTAGGAAACATTAAAAACATGAACAATTCTTGGCGGTTAGGTAACTAGCTATCAAATGGAAAGTAATTTGTTTTACAAAATGTGTACGGATGATTTATTTATCAGTATCACAAAAGCCAACTTTATTTTATAACTTAAAGAAAAGAAAAATAGCGATGGGTTCTTTCTTTCTTTCTATTTCTCTCTCCCACTCTGACGAAGAAGGGTAAAATGGCCGAGAAGGTCACAATCAGTGACTAGTTCACTTCCTTATGAAGTGTCCTCCATGACAGCCAGAGGTCCGTGAGAACAAGTAGTTTCAAACATTGCGATGGACTCATACAAGCTTAGCAAGCACTCACGTATATCTGTGGATGAACTTTAGTGGATGCTAAGGACACGAAGGAGGGAGGGACATATAGTGGTTGATTGGGTGGCTGACATATGATAGGCGGGTAAGTGAGTTGGTAGGTAAATACCCAACTTTGTAGAGATTAAAACTCTTCGCTGATGAAGAAGTCATTTGGGGGATTGGAATCTACTTTTCTTACCATTGCACGCAAAAACCAGAAAAACAATTTAGTACATTTATGTAGCCAAGTACTTTATGGCTTGTCCAGAGCCGCTCCAGTCAGCGGCTGAAGAAAGCGGCTTTTATTTCAGCAATTTTGGGGGACACTGTGTAATTAGGGACTGACAGGGCTGAAGTTTGCAAGCCTTATTGTGAATAATGTTAACCAGTGACAGGTCATAGAGCATATGGCCTCTTGACCTTTATCTTTACCTCCCTTCCCCAAAGTAGACCCTATTTTAAAGATTTGGGCACCTGTTTCTGTTTAATGCTGATCATAGTGGTTCGTGTCACATCAATTGACACGGTTTTCAGAGGCAAGGGAAAGAAAAAGAAAACATTTTTATTATCCCAGTTGACAGGTATATTGAATATGGTGGTCTGAAAATCATCAGTCCTACAGGACATGCAGCTGGTGTACCTAAAAGCAAATGTGGGAGGAAAAGGGAACATTACAGGCAGCGCTAACTGGAACTGCCTGCCTTCAGGTGAAACCAAGTCTTTGACCTAACAGGCCAGTGGCGGTTAACTAAGCGAGAAAGGTAGGTGGTGTTCTCCTCTAAGACACAATCTAGGGGCTTGTGGAGTAAGGTGTGAGAAAGATATATGATCAGGTGTAAGATAACAAATAAGTAAAATGGTAGCTGCAAAAAGTCCTTGTAAAAGTGGTGAGGTAAAAAAAAGGAAGAAATGAAGCACACTCAGCCATTTTTGTAAACCCAGTGCTAGCATCAAACTGAAAAAACCGTTACTACACTTGAGCAGTCATTGTCGCGGATGTCTTTGCGTTGTCACGTGATCAGCAGAATAATATTTTTACCAAAATTGAACGGATTTTTTTTTAAAACAAAGAGCTCAAAGCGTACCTTTGCACAAAAAGAAAATGTTTTGTTATGCATCAAAATTGAATTTTGATTGTGCGAGTTTTGTCGTTTACACACTAATATCCTGGTCTCTGACTGACAGCCAGCATGGTGGGCAGTAAGATGTGAGTGAAGTAGGGAGGTAGCAAGCTATATGACTGGTGCTGTGACTATGTATTCCTGTATCTATACAGTACATAAACTGTTTTATTTGTACTCATGTATATGTCGATATGCATCTTATTCCTTGCATGTATATATTTCTAGTTATATTTTCTGAGTGCCTATACTGCCATGTATATTTACTTTTATGACTATTTTTGCTCTCAATCTAATGTTTATATCAATATATTTATATCCCCGTGTAATACCAGGAATGTGTTACTTTTCTTATAAATCTGTTGATATGTCTATTATTGCTTCATCATTGTCTGCTGTGTCACTCTACCACATTTACCGATTAACTATGGTGTAAATAATTATTAATGCTCTGCATGCGTGTGTAATATTTATATAACTATTGGTATTTATAGACATACTTTACAAATTGTCTTCATACTCATGTACAGGAATGTATATTACTGCAAGGTAGTATATGGTGTGCAAATGTTGTGCTTTATTAATGTTTTGTCTATATAAACTGCAATGTATATCAAATTATATGCCTCTACAGCTGTATAAACCAACATGCCATGATTAATGTGTATACCTCTGTACAAATACTATTTTATATGTCTACTGCATGATACAATACTTTGTGTATACTACTTGTGTATCTTGTTATACATCTGTGTATCCTATTATGTTTAGAGTCTACTGTGTGCGTGTACCTCCATTGCATAACATATTATGATGTTTTATTGTACATCTGTATCTAATGTGCATATACACTACAGTGTACCTACCATTCTGCCTATATACACCCCTGTATTTATACTACAGTGTACCTACAATTCTGCCTGTATACATCACTGTATGTATATTACTGTGTACATACAATTCTGCCAATATACACCTCTGTATATATACTATTGTGTACCTACAATTCTGCCTATATACACCCCTGTATTTATACCTCTGTGTACCTACAATTCTGCCTATATACACCCCTGTATTTATACCACTGTGTACCTACAATTCTGCCAATATACACCCCTGTATTTATACCACTGTGTACCTACAATTCTGCCTATATACACCCCTGTATTTATACCACTGTGTACCTACAATTCTGCCTATATACACCCCTGTATTTATACCACTGTGTACCTACAATTCTGCCTCTATACACCCCTGTATTTATACCACTGTGTACCTACAATTCTGCCTATATACACCCCTGTATTTATACCACTGTGTACCTACAATTCTGCCTATATACACCCCTGTATTTATACCACTGTGTACCTACAATTCTGCCTATATACACCCCTGTATTTATACCACTGTGTACCTACAATTCTGCCTATATACACCCCTGTATTTATACCACTGTGTACCTACAATTCTGCCTGTATACACCCCTGTATTTATACCACTGTGTACCTACAATTCTGCCTATATACACCCCTGTATTTATACCACTGTGTACCTACAATTCTGCCTATATACACCCCTGTATTTATACCACTGTGTACCTACAATTCTGCCTGTATACACCCCTGTATTTATACTACTGTGTACATACAATGTGGCATATATTCGCCTTGCAGTCTACTGTCAACATACACGACTGTGTGACATGTTGCTGTGAATATCTCGTGCGAGTATACACTACTGGGAACATCAACTGCAATGGTCGACAACGACTGGTCGCGCGACAGTGACGCGGCAGGTCAGCAGTGGTCTATTGTCGGGTACAAGTCCACTACCTGCTGACCCAGCTCTCTAGTCCAACAACACCCATACATGGACAAGGCTGAAGCAGGCGCTCACCGTACATACATTCGGCTGACTCGTCCGAGTTGTCTCCCGTGCCACAGTTTGGCTGTTTGTTGCATTTCAGACTCTCAGCGATACAGTACTTGTTTTTGCTGCATTCAAACCCTAAGCAGTTTTCTGCAGACACAAGACACAGTGAGATAATAAGGTCTTCAAGAAAAAAAAACACATTACTTGTTTTGTGTATTAATACCGTTGCTAGTGCAGGCAACAACTTCCAATGTCCATCCTCATCATCGAACCCTGATTCCTAACTGAGGACGGTCTACTTCAGATTTGACTTTCTTTTCTGTGATTTGTGGAACAGCATTCAGTTCAGTCTTACATAAAACAACTTCCTCTCTTTCTCTCACAAGAGAATACAAAAAAGAAGCACGACAGAGAGAGACAGGTCAGAATAATGAAATAAATGACTGATCGACCGGCCCCATGATCGACTAAACAAACAAATGGTCACGATGGAAAAAAGGAAAAGTTAGAAAAAGTAATAAAATAATATGAACACACAGAACGCGCAGAAAGTTCGACTGATGGACAATGGGGAAAAAAACGCAAGAAAACGAAACTATTTCTAAACAGAAATGAAATCTGTGAGAGTGAGAGATCGGCAATACAAGGGTTACCTTGTGTATGAATCTCTGTCCATGATAACTGGAAGCCACTAGCTCCCAGAGAGGCGGGGGATGTTATAAACCTGTCGAGAGAAAGAGATCGTAGGTTTCGCTTTCTTGCCGTTGTTCTCACTCACATCGTTACACAAACATTAACGACGAGCATTTGAACACGGCCGACTGTTGAAAAGGCTTCGCTATATAATGGTGTACAAAAAAATTGTCTTATTTTCTTATAATCACCAAGTGTTTATATATAGAGACATAAATTGTCTCTTACACTTCACGCGCTGCAATAAAAATGTCAGATTTAAAGATATTTTTATTTCTGGTTCCAGATTGCTAACGGTTCCTAAACGCAGTTATTTGAAAGTTTACAGGTGTTATTAAAACAAGACTAAATAGCTAGACAAACTCATGTCTTAATGGTCAGACCAACCTTAATGTGAGTGAGTCGTACGCAGACATGAAGGACCGGTCTACCTTCTTGCCACAGAGAGAAGCCATCGGCTTGTACGCTGTCCTATCGTCGTAAATTTTTAACACGGCGTGCTGACAGTCTGAAACAGATATCCTGAAGTATTAGAACTCACAAGACAAACAGACATCATTGAATATTAAAACTGACACGACACACAGACATTGTGAAACAAGTTAAAAAACATCAAGAGATGTGAGAAACGTGAGACATCACCTGATGTGAAAAACTCACCTGACAAGCGGATGTCACGAGATGTGATAACTAACACAACAAACGTCACCTAATGTGACATGCGACATTTTCTGATATTTTAAATGTATATTCCATAAATATATTTTTACTGTATTCACACAAAGCAAAATTTAGTCGATTTGAGCTCAAGAAAAACGCCCGTAGCCTGAAGTGCAAATAAAGACTAAATACCTAAACAAACAAAAGCTTAAAGCTTGTCTCGTCAAGAAAATATATATATATATAGGAAAAAAAACCAAGAGAAAAACAGTTAATAAAAAAAAACTAAAAGACAGCTGCTTACGATTAGAAAAGCCCTCCATGTTTAATTCCGGAAGCTCGACGAGAATTTTGTTGAAGGAGCGACTAGCGCGAATAGTCCATTCACACACTGTCAGGGCCCTGTACTTGCGTGGATAGAGGGGGGTGGAGATTACGTCCCCTGTACCCTGACCGTTGATTTGATTGGCGCGACATCCTGCACAAAAAAACAATGTGTTGAGCTACGTCCGATGCCGACGGTTTATACAAACTGTACAAGAACTGCGCTAGTCTGATATAAGCACCAAAGAAACCACTTACTTTACCATTACCAGGACGAAGCCACTTACCTTCTAACACCAATACCAATACCAACACAGCAACTCACCATCTAATACCAACACAAAGTAACTTACCTTCTAACACCAACACAGCAACTCACCATCTAATACCAACACAAAGTAACTTATCTTCTAACACCAACACAGCAACTCACCATCTAATACCAGCACAAAGTAACTTACCTTCTAACACCAACAGCAACTCACCATCTAATACCAACACAAAGTAACTTACCTTCTAACACCAACAGCAACTCACCATCTAATACCAACACAAAGTAACTTACCTTCTAACACCAACACAGCAATTCGCCATCTAATACCAGCACAAAGTAACTTATCTTCTAACACCAACAGCAACTCACCATCTAATACCAGCACAAAGTAACTTACCTTCTAACACCAACACCAACACAGCAACTCACCATCTAATACCAGCACAAAGTAACTTACCTTCTAACACCAACACAGCAATTCGCCATCTAATACCAGCACAAAGTAACTTATCTTCTAACACCAACAGCAACTCACAATCTAATACCAGCACAAAGTAACTTACCTTCTTACACCAACACAGCAACTCACCATCTAATACCAACACAAAGTAACTTACCTTCTTACACCAACACAGCAACTCACCATCTAATACCAACACAAAGTAACTTACCTTCTAACAACAGCACTAATAAAGCCACCTACCTTCTAATATCAACACAAAAGCCACTCATAACACCACCACCACCACAAATCAAACAATTTAGACTATAATACCAACATGAATGAAGCCATTGACCATCTAGTGCCAACACGTTTATATAGCCACGTACCCTCCAATACCCTCAGTAAGGAAGACACTTGTTTTCTGAGCAAACTACTTACTCTCATATACAAAGGAAACCACTTCCTCACTTATTTTTGCACGAACAGAAAGCACTTACTGTCCTGTAGTTCTGATATCGGCACGAAGCTGTACGAAGCTTTAAAACCGACACTGGACTCGACTTCGTTGGAATGAAAAATGACTTTGACATCGTTAGATGTGGCGTAGGGGGAGGGAAAGATGTCCTTGTCGCAGTATTTCTCGGTGAGGGTGTAGTTGTCCCGGCGTCCAATCGCTTCATAGATCGCCACGTAGTCCGCCCTAGTACAGCTGGACAGAAGCGGGTGATTATATAACTATTATGTGAGCACCTGGACAGGTACCCTAACACGGGCATGATGTGCAAACCCGGGTATGTACCGTACAACGGACATTACGGTTAGATTTCGACCGTCGCACGTAAAGGTCGTTATTTACTTTGGCTTTGTGAGTAGAAGAGAGTTTAGGGAAGGCCGAAACCTATTTTGTGTTCTTTTTCTTTTGTTTCCATCTTTGGCCTTTTATTGATCCATGAACAACCGGAAATAAACATTTAAAACATACTGTGGATCCCCCGCCTGCGAGTCTGGAAGAATGAAGATTTCAAAGTGGATGATGAGCACCTCTCCCTTCACGGGCATCAGGATGTACTCGCAATCTGTGTTGTTTGGGTACCTCGCCGGGTGACGTGGGGAGTTGAATTCACCAGTTTTCATTTTGCTGCTTTCATACAAAAACTTGCATTCGCCGTCAACAATAGGCTTTCCTTCGATGTCATAATCTGGCAGCAAGACAATAAAGCAAGCATTTCACGCGAGAAAAAAATGCACATGCACAAGAATGCTGAAACTTGAAAGGGCAATTAGGTTTGCTACTAATGACCAAAAGTCTCTTCTGGTAGACGAATGCATAGTCACTTAAGATGTCAACTTTCCGTTTTACCTCCAACTCCTCGCATTCAGACACGCACACACACACACACACACACGCATGCAAGCCCCCTCCCCCACCCTCCGTCAACATGGTCGCAGCGAGCTTATTATTTCTTCCAACAAAAGACAACGGCAACACCACCCCTCGGAGAAAAATGATTTGTTCCCCATTACAACGACGTGTTTATGAAAATGTCATGAGTTCTTCTGTGAGATGGAAAGGGGAGATAATTGCCATAGGTAGCGCCTTGGCGAGAATACTCTTAACAAATTATGCAGCAAAATGTTGCAAGAAAAAGACAATCACGCGGGAGAGAAAAGCACAAAGTACCTGTCGGAAAAGAGCCTTTATTTGGAGAGGATAGCGAGTTGCTTCCCATTGCTACTTTGCATTGCGTAACAAATGATTCTTCGCTGCATTTCTGTGCTGAGGACATAATACCTCGCCGTGTAATGTCATGTAACGCCACATCTCGTCACGATCCTGTTTCGACCCTGTCACGTACCTGTGATGAACTTGTAGTGCGCTACGAAGTGTCCCCCCCGCATGGCGCCGTGAGTGTTGAGGGCGAGGATCATCCGGGGCCCGTGACTGAGGAGGGTGGGGGGCCTGATGACGCCACAGAACTTCTCTTCCTCTGCCCGATCGCTCAACCGGTCGCGCAGCTGTCTGATGTAGCCAATCGCACAGCTGCAACATTGTCACGTGACCACTTGTTAGCGGTTACTGACAGAGTCAGCTGATACGTCAACGATCATTGTGTGGGTCTGGTGTCACTACACAGCTGCCTCTACCGGGACTGATCAACTGTTAATGACTATTTTAGACAGATGCATGTATGCAAACGTTCGAAGCTTGATGAACAAATGGCTCTAAAAATGAAGATTGACATTATTTAGTTAAATATGTGTTTATTTAATAAATTCTGCTTGTCTACATTTATTCAGCGTGTCTCAATTAATAAACGCACACACACACACACATGCATAAGCACGCACAAGCACGCTCATTCTCTTCTCTACGCACGCGCACACTATTTCAGTCCAGCAAGTGCTACAGAGGCCACCTTTAGACCACGAACTTGTATTACTGGACTGCATGCAGACGATTTCTTTCAGTTAACTACCAGAACGAGGCATTTGACGACTTTGCTTTCGGTTTAGTCACATTCCTTGTTTAAGCTCGCCGAGGCTAACAGCGGAGGACTTCGCAAGAAGCTAAGAGTGAATCTCGGCAGACAGACACCAGTCCACCTATACACCTCCGTGCTTAGACCTAGGGCACGTCGACAGTTCGTCTGCGTGTAACACGAGAAGTCACCAGAACAATCCAGGTTCCTGCACATGTTTTATTACTGGCAGCACGTGTATGTTATTCCACTTCACAGCACCTTTCATTCGTGGTACCTAGATTTCATTCATGTGTTTCAACCACACCCATCAAGCCTCCATCTTAGCCCCACCTGGCAACAGCTAGTCGCTACTCACTAGGGCATGTTGCCTGGGATTGAGAAGTCGGTGAACGTGACCTTGACCTTCTCCAGGTTCTGATGGTCCATCATACCATCCAGGTAGTAGTGGCACACGATTCCCTCAGGGAAGGGTTTGGGATACCTGGGCGAGAATATACTTCCGTTGGACTCCTTCTTGCTCATAATTCGCTGGTCACACACTGCAACACGACCATCAGCCTCACATTCACAATCACGTTCACAGGAAAACAGCAAACTGCGCTTCAATGTTGGTGGGGTTAAGGGTTTGTATTTGTTTTGCGCGACAAAAGATTTCCTTGAAAAATATTCCGCGACATACACCAACTAGGAAAAACTTACATGTGCCAAGAATATGGGAGGCCTCAGCAGTTATAAACCCTGAAAAATACGTAACACACTTTTGAAACAAAACGTCTGCAACATCTGTATATTAACACAAAACATGCGAAACGCGTATGCACACTAATGCACAGATATGCACACATATGCACACTAATGCACACTAATGCAGCAAGTCTGCACGTTGATACAAACATGCGCTTTGCATACTAAATATATTCCAGAGGGCTTGCGAGCTATAGGCAACCACATTAAGTACTCTGACAGTGCTTTTCATGTCAACAACAGGGCGTGTCCTGCTTAAGAAGCTCATAGTTCTGCATTTAACTATATTTGTAAGAAAAAAAGCAACAATACACACAGAAAAGATTGCTTAAGAGTTGATTACCCAGATCCACGAATTGGTCGCTGAATTCATAGGTGATGTTGAATCCTTTTCGCTCGAACTTGAAGTCGGCTTCCTGGTCCATGACAGGTTTGCCGAACAGCACACGACCTTGACCCGTGCGGAACTCCACGTGCAGCGCCTCGGCGGTGGAGTACAGGACGGTGGAGGAGTTGTAGTTGCCGCAGAACGTTCCGATCACTGGATACGCGTTTGTGTGGCCATCGTAGATCTTCACATAGTCAAACGGACAACTGCAAGCGCAAGAGAAATTAATTCCAGGAGAATGCCAGACTACTGAGATTGCTGAGCATCAAGCATTTTTATTGTTGATTACTTGATTACACTTGATGAACAAAGGAAAAAGGTGAGTAAAGGGACACACTAACAAACCAAACTTTGTTGTTCCTTTGTTACATAGACACACAAACAAGTGCGGATGTATCAGCTTGAGTTTAGTGACGCGCCGCAGGAAAACAGTTGCAGGAATGCACATGATTTGTAAAAAAAAAAAAATCTTAATTCCACATTAGTAATCTTAGGTTAAAAATACACGTGAGTTTTAGGAGTTGTATTAATGGCTGTTGTGCACATGAGTTGTAAACCCAATAACTGGCAAATCGTGATGAGAAACTACATGAATGTACCTGCAGACAGAGTGAGGAAAACCCGAGGATTGAAGAAGACAGACTTAGGTACCAGGACAGCAAAAATGTCTCAATGAGACAAACTAGTGAGTGAGCGAGAGGAACGGAATAAGACAAACGAGCAAGAGAGACTGAATAAGACAAACAAATGAGAGAGAGACTGAATTAGACAAACAAGTGAGAGAGAGACTGAATTAGACAAACAAATGAGAGAGACAGAGAGAGACAGAGAGAGACTGAATTAGACAAAAACTGAGAGAGAGAGACTGAATTAGACAAACAAGTGAGAGAGAGACTGAATTAGACAAACAAATGAGAGAGAGAGAGACAGAGAGAGACTGAATTAAGTGAGAGAAAGAGACTGAATGAGAAACTAGTGTCTCAGATAAACTAGTGAGTGAGAAGAATTCAATAAGGCAAACTAGTAAGAGAGACTGAATTAGACAAACAAGTGAGAGAGAGAGAGACTGAATGAGAAACTAGTGAGTGAGAGAGGGAGTGATTTGCAGACCGTTGAACAGTCTAACAACCACTTCAGTGACAAAAATGTCCTGAACACGTTTCTTTCTTACTTGTAATAATGGTCGCGGACCATTTTCTCTCATATGTCTTAGCAGAACAATTCGACAACTAAAAACTTTCTGGTCTTTCTGACTTATTTTTACTTCTACACCCAAGACACTTCGCGGAAATCTTTAAAAGAAAAGCATTATTATTCTGAACTGCGTTTGCTTTAATTTGAACGGTGAGACATTAGACACTCGATAGCCTCCAAGTCACAGATCTAGCATTTGATAAATTATAATATTAAAATGACTTTTACTAACATTTCTCGTGGTTATAACAACAGACAAAGTCACAGTTGACTCAGACAAAACGCCACACACACATATATATATATAGCATGTTTTGATATCAATACGCAATATATCAATGTCTACAGATTTGGCATCCTGGGTTATAAAAAGATTAATTATTTACATTTCAATTAACATCAAAGTGAAGATAGTAAACGAATAAAATAGATACTATTTTTCCATACAGTTCTAATGAAAAAGAACACTTCATAAATTACTCTTCTTAGAAAACGTACGTTATGCTGTGTTTTTTTTAAAACAGTCTTTGATGATACGCCACCCAATATATAATAAACAGGTCTGAGAGTAAACATAACACAATCTAACATGACAGCAACATGACATTGTTTCATACTTACAAGGTTAGTTTATCCCTGAGACAGCCAAGCAAATTTCTTACCAATACCGCAATGCATCGAAGTTCTTTTGCCAGGCAGCACAAGGGAAACTACTCGATTACACGGCAACTAAATAGGAGTTACTTCCCTTCATGCACAAGTCGCCGGGAGTGTAATTCGAAGCTAAAAGCAAGACGTGGATAACGACCATGACGACTGTGTTAATGAAGATGACAGCTTTAGTGGCAGTGGTAGCCAGTGGAGGAGCAGACGAGGAGTTAATAAAGATAATTTGCATTAGTGGTCAAACTTTAAAATGTATACTCACTACTCGCCACCATGGAATAACACAAACTCTTCGAACACTAAGCGAATTCTCATTCCCGGCTTCCCCTGCAGTTTGTAATAACAGTACTGATTGTCAGGGTACATTCCTGGGTACGTTGGCGAGACTATGTACCCCGTCAGTTTGCTTTCACTGCGTATGTTGAAGCCACACACCATGGGCGGAGCCTCTGTTCCGATCTGGTAAATATCTGTAACAGACAGTTCTACAGATACTTTGGGATATCAGGGATGTTTCCTTACGGTGAGCGGCAGAAAATTTATAATAAAACATAACTAACTTGACATAATTAAAAGAGAGCGAGGACAAGGAATGACGATGAACAGAACAACAAACATAATGGCACTGATGTGCAGGTACTCTTCACCAAGATACACTAACCCATGCCCTTTAATACTCAAGCACCACATCAATTCCACTGATATAAACATATAT
The DNA here is from genome assembly GCA_004794655.1 of Marisa cornuarietis. Taxonomy (NCBI): domain Eukaryota; kingdom Metazoa; phylum Mollusca; class Gastropoda; order Architaenioglossa; family Ampullariidae; genus Marisa; species Marisa cornuarietis. Next base: position 163,826 of record SMMW01000534.1, read on the forward strand.
CAATTACAAACACATCAACTACATAATCAATTCCATAAGCACCACATTAACTACGCTACCATATTAAACACATACAACATAATATTTCAATTTCGAAACTATGTGATTCACATTCAAACTCTACTGTAAATACACTATTAAAATTAAACAATCTAACGCCACGTTCATCAAATATTGAAATAAATAATCGTCAACAGGAATGCTAAAAACACCACTTTAATTACAAGCAACAGATTTAAAACAATTAAACTGCACTTTAATTACAAGCAACGGATTTAAATTAAGCACCACTTTACTTGCAAACAAAACATTTTAAACAATCAAGCAGTATTTAAATGTACTTATATCAAAATTGCTTTAAATGAAGGATACGTGTACCGATAATTGTGGACCATAATTACCCAGTCTTTTATCTTTTTCATCCCTTCGAACTCTTCTTGTTTTCCCGCTGTTGAGAACTGGCCTTAAAGTAATGTTGTAACTTATTTTCACATGCCCGATTGGCTATGCAAAAAGCTGTTAATGAGTATTTCTGCTATCCTGACATAAAACAGGGTACATAGTGGTGTAACATGCCAGGCACCTATTGCTGCAGCATGATCAGGAACACAATAACCATGGTGATAAATAGTCAATAAGCTACAGATAAGAAGACAAGCATTTTAAGACAAACAATTATTTCTTTTCCTGCCTGTTGTCTACCTACCTGTTTGCCTTGCTGTCTGTCTGTCTGTCTGTCTGTCTGTCTGTCAGTCCCACTGTCTATCGGAAGAGGCATTTGACCAAATCCTACACAACAACCTACCAAAAGGTAAATCCAGGTGTTTCACAGAGTTCACATACTAGACTAGCATGTTCACGATCTCAGTCATTTTTTATCTGCGTTTAGAAAGGAGTGAAGGCACCGGAGACCGAAAAAAAAGGCAAAGAAGAAAGAATGGCGAGGAATCGGCTAAAAAGCTTGAGATTAACAACTCTCCTGGACTGTGGAATGTTTCAAGCTGTAGATGTCAGGCTCGGATTTCTATACCAACTTCACTTTTCATTATTGCAATTCTTCTTAATTCGTACTCAAATATAGAAAATACTTGCAGTTTTGTTGCACAAAGTATTTAGCTTTTGTGTTTCCCTTTTTTGAGTTTGAACCTACACACCAGTGGTATTTTGCGATCACTATTTTGATATTTTCACAAACGTCAGAACTAGATTTTAGCTGCTGCGGATGATGTCCAGGGAAAGTCTAAGATGTCATCTTCTTCATCAGCTAATGGCATTTCTACATATTGATCGGCCGCAAACCGTGGCAGGCTGAAAGCCAGTCAGTGGGCATAAATTAGGGTGTGTGACCGTTTATCTGAATCGTGCCTGTTGCTTAGCCAATGAATAAACCAGCTCAACGACTTTTGCCAGGGAGAACAGTAGCGCCACCTGTAACACGAATGCTATTAGTAGTAATCATAGCGATCGGTGGAAGGCTGGGAGTGTTTATTGAAAAGTAACTGGGGGTGGGGGGGCAACAGGGTAAAACCACCCAAACATCCTGCGCAGGGATGTAATCAGAGGAGGACGAGACGACAGCTCAGAAAAACAGTTGACGATCGTTGTGTCCTTTCACCTCTCCACTCTTCACCTCATCGTTTGGTTGTGTTCAGTTCAAAGTTAGAATATAATTCTTTAACCACCCTACTCGTTCACAAACCAGTTAGACTAGCATTCTTTTACCATCCTACTCGTTCACAAACCAGTTAGACTAGCATTCTTTTACCATCCTACTCGTTCACAAACCAGTTAGACTAGCATTCTTTTACCATCCTACTCGTTCACAAACCAGTTAGACTAGCATTCTTTTACCATCCTACTCGTTCACAAACCAGTTAGACTAGCATTCTTTAACCACCCTACTCGTTCACAAACCAGTTAGACTAGCATTCTTTTACCATCCTACTCGTTCACGAGCCAGTTAGACTAATTAACTACGCGTGTGCAGCCAATTAGACAACTTATTTCTTTTTAGCCAGCTGGTCGCATCTGTCTTTGAGAGCAATCAGGATGTGTAACAGCGAGATCACTGATTCTTTTTCTTTCTTTCTTTCTTTCTTTCTTTCTTTCTTTCTTTGTTTCCCATTTGTAAAACCTACTTCAGAAAACACTTGAGAACCACACTACCAGCTCAGCGCCAGAGGTAAAGTACAATGAAATGGCTTCAAGCGGCAGGGACCAGAAAATTGTGGAACCACACACACACACACAATTTCACACACGCACACACACACACACAATCTCACAATCTCAATGCCGTGTCATCAACAAAAACATGGGGATAAGAGGGAAGACCCGCTTACTATCATCCAGGAACTGGTATGTGCCTTCAAAGCCTTTGTTGTTTTTGGCGGCGTTTGTGAAGAAGGAGAGGACGAGAACATGGTTGGTGGAGACGATGAGGCGAGGCAGGTTGTCCTTCCCCTCATCACAGAAGCGGCCGGTCAGCCGTGCGTCCAGCAGTTCGTCACTTTCTTTCTGCAGCTCGGCGAACACGTCGACGTAATCGTTATCACACCTGCAGCAACAACAGCACGACGATGTAACATCAGTGCTACAGCAACAGTAACACAACAGTCACATCCAGCAAGCAGCAAACAGCAACTCAGACATTCTTCAGCAGCTGGGTGGCGATTTTTTTCGAAGCAAAAAGAAAGACGATGCATGTGCATACCGTTGTTTACTTATCTACATCACGTGACCAGCCCCTAAACATAACCTTAACACTTACCCAAACTAAAACTCTAACCATAATCAAAGTCTTAACCAAAACTCCAACTGAAAATTAACCTGAGATGTGCACATTTTCGTTGTAATGACATAACACAAAAATAGCAAGCAACAAACAAAATGATGATCTGTATTTTAGCATTTTTCTTTAATGACAGTGATGAGAATTGAACCCGTGATCTTAGACGACATGAAATTGATTTTTTCATTGTACTCAATTAGTTTAAAAGCGAACCGTCGTATTGACCCCTTACTACTCACCGACACTGAGTTAAGAAACAAGAGCAACAGTTATAGTATTGTTGTCGGCTGTTGCCAATCTCCGTGGCCGGGTACATACTACACAACTCCAGCCATGGTGCACTACTCACTTACATTGTTTATATATCAGCCACTTAGCTTACTACCACATGTTGATCATCTAGTGGTCTAGTGTAAGCTAGCACACCCATTTCATTTGAACCAGTCTTCAGTAACCCATCTTTACTAATCTGTGTACCAGCCCCGACAATGATGACCAAACCCACCCGCGTTTTTGTTCATTGGTGTACATGTTTAAATATACGGGTGACGGATCGCTTGCACGGAGGTGATTAGCTCTAATGAAATGTTATGAGTTTTTTATAATGTTGTAAGATCACCTTTCGGCAACGAGGCATATGCGTGAAATTATTAACTCGATCTATGGGAGACAATACCTACCCAGCCCTTCATCTACCGTCTAGATTTGCTTCATGCACCTGACTTTGATGGGTGGCAGCAGATGGTGGAGATGTCGGCACCCAACTGCTTATTATTGTTATGATTAAAGGTGCGACAGAAACAAATAAACACTACAATGGCACCGCCCTCGTCAGTGCAATTATCTGTGGTAATATTATCTCCTCTTCTTGAACGGGTTGGTCAGGTACAAGAAAAAAGCTAAGACTGCAGGCAGACAAAAATATCCCCGTACTAAAATAACTATAGCCTGTTAAAAAAATAGTTGACTGGCTAGTGAAAGACTAGCGAGAACAAGGCTGACATATTGCCTCGGTTTCACAATAAAAGACACAGGGCACTTACAAACTTTTTTCAATAGTTAATTCTTTTGGGTTTTCTTTCGACAGGTCAGACAAGGGTCCACGTATAGGAAACGATGTAATTCGCTGTACGATGAAGACAGACGAAATGACAAGCTGTGAACAAGTCTGCAGGAAGGAAATCTCGTTATTTTCACCATAAATAAATGTCTGCCATCGCTTTATCTCACTGACATCAGATTGTTCAGGATGGTATTCCTTACAGACAGCTGTCTGGGTCTGCAAGTGCGTTGCCAGGTCAAGAAAATGACACTCAAGGTGTAAAAATAACAGTGACGGCGCCGTACCCTTCACACAGGCTTCAACAGAATTGTATTGTGTTACAGTCTCTTCTGATAGCCAGGTTTATTGGACACACAGAGCATGATCTCATTGTAAAATACAGCCAAGAATGTTTTGTGGGAAAAGGAGTTTTTAAAGATTGCATTAAGACAGTTTTTCCCCAACGAGCCAATTTGTCTTGCCCTGTCTATTATCCTCTGTTGCGGTTGTTTATATACAGTTTCTCTCACCATCCTGGGCCCGTGACTGCCATGGAGCAGTGTTCCCTGACATCGCCGCCATATAAATTCTAATCACTGGCCACGCCACTGACCACAGTCTTGCTGGCGGCGAAGCAATTTTGTGGGGATTAGTGTTGTAAATCTCATCAGAAGCCGAGAGCGGACTCAGCGGAAATTGTCCAGTGAGATGGCCAGAGCACTTCGCGCCAGACAGCACGCGGTGTGCGGGGAGGAAGATGATAGAGTCCTCTGGCGATCTTTATCCTATCACAGCCACTGTCCTGCTACGGCAACGGTCATCTCGGGCGTCATGGCACTCATCGGCCTGACCTGGCTTGACCCCACCCCCACCCCCCGCCTACAAGAACGGAGGGAGGGGTTTATGTTTGGAATTGGTGAAGGTATGGGGCAGAGGGAGAGAGGAGATAACTTGTCTCGCGACATCAACAGAAGCCCCAGGTATCTAACTGAACTTATTTGCGGCCGAAATGGCGGTGAAATACAGATGATGTACAACAACTCATCTTCTACATCGGCTTAAGAATTAAACTTTTCCTTTTTCAGGAAGTATCTTAAAATCAAAATCCAAAGTAGGTATACATCATACCTCACTATACTAATTTTAAACTGGACTTCACGACCATAATATCAGTAGGCAAGAGTACTTCACTACCATTTTATTTAAAGGGAAGGAAGCAGTCTATGTTGTCATCTGGATAGCAGTTCCATGTTCTCCTTCAGTGAAGATTCTTACACAGAGACAAGGTAGTCACCCACACATACACGAGCACATGATACAGACATGTCTTTTGTTCTCAGCACTCTTTCCCGCCCAAATAAATTTGAGCAAAAAAAGTGTTTCTCTTCATCCTTCTTGTGAAAATACTATTTCAAAAGACCACAGAATAATATGAAAGTAGAAAGACACAAGTTGTAGATGCATTTTCCACCAAAGATTTAATGAGAACAAATCAGCACTATTCCCCAAATGCACATTTGTGTTTGCTTGATACAGTCACTCAACAGGCAGTTCAAGCCAGACACCATTTTCTGGCCGCTAAAAAAAAACCTGTGTAAAGTACCTATTATGTAAAACCTCTTCCTGTTTAAATTATAAATATCGAGCAAGTCTGCTGCTTAATTAAATTTTCTGCCCCAGAGGGTGACTACTCAATAACACAGTCTGCCATCGTCTTTTTTCCGCCTTCAGCTGCACGTGAGCCTCCAGGAAAAAGCCCGACTGCTAAAGAAACAATTACATACTTGAAGAAAAAGCTTGAGAAATCGACTTTTTTGTTCAGAAATCACTTATCTCTTCCTTCAAGGGTTTCTCCTTTAATAAACAATAAAGACAAAGAAATAGTTCTTACAGTCTTATTGTTGCCTCGAAAAAGTGAAAAGACGAATTTGGAGCCTAATGACAAGCAACGCGAATTCAACAAAAACTGTTGCGTTCAAGAGAGTTTTATATTACTTTTACTAACTCTCTCTCTCTCACACACACACACACACACACACACACACGCACATGGGAGCACACAGTGCGATGGAACCAAGGAATGCTCATTAGTTGCACAAGTTGTGTGGCTGTAACATGACGATCCCCACGAAAAAAAGGTTTTAAAAAGTCTTTGAAATATATAAATCTATACATATCTATATAACACTCGAGTTTAATATATTCTTGGAGAACATCATTCTCGAAGCTCTCCACGACCATCATACTTCCACTTCCATTGATGGAGGACCAATCTGCAAGCAGATCTGTTAGCAGGTACTAACAAAGAACTGCAAGACCTCACAACAGACTGACAGACAGCTCAACTGCATATGGAATGGAGACCAGCACTGAAAAAAGCAAAGTTATGATCAATGGCAACGGCAAAGCAGAGATCTATATCAACGGGGTACAGCTGGAAGAGGTCAGCAGCTTCAAGTACTTGAGAGCCACCCTCTCCAAGGACGGCAGCTCCACGCTAGATATCCGCATCAGGATCGCATATAGCAACAGCAGCAATGGCTAGACTAGATAGGATCTGGCATAGCCACAAGATAAGGTTCACTACCAAGTACAGGCTGTACAAATCCCTGGTAGTGCCGATCCTGCTCTACGGATGTGACACGTGGACTCTGATCGCCAGAACGGAAAGGAGAATCCGGGCATTTGAGGACAAGTGTCTGAGGAGGCTGCTCCGGATCTCATACAAAGAACATAAAACTAACGACTTTGTAAGAAACAAGATGGCCACACTCGTTCTGAAAATCAATTTGTTTTTTGGTTGAAATCAAGAGAAAGTGATATCATCATTAATCATTACTGAAACTAAATCCTAGCGAGTGAAGATCGTTGATGTGAAAAAATACCTGAAGCAAATGAGAAAGGATAGTCGGTAAGTAGACCAACGACTTCCCATTTACTTTAGAGGAGAGTAAATCTGTTTCATCTTTAAAAGAAAAGAAATTAGCCGCACCATGTCCGAGGTTAATATATACATCAAGAAACATTACTTACATCCAAACATCGAGAGATACCGACAAGACAAACAAACAAAATTAGGTAACACTTGTCGCCTTAGCCAAGAGGTATAACTCTTTAACTCCTGTTGAATTGTTGAAGCAGGAGAAAAAAGGAGGACAGACAGACCGACGAACGGACTGGCGATGCAGAAATAAAAGACGCAAACTCCGCCTCTTAAGACGTGTGACCTCGTGACCTGGCGATGAGATTTCTCCTCGGTGCACGCAGCCAACTGTTGTCCTCATGCGTGTGATCTCCACCCGCCCAGGGAGGCAGCTAATGGCGGTGGGCGAGGGTCCCTGACGGATGAGTGCCCGCGGCTACTTCGTCAAGCGAACGATCGGCAACTTAGTGAGCGATGAAGTATTTGAGGAGCATTGATAGACAGACAAATTGACCGAGCAGGTTCCTCCGTGCTGGCGCACAAATCTTCCTTGTCTTCGCCTAAAACAGTTAGCCTTGTTATCAGCAGTTTGATCTTTATCTGCATCACTGGCGTGTTTGCCTGTATGTGTGTGTGTGTGTGTGTGTGTTCAACTTTATGTGAGTTTGTGCGTACACATTTTTCTTATTTTGAGCATTGTTGCCTGCTGTATGTAAGTGTAGGCGTGTGTGGGTTTGTGAAGTTATTAAGTTAGTCAACAAAGCAATCATTGCAATTGTTTACTTTTGTAAGTGCAGAGAAATCAACATAATTATTGGTATTTTCCTGTTTTAAATAATACTAAACATATTTTCAGTTTCCAAACGCGTTCGGTTCTTCAATTTAAAAAAGTGTGATATCAAATAATCAACAGGTTCTTTGACGGGTTCAGTCATTACCTGCAGAGACCAACGAGCACCTCTTCCACATTGATTTCGTTGCTGTCCAGATCATCTCTCTTTTTTTGCTGACAAACTGAGGATGTTGCCCACTACAGGCCAGGGACATTTAGAGATACACTAACAAGGTTCAAGATTGTTCATTTCAAGAGGCACTGTAGTGACGAGAGGACTTATTATCGATCGTCAACAAGATAATTTGGAAAAAGAACGAGCGCTGGCGAGTGACTACGTGACTGTTGGTCGCATGCTGTCACGCACAGGGCATGGAAACTTTCTTGACCTTTGTTCTTTCTCCCACACCCAGGGATTTGTCTAGACGCAGTGCACACTTTCTTTTGTGTCCCTCGACGAAAAGAAATAAACAGGGTACTTACGTCGGGTACCGCCCTTGCAACGCGAAGGAGTTGAAGCGGATGCGAACCCTCTGGTCCTCATGTCCTATGAACTTGTAGATGCAGTGCACGTTGTTCGGGTAGAAGGACGGGTACTCGGGAGAAGTGAAAGTGGCGTTGATGGGGGCGCCGCTGGCAGCAGATATCGTGACGCCACAGTCTGCAAAAAAATATATATATATAAAGAAAAACTCAGCAAACCGGTGCCTGAAAGCCAGTTAGAGCGAGCAAACAGACAGCAGACAAGGACAAGAACACGAGCAAGGGGAGGCTATTCCAAGACGAGAAAATAGCGAAGACAAAAATATTCGTTTTTATCTTCTCCCATTCGCTTCGCCCCATGTCCTCTTGTAATATACCTTCGCCAAAAACTCAGCTTATTAACGAAAACTAGCTGATGTCTTTCTTCTTGTCTTAATTTGTTTGTGCCAATCTTTTATTTCTTATTTTTGTTGTGAAAATCCGGAAGACACCTTTTATTTGTGTTTATACATATCAGAATAAAGCTCTGCTTAGCATTTACAAGTATTTTATTTTCTTACTATACTCGTTTTTTAATAATTTATTTGTAACAAAGTCAAAGCAAAGCCAGGAAGGTGTACATAGGCTCAAGTTCTCGGTAAATTACTATTGTACCTACTTCTTGGTCAAAACAGAGTAAAGACTGTGACAAGGTTCCTCCTAATCTACTTGCCTTCCCCCCGGGGGTTGCCCAATCTCCATCAGTCTCGTGGACCAGACTTACTTATTCCAATATAAGTAACTGCTCTCTGGTATCCAACCAGTATTGATAACATACTCCCTTTAGTTCCTAGCCTTTCGATTAGAATTCAATGTCCCTTGTAGGAAAATACGAACCCTGCTTGGTTACTTCTGAGCTTAACAACCTTTTTATTATGTGCCTCGTTCTTTATAATTAGTTGGGTTGTTTGTTTGTTTTTTGGCTTTTGTTTCACTCTTTTTATTTTGTTTTGTTTGTTATGCTTCGTGGATTTTTTTTATTTCTTGTAGTTCCTATCGTTTTACTCTCAACAGCTCTCCCTTTGCTCTTTTCCTACGTTCGTTATCCATTTCATCCATTTCTTGGAAAAAATAACCTGGTGGCTATTATCTTTCTCTATACAGAGCCCGGGATGGAGGTTTCTATTATACAGCTTCTGCAACATTCAGGAAATTCTCATTTTTCAGAATTGATAACTTTTTTATCATTGTGTATGCAGTACTATAAAAGAGATGTAATTTTGTCATTCTGCGTATATATATATATATACTGTACACTAATCATGATTTTTCACATGATGTGCTTGCTCCTTCTTTGGAAATCAGTAAATATTACTTCTCATAATTAGATCCTGGTCACATGATAGAAGGCCACCTTTCTGCAGCTATCAGAGTGCATCATGCATCACCCTCCCAGCCAAATGTGAGGCAAACATACAACAGTAAAACACATTCTTAACTACAGTTAAGCCCGAGAAAGTTTTCTTCCCTTTTGAGTGTTGTTGACCTGAATGAGATCTCACCGAGAGTAAATATGAAGACGACTACACCTACTGATATCTAAATGCTATCGTCGCAACCACACACACAGACACACATAGAGCAGCCTGACTACAGGAGATTCTCAACACACCCACCCACTCCCCACCCCGGTAAGAGACCCAAGCAACACAGGTACGGAAGTCCAACCATGGCGACTGACTGCACGCAGTTCGTATCTTGAGTGGCCTTTAAACGTTTCCAACGGTCGAGTGAAAGGTTCCGGCACGAGGGAGGAGGACAATCTTGAGGGAAGGAGTAAAAGTGTCTCTCTTCTCAGCCTCACAGCATATTTGCTCGCGAGATGATGGGAGGTGGCCGTTGTACCGCACCCAGCCTCGGTAGCTGATTGAAGCGAGGGCCTGCCCCTGCCTGTGGCTCTCGCGAGACCTCGGCCTTGCGGCGAGAAAAGCAGGCAAAAGCAAAGCGGACAAAATGGCCGAAGGACGTGTCACCCGCTCGCTCTTACACGTGTTTGCTTTCAACTGCCGTGCTTCCCGGGACTCAAATACGCCTTCATCCCAGGCTAACAGGTTTTTTCTCGCTGCTTTTAAAAACGAAATGAAGTCTTTCTCCCTCTTCTTGATAGATCTACTTCGAAATATTGGAAAGTTCCAGCTACCTCCAGGGCACAGATCAGGAAAGGAGATTTCAACGTTTAATTTTTTTGGAAGGCAGCCTCTCATCAGTCCTGTCTCCGTGCGGCTGTTACAAATTTACTTTTCCTACTTAAAAAAACGAGCATGGACAGCGAATTTGTCTCTTCCTCTCTTTCTCTCTCGGGATATAAAGTGTGCAACGTTCTCACAGTTTCTTCATGTGGTTATACGCGTGTCATGCGCACGATATCAAAGCAATACAAGAAAGAATTTGTAAACAAGAGCATGTCATCCCCACGATGTTTGAACAAAAATGTCCGAAGAAAAAAAACACACTCCTAAATTATTTAACTCAGATGGTTCATTGGACCCTGGGAGACAAAGCAATGTCCTGAATATTGGATGGACTGAAGGTATGTGGCATCTTACTGTCTTCCCTAACCTGGTGGACACATTCCAACCTCATACTGACTAGTGATTTACAAACCTCCAATCGCCGAATGCTGTAAGATTCATGAACTACCTGCCATGACTTCAGCAGCAAGAAACACGTGACACAAAGTCACGGTTGAAGATGTCGCACACCTTTGAATGAAACATTTCTGGCTTAGAACAGTTGTTGGTAGAGACCAGGGATTGGTTGAGAGGACTAACACCAGAGTTACATCTGTAACACCAGAGAGTGATATTCATAACAACAGCTCCATGTGTATCGACAGAAAGTTACATCAATAAGACAAACAAGTGCGGGGAGGACCATCACCAAACCTAGCCCTACCGACTGCCACACCCAGCCAAGAACAAGCGAGAGTAAATGCTTTGCGTGCTGTGACGGAGGGTGGACACAAGGGCGGGTGGCTTCTGATTTCTTGCTAAAACTACGGCTCACAAACTCCTCAAATGACCGTGTCGTGCGGCAACTAATGCAGGCCCTTGCCATCTCCTCCGACTATCCTCCGTCTCTCCCCCTTTCATCCAACAACATTCTGCACTGCCCCTACCGCAGTCGCCCCAACATCCCGTGTTTGCGGTGAATACACGAGACCCCTTGCTGTCCTCCCTGACATCCTCAAGAACGCGAGCTGATGCACAGCCTTTTAATTAATTATTTAGTTTTTACTCTGTGTTTAATGGAGACGGCTTTAAGCCTGTGAACTTTGAGCTCCAGAAGTCAGGTGATTGCCAGGACACGCAAAGTCACTTCCCCCTGAGATGGTCTGACATTAAACCTGGTTTAGGCTGAACAGAAAAAGCGAGAGAGAGATATGAAGAAAGACACCCCCTTCACGTAAACATTTTTTTTCCTAATCACTTCTGTTAGCAACAGCCTTGTATGAGGAAACCTCTGTCATCTTTCAGAGAACATGGAACACAACTACCGCACGGCCATGTGCCTGACAGACAGCTCACCCTTCTGTGTAACATTTGGGTCTTTAATAGGGTCGGATTACAGAGCAAAATCAAACATTTCTTTTTTTAGTTTCGTAAACTATTTTCATTTATCTACTTCATAAACATTACTACCTGAGCTGGGGATTTGTGTTTTACGCCGAGACAGCCCTGTAAACAGATGCCGCATGCACAAAAAGGACAATGTGCCCGAGACGAGATCTGAACCCAGGACAGCCAACCTTCACTGTATTGGTCAGGTGCTAACTGTTCCACCACCGGACTGCCATTGCTGCTGAAGGTAGAGACAACACACATCAGCAGGGCATTTATCAATCATTTCCCGAGAAATTAATTTATTTCTGATTCTGATTCTGACGAGACTGATGTCTGTAGTCTTCCCAGAAACCACCAGCATCAGCAGAACTTGCTCCTCCAAAGGTGAACATGACCAGTCGACAAACATGTCCGTGACAGTCCAGTTCCTATGGATACACTCTTAGTGCTCATCTCCTGACGAGGACGACAGCATAACAAACCTTTGTGCCCATCAATTTTCTTTCATTTTCTATCCATTATTTTCTTATTTCTACTTTTATCTGTCTGCATTAATTTCATGTTCCCTGAAATCACCTGCACTGGTGCTAAGAAAGCACGAACCCAACAACAGCTGGTCAGAGACTGACTTTAGCCTGAACAAAGCTACTGAAGCTGCCCAAAGAAGATGTTAAAATGTTTAAGAGGTATAAGGCGGTTTAATTATTACAATTGGTAAGCAAGGATGATTTGTGTATAAAGACAGTGCAGTCTCATACAGCACCTGCCGCGGCATCTGCCATTCTGTACTAACATTAAAGATAATTATCAGCACCCAAAGTTTCTTTCTTTAATGTTACTGCAAGTCATGAAAGAAGAAGGGATAAAAAATAAGGGTGTATTATTGTAGGTGGTAGAACGTGTGTGAATCCTATACTATACCAGGGTATAAACACTTATTAAGGCTCACCATCCTGTTTTAAGCGGAGGTAAGCAAGTCCCGGATAATATGGTCAGCCTGGCCATTTTTCTTCCTACCTGGACATCTCCATCAACCACCGTACATTGTACCCTGAGGGACGGTCTTAAGTTGTGGCAGGTAGCACCGCCAAACAAAACAAGTTTGAGACTGTTTCGTGGTTTCCTGTTAAGACGACGATTAAGAAAACTGTTTTACTCTTGTTAAGAAAACCTGTCTAATCAGATATGTCGAACAGCAGTATGAAGCAATGCCAAATATCTATAGAGATAACAGTTTATCTGCTCTCACATGACAGCCATCAGTCTCCACATGTTCTAAACTATAGCAGAACCGTGGGTGGAACCGCAAAAAACTGCAGTGAAATAACTAGCGAAGTTTCTGGTAAGTCGTCTAGACATCAATGTTTCACTCAAGTTTCCTAGTTACAGTAGCCGCTCTGATGGCAGCAGTCAGCGAGACCAATAAGAATTAACTGCACGCGAAAAAAAAACTTCTTAGACCATCCAGGAAAACAAATTAGCAAGGATGAAAGAGATGCAGGAGGGAGGACTGGAGAAATCAGCTGACATTAATCATCCGAGAGCAGAGCGCTCAGCATCAGATGTCGCTAAGAATGCTCCCAGATTACAGAGACTCCTCGGGGTCCTCGGCAGCCACACCGTGGGCAGATGCTGGTCATTACCGATGACTATTAAGTCGCGGGACATCAGTAAAAGATAACCTTACCATCATGGCTACCTCGTCCCCGCCGCTAAAAATAGAGCGCCCCCCCCCCCACACACACACACGAAGAAAGGTTTACCTTTGAAAGCTAGACAAAACCATCTCGAAATGTTTGATCATTCTAGCAAATATTATTCTGATGTATCACACCCAGTTAGGGTGATGGATTTTTCCTCCACATATGGATGGAGGAGGATTGTCGATCTTTCAGGTATGCCATGAATCTGACTAACAGTACTATTCCTCATATACCAGGTGCAAAATTTATGATAAACTATTGTGCCTGATCACCGTTCGTTCTTCGATGATAGAGCAGCCGATTCCAATGCAGTAAGTTTTGCATTCATGCCACCCCACCATCCTGTTGTCAACACTTTCCTTGTCTAGTGAAGTGCCAGTGAAAATCCTAGGTTTCTCGGCCTTGGCTTTCTATTACCAGAGTTTTGCCCCCTGGATATTTAGGAGGCTGGATTACTCACAGATCCACTTCCTACCACACCGTTCGACAGTTTCAACATCATCATCAAGCGATTGGACTTTTGTTTTAGTCATTACACGTAGCGATGACTAATTAGATGAAGTGTTGAAATCCCAGGTAATCGCAGAAACATTAGACTGGCTTTTCTCAACGTTTGTAGCGGCGTAGGTTTTCATCCTGTAGTTCTAACAAAAAATTTTTATTGACCAAAAGGAAAAGGGTTTACGAAGCCACGTGACCACGTCTCTGGAAAATGTTAGGAGAAAGGGGGAGGGGAGCTAGTCATTAAAGAGCAAGGATTACACCCCCACTCATCACCGTCGTCGTGATCTCCTCTCTTCAGTCTGGAATCCTACTGAACGAATGTTCCCTCTGTAAACCTCCAAGATCCCACACACCTCCAGCAGACGCCTGGCCATGTTCACTGCCCTCTGACCTGACCAGCACAGCCATCAGCTGACAGTTTTCCTTCGCATCAAAAGCAGGAAAAAAAGCTGCAGTCAGCCGGATCTCAAATTCACTGTAGGTGGGTGTTACATACCTGGCACTGCAGCCTCTACCGGCTCTGCTGCAGGCCGCAGCCTTCTTTGGCGGTGCTTGGAGTAAGAGATAGTTGATACCAAAATAACTGGCTGGGTGTAGTGGGTAGGTGGGGGAGCTGCGGGTACGGGGCTCGCCCTCTTTGTGCATTTCGTGCAAAAAAAAAAAAAACCCACACCCTAACTTGAACATCTGAGGTGGGTGGTATGTAGACCCGATGTGGCTCACAGCTGAGATGGCGAACAAGTCAATCTAATCGTTGTTCTCGACGCTTTGTTACTTGCCTTGCTGATAGACTGATATACTACTCCCTTTCTCTCCATATCTCCACCCCCGGGGTGTCAGGTGAAGACAAACTAAGACAGACTTATCGTAATCACAAAAAACTGTCAGTAATCCTGTGTGCACACCCGTTCCCGGTCAACCTACGATAGGCTGTTATCTCACCCTTCCATCCCAAGCCAACGTCCACCATCGCTGTCTGACATCCACTGGCTTACACCTCCCCACTCCCCCCTCCACTCAAACAATTTCTCTCTTAGTCTATAATCCTAAAACTGCAGTAAAAGCTGGCAATGAGACCAGAGAGAGAAACAAACTGCACATAACAAGCATGCAGGCCTTGGATTACATCAAATCCATAATATCACACAATGCCTACATTTTCTACGGTTTCCACATCAAAGCAGTAAACGTGAGTAATGTAAAACATTATTAATTTACAGTTTTGTAAATATCAGTGCAGACATAAAATGTCAGACTGGCTTCACTCTCAAAGCGGGGTTCTATTAAAATAAGAGGGATTGTCAGCTATGGTGATGCTCACCTTTGAAAAAAAAATCAAACTCTAATGGGTCAGAAAGATTGTCCCAACTTATACTGCAGCTTAACAAGTGAAGTAGACACAAAATAAGTATAATGCAAATAATTAATATCCACTATTTTCAACCTGATTTCAATATATAAAGACGGGAAACAGTGAGAAAGATGGAGGAATGAGCAGAGGGACTGACGTGCATGGCAAACAATTGTCAGTGAAGACAGATTAGGTTCATGTGATGAGATGATAGCACTCTCTCCCAGTTTGCCTGCCGTGTAAACTAGTGGATACAGCTAATAGCGGCAGCAGGCGAGATTAAATATCACCGTGTAGCCTGCACTGATTGATCACTGCCATACAGACACTGGCATCGGCCACTCAAATCTCGCGGGACGACAGTCGATGATAAACGATGACACCAGTCCCATGGGGGAGGAGGGGGCTTGCTCCTCCTGCCCCACTCTACGACTCCCCACACGACCTGCAGGGATCGGCATCAAACGACCAGAGTGCTGTAGCGGCCTATCGCTGGTCTTTGAGGGACATTTATTTCTGGCTTTGAGCGATGACACACCGGAATATCATGCAAGGACATGCAATCCGACTTAATCTTAGGGCTTATCGTGGGGCCGGTTTCTGACATGGAAAATAGTGGAGTTATGTGGTAGGTGAGGGTGTGCCATGCATGCATGTGTGTGTATGTGTGTGTGTGTGAGAGAGAGAGAATGTAAACAAGTGTCTTTCGTTCTTCGTGGACAACATCTACTCAGTCTGTCTCTTCTAATATCATTGTTTATGCAAAGTTTCACATTTCATATGTTTATTGATTCATTTCCTTACCTTGTCGATCTACTATTTTCAATTTTCCATTGTCGGCTGCGTTTCTTTTTCGTATACAGTCGTAGCTGGGAGATGGCCAGCATGAAAAATGACAGAACCGACAAAGACCCTACCCCACCCCACTCCCCAACATCAGTTCTCTGTCCTCTGATCGACTGAGGAAGGCTGAGGTAACCAGATGGCTCCAGTGGTGGATGTTTTCAGACAATTGTCCACCTTACCTGCCAATCTCTCTGCTTGCAGGCATCTTGCATGGCAGGACCATGTTGGCAACATCTTGTGTTATGTCACATAGCCAGACAATGATACTCATCTTTATCACACTGTTGTAGCAAGTCACTCATAGCAGTGTCAGTGTCCAGTCTGTGGCAGACACATCCATCCTGCACTCGACTCAGGAACTGTTCAAAGTCTCCGGAAACTAAGGCTTCCATCTTTTTCCTGAATTTAGATTGAAGGTCAAGCTCTCACAGAGGGATGGCGAAGATTCTTACAGAGTTTTTTTTCCAGAAAAATCAATGACTGCCTGTACAACTCTCTTGAGTTTGATTATTGTAGCTTGGTTGGTTGTGTTTTACGCCGAGCCAGGCTGAAGGCTACATCACGAACTAAGGCTACATCAGGGCGATTGTTGTATTGCACAAATGTCTGTTGTAACAACAAGACAAGAGATAGTGAATGCTGTTGTAGGCTGTGCAAACCACTGCAGCAACTTTTACTCCAGGTTTGACGAGTATGACTTTTCTCTGGAATGTGAAATGCGTCCATCGTCCCTGTTACCATGTGATAGTTTAGTGGACGAGATGATGTAACATCTTGTCTCTCCATGGTCATCTCCCCAAGCCCCCAGAATCACACCTACTGCCAAGCACTTCAGACTCTGACCTCGTCACCTCACACCACACTCATGTATCTTTCTGGCCAGTCTTGTGTTTCTCTAAGTTCATTTTATTTTAAACAGCTTCCTAACAAAGAATGAGGAAATAAAGGTGCAGTTACCTCTGACTCATCGTCCACGTGTCACGAGCAGGTCGACAAGACGGATAAGCAAGGGAGGGACAAACGAGGAGTCCGGGAATTGAATGTCAGTGGTCTGTGTCGGCCTGAGGTATGTGGGCAATGTGGTCAGCTGTGTGGCCTCTGGGGTGTAATAATAATAATAATAATTTGTGCAAATGATTTATGGGTGGGGACTGTGTGCAGCTACCACAAGCTCTGTCTTTCCTAAAGTCAGTACAATTGTATCGTCGTTGATGTTTCACATTTCACACACACACACTCACACACTCACACACACACACACACACACACACACACACACACACACACACACACACTCTGATGTGAAAGTAATATGTTGATAGATATTCATCTAATACCCTGATTGTTTAGAAGCAGGTGTGTCAGGTTAGAGTTGTTCCGGAACCCAAAGGCTACTGCGAGCTCAACACCCAGTTGAAGGGGAAGCGGATGGCCGAGTGGTTAGAGCGCTGGCGTCCGAACCGAGAGCGCGCTGGTTCAATTCCCGATAAGCGCAGCAAACTTCCCCCCAGTCGACCCAGCTGACGGGAATGGGTACCTGACTTCTTAGAGGGTTAGGGAAGGTAAGGCAGCGAGGGAGAGGAGATTGGCACCACCCTCATGTAAAAGCTGGCCCCGAGAAAAGTGGGGTCTCAACATCTCACTCCCCTACGACCTGAACAGGTTATGGGATGACCTTTACCTTTTTACCTACCCAGTTGAAAATGTCCGCTTGCCTGGCAATGAATCACATGATGAAGCCAAGACTAAATGAAGAGGAGAGGGGGTAGGACTCTGTAAGTCACTCATACCCTTCCAATAACAATCTACATTGCGGGTACACAGAATATAACAATCTACATTGCTGCTACATAGAACATGGTAGCAATATCACTATATATTGTAAATATTCATGAACATATTTTGAAAGTATCAAATGATATAATCTGAATGACTTCAATACGGAAGCCGGTGCACATGGAAATACAAAAATCTTGGTTCTGTATATATATATATATCGATATCTGCACATTTCGTAGATGTCCCTATCTAATATAAATCTGTGGTCATCAATAACCAGGACTAGGAAAATGACATGTTTTGCTTCTAGTTTTCATGTTGTATGCGATGTTGTTGTGTTCGGTGATACGAGTAAAACATTGGTAACACCGCATAACTACATGAGTTTTATTGCTAATTTGGGGGGAGGGGGAGTCTATTTTTGGGTTTTGGCTTATTGAAGCAGACTGTAGCAAGTCCTTCCTCTCTTTAAGCGAAACTGAAAAAGACAGCCTCACGCCTGGAAAGGCTCCTGTACACTTCATTAACTTTCTCGCTGTTTCCAAGACACCGAGTGGTTTCTGCCTGAAATGCCAGGGTTGACAGAAGATTGTAACCGCCACCAACTCCTCCATTACGATGGACGTGGAGCCTCGTGGAATCTGTATCCGCTGCATCTTGAGTGAAGTCGAGACCAGCGCGAGGTCCCTCAACCGGACATGTGGCAGGAGATGTCGAGAAGCCCTCAACCTCCACAACCAGCACCAGGGCCCGGCTACAGCCGCACTTTATATCGGAGGTCTTGTCGATTTTCTGACCTGATAATGTCAGGCCGAGGTGGAGGATGTCAAAGGGCGCCCCACCTGCTGGCTGCTTATTGCCAACCCGAGGATGGAAGTGGCGGTAATAAAGAAGGCGGTACCAGCTGTGGAGTACAAACTAGAGAGCTCTACCAACCAACACGGCCAGGGTCGTGTTAAATTTCTCACCAATTTCCGTTTGCAGTTGGCTTGATGAGTCTTGGCTGGCGGCTCTGGGTCATTACACTCCATTCCTCGCTGCTTCTACTACGTCCTCATTTTACAGCCTCGATTTCGCTTCTCCTCAGACAACCCGTCCTCTTTATACTGCCACTTTCTTGCAGCCAAAAGGAGGACTTGTTTTTTTTTTGACTTTGCTTGAAACACGCTACTCTTCCCTCTACTCGGGAGCTCGAACATTTCCGGAACAAAACACTTTTTTTCTTCAGTCTTTCTCGTCTAGCTTGCTCACTCCTCTGTCGTCTGGGCAGCTAGTCATCTATTTTGGGACAAAACTTGCGCTAGAGTACGGACCAGTGCTACAGTTTTCGTATCAATGCACCCTTTGCTGCAGTCTACAACGGAAAATATTGCCTTCGTGGATCTGACACACTGTAATCAGCATGCAAAAAGAGAGAGAGAGAGAGAAATCAGCAAAGCTGGATGGAGTATCGGAGTCTCCTACCCACACCTAATCACCCCTCCGGTCCCCGAAGCTTATTTATTCACCCTTTTCCTTTGACAGGAACCAAAGAACTTGTTTCCTCTCCAACACCGAACAAAATATTCAGTGTTTTAATTTAAGACGGGTGTACAGACCCCTGTGTGATCCATGGAAGGGGGGGGGAGCCGTGAGATGAAAATAATCCCCAATCCCGCTCTGTGTTTTTTTTTGTTTTTTGTTTTTTGGAATGTTTCAAGAGGCATCTCACAGTAGAAATAAGGTGATATGCTCGTCACAGAAAACTATTCTAGTCACAAACAAATGTGAACCATGACCCTTGAACACGTGACACCTAAAGTTATGTTGCCACAATATCTGACACAAACATGAGCTTTGCCTCCTCAATACACCAGAAATGGAAGACTGACGAGGAAGGAGGAAAACGCTGGAAGCTAATAAAGTGACAGGGGAATAAGAAAAGTGGGGTATAGGTATTACTGACAATCGAAGAGGATAAATGTCTTGAAATATTTGAACCAGAAGATCACATATACACGCGCGCGCACAAACATAATATACAGACACACACACATATTAATAAGTACATACAAGTGCATGTGAAAATATTCTTTAGAACACAATTAAGACATTTGCGCAGGTATAATGAGGCACTAAATCATGATCGGAATATCTCGACCTTTGCCCCTATTTGCGCTCTTCGTGTTCGTGGTTCTGCGCAGTTGTTTGTTTACGAGTGCTCCATCTAATGGCGGCAGGACCCCCTGTGCCAAGTATTGTATCCAACATATGACAAAAACCTTGCTCCCAAAATAACCTGCAGTTTTTAGCTGAAGGTTTCGCAACTGCAGCCCCGACCACCCGACACTCATCTGCTCTTGTTAAGTGCAGGACGAAACCAGCGGAAGATAAAGCAGAGCTCACACCTGGCTTACCTTCACACCTTACCCGTCTGTAGCTCAGTGGTGTCGTGAGCTCAGATAAACAAAACAAAACAAAGACAAGGCGGCGAGTGAGGAGCTCAGCTGGTGATACATGAGGTGGTCACTACAAGAGAAATTACCTCCGACAGTCTAGGACTTCTCACAACCAACAACGAATGCTGGAAGAAAAACAAAGAAATTGGTGTTTGTGTCATCTCTTCAGACATCAGTGAGATAGATACCTGCACGCCGGCTGAAGGTTTTTTTTCAGAAAGGTGCTTAGCAGTCCATACTGTGAAAAAAATTCAAACAGCAATAACAAGGTGGTTGGGCCTCCCTGCAGTGTTTTGTTATCGATTTTGTTTGCTGGTTTGTTTTGTGTTTCGTTTTTCAAGTAATTAATCAATGTGTATTGTTTGTAAAAGAAGATTCAGGACTGAAATTTGTATTTCGGCTTAAATAAGAAAATTTACAAACAACACGTCACCTTGATTATACTTAAAAACAGAAATAAACTTGCACCCCTCAAATAAATAATACGAAGAATACAATATAACACAACATAATCCCATGACTCCCTTTGCCTCTAACTGAGGTAGGCTTTGGTTGCTGGCACGAAGGACAACTGGTCTACATTTCTTTGTATAAGTGGTGCCTTGTAGTGCCTGCCAGATGGCAGTAGCAGTAGTTTGAATGGAGAAGGTGTGTAGGGTCTGTGGTAATATGAGTCGCCATCTTTGTGAGCGCATGAAGATACAAGTAATATAGTGTTGTGCCAGTTTTCTTGCTGGCCTGCTTGATGACTCTGGCCATCTCCTGTTTCCCCAACATTCAGCTTAAGGAGCCTGTGATTAAATCAGTCACCCAGCTCTCCTCCTGTGCAGACAAGGAACTGTGACAGGGACTGTTGGTGCTTGAGGCAGTTACCTGGGCCATGTCGCCCCAATACTACAGTAGTGTTTTCAGTGGTAAACTTATTAGTGTACACAGAGAACAGGATGGGTACAGGTATAAACCCTTGACGGGTCCCCATGTTGAGGATCTACTGGTCTGCCAGACAAGCCGGACCCTGTAATGCCTGTCGGTGAAACTCTGCAGCTCACTCTCTGAGGTCAATACTTCCAGAATGATAAAATAGGCGCTTTACAAGGAGATGTAGCTGAACCGTCGGAAAAGAGCTTGAAAAACCCAGCAAGAGGACCGGAACATATGTGCCTGAGGTGTTCAAGTGTTGTTGTATAGCATTTAAAATAGTGAGAGTGGCATCAGACATGTCACTATGTGGCAAACTGCAGAGGATGTAAGCGATAGGCCACAAAAAAGGTCATCAAGCTGCACACAGCCCTCTCCAAACTTTTGGCCAACATCAGAGGTTAGACCACAGGCTGGGAGTCTCTCAAGCTTGTACTTGCCATAAGCAAGGGGGATAGTGTGAGGCAATGGGGATAATATGAGTCAAGGGAATAGTGTGAGTCAAGGGAATAGTGTGAGTCAAGGGAATAGTGTGAGACAAGGGGGATAATGTGAGTCCAGGGGATAGTGCGAGTCAAGGGAATAGTGTGAGGTAATGGGGATAATGTGAGTCCAGGGGATAGTGCGAGTCAAGGGGATAGTGTGAGGTAATGGGGATAATGTGAGTCCAGGGGATAGTGTGAGGCAATGGGAATAGTGTGAGACAATGGGGATGTGAGTCAAGGAAAAGCAAAAAATGTCTGGTACAATCATCACCATGCTGACTAAATACACTCCTTTACACCACCATGCTGACTAGCACATCCTCAACACTTCCCTCAACACTACCTGGCTGACTAGCACACACCTGGGGTGGTACTTATGAAGCAAAGGTAAGTCTTTGCCCTCGGGCAAAATGGGGAACTCGAGGGAAAGCGTCCTGTCTCCGAAGTTAAAAAGCGATGATGCGACCCCGCGGGGACTACTTCCTGTTGATTTAACCCCGGCCACCTTTTTCATCGCTTTCTAACTACGGTTCCATGTGTATAAAACAACACCTGCGGGGCTGCAACAGGGTTCTGTTGCGGGTGGATGAACCATGCAACTATAGACGAGCACAAGAGAAGCGAGACGGTGACGGGAAAATGGGGGTGTGGAGGGGGTAGACCTCTGTACAATAAAAGGCCGGACACGCACGGAAAACAGCTGAATTTACAGGAAATCAAACTAATGCATGTTGCACATCCAGCAGCCATTTCCTACCAAAACAAAACTGTGTGCATGAACCGTAATTCTCCAGTTGAGATTTTTTTTATTGGAGAACAATGTTCTAAGTGATGGTGGAGAGGTGGGGGGGGCTTCCTCCTCTTCCGTTATTAATGATTTACATGCACTAGAGTTTTTCTTCTCCTGCGTCCATTTTCAGTTTTCTGTCCTTTTATTCTTCCTTTTTCTCTTTCTCCTCCCTCCTCTTTCTGTTATAATTTCTACTCTTCCTCACTCAAGCGTTTTATTAGGATCTCCTTCCCTTCCCCTTTCTTTCTTTTATTTCCTCCTTCAGCGCTTTATTAATTCTTGGCTTTTCCTCCGTCTTTGCCACTCGTACCATACCTCCACCCCCTGTGTATCTGTGTGTGTGTGTGTGTGTGTGTGTCAGTGTGTTTCTGTCTCTAATCGCGTTCGTCTAATTAATAAGAACGCGGGACGAAAAATCGATGTTGAAAAGAAAGAAGAGGAGGCAAGCCGCTTGGATTGAAACTGGCCAGCAACTGGCACTGAAAACGCTCTACAAGATTTATGGCCATACTTGTGTGGCACTAAGAGAAAACTAAATATGGAGTCTGGTATCGACCTTTTAGATGGAATGACAAGACTAATGCAGCCATAGAGAAGCAGGGTGTGCATTGACCTGTTTAAGGATGTAACTGTGCATGGCGCCATCTCTCTCTTTCTCTCTCTCCCCCTCCCCCCACTTCTTGTTTCCAGTTACAGTAACTCACACCCGAGTTGGTATGGTCTGCTTGTCTCCTCCATTATTCTTAAGTTTATGGTGTTTTTCTTTAAATCAGACAAAAAGTCTTCAAAAGCAAGTTTTTTTTAATTAACGCCCATATCTGCAGGTCACATGAACAAGGGCGATTTGTTTTCACGGGACTCTGAGCTTGATGACTGTCAGCCTCTACATTCCTGACATTTTGTTGATAAAATTCCTGAAAGCGAGGCTCACACGACCTGCACTGAAGCCTGCTGCCACAGTGTCAATTGTTCAGGAGCCTCCCATGACCGGGTCAACAAAGGGCTGCAACTCGCAGAGCCCTCAACCTTGCGGCACTTTTATGCTCTTCGCGTGCCAGCCTCGTTCCGGATGAGTGACCACGAACCGTCGGCACACGACGCCGCGTGCTACCCGCTTAATGACAGCGCGTGCTGGGGCTCGCCGAGACCTTTTCACGCACGTGCACCACGTGAAGCTGTAGTCAGAGGCGCCTTCTTGTCCCGTACCATCGACACCAGACTCTAGCGCCACCTACACCTCTGCTCCTTTTTACCACCGTCACCAGCGTTACCATCACCATGGAAACGCCGCACTACACCACACTCTACATGAACATGGCGGAACGCTGTTGAGGACGACTTTCACAGAGTTTCACCCCACCCCTCACCTTCCCGTTCAACACGATCCCTTTCTACTCAAACGATCTCACGAGGGCCAGAAACATTTCCACGGGTCGCAGTGAGCTGCACAAGAAATTCTTGGCAACGGCACAGCTCCCCAAACTGTCTTTGATTCCATGGTATGGAGAGAAGCCGGGAGGTAGGTGTATGCAGGGAACGGGGTGGGAAGCAGTTATGAAAGCGTAAATACCTGTCGTAAGAACTACAAGGTTTCCTCCCAAAATAAACCGGCTCCGGATCCATTGTGTGTTCTTGGGCCTTCTCGGGAATTTTTTCGCTGCGATCTGATACCAGACAAGGATCGGTCTCCGGGCAGACGATGGGGTGCTAATGTGGCGGGACCATCGCTGCCAAGGACTCTAACTCGGCTA
Organism: Marisa cornuarietis; assembly: GCA_004794655.1. Lineage (NCBI taxonomy): Eukaryota > Metazoa > Mollusca > Gastropoda > Architaenioglossa > Ampullariidae > Marisa > Marisa cornuarietis. The sequence continues at coordinate 188,064 of SMMW01000534.1, forward strand.
CAGCCTGATGCCGATGTGTGCACGTGTTAATGCTGGTGGGCGTGTGTCAGATGAGTCAGCGAGTGAGTCCACGACTTTCGCAGGTCACTAAGTGATAATGTGCAAAATAGAAATATAAGGTGTAAATGTGTGTGAGTGTGTGTGTGTGTGTGTGAATAATTGTCCGCGAGTGCGGGGAGAGGGGTTTGTTGTTAAGTGGGTAGTCCCCCCTGCCCACATTTCAAAACTAGGGGCGTTTGTTACATGACAAAACCGCAGGTGTGCGAGGATTCGCCCCTCATATACAACTTCTCAACATCGCCGTGAACACACCGCAGCCTAAGTGAACAGAAATGACTCGCTACGCCGAGTAGTAATCATTTGTTCTCGGGCAATTCTCGTGCAGACACCAGCTTTCCGAAATGCACTAAACTAATCTCGACAACAGTTTCCCATCGTGCACGTGGCCAATCAAGATAACGGCTACCCTACACTCAGCCAACCTCGATTTATACAACATTTTCCCCCCATAATGCACTTTCTAATCTTGACAACGGGGGTTCCCCACTGCACGCCATGATGTAGACTAGTTTCCCACAAGCTTTGTTGACTCCAAGAATGTCACTGGTGTCTGTCCCTTGTCTTCACAATTTCTGGCCGGTGCCCCATGCAGAGCACCCATCACCCCTCGACACATTTAACTCTTATCATCTAGACCACGTCTCTTCTTAACTTTTTTTATATGTAGTGTGTTTTTTATACTTGTGTCCAGGTCTTGGCGATGTTACCGACAACATACCACACAGCATTTCAACACGATGTGGTTAACTGTCACATGACCTCCCCATGTGTGTGCTCCGTCAACAGAGCAAGATCAACCCTCAGCCACCCACCGACATCATCGGTTAAGACAAAATTTAAAAAATCTCAAGTTTAATCATTAGTAAGTGAAAATGATGTTTCATTGGTTGCCAGAAAACACACTGGGATTCTAATATAAAAAAATAAGATTCCAATAGTTAATTCGCAGCCCCTACACCCCTTAAGTGACTGCAGCTACAGATTGTAGACAGAAGGCAGCGACCAGAAATAGTCCCTCCCTCCCATTTCAGCCGTTTTCAGCGGGCACACAATCATCTTTAAATGGGAATGGCAAGCTGGGACACATCATCAGGAAGACTTGTCCAAACCAAAATCAATAAAAGTTTGGAAATTAAGCACGATGTGTGGACTTAACGGGAGCTCAGTTGGCGGCTGAGTTAACTTCTTATCAGTGGACTTGACATGGACTGTCGGCCCTTAGTCCAAGTGCAGTCGACAAGGTTCCCTGTGTCCGGCGCATGTCGACTAACCTGTCCTGACACACGGTGGCGATGAGGGATAACATCAGTGTGGATGTTGAGGTGTCAGTGTGCTATCGCATCTACCCGGCAATAAATCTGCAGTTAAAAATAAACCTGCAGGCAGTGCAGTTAACCCACAAGGCTTCAAACCAGTCAAGATACAGGGATAATGGCGATTACATTTACCACCGGGCCATCGTCAGTGCCTCCCTTCCAAGGGAGCAGAGTGCAAAACAAGGGGCAACTACTCTGTCGATCTCGCAGTTTAAAAGCAGAAGCAGCAAAAGGAGGACCAGTGGGAGGAGAAAATGTAACAAAGAAATGTGTGCACCTTGCTTTCAAAGATTCCATTAAGTGAAAGAATCGATGCTCATACCGCCGCTCTCGAATATTTTTAATGTAATCTTTTAATGTAATCTTTTAATGTAATCTTTTTACGCAATCATTTTACTGTGTATTATTACTGTAATCCTTTTATTGAGATTATTTAATACTAATAACTTTTTGTTGTAATTTATATATCGCTTTCTTCTTTTACTGTTGTGTTTTTCCTGTGTGGTTGAAAATGCATCACGTGTTTGTGTCCACCTCTCAAACGCCTCGTTCCTGACCTTTGACCTGGAGGAAGCTGCCTCACAGCAATGTATCTGACTTGTAAGGACACAGCTCCTCTCTGTGCTTAACGTTTAATCCTTACTGGAAACATTCTTTTCTATTCTTAGAGAAAAAGAACTTTATCAGCACAATATCAATCAGCTTGTATCCGCCGATTCTCGGTTCTTCTCTCCTTTCAAAGCCAATTAAAAAACATTGCTCGCCCTCCTTTTATCCACCCACAAATCGCAACCCCGTACTTAATCACCATTGCACTTTTTTGCCTCTCTTATCTCATTGGGCTCTCAGTTTTCTTTCACATCGTTTTCTGTTTCATTTCTTTTATCCGAGTTCGGTTTGTGGATAAGGAAAGGAGATAGGTTTTTAAGGATTTCTAATGCCTCTTTTTTTGCTCAAAAGAAAAAAACTTGTCTAAGTAATCGAAGTTCATCCTATGAAGTCCTTGGCAACATTTCTGATGCATGTTTCTTTGACAAGACTTAAAAATGGAGGCTTTTCGAGTTGAAGATAAAAGATGCATGGCCTTAGGCATGCGTGAGTGAAAAGGCGGATGAGGATGGGAGTAGGAGTCATCTCCCCCTTAAAAGAAAGGCCGCTCGGCTAAAGCAAACAGTTTTTATTGGACGTTTCCATTTCGTTTTCCTCCCTTCCCCAGTCTTAGTGCCAGAAAAGAAGTTTCTAGAATAATATATTCTTTCTTGCAGTCCCTACCTCCTAAGCTTTCTTTTTTCTCCTCTTTTTTTTCAATTTTGTTTTTTTTTTCTTTTTATTAGCTTCCTTTCGTTCTGTTTTCTTTTCTTCTTTCATGTTCACAAAGATTTCCAACACATTGGAAAGCTTCTAATCTGGATTGTAGGAAGAAATAATAAGTATTTAAATCCCTTCCTCGTTGCCTCTCAATAGCCAGTGTGTCCCATTAACATAATCATAAACCACTGAAACGCATGCTGAATGCGTATAACGCACATCATGTGCTTTGTTCTTTATTAGAGTATTTTGAAGTCGACACCTGTGTTTATGATTGTCTTCTATTTTGACAGTTGAATAGAGTGGTTTCTGGAATCCCAGCACTGCAGAACTATTTCCGTTGATGTGCAAATGCGCGTGCAAGTAGGAAGTGAGAAGAGAACTCGTATTGCGAGGCTCTCATCCTCATTTTTTCCCCAGCGGCGATCATGTCTCATGGTTTGGTTTGGCACTGCTCTACCCTAAACATCTTCTGTCCACGCAGTTAGGGATGGAAGTTGGGGACTGGGTCTTTATTACGACTCAACTCCACTGAGGTCAGCACCTCCAGGCATGTAGCACGGACATTGCAATGATGAGAATCATAAATACATAGAAAAGCCTTAGTCTCTTGTTAATGAAAACCTGCAGTTTGCGTTGTTCATGTTTAGAATAGTCCTTCTGGTGTCTACTATTCTCTCCCTGGTGTTTAGAAAAGTCCGATTGCTCGCAGGTTTGCTGTCAGGAAGGCTGGTTCCCTGTCTCTTGGCCGCCTGCCGCACCATCAACTCATTAGGAATGCATCCCTGAATTTTATTGTTCTTCTTGCAAAATTTGTCATATATAAGTGTAGATTCCATAATAATTATCCCGCAGATGTTTCTGCCTCTTCTATAATCTCAGCTGATTGTTGACCAAGAATGGCCTTCATAACTGAGAAGCAGCGTGCATTTCAGTCCTACTAGCTTGACATGCTTGACATAACTACAGTTTTATTGTAGGCCTTTAGCTCTCCATCCACCTCCTTTCATCTTACATTTATTGGCTGGATGCCTGTATTTGTGTATAACTCGGTTAGTGGCGTGTCGAGTCGGTTCTTGCTTTTTGTGTACCTTGTGAATGTTTGAAGCCGATTTCATTTTTCTTAGCATCTAAAGTTTTTTTCTGGTCACCTTGTCCGACTTTCATTTTCTTGTGGTAAATCAAACAATCCACGGAGTGCACGCAGCTAAAACTTGTGAGCGGCACTTGACATATCTTGTGGCTATAGTTAGAAAGCATAGTTAATGTTATCCCAAGCATAGCTATGGATAAGAAACAAGAGACCTTTAACCTGAAACAGAAGATCGGTTGAGCCGAACACTCGAGCTTCACTGCTCTGTTGTAACCAACTCAAACACTCTCCCCATCCTAAGAGTTTGGGGGGAAGTTCTCTCAGCAGCAAGCAGTTCACACCAGATCAGTGGCAGTTCTTCACATCAATAGTCTTTATGTCAATGGCGGGGTTACAGCGGACAACTAAGGGACCGAAAAAAAAGCACCTTCGTGTCCCAAACCTTTCTCCTTCCGCTTTTAGAACTATAATCATGTTTGCGAACCACTTCATCTTGGAAGCACGTTGGCCTTCCCCTCTGCAATGACCACCTTTCTTCCCCGTGGACGCCTACCCCATTCTGTCGACTTCCACTGTGTTTTTGGGTCATGACACTCACCAGCTGTGACCATGAGGAGTCCACAAGGAGTCTCGGGCTACCCAGTGTCCGACATTATCTGTGTCCCAGCAGGACGATGGCTGGAAAAACTGCCAACAGGCCGCAGCCCTCACAAGCGACGACTCCAGCGGGAAAACCGCCTGCAGGCAGCCGTGAGGCCGACAGGGTGCTCCATTCAAAGATGCCAGATCGCCATCTTCCGTTTCCCCAGGCTACCCTCCCTTCTTCGTCGACAATGTTTCTTCGATGTAACATCTGCCATGTATTAGTTTTACAACGACAGCGACTGGCGGAGTTTTCCTGGCCGTGGTAGTAGGGCAGAGAAGACTTTGGTGTCTTGCTGCAGCAACTCATGGTAACAGTGTTGAGGACAGCCACGCAAGAGATAACACTTTTCTCACTAAATACATTTAAGGCACAAAAGTGTTTAAAATTATAAATGTGTTATGGAACTTGGCCGTGAATTTCGACCACTGTCACACTATGTGTTTAGTTCCAGTTCTATGTCTACATCATCGCTGGATACGCGAGAATCGAAAAATATCCTGTAAATGGAGAGACAGTCTTCACCGAGTTAAAGATCTTTATCTCACAGAACCACGCACACACGCGTGAACACACACACACACACACACACACACACACACACACACACACACTCTCTCTTTTTGTCATTATCTTCAAAAACATTGAACTGGTAGTCGTAATACATCTTTTCCAAAAACGGTTATGCCTCCCCTCCCTTCTATATTTTGTGTGTGTGTGTGTGTGTGTGTGTGTGTGTGTGTGTGTGTGTGGAAAAGTGCTTATTAAGTCCTTTTTCCACAAAGCTTGTCATAAGCTGTGGGCAGTTCCATCCAGATGGCGTTCTTATATCTGCTCTTTGATCCTCTCACACAAGGAAAAACTCAATTCAAAACTGATTACATTCCCCTCTTGTCTACAGTGCTAATTCTCTACAAGAAATTTCAAAGTTTTTCGTCTGTTAACACTGCATGCAAGAAAATGCCGGTTCAATATTGACGAATAGTTGTGATGTGCGTGGACATTCAAACTTGTTTCGATCACTGCAATCCGTGGAGGCTAGAGAACAGCCTTCAATGATCCACACAAGCTCCCTCTGAGTGAGCTTCGAAAACTGAGAAGCACAGGTGCTCAGTGGAAACTTTCTCTCAGATACGATGCCATAGAGACGGGCCAGTGGAGGTGATCATCACTATAGAGGAAGTCGACAGGCAGTGATCATCAGATCATCATGAACTCGCGACAGAGAGACGATGGACCACAAAGATCAGCTCCTTCCCCTGGCCATTGGTGCTGGAGATGATCACCATGGAGACTGTGGCCAGGCCGCATGCTTGGCCATTAACCGCTCTGGTGTCTTCATTATATCTTCTCTCGTCTTGTGGTATCATCCTCTCGGACATCTTCACTCAAGGCTGTCACTGAGTCTTTAGTGCTGTAAGCTTCTTAACTTTATCTACCTGGTGATCCGGTCGTGCCTTGCTGAATCGATTTTCACAAATAATAAGGTTGGAGTTGTTATGGTCCCATCATTTGATTTCGTTTCAGGGTGAAACCTTTGGAAGTGATAGCTGTTCGAAAGGCTGGCTTCGAGGTGGGGTGGAGGCTATCCTGTACTTTTATTACCTTCTTTCTTCGTTCTCTCTTCATCCACATTACAAAACCGTCATTAGACTGATGCACTTTTCTATCAAACAAACCATACATCCTACCAGCCATCCAGCCAGCCAGTCAATTATATCTGTCATACCTTAAACATTCTTGCAAAATAGCCCGCAGGTAAAGGAGATAAGCGACAGCGCAACCCGCCAACATCACGTGGTATACGCACAGAATAAACATGTTTATCGTATGTAAGCACAAAGCCCCGTGCTAACTGCTTGCTAGCACACGGTTACAGGTAATGAGTTGCCTGAGGTGGCTCTTCTCACTCTCAGTATCGGCACAAAAAAGCTCCATTCCATCAGCAAGCTTGATGTCAGATTCAGTCCGCTATCTTGAACATACCTGTTAGCATACGGACACATTACAAATTGATTTCCCGAATAAAGTAGTTTTCGCTCCAGCAACACTATTCCATCATTTCCTCGGCATCATCTTTTTTTCAATCACGGATTCTTTTTTCAAAAAAAAAAAAACAACAAGTATTAAAAAGTACGTTGACGCCAACTGCGCGCGGTGGTGGAATATCCACACTGGGAAATAAGGGAAACTATTTGTCTGGCAGGTTCGATGAATATTCATCAAGCTGTTGTTTCCAAACAAAAAGGAAGTGACCTCCGAGGGGTGCGGTGCCGTGAAACCTGCGGAAGCCATCAGGTTTTGGCGCAGCACAACATGCAATGGACATTGCGTCAACCACGGTTGGGTGAATAATATCCCGACACTACTAGGGAACCAGTTAAAGGGGCATAATCCTTTCTCGTCATCGTCTGGAAACGTGCGGCCACTGCGGTCTCATCTACGTGGTCAATACTTCGTCTCTTCTTCAGATTAGTGGGGAGCTGGGAAAAGAAAGCCTGCCCGAAGCAGGTTGCCTCAAGGGAGACGATGACAATAACTAACCTACCATCAAACGTTTGGTACGAAGCAAGGGGCAGATCACCCACAATTCACATCATAACCAAACATTTCGCAACAAATAATAGCGCCGTTACCATAAATATGCAAATATGCTGTAACTTCATCAGACGAGGCCCAGCATCAATCCAAGAAGACAGAGTGTACTAATATGAGACTTATCAGTGGCACAGGCGGCTGAAACCCACTTGTCTCCCCTCGCTGGTGTGACGTCAGCACAGTGAATCCCAAGTTAGCGGTGGTTCCTGGACGGACCGAAAATATAGCCGCTGCCCTAATCAGGGGAAGACACTTTGCCAGTTAGACCTTAAACGGATAGTAGAACGTAAAACTAAATTCCTGAAAATGAAAGCGCTGTCCTCTTGTGGCCGCCTGCGATAAGTTGGAAGTAGGGGCAGCAACTCATCTTATTTTATCCTCTCACTCCTCCGCCCCCTCCCTCAAGTGGTTCATCCTTCGGTAAAGTGTGAACGAGTCGCATGGGAATAGTTACGGACCATTTCTGTCATGCGCGGGCTGTCGTAAGTGAGGTTATGAATGAGTGCATTGGGAGAGGGGTTAGAGGCGAATTTTCTTTACAAGAGTTTCTGGATAGCAAAAGACGGGTCAGATGATGGCGTTTTTGATAAACGAGCGAAAAATGCTTGGGAGAACTTGCATCTAAATCGTCAAGTGCCTTGAATTTTACTTTTTTATCTGCTCTTTCATTGATCTTCAAAAACCTTAAATGACTACAGGGTGCAATTATTTTGTTTTATAATCATTGGATGAAGCTCGCTGCAAGATACTCCCCCCTACCTCCTTCAGGCCGAATACTTGTTACAAGTATGTTCTCGGGATGCACACCTAACAATGTGAATATAAACAGATAAAGGTCCAGACTGTGACGTCACGGTTGTACTCAGATACGCCTACTTGACTCGTGCTTCCATCTCCCTCACTGGCTGACAACAGAAACCTATTTTATGTAAAACCGTCTCGCTCTGTCTTGGGAAGCATGTGTCTCGAGAACAAAAGAGGGGGGTATTCACCCGTTTGGGGAAATAGTATCTTGCACTCAGCTTTAACCATTTATTACAAAACAGAGTTGCAGCCCACTACTTCTTTATCACAACCATAACTTTTTTGCATGGAGTTACTTTTAAAATCGATCATGAAACTGCCACTTTAAATTTATTCCTTTGAATGTGGCAATAACTATTATCACAATAGTAATTATTAGAGTCCGTCTTATGCACAACACATTAACACAATCATTACAACACAAGATCTGGTGTAGCGGCTCTTTGAGTTCAATAATGATGACAACATAAGATGTTTTGCTGTGTCCTCTTAAGCAAACTTGCCATTACCATGGTTGCCAATCGATGATGCAGCAAGTGGAAGGGGTTTGTGACAGAATCCAAGACAAATTATTACCTAATCTGAGGCACACTGATGAAAACAACATCCGCAGCCCTTCACAGTGATGCTACCTCCAGCAGTGACCGCGCTGGCGGCCAGTGTAATGATGTGTAGAGACACTAGTGCAGCCTCCACTCTTTGGTCAAAATGTCGTGTGTGCTGGTGGTGCTTGGCACCCCCTCCCTCCTAGTCTTGTGTTCCCATGAAGCATTGCTGCACAAACAACTACTCCTAATGCCTGTTTAACTCCCTCGCTAAGCAGAAATCGGAATACAGATGCATCATTAGACAAACTGGCTCAGTGGAACTGCATGTTTGTCAATAAAATTATTTGCTTCTCGTACGCCTGGAAGATTCTGCCGGGGAAAATCGCTCAAAGCCAGAATAGCGCGCATCGACACTGTGTTCCACAGTACAAGCGATCTTCCTGTCGTCTACTCTTGAACATGGACCTTACCTTTGAACATTCATTTTAATGAAAGAATATAAAATTAATTATCCAAGTTAAGGTTAGCCGGTGCATATCCTTGCAAACAAAACAATGCCAAGAACGCAGCATCCCTTGCTGCGGATAAATACGACTGCTTTACTGCGCATGCGTTCACCTTGAGGGAGTATCACTGAAGGAAACAGACAAACGACAGCGAGGGGAACACCAGACAGTCCAAGCTCTCGCTCACCGAGGAAGCTGAGGAGTCGAGGGTGTTCCCTCCTTGAGACTAAGGATGACTAATGGATCGGCCCCTCGGCTCGCAATGGCGATAATGAAAGACAATCAGAAGACACCGCTCTCACATCGGAGCACGCGGCTCTACACCCACGTAAGTAATTAGATACAGCGGCCGCTAACAAAGAGAAAGCTCGCCCTCCCTCCACACCACTCTCCACCACACTGTCTCTCGCTAGAGAGCTTTTTTTGCGAGAGAACAGTAAAGAATATTCCTTTTATTCTTGAAGCTCTTCCCTGCGCTAATGACATAATAGATCGCAGACGGACATCTTGGTACGATATTCTTATAGAATAACGCGGAGTCTATAAGAAATTATTTTTTACCTACTCGAAAATCGAAAGCAGCAGGTCATTTAATGTGCAGAAGCGGTAAAAAAAGAAATAACGAAAAAGAAAAATCGACCACATCGTTTTTTTGGCGATGAGCTGAGAGTGAAAAAATACTTACGTGTTGGAAGTCTAGCCACAAAGTAAGAGATAGGGGGGATTGGTGTTTTACACAAAGTCAGCAACTAAGGCTATGTCAAGGCAAGACAGTCAGCCCTGTAATCATATGGAACATGCAGAGAAAGAAGAGCGGTGCCGAGACGAGAGCTGAACCCAGGACAACAAATCCTCGTTGTATTGGTGACATGTTTACCACTGCGCCACCGGGCGGCCCTAGCAATGAAGTGAACACAAATCATTGTGTGTGTGGACCAAGAGACAAGCATCCATAGAAGAACAGGCTGGATAATCTAACTGATGAACAAGAGAAGAAGTCCCAAGTTGGCAGTGCAGTGTCACCTCCCAGACTAAGGTAAGAAGCAGGATATTCAACTCCTGATCATCAGCCACAGAGATCCTGCCAGTGGACACGCACTGTAATCCTACCTATGACCCTGTCTAACTAATCCCCCGAAGAGTATATTTAAGCCTTGTATCATCCCATTTCACAATACGCACAAATAATGTTGCAAAAAGTACATCAAAGTTTATTCGAAAAGCCTCATTCAAACAAAAGAAATAAAAGTTGTGAAAACTTAAAGAAACCCAAAAACGAAAAACTGCAACTGGGTTGAATGTAGCTGAAATGTCATGGAGTGCACGAATTGCTCAGGACAGAAAAAACAGCCAAAGATCCGCCGTCTTGCTGCAAAGAGGAGACCACTCGCTCCACTGGACAGCAAAACCAGAGCAGGAATCGATTTGGTATGTCACAGACCTCGCCTCCTACAACTCGCAACCTTCATTTGAAGTTTTCACTTCCGCGCTGGTTGGTGCATTAGCCAATATGGAGATTGCAGCTGACAAATAGAAATATACAGTGAGGGAGTGCCGGATACGCCAGTCAGCCATGACATGGCTTGATGGGCATGTTAAGAAGAAAATGAGATGCTAGCCTGATGCTGCCGTCTCACTTATCTGCCCCTTCCTCCCCCTTCTCCTGCTTCTTCTCTCTCACCCTCTTCCTTCTTCTTTCTATCACGCGAGCGAAAGAACCTTAAAGAAACCGCTTAGTACTGGCAATACGCCAAAGCATGTGTCTTTCTTACAGTAAATGACTGTAAAGGCACGTGCACCGACAATATTTTTGTTTTGATGACGAGATCGTAGTATCACAGCTCTGCGACTGTCGGTAGACTCTCAACACTGACTCAAACAACAGGATTTAATCAACACGAAGACTTGTGACCGTTCAGTATAATGAGATCAGGTATCGCCTGTGTTGTATGTTGTTGACCCGGAAATGGTTCCCCCGGACGTACTATTGGCCGCCATGCACGTGGCTCGTCATTGCCCTGGCGCCTACGTCACTTCTGGCGTCACAAGAGGCGCCATATTGAACGGAAGTTGCAGCCTGGGGCGACACGGGACGGAATGTAAGACAAAAACAACAAGAAACCCGTCTGCCGACATTGTGTGCGTGACTAGAGAGTGTGTGATCGTTAAAGGGAAAAGCAAGTCAAAGGATGAGTTGGGCTTCAGTGATTGGTGCTGACGCTGTCAATCATGTCCGAGCGAAGTCTAAAATGTCTGCTAGCAAAATGATTGTTTGCTTACAACTGCCTCTAAAACACAGAATTGGGTGGTTGAAGTAGGCCGCCATGTTGTGTTGTCACGTGCTGCTCTAAACCGTCCGTAACTTGCTTTGTCTGTACGAGCAGTAGAATTGTTAAAGATATTCAAACATAAATGAAGGCGCATGTACCCTGCTTTTTCAAAAGGGAGGACTCAGCCATGTCTGTTTTATATTTCTCATTATAAAGCCTTTCCACAGATTGCAAACTTTCTATGATTCTCGCAAATTACAAGCTATAAATCATGTTCACACTTGTGAACAGTATCGAAGAAACACAGTTTTTGTCAAATGAGTCCGCCAAAGTCACAAATCAGAGTCAGTCTTCTTTCGTAAAGGAGTTCGCAGATATGGCGGCATTCATAGTCGGTCCGACTTCATGTTTTATGTATATATGCGATTGTCTTGGAACCCAAAATTTTGATGAGACACGATTACATGCTTCAGAATGTCAGGATGTCATTCAAGCCGAAGTTACAACTCGACTTGCTTTTCCCTTTACAGGTCAAACTGTAGAGTGAGATTTATGGCGCCCATGATCTCCGTCTTAGAAACTTCTGCTGCAGTGCAGACACTAGTTCCAGTGGTCTTTATTTCTCGTGTAGTCTACCTTTAGGTTATTTATTTGTTTTGAGAAGCATAGTTCACATTATTATTATTTTAAATGTTAAGTATACGGGATACACTGCTGGAGTCGACAACACACTCTAGCATTCGATCGCTTCATGGACCTACCTGTTATGAACATGTGTTATCACCCCTGAACGTCGAAGTAACGAGGTTGTCGCCCTTGATTGAATAGCGATTATGACCCCTGGTTTGAATGTGTATAGGGGGCGTTGTTTAGAAATTGGAAGAAGAAGCAGACGTGAGAGTCTAGGAGAAAGAGGAATTTGGTACAGAGGTTGGAATTAATAGTACTGTGTGGATTAATATTAACTGTGTGAAGAAATAGCAACTGTGTGGATAAATAGTAACTGTGTGGATACATATTAACGGTGTAAAGAAATATTAACTGTATGGAGAAAGAGTAACTGTGTGGAGAAATATTAACTGTGTGGTTCCTCGATTTACTAATTTTCTCAACTGCTGTGTGATCTCTTGAGAAGATCGTAGAACTGTGTGGATTTACCTACTGTGGAATTTTTATTGACTTGATCATTTGTCTGCCGTTAGACTGTCGGAGTTATTTGGTGAATGTAGGCTGTCCGTATGATCAACGCCAGAGAGCAAGACTGAAAGAGTGGAACTGTTTGCCGTGTCGACTCCTTTTCCCCCCCAACAACAGAAGAAGAGAGAACTTGAAGGACTTTAATATAAACTGCTTGGATATATTTGTTTCGGTGCAAACTCAGTGTAGAATATTTGTGCTGAAGTTTTCTGTTGTTATTTAGTAAAGTATATATTTACGTTCACCCGATTAATAGAAACGTTCGAGCCCATGTGCAGGTCTTTGTACTTTGTTGTGTGAAAGGACACGTGAAGAAGGCTGTGAGGTCAGTGTGTGTTGTATGTGACCTGTCCACACTTTCCGTGCGTTCTTGACACGGTAACACAGTAGGCAAAACATTTTCTGTTGGTCAAGGATACTGCGGGGAAAAAAACCTCCACAACTGATTCTCTCTACCGTACAACTGAAACTATTTTGTAGACATGTCAAGCTCAGGTCACTCTATAATGTGACCATCTCTGCCACATCAAGCCATCGACAAGTTTTGTATATCTCGAGGAAATCTCGGGAAATATGCATGCTGTGCGTATCTTGGACAAAATCTGGAGTTGTATATAAACATTATAGGCGCTAAACGTATCTCAGAATGATCTCTACGTAAACAAATGCATATCTGGCACACCTTTCGAAGTGCTTTTGCGTGGAAACACCTGTTTGTCGAGCTATCCTTATTACTTCTGAGCCGGGTGGTGTGATGGGAGAAGTTACCTGGGCAATACACGCAGGTGAAAAAAGTGCGTTGAAGTAGCTGTTGCACGTTCACCCAACTGCAGCAACTGCCTGAGGAAAGAAGCTACCACCTCGGCACCTTGAGTAATAAATCCGAGCAGTAACGAGGGTCGGTGTGACAGGGAGCCTGGCAGACACGCGCTCTTCAATTAACGTAAGCGTTAAGACGCCAACAGGGACTTCACCCACACAGAGCCCCAGTCAATCAGCAGTCAATCAAACACCTCAACAATGTTAATGATAACACTTCCAGAAAATGGTTTAGTGCTGAAACACAGGTAAGAGCAGATTTTAAGGTAAAGAATCTAACAAAGTATTTTGCAGACATTTAAAGGAGACGCGTGGTGTACAATAGCTACAGTCAAACAACCAGGTGCACCGTTATCTCAGCGACTACAAGAGTTCGATACAGGTAACATCGATTGGGCGCAGATTTGGGGCACTAACTGGGATACAGTTGCCTCTTGTGTCTCCATAGCTGCTTACTGTTGGTACACACAAACAGAAGCCCGCGTGACTGAGAAGAAAGGTCGAAGGTTAAACTGGTCACGTGGCAACAAAATCCACTAAGTGTGCATGTGAGTGCGCACGTGCAATTTCGTAAACAAAGAGGCGTAGGTCACTACCTGTCACTCAGACTACTGCGGTTGTGAGTTTACAGACTCGGCTGCTTTGATGTGATAAAGTCTTAGTTATGCCTCGGCGTAAAACACAAACTACCTCCACTTCTCCTCCGCTTGTGAAAACACATTTAGCCCTCGTTGAGAAAGGCAGCATCATGGAAGGCACACTTTAAGTGGCAGCTACAACAGCTTTGTTCATCGCCTCACACAGAAGTATTTACAGACATCGCGGAAAAGACGAAACACGGGCCCACAAGGCAAAGGGCAACGACAAGCAATACATCAGCCAAACTTTCAGACGATGCTACAAACAAACAATGAAGGTGTTTTAAGCAAAGTACTCGAGTTTGTCTTCGCAAGGTGATGAAGATACAAGCCATGTCTTCGTGTGTAAACTCATTTCCAGAAAGAGGTTTTTCGTTTATTGCTTTCATTTTTTATTTATTATTTTAGCATTTTAACTGCGGTGTTATCAGATGAGAGTAAATGTTCCAGTGAGGTTTGGGAGTATCACATAGAACTGCATTGATCAATGTCAGAGTTTTCTTTAATGCAGCTATCAACGAATAAAAATGTCATGATTTATATGTTAATATTAATTACTATGTCTAAAATAAGGCCAGATATTTGGATAACGGGTTTATTCTAACAGATATAATGTGCTAATCACAAACAATGCCTTACACAGATATAGTGTGATAATCATAATCAGTAGCTAGTTCTCACTTTCCATCTCTCTCTTGCTCTCTCTTTTTCTTGTTCTCTCTCTTCCCCACTCTTTCTCTCTCGCTCCTTTTCTTCCTCTCTCAGCCTCCCTCTCGCGATCTTCTAGAAGCCGAAGCAAGTGTAACTAGAGAAACTGTATTCCATGTCACGCATAGAGGTAATGCAATAACTGCAATGTGTAATGTTGTAACTGTAATGTGCAGGATGAAACTGAAACCTCAAACATTTGAGACGAATGGCCGCAAGCGGTGAACTGGGGGGTGGCGGGGGTAGGGAGTGAGTTAACAACTCAGTGGACATCAGTGGCCCGAGCAAGTGTCAACTGAACGGCACTCACCCCTCGCCACCGGCTTTCAGCGACGACGGCATCATTTCTAAAATATTTAAACCTCACAGGCCGCTGTCCTTGACTTTCGGCGAAAATTATTCAAAACCAAGGATAAGCCGAGTTCTCAATTCCACTTCGGTGAAAGAAAGGCGGTGCCAGTGACTTCCCTTGTTACAAATCACAGGCATTTAACGAGCAGCTGGCAACCGACCTGACGGGACTGTCGGCAGAACTGAAAACCTACCAACAGAATAAGACTCCTCCTTTCTTACCTTCCCGCTAAACAATAAACTTAAGTCTAGGCTTCGCTCTTTTTTCTTGTGATTCCCACTCATTGGAACTCCTTGCCCCTCTACCTTCGTGTTGTGTTTTCATTTTCTTTTTCCATATCAGACTTAGAAACATCTTTTCTGCGACAGTGTGCACCTTCTGAGCTCATGAATTGTAGCATTCTTTAAAACCATGTAGACTGCAGTATAAATAATACTAATAAAGATAACAGACTAGTTTTTTTCTGTTAACACTCAACAGGCGTCGTTATTTTATTCATTCGCTCATCTGTTCAGTCATTCCGTGACGATCATCCTAACACCAGGAATAGCCTGCTCTCAAACAGCCTCAAACAGGGAATGGGCAATGTGTTTATGCAAACTGACAACCGTTAGACTGGCTTGGTTACTGCAGGCGAGCTGTGGTTTATCACAGTGCAGACAGACTATTGGCAGCAAGCGGCAATCTTTAGCCCTGCAAGCTGAATGGCTGGAGGGTGAATTATACTGGAGTCTTTAGAATCGTCCACAGGGTGCTGATAGTCAATAAGAACGGAAGTGAAGGAACGATCAAAAGTAAACATAGCCTTTTTATAAACATAAACAAAATCGATTCCTGTTAAAGATTTCGTCTGACTGTCAGACTTGCGGCAATCAAGAGACGAAGACTCAGTAAAGCTCGGACATCATCCAAAGGCCGGTCCTTGCTGTAAGGGTAAAGTCGTAACATGTACTGGCAGGCTTGGAAGCACACTCACAAATCTAGGATTGAAACCGAGGTTTAAAAAAAAACTCATATTTTTGTCAACAGGACGCCGATGGAATTTTGCAAACATAAAACGGATCAGGTCTTCTAAAAACCTTACTTAAATGGACACGAATGAAAAGCGGTTAGGGCTACTGGGATGCCGTATAAAATGGTTTTAGAACTGATATTTTAAAATCTTTTTAAGTTACACTCCAGGCAGTGTAGTATAGAGTTCAGTCGTTTTACCTATGAACCGTTGGCTGGCCTCACAGGGATGGCGGGGGGATAAAGTGCACGCCCCGCCCCGTCCTCTACCATCTGAACGCCGGTAATACGGTAATGACCACCCCGGGTACTTGACTAGCTGCAGCCAAGACTCACCGCCCACCGCTAAAGATGCTGCTGGCAGCCGACCCCTTGTTTCAGACAGTAGGAGCTACTACAACAGTTAGGAACAACTTTAGACCATTTCCAGAAAAGCAGAATTATAAAGAGAGACAAAGTCTCGCCAATTTAAAAACCAGGATCAACCACACTTATATCCTGTTTATCCTCCCCTTTGTCTCTTAACCTAATTGTTTCTTAGCCTCTTATGCTTATCCTCTTGACTTCTGCAGTCACATCAACGGCCTATGGGTAAGCCTTGAGTGTGACCACAAATACTGGCACCAAAGTGATATCACGTGTTCATTCCTCTGGTGCCACAGCCACAACTAAACAGTTCTGAACACATGACAGTTCTGTCATAGAAATAAATAAATCGTGTAAACAACGGTGCTTACAGCTCAAACTATTGCGCAGACATCCTGTAAAAAACAAATGCATTAATATTTTTCATCAAAGCCGTGCAAAGAAAATCTTCTGTGAATAAAATTTTATAACATATACACGTACGTGTAGACTCTTTTCATGACACACACACACACACACACAAACACACACACACACACATACAAAACAACAAGAAGACATACATACACACACATATAAAATATATTATATACAAACGCATGCGCGCGCGCCAAAACAAATTTCGGACTGACTCACTCACTCACTGTCCTCCTGACTTATTCACTTACTCACTCGCTTACGCGGTGATAATGAACAGATAAATTCGACTGGCATGCCCCGCGCAGACGACTGTAGCAAGTGTGGGCAACGTGCAGTGAATGTATCTGGAGATCGCCTTCAGCAGGCGGCGGCGATAAAAAGCGCTCAGGGGACTCAACTCCAGTGGCGTGGTGGCTTGCTCTTCCAAAGTCTGGCCTGCCGAGGGCCCGCTAATGGTTACCTGGACAACCAGAGAGACTCCAGCGCTGGAGAGCAGAGTGCCAGAAAGTGGATCATCAGTACTATTTCCATGTCCCGCAGCAGCCACGGCCAGCAGACGATGGAAATAGACCCCCTTTATCAGCTGTTCTCCGGTGAATTCCTCTCCGATAAAGACTGAAGTCTTCTTTGTTACTCCAGCCTAAGCCACCCACCCAGACACCCACCCAGACTCCACCCAGACACCTACCCCCGCTCTAATGACACCCATCGGCTAGGAGAAGTCTTAAAGACTTTGTTTTAAACAGAAATAAAGAGTCGTTAGAACCGAATACCCTCCCCCCCCCTGTGTCATGTGACCGGTGATAGATGTCATGTCACAACCTCTCACATCAACATCGTATCTCCAGGGTTAGGGTTAGTGTCATCAGTGATGATGAGTGTCATCAGACATTCAAGTGAAACCTCTCTTATGACTTATAATCTCGTCAATATACCTGTCGACAATTCGTTTCTCTTGTGACTATATTACAAATATAAATTGTATTTCAGCATGACACATATAAATGTTTGTAGTAGTCGTAACAAAGCAAAATAATATCAATTCGTATCAAGTGATTACACTTAAAATGTTTGTAATGTCAGTAATAATGGCTCCAGCTGTCTACTTACTACCATCAAGTGGGTGAGAATGGTTTGATACCACAGTTACATCAGCAAAACATGTTTCAATCATCTACTTGCTACTTCAGTCAATGATGCTGAATTCAGTCGTCTACCTAGCAAAGTCTCTTAATGACACTTGGTTTTGTCGAGTCATTATCAGTAAATAGAGCACCCTTTCATCTTTATCATGAGCCCATTTTATAATTGACTATCGCTATCAGTTTGAATTGTCAGGTCTGAAAGTAGCTTCCTACTTTCTCGCAATCTCTTCTCTTTGATCTCAAGATCCGTATTTGATGAGCCGGCATGAAGCTGCACCTGGGAGAACTTACACAACCATCTCTTTCACTACCTGTCAGTCCCAGTAGCCGCTCTTACCTCCATCCCCCCCCCCCCCGTTTTCTGGCGCAAATCATCTTTAAGTGCCGGATGATATCGTCCCGACTGAAAAGCAAAACTGTGAGCGCGTGGGTTGGCGGTGGGACAGGGGAGGAAACTCGCGCAAATGCGAGGCTTTCTCTCCCTTACCCTCAAGCAAGAAGAATGAAGGCAGTTACCGGCTGCCATCAATCTAAGCGAACAAACTGCGCAATCTGCAGGCGCAAAATCATGCCCCCCCTCCTCAACTCATAATCCCCTCCACGCCCTTCTAACGTTTCATTTCTGCATCACGTATCCGCCTCCCAACACCCCGGTAAACCTTCTCCTGTCAAAACACTTTGCATTAGTCCCAGGAATTTTTTCTTTTGCCCCAAACTGCAGCCGATGAGGACTGTGGTCGGTGTTGAATACACCTGTCAGCCGCTACAGCTGGTGGTTATCCTGGGCTGTCCTGGATACACCTGCCGAACTATGTTTTTGTGATTCTTGATCACGTCAGGTGCATCTCCGACACGTTTGTCAAATCAAATAGTTTTTCCTCTTGCTCAGAAAAAAACATCAGAAGAGAAAAACAACACACAACGGCGTTTTGTACTACCTTAGTGTACCTCCTTTCCTTCTGAGAATAATGACGAAGGATGTTTATGAGTTGAGATAGTCCAAGACAAGGGTCGAAAGGCAGAATAATCAAACCCCATTCTACATACTAATCGTGAAAGGACACAACACCGCTTCCTGGCACAGACTTGCTTTCCGCCATTCAGCGGTAGCAGTCGTTGCTGATGACGGTGACGGAGTGGGGTGAAGACGCGGCACCGACATCAAAGGCATCCCAGCTGCCCTGGCTGCGCTTGACCAGATCCATGGCCACGAAGGCAATTTCTCCGGAGCTGCATACAGACCTTTTTATTCCGCCTGGCTCGCAATTCTCCACAAATATTCCACGTGGCTGAAGCCTTCTAACCGACATGTTGTAAGAGTCTATAGTCTCTCTGTGCCCGCAGCCTGCCGGCCATCTAGCGGACAATGGCGGAGGGTAGCGGTCTGTGTGCACAAGACTCGAGATGGCGCCGACCAAACAACTGAAATGAGAGGACGATTTCCTCGTGTCACATCACTGTACGCACCCTCCACACCCAGTTCACACATACAGAGATGACTTCTGTGCCACTACAAAACCACAAAACCGTTTTAACCCCCAAAATAGCACCAAACCTCAGAGGTTTCAAAAAAGTCGCAATGTCTTGTTCCAACAATTCTGGCTCATCATACTAACCAAAGTTCCAATGTCCTAAACGTTTGTTTCAAAATCACTGGTTTCCTGTCATGAAGACACTCAAAGGTTCCACAATATATTTTTCCGGTTAAAATGAGCCACCCGAATGTTGTCGCCTTGTCTACAGCTCAGATGTCCCTTTCATGCTGCTCCCAGAAGCAACAGTTACCTGCATTCCTACTCTAGTCTGTTGTATTACAACATATCGACAGTGATAAATACCCAGTCTCATCTATTACTAGTACTATCATCGTCATCATCACCGTCGTCGATATCATCAAAAACCCAGTACTGTATTTTAGTGCTATGTATATGCCACCAAGAAGACAAGTTCTTTGTCAATCACTATTCAGCGGTCAGCAATAATTCTCAAAACCATCCAGTCAACAGATGATACTTTTCTTTAGTTGGATAAAAGGATATATTGTGTATCATTATCTATAACACTGAATAGATATTACCTAGCTATCAGATTCTATTTTTAATTCTTCAAGTCGATCAGTTTACACTTCTTGATTCAGTTATTCATCGTTTCATTTGTAACCACCACCACCCCTACCCGCACCCCCCAAAAAACTATCGTCCTAATGGGTTTTAGAACAAAAATCGAACTCCCATGTATCTCTCTGATCGAAAATGGAGGAAGTGGTCTTTCTTGGCTGTTGTCGGACAAGAAGACGTCTGAGAGGGGCATTGATCTCCCCTGAGTCATATTTTGGGTCCCTGGCATCTCCACAAAGACACGAAGACAAGCCAGGCGGTCAGAGAGCCGCATCAGAAATAAAAATAAACAGAGAACCATTGTGTGCAGGACGGGTGATGACAAATTGTCTCCTTGTAATAGGCAAAATGTGAAAACGAACTACTTCACTGACTTGACTGATCTTTTTATGGCACCGACAGCTACACGGGTTGCCACCAGTGCTGGAGGCGTGAGTCAAAAATTAGTATTAAGTCTCTTTCTTCATCTTTCTCTTTCTTTAAATCACTGTGATTTACTGATGACATAGTGACTATAGTTTAGTACATACTAATCTCTATTTTGTCTCTCCCTTTATCTCTCTCATACAAAATATATGATTTTTGCTTCTTGGAAAGAATCTCACTTTATATTTTTCATAGATTGTATATTTTGCTGTTAATTATTTATGTATTTCACTTTGCTTTATGTAGACACCTGTATACGCCTCTAAACAATTATACGAAACATATATCTTAGATTTTATAAATTTTAACTCCCGCGTGCAGTTTTCATGGCAGCTTCAGACCAAATAGTTTTGCGCGCCGTGTGCCGGACATTCCCCACCTCTGCTGTCAGCCATGGGAAGCAGACAAAAAATTGCCAGAAAAGAAAGATAAATGTAACTTATCACCAAACTTATTGCAAGTAAACTCTCGGTAGACCACGATCAGTCCAGAGGTACACGTCTGTGATTAGTCTATTGACTGGCAACCATCCATCATTGAAATAAAACAGAAAATTTTGATGCATGACGACATTTTAAAAGGAAATAGGAGCTTATGTTGATAGGTGTATTAGACTAGCCCTGTTAATAGGTACCACAGCTTTGTTTTAGCATAAAATTTCAGCAAAAAAATGTTGAAGAAGATATGAAATAAAATTAAGAATAATATTTGCTTTATAGACCACAAACTGCTCTCTCTCTCTAAAAAAAAATCTGAACTAAGCTTGCTACGAGCCAGTTTTTATACATCCATTCTGTGACATAACTAGGTCTCCATAACAAAAGATTTTTCAAAAATGAGTTTTTGAGTTGTAAGCGCTGCATCAGGGTTTAAGGGATGAGCATTTCAGCAACATTTAAATATTGGCTTTCATCATGTTTCAAACAACACTGGCACTAATCCTTGAAGACAGCAGCCAATATGCCTGGATTCAAGCTTTAGAAAACTTTGTTTACGTGTCACTTCCGCAGAAACGACCGACTTCACAACCACGACGACTGTTTTGCACCTTGTACTTAGACCTGGGTGGTGTCACAAACACATCGCATTGTGCGAACATGAATAAATAACGGACAAAAACGGTTGTCTCCGTTACGGATTGTTTTACTATAAAGCACTTTCTTGAAGTAGCTAATTTACTCAACCAGTGAAGTATTTTTGTTACATGTGAAAATAGGGACTGAGTCAGTTGGTCTGTAGCCATGTTAGAGACGCTTGCCAGTAACTCACTTTGACACGATGGTGTTACAACAGTCTACAATGGAAATAAACCAGAATATTTGAATTTTTATGTATAGTTTAAAAGTATATTATACAGCTTTTTATTCGGTACCAGTCGACGGCCATTACAAATACTGGTGGACCACCAGGGGGAGTTGTACACACACTGTTACGTACCTCCGCTTATGTCCTCTGCTTACCCCAGTCGGGGTAACTGATTCCCAAAATAACTAAAATATCTCCAACACATGGTTGGTAAGGACAGTTCATTAGCAGCACACAACTCCACACCATCTTATATAATCCGATGCAAAGAAACTAAGGTCTCCCTATCAACCGATTTATTAACAGTTAATTAACCGCACACAGCTCCACGCACTCGCCTGTAAACAATGGATTCTACCCGAACCTCGCTCCCCTCTGTTCAATAGGATGTCAACAGATGTTCTTAAGCTCGTGCGGGTAAGTGAGGACATGTATGCATTGTTCGCATATAAACAGGTATATAGGTCACAAATAGGTAATAAAGGACTAGCTAGACTAGTATTGCCTGCTCTGTCCTCTTTTGCTCACTGCAAATGTGACCCCCATCCCAAAAATAAATAAATAAATAAACCTTATGCAGAATATGGATATAGCAGGTGGGAATGAATCTTTGCTATGTGAACAATAATTCGTGTAATCCACATGTTCTGAAAAAATGAAACGTTGAATTTCTTTGTCTTCCTTTTCACTAAAAATACGATACCTAATGTAACTGTTGGGCTGCCTATTTATCTGAAAACTTAACTTTCATTTAATGTCAATTTAATGTTCAGTTCCGGTTTATTTTAAACCTTTATGGCTTCATGAGAAGAGTTATAACTATCTCATCGGCAGGCTTCTTTTCCGAAGCAGAGCACAAGGACAATGGAAACAAATCCTGCAAAACCACAGCTTCGCTTCTTAACATGAAGAAGCTTCTTTGAAGCAGCAGCCTCGTCCCAAAACTCTCCGTAATCCGCCAAGATCGCCATCGAGCGGTCCTGCCCATGGCTTCTTATCAGGCATCAAAGATGGCGGGAAACAAGCTGGAGTTGTTTATACGACAGATACAAACGCATTCCAGACTTTTAACCCCTTTTAACGGTCTTCTCAAAAGAGACTGGTGTGTATTGATAAGCGCCTGCCTTGCCCGCCTTGCCTGCTGCCTGTGCCGATCAATATGAACAACATAAGTAGCTGCACGAATTACCATTTGTGTGTGTGTGTGTGTGTGTGTGTGTGTGTGTGTGTGTGTGTGTAGTCTGTATTCACAACCATCAGCTGTTGTCGGTGACCCAGGACAGGGTTTTAGCTAAGCCACAATGTTTATATGAGGTCTCAGAAGAATGTTTATTGTTTAAAATCTGAAGACGGATTTTTGGCACAAATCCTGCGAGTAATGAGCAAAAATGAGTAAGCATAGTATGCTGCTTAATTTCGTTTAGATTTTTTTTTAAAATACTGTGTTGTCGACTAGGGCGGCTATGTTTTCTATGTCAGTACTAAGAAGGACTCCTAATGCATTTTCTTAAATTCAATTATTTTTTGGCATGCGGAGAAAGGAGTGATTATGGCCCCTGTCTACACTCATCTTTGAAACGAACCTCCTACAACAACAAAAATTTCCTTCTCTCCTCTCTCGATTCTGTGAGCCACGGTGATATACCAACTGGTTATTCCAATGAAAATCACCTCAACTCTTAGACCTTCCGTTTTTCAAATCGTCTTTACTTTATTTGTTCCTTTGTTAGTTACTTCATTGTGGATCTGACAGGCCAGGCTGATCCGCTCGTTGTACTTTTTTTTTCTAAAGCCTCAATACTGAGCACTTAAATGAAATTATACTAATGAGCACTTGAGTACAACTTCACTAATGAGCACTAATGTACATTAAGTATATGAGTACAGCCTCACTGAGTGCTGGTCCCAGGCTGAGTTTTGTAATGGTGTCTGCACCGTGCAGACAAATTCTTTTTAAAAAAAAAAGCTCACGCAGAGAAACTGATTTCCTCTCCAACTCGTCTACTTTCAGTCCACTTCAAGACATTTCTACCCAATTCATCTACCTCTTACCCAATTTGCGCTCCCTTTGAACTGTTGTCAAATTGGAGGTAGAAGGAGAGGATGCCGGGGATGTTTTATTTTGAGCTCTAAGGATGCTTTCCTGCGGAAGGGGGGAAATGGAGGTCTCATTAATCTCTTCACCAGGTCTGCGGCTGCTGACTGCCAGACGCCATTACACTGTCATATTCACTGAGGGCTTCCTTCAGTCTTGTCACTCAGCGGAAAGAGAGCCATGCCTCATCCACCTTGCTTTAAGTCAAGGCCTTACCTCGTCACTAGTCTTCATGGCAGGCAGCCAGGCTTATCAACACACCGTGCAGCCCACCCCAGTCCCCCGCCTCCTCTTTCTATCTTGGTGCTATCACTTAACGATGTGGCGTGTATGTGTGTGTGTGGGAGTGTGTGGGAGTGTGTGGGAGTGTGTGTGTGTGTGTGTGTGTGTGTGTGTGTGTGTGTGTGTGTGTGTGTGTGTGTGTGAACTCGCCTTGCAGCTTCCTGACTAATTACAAACGATAGGTATGTCAACTCAGCTCTCTAGCCTCTGACCAACATTGTCTACATGTCTACTCAGCTCTCTAGCCTCTGACCAACACTGTCTACATGTCTACTCAGTTCTGCTGTAATTACGATGACGTGTAGGTAACACTGTCAATACAGCAGCTCATTGGCTAATATGGATGATACGAATGTAAACGTGTAAATGCTGCCCTATGGCTAATTACAAACAGTATACATGATTTTAACTTTGAAGATTTACTGTAAGCAATCTGTCCCCTTTAGCTTGCTTTAGTCTGTCACAAAATCCGAGCAGACAGCCATGAGTTTTAATTTTCTCTTCATTAAATAAAATAATTTTCAATTAAAAGCACTGATACCTGTCATATTAATAAATGTCTGATACATGGTAACTCGTGGGTGTGGCTTCAGATATAAGGAGACCTGAAACAGTGATATGGATGGCTCAAATGCTGGATGATTAGTGGATGGATGGCCGTACGCATGGACACATACATGAGCACGAGGAGTTGTGTGAGCAGACATGAGCATACTCACCCTTTTCTGAGAGTATTCCAAACGCCACTGCAGCCGTCCACAACCACAGAGCCAGCGATTGTTCCGCATGTCGCCACATTTTCTGCAAAACATGACAGAAACACTGGTGAGCACTGGTGGCCATGGACAGCTTCTACAGCTTCTACAGCCTCATGTCACTCAACCAAATTCACACAGCAAAGGACTTTATTGGTCAGGCAATGGCAACTTCCTATACAGCAGATTTCACATCCCCATTAACTGGGAAATATTTCATGTTTGACTACTACACACAACTCCACCAGCATCTTGCTCAGCCACAAAATTTATGTTGCAGCGAAAAAATCCATCGTACAATCGATGCACTTTTACAGCAAAACACTGCGGCTAACTGGCGTGCAGGTTACACCACAGGTTAACACCACCCAAAACGTCTTCGGACAGTGTGTGCGTGTGTGCGCGCGCGTGTGTGTGTGTGTGTGTGCGCGCGCGCTTAAGTGTACTTGAATAAGTGTTCTAGCAGTACGAAAAGACCGAAATCTTTCCTACATTTTTCTTTTCATTTTCATTGAGTTTCATTATGTCGTCACATATAATTGTTTTCGTCAGTACATCTTTTTGCGAATCCATTGCTTCCTACAACGGTTTAGATATACGGGGTGGCTGAAGAAGCCGGGGTCAAATTTCTCCGTTATTTTATGTTTTGTTACTTTCACTGTTTTCTTTTTGTTAAAATGTGGTGTTGCCACCGTATATTTGACATTGTTTCGTTTAGTCCACACTTGCAAAGTGTATGCTACGTTCATTCTGCATCTTTTTATTACTTTTTGTGCGTTGCATTTCCCTCTTCACTTTCCACTTTTTAAGTGGGTTACCTTTCCACCCTGATATTATTCATCGCGGTTCTTTTTTTTCAACTTTTCAACGAACTTTAAACTTTCTAAGTGTAACTTTTGCTCGGCACTTTTTAGGCTGATGTTGCCAATGTTGGCGCTGTCAGGCCGTATTTCAGCTTGCATCTCACGCAGATCTGCTGCCGTGCACTTCAGGCCATGCCAGACGCTCAGCCACAATCAATGGACGAAGGAAATGTCTGCAACTTCTTCGACCGCCAGCCACCAACTTCTTTCCTCCCTCACGCCTCTTCATTTTAGGCCCTCTTCCATTCCTTTTTTTATGGCCGATTCTTTTCTCGGCGCTCCAGTCTAAGAAAAGGGAGTAGAAGATATTTTTCTGACCCCCCAACCCCCACTACCACGTGTTTTTCTTTGCGGGGCTCGTGCCGCGTGTTCGCTCGACATTTCGGGTTGACGCTCGCTTAACGCTCGGCTTCGCCAGTTGCTCCGGGGCTCCCCCCCCCCCATGCACTCACTCGTCTTCTGCTGATGATGCCACAACCAAGTGACTTGCTGCAGGAAACATTTCAGAAATGGACGAAATACATTTCGTTTAAAACAAACAGTTTTCAAAAAGTAACCTGTCCTTTTCCTCTCCACGAGATTACACCCTTCACTCACAGTTTCTGCATATTCTCGTAAGACCCCAGAGAGGGTAAGAAGGACATTTAGTCTTCTGTTTTGAAAAACCGATGCATCACGCTTCCAAGAACTTAATTTTTGAAATCTTGTGAGCCATTTTAAAGGTTATTTTAGGGTTTCTAAGCCCCCGGATGTGTAGATGGGAGGAAAAGGGGTGGAGGCACGAACTGTGCGGGTTGACGGTCTCGCCTGATGCTGGTTGACACTTTGACATCAGATGCACTTCACGCTGAGGTCAAGAAGGATGAAAGGGTGCACACCATGCAGCATGATGAGGTTATTGTGGCATTTACTACTTTTCACTTTAAAATGGAAACAGAAATAAAAGTGTATGAGAGGGTGGAGGGGGTCAACCTCCCCTGCCAAGGACAACTCGCCGCCTTTAAAAACGGTTTCGATTTTGTAAAAAATCTTTAACCTTGAAATACAAATGGAATCCCAAAAGATTAAAATATTGCAGGTAGTCTTACAGTCCTGAGCTCTTGTCCTTGGCACCTACTACAATCTACAAGGAGCTCCTTCAAATATGTCGCATGACCGACTTGCACAAAGTTGTCAGAGACACATTTCTTCCTGCCTTACGGCCAAAAGGAAGTGAGCAGAAAGACCATGAAGTTTCCATCGTGTGACAATATTGCCACTGGCGGTGAGTGGCAGCCAAGATGACAGGCTGATAATGGCAGACACATGTGACCGCGGGAAGCCAGAAGATTGCCCGGATGTCTTAGATGACTGTACAACCCGAGCATTACCCCCTGATACCAGCAGAAACAATGTCCTGGTTGCCAGGAAGATGAAAACACGGGAAGTGTGGTGGACACACGGTCCGAAGAGACCTTGGAGAGAAACTATGGAGTCCGAGATGACCGAGAAATTGTGGTCTAGTATCTGGAGGACCTGATAAGTAGACACAAGATCAAAGGGGACAGGCACGCGTGATGTGTGTGTGTGTGTGTGTGTGTGTGTGTGTGTGTGTGTGTGTGTGTGTAAGCTTCTATTTATAAGTATACCAACTTCTCGCGTTTTATGTTGGAAATCATTTACCTCAGAAAACTTTTTAGCCAGAAAATCGCATTGCCTGGCGCGTGCATTTAATTAAGGCAGCCCGCATGCCTCAAAGTTCAGAGATTTTAAGCAACCGTGCGGGTGAGGTCAGGAAATGTGGACCCCAACCTCAATTAACATCGTCTGCCTTCAGCTGCCTTGTTCGTGGCTTGAATCTCCAAAAACACTGGGACCTTCAGGTCTTTTGCCTTTGGCGCGAGATAATATGTTTAAGACGACGATGACTTAATGCACTTGGGACTTACAGTGACTAAACAGCTGTGACACTGCTCTCAACATGTCTGCTACTTCCCTTTACTTTCACTTTCTCCCTCTCACACTCTCTCTCTCTCTCTTTCCATCTCCTTTCTTTTCACTTCATCCACCTTGTAGATCCACTTTTATCAATATGTACTCATTGGTCGCCCTAGTGTGATGTGTGCTGTGTGTAGGATGTGTTATTAGGAACTACATTGACTAGGGAGTGTATTACGACTAGTGTGATGTGTGTTGTGTGTAGGATGTGTTATTAGGAACTACATTGACTAGGGAGTGTATTACGACTAGTGTGATGTGTGCTGTGTGTAGGATGTGTTATTAGGAACTACATTGACTAGGCAGTGTATTACTACTAGTGTGATGTGTGTTGTGTGTAGGATGTGTTATTAGGAACTACATTGACTAGGGAGTGTATTACGACTTGTGTGATGTGTGGTGTGTGTAGGATGTGTTATTAGGAACTACATTGACTAGGGAGTGTATTACGACTAGTGTGATGTGTGCTGTGTGTAGGATGTGTTATTAGGAACTACATTGACTAGTGAGTGTATTACGACTAGTGTGATGTGTGCTGTGTGTAGGATGTGTTATTAGGAACTACATTGACTAGTGAGTGTATTACGACTAGTGTGATGTGTGCTGTGTGTAGGATGTGTTATTAGGAACTACATTGACTAGGGAGTGTTTTACGACTAGTGTGATGTGTGATGTGTGTAGGATGTGTTATTAGGAACTACATTGACTAGGGAGTGTATTACGACTAGTGTGATGTGTGCTGTGTGTAGGATGTGTTATTAGGAACTACATTGACTAGGCAGTGTATTACGACTAGTGTGATGTGTGTAGGATGTGTTATTAGGAACTACATTGACTAGGGAGTGTGTTACTACTAGTGTGATGTGTGGTGTGTGTAGGATGTGTTATTAGGAACTACATTGACTAGGCAGTGTATTACGACTAGTGTGATGTATGCTGTGTGTAGGATGTGTTATTAGGAACTACATTGACTAGGGAGTGTATTACGACTAGTGTGATGTGTGCTGTGTGTAGGATGTGTTATTAGGAACTACATTGACTAGGGAGTGTATTACGAGATGTGTGATGTGTGCTGTGTGTAGGATGTGTTATTAGGAACTACATTGACTAGTGAGTGTATTACGACTAGTGTGATGTGTGCTGTGTGTAGGATGTGTTATTAGGAACTACATTGACTAGTGAGTGTATTACGACTAGTGTGATGTGTGCTGTGTGTAGGATGTGTTATTAGGAACTACATTGACTAGGGAGTGTTTTACGACTAGTGTGATGTGTGATGTGTGTAGGATGTGTTATTAGGAACTACATTGACTAGGGAGTGTATTACGACTAGTGTGATGTGTGCTGTGTGTAGGATGTGTTATTAGGAACTACATTGACTAGGCAGTGTATTACGACTAGTGTGATGTGTGTAGGATGTGTTATTAGGAACTACATTGACTAGGGAGTGTGTTACTACTAGTGTGATGTGTGGTGTGTGTAGGATGTGTTATTAGGAACTACATTGACTAGGGAGTGTATTACGAGATGTGTGATGTGTGCTGTGTGTAGGATGTGTTATTAGGAACTACATTGACTAGGGAGTGTATTACGAGATGTGTGATGTGTGCTGTGTGTAGGATGTGTTATTAGGAACTACATTGACTAGTGAGTGTATTACGACTAGTGTGATGTGTGCTGTGTGTAGGATGTGTTATTAGGAACTACATTGACTAGTGTGATGTATGCTGTGTGTAGGATGTGTTATTAGGAACTACATTGACTAGGGAGTGTATTACGACTAGTGTGATGTGTGCTGTGTGTAGGATGTGTTATTAGGAACTACATTGACTAGGGAGTGTATTACGACTAGTGTGATGTGTGCTGTGTGTAGGATGTGTTATTAGGAACTACATTGACTAGGGAGTGTATTACGACTAGTGTGATGTGTGCTGTGTGTAGGATGTGTTATTAGGAACTACATTGACTAGGGAGTGTATTACGACTAGTGTGATGTGTGCTGTGTGTAGGATGTGTTATTAGGAACTACATTGACTAGGGAGTGTATTACGACTAGTGTGATGTGTGTAGGATGTGTTATTAGGAACTACATTGACTAGGGAGTGTATTACGACTAGTGTGATGTGTGCTGTGTGTAGGATGTGTTATTAGGAACTACATTGACTAGGGAGTGTATTACGACTAGTGTGATGTGTGCTGTGTGTAGGATGTGTTATTAGGAACTACATTGACTAGGGAGTGTTTTACGACTAGTGTGATGTGTGATGTGTGTAGGATGTGTTATTAGGAACTACATTGACTAGGGAGTGTATTACGACTAGTGTGATGTGTGATGTGTGTAGGATGTGTTATTAGGAACTACATTGACTAGGGAGTGTATTACGACTAGTGTGATGTGTGCTGTGTGTAGGATGTGTTATTAGGAACTACATTGACTAGGGAGTGTATTCGACTAGTGTGATGTGTGCTGTGTGTAGGATGTGTTATTAGGAACTACATTGACTAGGCAGTGTATTACGACTAGTGTGATGTGTGATGTGTGTAGGATGTGTTATTAGGAACTACATTGACTAGGCAGTGTATTACGACTAGTGTGATGTGTGTAGGATGTGTTATTAGGAACTACATTGACTAGGGAGTGTGTTAGTGTGACGTGTGCTGTGTGTAGGATGTGTTATTAGGAACTACATTGACTAGGGAGTGTATTACGACTAGTGTGATGTGTGCTGTGTGTAGGATGTGTTATTAGGAACTACATTGACTAGGCAGTGTATTACGACTAGTGTGATGTGTGATGTGTGTAGGATGTGTTATTAGGAACTACATTGACTAGGGAGTGTATTACGACTAGTGTGATGTGTGCTGTGTGTAGGATGTGTTATTAGGAACTACATTGACTAGGCAGTGTATTACGACTAGTGTGATGTGTGATGTGTGTAGGATGTGTTATTAGGAACTACATTGACTAGGCAGTGTATTACGACTAGTGTGATGTGTGTAGGATGTGTTATTAGGAACTACATTGACTAGGGAGTGTGTTAGTGTGACGTGTGCTGTGTGTAGGATGTGTTATTAGGAACTACATTGACTAGGGAGTGTATTACGACTAGTGTGATGTGTGTAGGATGTGTTATTAGGAACTACATTGACTAGGGAGTGTGTTAGTGTGATGTGTGCTGTGTGTAGGATGTGTTATTAGGGACTACATTGACTAGGGAGTGTATTACGACTTGTGGGACCTTTGATATTTGGCCTGCGGACTGTGTTGGTGCCGTGTGTAGACGCTGCCCTATGACCTGGAGCTACGTCATTATGTTCTGACGTCACATTATTTTCACGTCACACCATCTGTCATTTGTGAAGTGCCTTGAGTTCGTCCTAAAGGGAGGATATATAAGGCGCTATACAAGCTAACTTTTATTATTATTATTATTATTGTTGTCATGTTTGTATATCAATTCTCTGAGAATCATAGACATTATTATTTTTTAACATATTTTTCACCTTTTGGGTGACAGCTAAAATCAGTCATTGTCATTCTGTTCTCTTTCTCTCTGTTACTCGGTCTCTTTATCTCTTTTTTTTTTTGTATTGTTTACACACGCGCGTGAGTGCACGCACGCACACACACACACACACAAGACTGTGGTCGTTGATCACATGTGAGATATTAGCCTCTGTTACACTATCTTATTGACGAAGTAAAATGAGTTTTGACACAGACATGCCACCATATCCTAGTGTGAAGGCTCTGCGGACTATTTTAGTCTAAAGTGACTTAGTCGCCCCCGTGTACTGGTGAAATGACCATCACACCACCTCCTGTCGAGCGCATCAACGATGTTGAATCGGCCGCTTAAATGATTTTGGTGGCGAGTTTGTCATTTATGGAGGCAGACAGCAGCCACAAATTGCATTCTGGCGCCCGGAGTCCTCTATAAACACCGGCAAACACGGTCTGCATCAACTAATGATGTAAGGGATTCAAGAACTTTTCTCTAGCGAGGGTGATGGATCCTTCACAAAAAGCTATCATAATGTGAGAGATTAACAAATCCTTTTCTTAAACTACAATGTATGATTTTACTCACAAAATCTCTGAATCATATTGTGAGGGATTTATTTTAAAAATCTGTCTAGGCTATTACACAACCTCTCATGATTTGATGAATTACAACATGTCTTTAGCTAATTGTAGGATCTTACACAGACACCCTCTCTATTAAGATGTGAGGAATTAAAAACATCTCCTTAACTGGTTATTGAATCTTGCACAGAAAGCCTCTCTATCATAATGTAAGGAATGACTAACTTTTCGCTAGCTATAGTGTAGGATCTTCCTTAATAAACCTTAAGCTGAGCGGAAAATAAAGCGCCTCTTAAACATCCCCCCGAATTCTCTTTGAAGATTTGATTTGAAGAGACTGCAAAATCCGAATGTTTTGTAAATCTTCGAGCCACAGTTGAATGTTAATTCGCCTCACTGTTGAACTTCGTGGACTGTGGTGTAGACATCATCCCTGGAAACATCAAAGAGGTGCTGCTCTCAATGGCCCAGGAAGTGCTGTGGTGCTAAAAGAAGAAGAAAGAACCCTGGGTCACAAACGACATCCTGCATCTCTGTGACCAAAGGAGGGCCTTGAAAACAGAAAGGAAAAGCAAACCCAAAGCAGTTTCCAGGTACAAAGAAGTAAACTGTGGCATCAAACAGGAGTAAGGGCAGCTAGGGGATACTGAATCGAGGGCCAGTGCAAGATCATAGACGAGGGAATTGCATGGGGTGAACCATGGGGGCTCATCAATTGCTAAAGACCCTAACCAAGAGATAAACATCAGACTTCAGTCATCGAAAAAGCAATACCCATCTTCTCGCAAAAAGCACTGCTGTATTCCGCCTATGGACATACTGCAAAAATCTTAGAACTTCCAGCTGAAGACAGACGCTAACATCCTTTAAAACAAACAAAGGACAACAAACCAGAAGATCTCGTCCTACGGAAAGAGATGGAAAGAGCGGTCGGGGGGGGGGGAATTCACCTGGCGTTGAACTGGGCTGCTCAAGTCAGGTAGACATACAACAGCCAATGTCCTACCTGCTCTGTGTCAAACAATGGCACAAAGAATGCTCCTTCCAAAACAGACATCTGCAAGACCTCACCCACAAACTAGTAACTATGGGTGACTCCATCATTAAAATTCCATCAGCCTTCGACATTCTGATTCTCTTCCCACCAAGATCCCTACTGACAATTACACTAAATGTGAAGTTCACGAATTTCACTACATTCTCCTCTGTCATTACTTCAAGAATGAAGGGAAAAGATAAGACCCTTACTTCTATTGAAAATATTAGTGCAGTTAAATTTTTACATGTACTGAGAAAAGTTGTCCAATTTATCGAAAAAATTATTTATTTAAAAATTATTTATGATAACCTTTATAAGTAGTGTCACTAATTTAAGTCATGTCAGTGTTGTAATCGTCTCTAATGTAGGGTTTAACCCACACAGCCTGTAGACCAGACAACCCCGCCCATCCTTCCTGTGTCTCTTACTCTCCCTCCCTCTTTTATGTCTGTGGCAATTCTGAAAATTTAAATAACAGCTAACAAGAAATATTAACAATCTCTTTTCCATTTAGTTATAGAAATCATGCGGCTGGAAAAATGGGAGTGGATGGGTGGTTGGGTGAATAAGTAAGCGAAATAGAAACTAGTCAAAGTACAGTCTGTTGTCTGTCTTCATCAGTGCTAGCAACTTGACCAATGGCATGGTGGTCACTACAGACAGCTGATATTATAGGTTCAGTGTAAGTCAATTAGCACAATACAAACGCCTGGCATGCCGAACTGACGGAATGATGTATTTAATATACACACATTGGTGGTTTGAGGGTTTAGTACCTCGTTCCTTAGGGCACTAGCTTCCTGACGATGTTTTTATCTTCATTCCTGTGAGTGAAATATTAACAGCTCCATGTGCACAGCACGCTGTGAAAGCTGTTTCCTTCACCCACGTGACAGAAAGGGCTTTTAATTTAAAGCAGGCCGAGCCAAACCTGGTGGTGATATGACTGACGAATTTTCCTAGAGATCCACAGAAGCGAGAAGCCCCCATCTTGATAAATCAGGCAGACCTCTCAGAGCCGCCTCTCGCCGAGCCTCATAGTCAGGGAGGGGGGAGGGCTCGCTCTGGCATTGTGAGTTATTTCACTTCCTATCAGCCCTCGCACACCAAGTCTAGCTTCCACAGGGCAAAGTCCAAAATAAATTGTTGCGAAGTGCCAGAGATGTTTGGTGGACTCCGAGGTGCACGGTTGATTCTCCAGCCAACTTTATCAGGAAGATTCCTCGCCGCTGGCACGCAAACCAACAACACTACACATTGCTATCTGTTGTACCTCCGATACCTCCGATACCTCCCACGCCTACAAAATCCCGTCGCTGTTGCTCTTCTGTGTCTTTATTTTCCTAACATTGAGATAATTTTATGTCTATCAAAACTAGATGTTGCCTATGATGTGATGCTAGTCAGCGCGATGACCATGTCGAGACAGTGTTGCTATTCTGTACAAGATTATCTGTAAAAGTACCCCCCCTACATTTTGGCATGTGTCTGCTTTGATTGGTAACTGGATTTACTACAAAAGCTGTTGAATTGTTTTTGTTTTAGTCTTTTTTATCGTGATTGTAAGCTTCGATATAAAACTCTTGAGATCAAAGTGCCATCGTCGTTTGTCTATTCTTTTGACCCGTACTGAGATATGCATACTAGTAGTGCGGAAATTTTTTTTTAATTTTTTGTGATTGGTGTTTTACGCCGAGCCAGCAACTAAGGCTATATCACGGCAAGGCAGCCAGCCCTGTAAACAGATGCCACATGCAGAGAAAGAACAGCGTGCCCGAGACGAGAACTGAACCCAGGACAGCCAACCTTCACTGTGTTGGTGACAGACGCTAACCGTTGCGCCACCGGACCGCCTAGTAGTGGGGCAAGATTAAACACAAAGGCTAACAAGGTCTCCTGAGAAGCCTTTACTGAGGGTGGGAAGCAAGTCCGGTAAGGCAGGACCAGTCCACTCCTATCTACCAATCTTCTTTTGGTTCTTTTCTTGTTTTGTTTTGTTTGTATTTTGTTTTTTTTTTTTCTCTCTCTCTTTTTATCTGTCCACTTCGGGGGGAGGGGATTAATGTTTTACGCCGAGCCAGCAACTAAGGCTATATCACGACAAGACAGCTAGCCCTGTAAACAGATGCCCCATAAAGAAAAATAAAAAGTGTGCCCGAGACGCGAGCTGAACCCAGGACAGCCAACCTTCACTGCATTGGTGACAGGCGCTAACCGTTGCGCCCTCGCACCGCCCTATCCACTGCCGGGTAGCTACCTTCAAAGGTGACATGAATTATGGTCTTAGAGCGTTCTTTAGAATCACATGGTCAACAGAAAACTGTAGGTGTTTAGCTGGCGGACTGTGTGTTTGATGTCCTCCCTGCATCTTCATTGCTTCTGTGTTGGAGGTGAGCAGCAGCTTCCTCAAGCTCGTTATCTTTAATGTCTGTTTTTTTCTGTCACCAGGCAAGAGTTCCTCGAGTTTTGCATCTGTAGAGCATTCTGGGAACTAAGCGGACTTGTACAGTCGGAGCATGGTAGGATGTTGAATAGTGTAGCTGTTCCGCCTACATACTGCTGCTGCTGTTGTGTCAAATCCTGCTGAACCTGCACAATGCTGCTCTGGCTGTAACAATCCGGATCCGCATTTGTATTGTTCAGCTGCAACATTAGACATAATCGTAGTACCATGTCCACCTGGTCTACTCGTCTGTCTCTTCGCAGGTTTGCAGTTCCTTGGTGTGGGGGACCTTGACACCTGTTATTGATGGTAGGGACCAGGCTAGAGTCCGTGAGGATGTTTGTATATCGTGAAAACCGGGGCTAACCGAGCAAAATGTCACCAGGGCTGCTTCCAGGCTAAAAAGCGAAAACGAAAGCAATGAAGACGATAGTATGTGGCTGACATGTGTACACCCTGTGAAGAGAGGGGTACTGTACCCCCACAGTGTATTATATGTCACCTGGTACTTCAGTCGTCTCCATCATGTAGGTCGGCGACCAAACTGGCGGCCATAATTCTTTGGGCAGAAAAGAAGGCGTTTGTCGACAGCCGGGAAACTGCGACCTACAGGGTCGGGACCCGCCTACAGGCGGCGACAACTCGCCTCTCGTAAAGGTCACACTGTCGAAATCGAGACCTGGCATCCATCTTTTTTTAACCCTTTTGTCAAAAGAGCGATTGCAGGAAAATGTCGGCTAACAAATGTGTCATGGCATACAGACTACCGCCTGTATATTTACAGCTCCCACAAAAGGTCTTTAAGTGTCAACCCAAAGGTTGTCGCCATACCTCTGACCTCCTGGCGTTTAGACTGCAACGAGCACTTTTAGGACAGCTCCTCATGACAATAAATAAATAACAATGACAAGAGAACAGCTATCTCTCTATCTCCTCTATCTCCTTGCTCTCTCTCTCTCTCTGTATTTCCGCAGTCTGACCGGAATGTTATTACACTGACGCAAGCACTTATGACTACCCATTACCCACAAGACCTGCCAGCAGTCCACCCAGTCGGTCACATTTGGTAGTCTCACCGCTGCTCTACTCCAGTTTCTCGCTCATGTTTGCTAACTCGCTGATTGAGTTCTGGTCTTTTATTCGTTTTCCTACAAAAAAAAATCTTCTGGGTTTAGCAATAGCTGGCGAGCACCAGCCGAGCGGAAAGGCCAAATGACCTTGTTTCCATGTAAATCGTGTAGCCTCTCCCCCCCCCCCCAAACTCTCTTCCTCCTCCCTGTTAGGTCCTGGCTTTGTCTTGGTCCTTCGATCAGCCCCAATTAAACGGTAATTTGTATGTTCACGTCTAATGCACAGCCCTCGACAGCGACAAAGTGTTTGCTGTCATCTTGAGTTATTAGCAAGGGAGCAGCCTCAGAGGAGCAAGCTAAACAGTCAACACTGTGATGCTCACAATGAATAGAGTGGAACTGCAGCAGGAACAAGATGGGCGCGTGCGTGTGTGTGTGTGTGTGTGCGCGCGCGCACGCGTGCGAGAGAGAACTAGAATTTGAGGGGGGGGGAGAGAGATCAGGAAAGTAAAGTGAGGCTTGAGGCCAGTTATGTTGACAGTGCAGTTCAAAGAGAGACATTATAGCAGATTTCATGATTGCCTGAAGCTTCCGCGCTGGATAAATCTCTAAAGCTGTAGTTCTGTGCTTCTTCCAGCTTTGCAGCGAGCTGATGTTTAATTTGTTGTTGTTGTTGTTGTTGTTGTTGTTTCTGCTGCTAATGTTGTGCGGCACCGCTTTTTCTGGCCTTTTGTTGGTGTGTGACAACTCAGTTTCTGGAGTTCAGTGACACTTCTGTTCCTGTGGCTATGTGATAGCTCACTTTCTGTGCCTACATGATAGCTCTATTTATGTAGCTATATATAAACTCTGTGTGACAGCTATGCCACTGTATGTTCTCCACCTGCTGAGGCCGCCTGGAAAATGCTAGAACAGCCCATTATCTTGACAGTTCGCGACTACAGTGATTGTCCCCGACTAGTGGCCACCTCTGGTATCTTTACAAACATACATGCATACATACACATACAGTGTGACCAGTGAATCTGCTGCATTACCCTAGGTACCCGTCAATACACTAACACCCGAATCAACTCCGGTCCTCTCCTGTAGTGTTTCTACAATCACTTGCAAGCCTCTGCTCCACCCACTCAAATTTTCTCATGTCGGATAACAAGAAACAAAAAAACAGACAAACAAACAAAAACGCAAACCAAAACAACAATACAAAACTGACATGTGATGTCGTAATTGTCATGCAGGAAGTAGGTTTTCAGATTCCACAAGCTTTCGTGAATTCAAAAATGCTGTGAATAATGATACAGGTTTTGCATTTTTCAGTAATTGATTTTCTCTTAAAATGCATGGCTCTGTAAAATACACATTTATGAAGCTTGGAAGAGAAAACAAAATTACGAGAGACAAAAAATGTTGGTAAAAGGGTCTTAACAGCTACAGACGCTTATACAAAATGAGTTATTTGAACTGATAAGAACATAAAAGCTTCTGAAGAAAGCGGGTAATGAAATCCGGTGGCCCATCTATGGAGTCATCATCGAATCATCGACTAAAAGAAGAAGCAATCTTCAGCGTATTACAGCCCCGGTAGCTCTCGGACATAATGGCTGGAAAGAACAATATATTAAAACAATAAAAAATAGTTATAAAAATATCATAAGGCAAGGATTATTATCGTTTATTTTGTACGCAATAAATGATTATTTAAAATAAATCAGACAAAAGTTGCAGCTCACTTATGACAGAAATAAATCCTATATAAACCCCCCAAACTTCACGATGTCGATGAAAAGTCACGTGCTTTAAACAAGCGAACTGTAATAATTTCAGTTTCTAGCCGACTGTTTGTTCATCCTCTTTCCAATAGTATAAAGAATATTTAATTCCATCAACTCGATATACATACTTTGTGTTGGACATGTGAATACAGTATTATTAAAATAAAACTTCGACAAATTACTTCCTCTTGACACACTGGCAAACCTCTGACACCAATAGCATGTGGTGAAGTGATATAATATACATTTAATATATAAGAAAAAGACTTGACATAAACAACGATGGGAGGAGGGAGTTAAGAGGTCATTCACCTTCCAACGAAAAAAGGGTTCCGCCTCCACCTTTCTCGCTCCTTTTGTTGTTTGCCTTCAAGGAGATTTATGGGAAGACATTGAAAGAGAGATTAGCAAGCAAAATTGTGAATGAAGGACGCTCGCAAAAGTCGGCGCAAAGGAGTGCACATGGAAGACAGCAAACATCTTTACACCTCCCCTGGAAACAGTCTGTGTGTCCTGAGGATCAGCGTGGTGTGGAGGCGGGAAGGCGGACGATGGGAAAATATCATTGTGAATGTCAGACGATGTCTTTTCTAAAATATTGATTATCCAGCTAACAGAACACAAAACCATTTTACAAAACCCGGGTAGCTGCAGGTTTTCATTAGTCTGCTTATCCCTTGTATAGATTCATTTTTTGTTGAACTCCGTCAACTTATCTCTCTCTCTCTCTCTCTATCTCACTCATTTTACCTTTTGTTATTATATTATTATCTTTTATTTGGTTTTTATAGTTGACTAGGAGTGACGCATAAGATTCACTTTTCTCAGGCAAGGGTTCGATTTAAAAAAGACACTGCCGTGGTTTTCTCCTCTCCTTCTCTCACTCATTCCTCCCTCTCTCACTCAATCTCTCGTCTTTCTACTAAAATCATGAGAGGGTGTGCCTTAGACCCAGTACTCCCATACCAAGCACCGACTTACTCAAGATGAGCCTGAAATATTCAGTGTTCTTTGCAACAGCCTTCAATTAAGTTCAATCCAGTCTATACAAGTTCAATCCATTCCATACAAGCTCAATCTAGTGTATACAAGCTAAATCCAGTCCATACAAGATCAATCCAGTCTATACAAGTTGAGAGGACATCTAGATCAAAACATTTGATGACTTACCAAAGGCTTCATATCCAATTAAACGCCTAATACTATGTACCACCTGTTGTCTGTGCTTGAGCCCAAGACTCATCAATTCAGACATCAGTCCGCATGTCTGTACACATGCTAATGTTTCTGTTTTATGATTTTAATGCCTTGTTTTGATGTAAAGTAGTAATTCAGTTTCTTTTACTGAAATCGATGGCTAGATGAAAAAAAGCCACAACTTTGCTTACTCTGTTACCCTGGTAACCAAACGCTTGTTATCGTCATTGTCTTCTCCTTCTTTCTCTTTCTTTCAATCTTCTTTTGTCCGTCTCTTGCCATTTCTCTTTCCGTCGTTCTCATCCATTTTCTCCCTTTTTCAATTTCTCTTTCTCTCTCTCACACACACACCAGCGCACACATGAAACCTTGTTCTCTCTCACACGCACGGAACATACACACAGTTGGACATGCGCGCAAATAGGCA
Organism: Marisa cornuarietis; assembly: GCA_004794655.1. Classification (NCBI taxonomy): domain Eukaryota; kingdom Metazoa; phylum Mollusca; class Gastropoda; order Architaenioglossa; family Ampullariidae; genus Marisa; species Marisa cornuarietis. The sequence goes on from SMMW01000534.1 coordinate 227,724, forward strand.
AACATACTACAAACACACACAACACGCTTGATGTAGACAACAGTACACGTTTAGCATTTAATGTAGACATGAACTAGGCTAACACTACACAGCATGAACTAACCCTAACCGGCTAACGTTACACAGCATGAACTAACCCTAACCGGCTAACACTACACAGCATGAACTAACCCTAACCGGCTAACGTTACACAGCATGAACTAACCCTAACCAGCTAACACTACACAGCATGAACTAACCCTAACGGCTAACGTTACACAGCATGAACTAACCCTAACCAGCTAACACTACACAGCATGAACTAACCCTAACCGGCTAACACTATACAGCATGAACTAACCCTAACCGGCTAACACTACACAGCATGAACTAACCCTAACCGGCTAACACTATACAGCATGAACTAACCCTAACCGGCTAACACTACACAGCATGAACTAACCCTAACCGGCTAACACTACACAGCATGAACTAACCCTAACCGGCTAACACAACACAGCATGAACTAGCCCTAACCGGCTAACACTATAGAGCATGAACTAACCCTAACCGGCTAACACTACACAGCATGAACTAACCCTAACCGGCTAACACTACACAGCATGAACTAACCCTAACCGGCTAACACTACACAGCATGAACTAACCCTAACGGCTAACACTACACAGCATGAACTAGCCCTAACCGGCTAACACTACACAGCATGAACTAACCCTAACGGCTAACACTACACAGCATGAACTAACCCTAACCAGCTAACACTACACAGCATGAAATAACCCTAACGGCTAACACTACACAGCATGAACTAACCCTAACCGGCTAAGATTACAAGAAGTAAACAAAGCAGCTGGCTACCATTTCACATCAGTAATGGCCGACTAGTGTTAGAGGCACTAAACTAGCCACTTAGCATCACAAGACAAAAACGTGTGATCGAGCATTATGGGAATTTCTATAAAAATTAATTACATTTAAAGAATTTGCTTGAAAGAAAAGGTATTCCAAAATATTTTATTCCGCTTAAAATAAATTGATTTTCTGTGTCTGCTTCTCTTTTTCATTTTAAGACACTCGCTACATGATATGTGTGTGTCACGTGCTTCTCTGTGTGTGTGTGTGTGTGTGTTGTTATGTTTCTGCATGTGTGCGTGTGTGCGTGTGAATGTGCAAATGTGTGTGTGTGTGTGTGTGTGTGTGTGGTGCCTGTGCTTGTAAGTGAGTGTGTTCGTGTACGTGTGTGTGAAAGTTTGGGGGGGTGTTCGTGTCTGTGTGCATGTGTGTGTGTGTGAGTGTGTGTGTGTGTGTGTGTGAGTGTGAGTATTTTCATATGTGTTAGTGTACTTCTGCACTTGTCTATGAGCATTGTGTGTGACCGTGTGTGGGTGTGCGTGTGTTAGCACGTTAGTGTCCATTGAACTGATATAAACGGATGTTTGTTCCTGTAGTGATGCTGACAGACAAGGGATTCGAGAAGAACATTACACATGGTGAGGACTGTAACCACGACACCGATTTATATCGCAAAATCGATACACGCCGATTCATATCGCAGAATCGATATGAGCGGTGCAGGCAAAAATGCTGCTTGTTGTTTAGTGTTAGAAAAATGCAGTTCCACCGGGTGGTAGGTTCGCATCACGAAGACCGGGGATGAAAGGGCTAGAAGACGGGAAGACAACTGCTGACGGCCTGCCTTGTGAACAGCTGTGATATCCAGAGAATACAAGTAGTCGGACACAAGATCAAAACACGAGATGTTCACAGTGGTCAATACTTTAGGCATCTCTCTGTAGTCAATGATGTGAGAACGATGCACACTGTACAGACAAACGATGCATAATCAATACAGACCAATAAGATAAATACGCCTCCATAGAGAACAATGCTGCACAGGGGATACTGATGATGACGACGACGACGATGTACATAAAACACATACACAAACGCGCATGCACACACTGTATAATACAAACAATACACACAAGATACAAAAAGCGATATTCAAGTGCCTGAGAGAAAAGGAAACACACGATACAGAGCTACTTCAAGCAACCCCTGGTAGGAATACGAAGCCGAATGGTGCTAACCCTTCCCGAGGCCACCTTCCCAAGAGGGAGGGGAAACGAACCTTGTCAATCTCAAATCAAGGCATGGTCGTGAACTGAGAAAAGCCAGACCTTGACAGCTAAAGAAATGTCAGCTTGGTTGGCACCAAATCGTCCTTACACCGTATGCTGAGCGTGGAGCTCTTCTTGGAATTTTGGGAGCAAAACAGATCTTCCAGGAGCTGGAGTCTGACAGGACATGGCCAGCAAAAGTTCCGGTTACTACATTTCCATCCGCTTGTAACGGCTGCCTGACAAAGTAAAAATAAACACTAAAAAAATAACACTGGCTACAACAGACTCCAGGGCAGAGGAGAAAGGTTCCACCTCTCTGTCCCCAGCTTCAACTCTCAACCCAAAGTGAGGAGGAATATTTCACATATGAACGGTGGTTGTAATACAATGAAGCAGGAGGGTAGCTAAGAGATAGCTAAGCGACTAAAAGTAGTTGAGGTAGCTAGAAAATTAAGAGTAGCTAAGAGACTGAAAGTAGCAAAGAGGTAGCTCAGAAATAGCTAAGAGACTAAGAGATCACTGACAAAGACTAAAAGGTAAGGAAAAGAGTGAGGGGTAGTTAATCCTGTGACTAATCTCAAGAATACACTCGCAGCCATTATTCCCTGTGCCACAGGTCAGTGGGTGCAGGAGAAGGAAGAGTGAAAGTGAAATAATAATTATTTCATCCGTAAACTAACCTTTAAATTGCTATTGCTTTCTTTTATTTTGTCGCTGCTGTCGTGCCATCCTGTCTCACTATATCCGGAAAATCATGCAATCACTCTTATTTTATGACTGATATCATGTCATATTGACACTGATGTCATCTTATCACCTTTATTTTAACACGGCTGAGTTGTTGTCACATGTCACCGATGTCACACCCTGACTCTTGTTTATACTAACATCCCTTGACACTCATGGGTGTTCTTTGGCCACCAGTGTCATGCTGTCACTGCCATCGATGTTTAGGCCACTTTCCAAGTGTCACATGACGCCGCCTGCCAACCTTACATTTGATATCCACCTCATCTTTAATTAATGTGGTCTAACCACATGTCTGACTGATACCCAAGCCCGTACACCGACCCACATGCACAATCGGCAAAATGCTCATCTCAGATTTTAGAAAAAAGCCTCGATTTGAAGCCGTTGTCGCACTTTTATCCGTGGGTTTGTTTTTATTGCTCCATTAATATCAATCACAAAATACCACACCTCACTGCTCCTGGCAATCCTGAGCTCAACTGACAACCTGAATGTAATTTTCAGATCCACTGGAAGAAAAAAGGCATGGCCCCCGTTTGGCAAACCTCCATGATATTAACGAGTGTCAAGTGATCTTGTGCTAACAGCTGGCCAGTGGTACCCCGGGTCCACAATGCACTTGTTTTACTGAGAATCCACACCCCATAATATCGCCCACAACGACGCCGAAAGGCTGCAGGCGGTTTGCCATGCCTTTTATAAAGAATCAGATTGTAGTCTTCCTACAACAAAGCAGCAAGCGAAACAGAAAGATTAGCCCCACATAATGCTTTTAATTAAAATATCAGATATATAGTTGTACCATGACACCAGGCCGCAATATTCCTTCCCTCCCTCGCCAACCCTGGGCTTGGGTGATGTGCCAGTAACGATGCCCTTAAATAGTTCGGCTATTGGATGGTTTGTGTGGACCTCCTGTCAATTTTGTTTGGTTGCTTTTGACTTTTGTGTTTAGTTTGTCGGATATCCTCTTTAGCTCTAGAAGCGCACGAGTTGGTGTTGGGGTCTGGGTTAGGATTAGATTAGGGTTGGATTTAAGTTTGTGTCCGGTACTCCATGACCACACGACAGGGATGTGCATACAAATATTTTTTAACTGAAGCAGAAGGTTAATGGTATTATGTCAGGAACCCATGAAAGACGGTCTGAGCATGCGCGGCCCGGGAAGGAGACGTGGTAGCCATGACAACTACAACAAATATGAAGTCTTGTCACTCGATTAATTCATAACAAGTGTTATAAACACTGACAAAAAGAAACAGAGGTTGCTGCGGTGCCACTGTAAGGCCACTTGTAATCGCTAGATGACATCTTGGCGACTATAACACGAACATGTCATGCGGGCGACTACCTAACCCCAGTGGTAGGAAGCTAATCCCAGCCATGATACTAAGGAACATTTTCCCGGTGTCAGCTCTAGTAACCTGAACCAAACCTAATACCAACCAGGATTTCGCTGATCGCACGCAAGCAACCTCACTCAAACCTAATACCAGCAGGATTATTTTTAGGATCTAGCGCTAACAACCTGATACAAACCTAATATCAAAAAGACCAGAACTAACAGCCTGCCTACCACGGGTGGAGAGTTATGCTCATAAAGCCAGTCTGGGCTACACTTGTCTTCTGACATGAATAGCAAGCACAGCAGGAGGCGCTTGACAATAATGTTATCATCACACTTCGCCACTTTCTCACTTTCTGCTCTGTCGCCTGCCACGATTCTTCTTCTCCCCGCCTCTTCCGTTAATCGATTGGTCGAGTTGTGCATGCTCTTCCTTTGCCTTTTTCTTCCCTGCCTCTCTCCCTTCCTCTCCCTTTTTCTCTCGATGTTTCTCACTTTGTCTCTTCTGCTTTCTCTTCTTTCCATCAATCGCTTCCTGCTTTTGCTCTCACCCCACTCATCTCTAACCTTACCCCCTCTCTCTCTCTCTCTCTGATTTCTTTCTATACCTCTCTCTCTCTCCTCCCTCTTCATAATTCTCGCTGTATCTCTCCCCTCCTCTTTTTCTTTTCCTCCGATATTCTACCTTTATCCATTTTTCTTTTCCCCTTCCTTTCTCACGTGTATTCTATTTATCAGTCTGGCTTTGTTTTCTGTCCGACTCCAGCACCCCTCCTTCTCGACCCCTCCCCTTCTCCGCCAGCATCCTTGACCTTGTTGAGACTAAAGAGGAGGAAGAACAACAGGCCTGGTGTAAACTTCAGATGATCGACTGCAGTCACAATCACAGAAATGGTGCCTGCAAACATTTATCACCGAGTTTCTTTCTTTTTTCTTGGGAAGGCAGTTGAAAAGAGTGTTTTGACAGCCAGACACAGTCTGACAGTGGAGAATTGTCAGTGGAGAATTCTCCAGACCAGGCTGGCACTAGTGTACAATTGAATACTCTCCTATCTGGCCGCGCTGCTCCTCGCCCCGCCTTTTGCCACCCAGACAATTCCTGACAGTCAAACTTCGCTGTAAAATGTGTGAAGTTTTCCATTTGGTATTTCGAACTGGCAGCCATCATCCTTCATTCATGAACTTTATCTCTGCCTGATGAACCTCGTGCCTCAATGGTCGACGCTGACCTTTTATCCGCGCTGATGATAAGAATTCGTAATTTTAAAAAGTTGTCAAATAGCATACATATCAGCAAACACTAACAGGCAGACATGATTAAACAAAGACACATGGAATCACAATAACTCAGCATAGACCATGTCTGTATGTTCATCCATTATGACTTATTACTGCAGGCAGTATCCTGACAGTATAGGTGGGGCACTTAAAAACTTATCATTACAGTATAGTTGGGGAAAACAAAACCCAATCTCGCACCATCACAGTATTACAATGCTGACTGTCACAAACATTACAAGATCATCCAGCTGACTGTCACCAGCATCACAAGCATATGTCCCTTGTCACACCTTTGCAAAAATTGTGATGCGAGGTTCAAAATCTAAGCTTGTTATTACTGCTGGGACAAATTCTGGATTTTCTCTCGAACTGCAGTAAATAAATAATTCGGTAACAAATTTCAGACCGTCCAAAACAACAAAATTTTTGCAACTCGGCACGTGCCTACTACCCGTAACTGGAGTAAAGGATTTTCTCTGTACCCTTGTGGTTAGTGGGCTTTTTTGGAGCAGGGAGGAGGGAAATATGTGTTTTACGCCGAACCAGCAAGGTAGCTGATTCTGTAATTAGATGTCACAGAATAAAACAGCGTGCCCGAGACGAAATTTGAACTAAGGACAGCCAGTGGTCACTGTACTGTGGACAGGTGCTAACCGTTGAATTACGACACCGCAGCTGTACAGTCCACCGACTGTGGACCACAAGGGCACTGGCTGAAGACCTCTTGGGGAATGTGGTAGGAAAACTCCCCCTGTGCATCCAGAAGACGGGCACATGTCTGTAGGTTCGGGAAAATAACGGCAGCAGAGAGGGTGGGCTTCTGTCTTGTATATGTCTGCCTTACATACTGTCAACCAAGTCAGCTCCCTGTCACTATGGCCACTGGACTTAAAAACTCTTTACCTTTTTTTCAATTAGCTCCTGTTAATAATTTAATAACTGCCTGTGAGCAGCTGAGTAGTACCCATTTGTGAGTAATTCACTTCGTATTTGTAACATTTGTAACTGAATACATGTTTGTAATTCAGTTTGATTACATTTTCTATTTTACTATTTGTTAGTACCTGTCTGTGAATAATTAAGTTCATGTCTGTAAGTAAATCAGTAGGTAATTATAAAAGTTTGTGTTTATAATTCAATACATATATGTAAATAAGTATATTTCTCACTCATTATCGAATCTGAGCTTCGCAAAAAACGCTCTTCATCAAACTCCGTGCTGTTGGATTCCTCCAGAACATGTATCAGGCAGTGCCACAGTGTCACAGTGTCACAGAGTCACAGTGTCACAGTGTTCACGAACACCAGCTACAAGCTCCGTGCTTCAATCAGAGAGTGTTATACTCCTCAATGTAAACTTGTGCATCAGGCAGTATTAGATTCCTCAAGAGCGTCCATCAGTGTTATATTACACAACCTCAAACTCCCTGCATCAGAGAGTGGAATAGTCCACTAACATGTCGAATACAAACTCCGTGGGTTAGACAGTGTAGTATTCCTAATAAATGTCAAATACAAACTCCGTGGGTTAGACTGGAATAGTCCTCTCTAATAGGACGCACATACACTTACCTTGCATACGCACGACGCATATTACACACATACACCACGCTCGACGAGCCCCCAGTAGGTGGGGATGAAGGTGAAGAGATTTCTAGTTGATTTATGGAAGATGAAGAACTCGCTGCTCTCTCTTTTCTATCTGGCCATGGAACCGTCGTCTTTCTTCTTCTTTTTACGTCATTCTTGTCACAAAATGACGACGAACAAATGACGCACACAAGACGTCAAACACAAGACACCATTCACACACGAAACAATACAAGACCTACCCCTAACCTATTACACACACACACACACACACACACACACACACACACACACACACACACACACACGAAACAATACAAGACCTACCCCTAACCTATTACACACACACACACACACACACACACACGAAACAATACAAGACCTACCCCTAACCTATTACACACACACACACACACACACACGAAACAATACAAGACCTACCCCTAACCTATTACACACACACACACACACACACACACACACGAAACAATACAAGACCTACCCCTAACCTATTACACACACACACACACACACACACACACACGAAACAATACAAGACCTACCCCTAACCTATTACACACACACACACACACACGAAACAATACAAGACCACCCCTAACCTATTACACACACACACACACACACACACACACGAAACAATACAAGACCTACCCCTAACCTATTACACACACACACACACACACACGAAACAATACAAGACCTACCCCTAACCTATTACACACACACACACACACACACACACGAAACAATACAAGACCTACCCCTAACCTATTACACACACACACACACACACACACACACGAAACAATACAAGACCTACCCCTAACCTATTACACACACACACACACACACACGAAACAATACAAGACCTACCCCTAACCTATTACACACACACACACACACACACACACACACACACGAAACAATACAAGACCTACCCCTAACCTATTACACACACACACACACACACACACACACACACACACACACACACGAAACAATACAAGACCTACCCCTAACCTATTACATCCTCTAACATGTGAAATACAAAGTCCATGGGTTAGACGGTTGTATAGTCCTCAACAACATGTAATGGAAGCCTTGCACCTGACGGTAGGCACGTGACTAGCGCGTACCTGCTGCTTAGACGTAGAGTAGCCTCTCCCACGCCTCCTCCCCCCCCCCCGCTAGATCATGCCTGCCCACCTTGAAGACAGTTCATCGACCCAGGCGTTAATGGCGACAGATCGATCAGTCTAGTGGCATCGGAGAAACTCTTTCCTCCCAGTTAGACCACCTGACACAACAGGTGTTGCCCCACAGCACAATCCCACCCTTCATCCGTTTCAATTTTAGAGATGTACAGGTGATGTACAGGTTTTCTGCAGGAGAGTTGACACTCCAGCGTGCAAACATCTACGGAAACTACTCGTGCTTGGTGGAGTGAGCCGTGTGTAAGCCGCACCGATCGACTGGCCGACAACAAAAGGTAAAATGGGGAGCTACTCCGCTGCAGATGTGCAAACAATCGCACGACACGGGACCAGTGTTGGCTCTCCTGCTGAAAGGTACACGTGCATTACATTAGCAGGCATGCCAGCTGCACGTTCCGACATGCATTACACTAAATAAGAATGTTTGGTCAGCACGAGTACACACCATGACAAACTCAGCGAAGGAGCGTGAAGGAAGGTAGGGGTGGAGTCATCAGTTTCGGGAGAGGGGATGGAAGGGGGATGGAAAAGAAAGGCAAGAGTCGCTGATGGAGGAGTCGATGAAGAGGACAGCGAACGGGAAAGACGAAGCAACATTTAATCTACCTTGGTCATCAAGACAGTCATCCTCAGGGACCGGCTGAGAAACTGAAGTCTGATCGAGTTCAATACGTGAAACGTGACCAACAAGCATCAATTTCCGGCCCTCGTCTACAAGCACCGACCGAGAATCTCACTGGCGTGGGGTTGGGGGGGGGGGGTTGGTGGTAGAAGTGAGTGGCTCGCGGGGCCGGTCTAACATGGACGAGACGCTGTACAACACGGAACCTCCTACATCCGGAGGGCCTTCTGTAGCTCTAATCTTCTCCCCCAACCCTCTCCCCCCTCCACCCTACACCCCATCCGCCAAGCAGAAGCCGAAACACAGGGTGAAGGGAGCCGCGGGAGGAAAAGTATGCCATCCACAGACGCCATTAAGACGCATGCCGGTATTGAGGGTTGCGATCAATCGGGTAGATTCCATCATGCCACCATGCACAGGGGTCTGGAGTCTGGCACAATGTCCTTCTGGCGGCTTATGCTGTACAATACGGTTGGTCTTCAGTGGCGGGATGTGTGTCGCCATCTTTGAACAGGACAAGCGGTACGCGGTGCTTGAACGTGGAAAACATGTCTGTACTTCACGCCGCTGACAGAACTTTTGTTAAAAAATTCTATTAAAAATGACTCGAGAAAATATTGAAAAGATCTGTCTCATCAAATCTGACTTTATCAAAGTGTCATTCAAAATCGTTTTATCAAAATGTGTCATGAATAAACATGTTATCACACCACGTGTATTATAAACGTGTCATCAAAAGGCTTGTTTTTGTTCTATCCGAGCGAAAGTTATAAGAACACGTGTTCTTACTACAACTTACAGGAGTCAAATGGAGGCTCCAGACGTGGAGAGAAGAGCCCTGACTTGGCTCCTGCATTTGCAAGAAACAAAGGGAGGAACCGCATGTGTAGAGACAGTGAGGACGACAGAGAACAGGTGGCCAAGGGAGGGTCCAGCAGACGAGTGGGGAGGAGAAAGTCGCACCCTAACTGTGAAAAATATCAAGGTGTGGGCTAACCACGTGAGAGGAAAAAGCGAGACAGATTGACATGGGAGGCAACTGCTGCTGCTGCAGGACACTGTGGGTATAGCGAGGACATGGGGGTGAAACCTCTGGGTAGAGCGGGAACTCACAGGAAACTCTAGGTATACTGAGTTTATCTACAAACTGTACAGATTCACATTCACCCAAGTGACCAATCATTCCACCCGCCTGACACACTCTTCTAACGTGTCTTGTACTGCTTTAGCCCATTACGACCTGGGTGGGCGATACAGTCCGGGTGCCTCTGAATTTAGGACTTAGAGGCTGATACCGTAGTGTAGCTGTGTCTAATCCTGGGGTACACGGGAAAATGAAAATGGTCTAGAGTATTGTAGTCTACATTCACAACTGGTAATTGTCTACAGTGTTATAGTCTACATTCAAAACTGATCACGGTCTACAGTGAAACAGTCTGTGGTACATTCAGGATGAAAACGGTATAGAATCTATATTCCATCCAGCTCCTGATTTGTAGTATTTTTAGTTCTTTATCGCTCAGACCCCATTTTCCACATATATTATGTATGTACCTGTCTGTATTCCCAGCATACCAGTCGCCTGCATGAAGCTGTCTTGTGAGATGTTCATTTCCCCCTACTCTTTCGACCATTTTCTTTCTTTTTTCTCATTCTTTCGTTCTTTCTTTCTCTCACAAAGACCAGTTGTGTAGACGGCCGCGTGGTGTGACCGAAGAAAGAAGTGGCATGAATTATTTGGATGACTCAGTGTGGGCGGCCAGTGCCTGTAGGACGATGATCGCTGAAGCGTGTCGCGAGCCACTTGACCCGTGTCAGCAGAGGGCTCATAAGTCTGTACAGCTATTCCTGTTCCTGTTCCACACTTTCCCATCTCCTGGCTTCAGTCAGATGCGAGCATGACACCCAGAGAGCTGTTCTTCTACCCTTAATGCCAGTGGCACTGAACAAAGCACCATTGCTGGTGTTACAACACAGGCTCCCTTACAGTCACCGGCCAAGAACCGCGGTGCAGGTGCATTAACCGTGTCCTCCTCAGGCCTCTGTAACATCATCAAACAACAAAGAAGACACGAAGCACCGTTTCGTAAAGTAAAACCTGTTGTCATGGTTACTAGCCCAAAATCAAGCATACAACCGACAACAAAGCGAGGAGGAAATGAGGCTATTCCAGAGGTAGATTGAAATGTTTTAGTACAATTTACACCGGAAGTAAACACGTTGCCAGACGTCTGCTCCTCAGGACTCTGCCAGACTTCATGTCATTGATCACAAGCTACTTCGTCTACTGATGGCTGGCAAACTCGTCTTTATGTCCGGCGAATTTTGGGGGGATTCTGCTTCTTTTCCGGCCACAGACCAACCGTCGGAACTAATAAATCACCAAAACAGAGCCTCACGCCCTGATGTCATCTCTTGATTGCCGTATGTTGGAGAGCTTGGACAAGAGAGCACTCTACCTCACATGTCCCTCACCACGAGTCTACAGGGTACAACCATCATACGTTTCCTCATTTAAAAAAAAAAATTCTGTTGACTAAAGTAAACACAATGAAGGTTCCAATGGAATGCATTATATTTTAGTCGACAGCCTTGAACTCGATACAAAATACAGTTTCATAAAATCCGAGTTCTCTAGATATACGCCTACAACATCACAATGCACAGAAAAAGGCCAACAACAAAGATATCAGAAACAAATACGGACATAAAAATGGTCTTACGAAGACAGGAAGTTGATGTTTGATGTATAATTACTGCTCTACTATTGATCGAGGATTTTATCTACTTTACTCCTAAACACAAAATCCATTTCACTCTTGATCACATACATCATTTTACCCTTTCAAACCTTTTACTCTGAACAGAAAAGGTATTTCACCGAAGACATTTAATCTCAGGTAAAAGTGAAACCTGTCTGAAATAAATCTTCAAAGCGTTCTGATAACGGCAGACAGACCCCTGACCACACACAGCCTGGCCAACTTTCCCGCGCAAATGGAGACTGGCATTGCCATTTAAAAGCCTGTCATGGCAGTTAACGATCTTTAGTCTGGAGTTTGGTAAGAACTCACAAACACTCCACAACGGACGCTCGCTCTAAAATGTAACAAACCTGCGAATAAAGATGGAACACTTCTAAGGACCAAAACTTTGCTGTACCCTATTGAGGTGAAGACAAACCCTCCTTGGCGAGTGTGTATACGGCATGATTTGCCTTGATTAAAAGGCCTGAAGAAAACCACTGGCTTTGTTATAAATGATATTTAGGACAATAGGAGCTAACTGTAGTCTTCACTGATGAAAATAGAAAAACACCAAAACACAAAATTTACTACCAATTCAAGTCATACAACAATCTTTTTAGGGGAAGTAACCTAGGCGAGATCAGAAGTGTGTCCACAACGGAACCACGTGATCAACCGAAAAATGTATAAATTTCTTCTTTCTTTCGTAGATTCCTCGTGCAAAAGAGTGTTAGAGCTTTTTTCCATCATCAAAATGAGAAAAAAATGATGTTTCAGGGCGACTCAAACATAACGGGCTTCTCATTCCCGTTAATATTTAAACCTTAAAAAACACAGACACGCAGGCGCACACATACAGATGCAGATGCAGACACAAACCTGTGGGTCCTATTGGTGCTCGCTATGTTTCACAGTCCTCACGCTGCTACCCCGTGTGTTGTAGCCCCCTCCCCCTCCCCCAGTCCCGTGGCGAACCCTGTGGGCGCCTGATGCAGTGTTTAAAGATGACACCGACTATCGATTAGTCGCACGTTGGGCTGAGCGCCTCCATAAACATGTCAGATAAGGTGAATGAGAGCACACCTCATTCCCAGCTTTATCTGTACCCTTTAGCCCTCAACCCACCGGTGTCTTACTTAAGCACTGGCTTTTTCAAAACCTCTTTGCTAATTTCCCCCAAAATCGAGTAGTTTTAGGAGATAACCAATACACCAAATGCCTTCTTATTTCTTAACTATTCGATATATTCTTTTCGTTATTTTATTATTTTTGTTCCCTTTTAATTTTTCTTGCCGCTTCTGGTCCCATAAACACTAGGATTCGTGAGTCTTGTGTGACCTGCGTATAATGTTAGTATTCCAGATGGATTACAAGTAGAGCCGTTAAAATTAAAACAGCGAAAATCCGACAAAACGGAAGTGACGTGCATATCTGAGCATCCGGGCAACTGAAGGAGGAGGTGGGAGAAGGTGCAGAAGTGTATACCACATATCTAGAATAGGCAGTGACCTGAACACCACTCATGTAATGAGCCTTTGGCAGTCCTCCCTACTGCATGCTCTTTATAAAATACACCAAACACGCTCCGGTCGATAGCAGTGGGAGCAAGGACAGGTCAAGGATCCATCCTTGTACTTGATGGGGTTTTTTGTTTTTTTTTTAGCTCCCATGTTCCAACAAAAGTCTCCTACACATCTTCCCACACGGCTGGACGAACCAGTCATGTCTTCGGGACCGGTACAGAAGGCAGAAAGACAGGGCAGGACAGAAAGACAGGAGGTGGACTGCGGACACAAAAGAGCGATGACAGGGTAGGAACTCACACAATTTATAATACGGACCTTAAAATTGTGCTCATGGGTCAAAAGGTCAAGGAAGAATCCCTGCCCATCACCTGTAACTTGAGACATCCTCCAAATTACTACGCGTTGGCTGAGCCCCTCCTCCTGTCCCGTTTCAAAAATAAGTGCGCTATTTCACAGTGTTCACGCACGCGCTTTCACGCAAACAGCTAGCAGGCTTTTATCATGCGAGTGTCGTGCGCAAATGCCTCTGTTTGGGCTAAAAACCAACAAGTGCCTCGGTCACATATAACTGCCATGATCCTACTGAATGCACGGGTCTCGTAAACTCTAAATTGCGGAGAGTAGTAAACGAATGTTCATCGTGCTTTACTGAGATTGGAGAAGAAACGAAAAAGATGCACGTGGCTATATTTCAAGGAACTTGAAAATCGAGAATCCTGATATTTACATCAAAGTGACAAAACGCAATTGCCAAGATTTCGGTAAATTTGATAAACTCTAATGCGAAAACTTCAGGGATAACTTTTAAGGTCTTGATTTCGGTAAACTTGCTCAACATGAAGACAAACTTTAGCCAAAAATTAAATTCCACATCGGATGCCTCTTTACACCAAATAATAATTGCTTAAGAAAGATGGTCTTACCAGAAACTTGACAGGTTTTCTTTATTTACACCTTCTTTCTTAATTTTATATTTTCTTGCTTATTTTGGTCTCTGATCGTGTTTTCTTTATCAAAGTCGTCTCTTCTGTAAAAATGAGAGATTGGGGATTGGTGATATACAACTAAGGCTTTAATACGGCACTCTGAAAATGAGAGCGAGATAGAAACACCAGACAGCAACGTATGAGCTAATCATTGAAATCGTTGAGAGCGTGGGGGGAGGGGCTGTGGGTGGATGTCCGCAGACGGTGTCGAGGGTCCAGACAGAAGAGGCTTTAGCAGCCAGACGAGCTCTCATTGAGCCTCGCGCTCTTCTGCACAGTGTAAGCGCTGGCATCAGGTGCCCGACGATTGGTCCAACCGAGGACAAGGGCGATAAAGCTTTTCTTTCTTCCCAACTCGACCCGTTATTGAAGTACCTTGAGCTCTGAGGTCTCCCAGTCGGCCAGGATCCGTTACTAATCCCCGGTACTCTTGCTTTAGGTATCGATAACTCTTTTAACAGCAGTCTTCGCTTTATCAATCAATCAATCAATTCAAAACATTTTGTTTAGTGAAACACAAGAATGTATGATCCCTGTACCAGCTTGTGTTTTCCATTATCTAACAACAGAAATAATAAGTTTCTCTCGCTTCATTTAGGGAGATAAACTTGTGTTCGAATCTCCAAAATCCTCCATCAACATTCGCTAATATTTCTCATCCACATCAGCACCCATACAAACCACGAGAAAACCATTTTGGTGTTTGTCTACAAATAAAACGAAAAAAGGCAAACGACTTTTGTGTTACTTTTCACGAATATGGAACAAACAGGAAAACAAGTTGTTGGTGTTGACATTGAAGGCATCCACTGGCAAACTACTTGGTGTTTACAAATAAAGCTGAAACAGACACACGATTTCCTGGTGTTTAGAAATAAGACAGACAAACAGGAAGTCGTGATCTTTCCGTCACTACTGATGTGGACATCGACGGAGTTGTGTGGAAGGATGAGGCGTGGACAAGCGACTTCCATGACGAGAGTTGATGTCAGAACACAGCTGAGCTCATTCTTGTCAAAGCTGTGTGGCATGTCTTACACACACACACACACATACGACACCCTTGGTGATGTCCTACTGCATTACCAGTCGACCCTGACCAAAGCCGTCCTCACCGGACACAGAATCTCCATCGTTGCTCACACAGAGCGCCCTCGCGGCGTCGGCAGGGGAGGCAACTGTATCAGCACTCAACGCGCGCCAGAGACTGTGCGGCGGCGATTGGTCTTTGATGCCATCAGGAAAAGGCTGGAATCTATTAGCCCTGCGCTGATTGAGTTGCCTCAGCTGAAAAGCAGGTCTAATTTTACGTTCGCCCACTGCCTTCCCTCTTTTCCTTCTGCGCAATCTCTTCTAACCATTTCCAAAAATAGAAAAAACCGTCTTTTATTTATTCTTCGGTCAACGCTCTCCTCTGTAGGATTAATTTCCAATAAACTCGCTTCCACCCCAAAAAAAAACAAACTTCCTCAAAGAAAAATGATAATTTAAACGCGGTTGTGATCAATATTTTCATTTAAATGAGAAAAAGTTGTCTGAAGTAAGAATTGAAAACGGTCATAAAACCCGCCATCTCAAAGTAGCTGATCACAAATCTCATATGTTACCTGAGTTTCAAATCTCTCTTTTGTCTTTTTTTTTTTTTTTTTTTTGCTGGAGGTACTGCTGCTGCTGCTGTTGGTGGCGCTGTCGTTTAAATGGTCACTGTGGTCGTACTTATCTGTGTATCGAAAGAGACTGACAGACTGAGGCAACTGGACAGATAGTGGATCGTCATTACAAAAGCAGACCAGAGTGACTCAAACGTAGACAGACAGACAGGTAGTCAGGTAGTCTTGCGGAGACCCCTACCTTAATTCTTTTGTTCTGAAGATAAAGTGAATGAGTAAAAATTAAACTAGGATTTAACAAAGCAATGGTAGCTCGAGGCATATGAAGTCTGCCTGTACCACACAACATAGTCATGCTCGAGATCTTCATAGCCGTAGAGACTGTTGTAAGTTTAGTAACCAATGTACTATTGTTGTCTTATATAATGTAAACGTGCACAAAATAAATGTAATGGATGGACAACAACGAATACAATGGATGAACTGACTGCTGTAAATGGCTGCACTTGCTGAACTAATAGTCTATGTAACGCTCGTGAGGTAGGAGTGCTCGATATAAAGAGTAAATATTGGAATGCGAGCAACAGATATAGTGTGTGTTGGGGGGTACTTTTCCCATTGTGGAATTTATGTAGGCACGTTCGACCTCGTTAAATCCTGTGACGTCTATATATATATATATAAACGAGCACGTACGTGCGCGCGCGTTTGCGTGTGTTTGTGTGTATGCGAGTTTGTGTGTGTGTTTCCTATATTTCAAAATCTGTACCACATATTCTTCTACTCTACTTCTTGTTTGTCATTTTGTGAACCAGAACAAAAAAATAAACAGTCTGGTACTTTACAAAAAATGCTTTGTTCTTTAGCTATTTATTGAGTCTTACTGAGCCGTTATTTTTTATTTATTCATTCTCATATTCTTACTGCAAAGCTGCATATAGAATGATTTCCGACTGCGATCACCGATCTGTAATCAAAAAAATAATAGTGATGGACTTTGGTACAAAGCAGATGACATGACGCTGGTCTCTCAAGCTGCCAATAGTTGGAGAATTTGTCAGGAGATGCCACTGGAGGCAGAGCTGCCGGAGAACTTGGATGGACGAGCCAAAGCTTTTGTGACGGTGGAGAGCTGAGCAGTGAAGAAAGTATCCTCGGCCAAGCCTCGAGCCAGGGATTGTTGTCAGCCCGCGTCACAAGCTTCGTCGCCCTCCGAGTATCTTTTCGCGATCTGAGAGTCCAGTGTCCATGGTAACCTGAGTTGCACGTGTTGTTCAGGCTCAGCCGCTGTGATCCCGACATGGCCTGGGCGGAGATCAGGTGTCTGATCCTATTTACCTGGCCAAGACTCACTTCTGCTTACCTGCCATCGCTCCTCCCATCATGTCGCTCCTGGTATTGCAGTCGCACCGGCAGAGGCGTTCCAGCGAAAAAGTAAAATGACGCCTTAGGAGTCACGGCTCACATTTTCATCCGTTCATTTGTTCTCGTCTGCTTTCAGTTGTGCGAACAAATAGAACTGATGTCCCTTAAAGGTCTAGTTGGGTGCAAATTTGTTTTTAATATTTGGGTAGAGCTCAGGGGCCAGTTGCACAACACGTTTCTAAACCTTAAAACTGTTCTGAAGAGGCAAAATCACTTCTAAGCCATTTTGATTCTTTCCAGAAAAAGATACAAAAAATTGCACTGACAGGACGGAAAGTCAAACCTAAACAACTTTATCTTACTTAAAGCAGTTTTAGTTTTAAAAATTCTAAAATTGTGGTGTGTACTTTAAACTAATTATCTAAATAGAGTTAAGGCCTAAAAGTGTTTAAAATTAGAAATGTGTTGTGCAACTGGCCCCAGAATGGCACTAAATGTGGATGAATAAGCTCTTTTTTGTTCTCAAGACACACGCCTGCAAACATTATCTTGCACGAAAAGAGGTCAGTGACAAAGTTGTCAGGACGATATCGATACATTCGTGTAAAGATCTTAACCGAGGGGTTAAGTCTCAGTTGTGCTACCTGTATTCAAACATGACCTCACGATTCTGACCTCTTTAGTGCATGGTTATGCCTGTGTTTTGGCGTGTATCTCGAGAACAGAAGGTGTTTATTCCCCTCAGATTTGGAGACCTAGCATCTTGCCCTGAATTATATTCAGTAATTTGAGAAAACTTGGCAGCTCACTAGTCCTTTCAAATGCGCTTCTCCGTCTAAAAGCAAATAAACGTCTTTGTGAGTGGAAGTCTCTGTTGTGCTCCTCTTTCTGCTTTACATTGTCTTCACTATCATTATTGTAAACATCATTAGCAAGATACCATCAAGCCTAACAGGCCCATTTCCTCTCCAGATGTAATCCAAGCGTAGGGAAGAAAGAGCAGTTAAAGAGCATGAGACTAGGACTGTCTGGTCTCTCGGCCACCATGACCACCACATGTACATGTTGTCGCGTTCTTGGTGTCCACCGTCTGATGACATACGACAGCAAATATCGCTCACTTCTCGTCTCCGAGACTGCATTCGGTGTTGTCATGCTGTTCCTAGTGCTGTTGTCGGTGTCGTCGGTGTAGACGATGGTTTCTGTGCGGAAGCAGTTGTCAGGAATAATAATGTACAGAGTGTCTAACAGTCTCTAAGTGATGTCAGTTCTGTACGATGGTCATGTGGAACATCACACAGGTGTGCTGATCTCAACCATACATACGCTGACATCGAGTCTCTTGGTACTGTGTTCTTTAATTTCCCCCCCCCACCCATCTATCTCTCTCATCAACTGTGACTAGTCATGGGGAGGAGGATATAAGTATACACAGTAACAATAAAGGTGCGGCAGTGGGGTCCTAGTCTGCGCCCTGTTCAGTTCGTTTTGTCTTCTGCTCACTGTAGGAGATTTGGAGCAGTCTCCAGAATCGTTTTATCTCGAAAACCTGAATCTTTCTCTCCGTATCGGTCAACAGAGTCGAAGCTTCTACTCCTGCTGTCTTACATTTTGTTCTGTCTTGTCATTGTTGCCGTCGCTGATTCTTAGACGAAATGTCCGATACTCAACTGCCTTCCTTTGACAGCGTGGCTACCAGGTACTTGAACCTCTGTCTGCCATTCACATGGACCTCTGCCTTTCCTCGTCTGACAGTGCTGACTCTTCCTTTGCTGTTGCCTGTGTTGATGTCCATGCCATATTCGCTGGCACTGTTGGCGGATCTATTTTTGAGAGCCTGCACTCATCATTGTTCCCTGTCATCTGATTGATGTCATCAGAAAAACGAAGGTTGTTGAGCCGTCTTCCTCATATGCACACGGAGGCAGGTGAGAATCCCTTGTTTAAAGGCTTACATCGTGAAACTTAATCATAATTATGTATTCATATCTTTGGGAAATTTCATTCTAAAATAAACTTAAGGATCATAAAGGAAAAAATGTTGCAATTGTGTTATCGTCTAGGGGTGTTTGGGTCTGTCGTCAGCTGGGGACTGTATAGGTCAGAGCAGTACACTGTCCATCAGTCTAGTACAGTCTTCTCTTGCATAAGATTGGCAGCACTGTCTTCGATCATAGATGACTTTTGGTGCTGACTATTATTTCTGAGGGTGTTGAGTAAGCGA
The DNA here is from genome assembly GCA_004794655.1 of Marisa cornuarietis. NCBI lineage: Eukaryota > Metazoa > Mollusca > Gastropoda > Architaenioglossa > Ampullariidae > Marisa > Marisa cornuarietis. Next base: position 247,128 of record SMMW01000534.1, read on the forward strand.
AAGGCCTTACTGTTGTCGCCTCAAACCCTCCCTTCTTCTATTTCATTTCATCTTTCTTCAGTTTCCTTGGCTGCCTTCATCACTTTCCTGATGTCGCAGTAGACCTTGCGATACTCGACAGCTGCTTCAGGGCTGCAATAATTCGTGTTATTCATGGGCTGCCTATGATCACAAAAGCTCGAGAACTTCGAGACCCAAGTTTGTTCCTTTGTCTCTACCGCCCTAAAATCTGCTCGTGACCTGAGAGGGTCTCCAAGTCGCAGTCAATCAAAGTCCGGGTGGCAAATTTGCCTCGAATTTGTGTGTGGAAGAGCTCGGCAACTTGTGGATCTCGCATCTTGTAGAAGTCAAAGCGAATGCAAAAATTGGGTGTGCGATGCTTCAGTGTCAAGCGAAGGCCTGATAAGACGAGGCTGTGGTCACTATCAATATCCGCGCTCGGATACGCCCTCGTCTTTGCCTTGTTGATGCTCGATTTGAAGCGTCGAGGCAGAAGATAAAATCGATCTGGTTGTGGATCGAATTATCTGGAGAGTGCCAGGTCGCAACTCTCGACCTTTTCTTTTGAGGATTTAGGGTGTTGCCGAGGCTATGGCTTGGGTGAGTTAAAGCAGCCTCCGACTTTTCCCTCCTATGCCAGCCCATTGCAAATATATATCCTCCCACTTACCTCTATTTCACACTTTGATAATCTAAAAGTCAAAGCGCGTGCATTAGACACTATATCTACATACGTCTGTCTGAGATTCGATGCTCACACCATCAAGGCTAAACACCACAGTGAACTTTACTAACTGTTGATTTGTGTTTACTTGTAGACAGAAGAAGACAGACAATTAGACAAGAACAAGATGTGGCATTGTTGGCTCCATATTCCAAGGTGAATGCTTGAAGTATGACAATAAAAAAGTCAGCTAAGCTTCGTGCTCGTTCTACGCACGTGAAGACATCAATCCACGCGCTGCACGCGACTCCTAACGCGCGGCATTTCCTCAGCCCTCACTCGTGCCAGCAGCTTCACACAACTTGAGCACTCGGAGATTTGCCAAGACGTGGAACAAGATTTTACGATGAGTAAAAGCGGCCAATTGTTGACATTCTGTCAGAATAAATACCCAATACTAGTTTCTCCCACCTCTAAACTATGCCGTGGCACTTTCCATCATAGGATGCCTGGAAAATTGAGACATGTTTACTATCTGTTTAAACTAATTACCTAATTAGATGTGATTTACCGTCGTAGGCTGTGGGTAATTTGCCAGCCCTGTACTCATAGACTGATGTCGGGGAAGCATGCTACCAGTTCTTTAGCGACGAGTAATGTAGTCAGAGGTTTGAGTGGGACTTGTTTGACAAGTAGGGACCCCCTCCCCTTTATAACCGGCAAATCCAAGTGACTAAACATGAGGAGTAACTTTTCATCCAAACGGGTTAAATACAAATTACATTTGAAAACAATTGCAAGAACAAAAATGTGCCATCCGTGCACATCCCTGAGAACACCTAAGTCTCTGCATTCTTCATTTTCTCACTAACTCCGTTTTTTAGCAGCCGGAAACATTGTGCAAGTTACCTGGTGGTGAGGCACACCACACCTGTACTTCCTTACGCGCCACCTGGTGAGCCGAGCTCTCACTTCACCGACAGATGGCACGTCACGGTAACCAGTCTGGCAAATGGCAGCCGACTCCAGGTAAATGTAAGCTACCTGGATTTACGATGATGAATTTTCTTTCACCACCCCTCCTCCCTCTTCTCTCTCTGGTTTAGTTCATTCTAGAACTCTGACTGTTTTCAAAAGCAGGAGCTTCTTGAAAGTGAGATTTATGTCTTGTAGGTGGGATCGGGCAAGTCTCGGTCTAACAGCAGCCCAACCTTCTTTCTCTCGCAGTCCTCTGTGTTCATTCTGGCCTAAGGCTCATGAAATAAATCTCACAATTATCCCCGTGTTAATCACTGTATGTTTTTCATACGACCAGACACACAAGGTTCAAAACTGTTGTCGATAGGCGTTGACCAGTAAAACGACAGAGTGACTACTACAGGTATTTACTAAACTGAAATATGTCTTCAGCCCGAGTACTTAGTGGCTGGGATGGAGTACTTAGTGGCTGGGATGGAGAACTTAGTGGCTATAAATAATGATATTGCTTAAAGAATGGTGACATTCATCCTCAAGGCGAATAGAAGACCAGATGCTCTTGCATCGTGGCTCTTTCGTTTTGTAAAATTAATATTTTAAACACTTGACACCAGCAGCCACTGTTCATCGCCAAAGTGAGGCGTTGCCCCCTGCACATCCGCCTCCTTCTGGAAACGACGGAAGCCATCAGCATGAACCGGAGATGGGGGGGGGACCAGGAGGGGAAATAAACTGGGTCATGTGGCTCCCCCTCCCTCTTGAGTTTGTCAGAAAGAGCGCAAAGAAGTATGATAAACAAGAGTGGCTGAGACTGTGCTTTACACCCCAGTATGGGGCACAGGGGGCACAAGGGGCATGATCTTTCATCACAGAACTACTTCTTCAGACTAACAACCGCCACAGTCGCCACTATTCTTTTTTGTCACGAGGTTTCGTTGCTCGCTGATGAACTACATCAACCAACAGTCCGGCCAGTTAACTGCGACAACTTCTGTTGGAAGTTTACCACAGCCTCAACAACCGGGTGTAAACCTCGGCTACGACCAGTCGTTGAGTAGAAGTTGACTGTTGGTAATGGGAGGTCATTTATAGCTACAACATTAAGTCTTAATTCTTTTAGTCTTGCCACTTCTATAACTATCCACACCGATGAACAATAGTAAGGCTTAGGAAATACTTCAGGAATATACATAGACAATCAAACAAGGGTCTGTAATGATGTAACACATTCATTGCTTTCACTAAGGTGATGGTAGGAAACGCACTGAATGAAGGTAACAGAAGTTTACCAAATGTGGTAACCTTGCCAACTGAATTAAAAGAAAACATAAATATTACAAAACAGTAAAAATAACAGTAAGAAGTTCTGCGCAATGATGAAAGATAAACTAACAAGTCAGCAAAATTATATCCAAACGAAACTTGTATGATGAAGGAGTCTCGCATAAAAGTAAAACTAAGAAATGCAGTAGGTAGACACGAGGTAATTAAGATAAAATAACTTAGTAGTGATTCAAATACGAGACCATCATAATTAAAATTAAATTACATAATAAGACTGCGTAAGAAAGTAAGACTAAGTAGCGAAATTACATTAAGTAACTAAAATTATGTAATCATGAATCACACCTAACGATCTTTAACTACACTGTGTCGGTGACAAATGACTAAGACAACTAATGTTCGCTGCCCAAAGATGCACACTCCGTATTTGTGCACACCATTCATGTGCAGTGTGTCCACAGTCCACAGTCCACAGTCCCCGCTAGGTGCAGTCTAATTAGTCTCCCTGCATCCAGCACATGTGTGAGAGGTGGCCTGGTAGTTGCTGCACTCTCTGCACCATCACTAACACCAGGCAGGATGTAAATCAAATGTGAGTTTACAAGTGGATGCAACTATCACCACAACTTTGACGGGATGGAACGATGGAATGGAGAAGGAAGAACGGAGAAGAAGGGAAGAGAAGCTTCTGGCACAAATGACAGGAAATAAAAACTGAAGTGCGTTTCAACAAAATTTCCCCTCGTTCATGTCCAGAGCTTTCATTTCATGGCCTTATTTATTCGCTTCTGGGGATGTTATCAGTGTCTACATCTTTTGCAATGCTCTGGGGGCGAGCGCTTTAAGTTCGGGGAGATTCGCTGGAGGGGAGGAGGGGAGGGAACGTAGAGATCGACAGACGGACAGATAGAATAAAGGTAAAAATGAAGGAAGCCTTTCAGCGGATCTGCTGAATTCAAGCTGCAGACGACCGCTGCTTTGTCAGTTAACACCACTTTTAACGTCGGTGTTACAACAACAACAACAACAACAACAACAACAAAATAATAATAAAAGCATTTCCATAGCATTTCCTTGCTTGCAACAAGCTCATTGCGCTTTGACATAAGCAGTGGGCTCTCTGTATGTCTGTAGAGTAGTAGACTTTCTAGCATAGGGTACCGTTAGGTCGGCTCAATGTGTTGTCTACAAATGTAACATGTAAAATATACACACTGCACAGAGTAGAATTTCCAGTCTCTTGCGGTCGTCAACACACACACACACACACACACACACACACACACACACATTAAGAGCAAAGACCATTCTTACTATGTTTGTGGTTTAAGCTCAAAGACTACTAGAGTGTAATTGTATTGTAATGACTGTATAAAGTTTACTACAAGATTGTTTTCCCCAAACTCTGGTCACTACCCCTTTCTGTTTTAAAATAACATACCCCATATACACTTACCACCAGTCACTGTAAGTGGTCAAACTCGTAACCTTACATTTGTACACTGATGGTGAAAATTATCATATGGTCCCCACTGTCTCTCTGGCTAAAGTCTTGACATTGTAAACATGTCCACGTACACATTGTACTGTCCCGACCTCTGTGTTCTCGCCTTTCTCTGGGCATAATGGTGTCTAAGGTGTGGATCTCAAAAACAGACCGCAAGGGAGAAGTATTCACCGACATTTAGTGGAAAAAAGATGTTGCACTGAGCTTTACTTAGTCGTTAGAGGAAAAGAAAAAGCATCCCACTAGACCTCTTGGTCAAAGCTAGTATCACGTGGGATGCGAGTGGCACACAGTAGACGAAGCAACAGTTTAGAACCTTTTTACAATCAAACAGATACAAGTCTGAGGTGTCTATTAACACAAAAAACACTTCATGCAAGGCAAGGCTTCAACAGGTGTTCAAGAGAGTGAAGAAAGAGTTCCACAGAGACTTGCTTTTTAACCAGGATTATTTATTGTATCACAGATTTTCTTTTTCCGTTATTTCAAGCTCACGTGCTCTCTCTCTCTCTCTCTCAAACTGTCACTCTCACTGCCATTGTACCTCTCGGGCTTTTTCTGTCTCTTTATCTCTTCCTCCCTCCTCGTCGCATCTCCTTGACAATCTAATGGAGTCGTCAAAAAAAATTATTACATGCTGAAGATAATTTCGGAGAGGCTGCTCCCGTAAAAAACAGAGAAGATGAGATTATTTCAACATTTGGTCTTACTGGAAAGTGAGAGGAGGTGCTTGTGAGTTCTCAATGATCTTTCATGCCTAGCTGACAGCTTTCCCGCATTACACTGCCGGTGTCCGTCTTCCAGCCCAGGGACTGATTTGTGTACACATGCGGCAAGCATATGGTCCGCACACTTCACAAAATCTCAACTACAAGTAAAATAAAAAAGACAAAAAAGGAATAATAATTTTGTTATGCTGTGCATCAGCCACAGACATGGCAGTCTATTTTGCAGAATAAATCAAATACTTGCATTTTTAAAATCTTTTATTAAGTTACATGGCGATGAGGGACTGGCTGCAGTGAATTGCTATGCCGTACGCCATACTTGATTACCTCCCCGCACTGGGGGGTAGGGAAGTGACGTGCTGTCTCGTGACCACGTAACTGTCGTGTGACGTCACCAGATAGCGCAGGGACGCCGGAAGTTGTCTGTCCTGCTGCACGTGATAAAGGAGAGACTATTCAAAGCCTTCGCTTGGTGAAATATTGGCCATGCCATTTGGCCGCGGCGCCGCAAGGCATGGAGGCCATTTCCACAGCAAACAGCGGCCCGTCACACCGAGATGAACAAGGCGAGTGAGAAAAGGAGAAAAGATTAGCGCCAGGCAGCGTAAATAGACTAACGGGCTTCGTCAGAAGACATTCTACAAGAAAAAGAGAGCGGTTCCCCCACGCTTGTAACCTCTAGTTCCCTGCACAGACGGGCCATACACGCGAGGTTTATTACGCAGCCTCTAAGGCTAGCGAGCGAGTTATCACATGTGTAATTAACGGCATGTTAGTTCTGACTCCTACATTATCTTGTGTAATTATGTCGTGTAAGTTAAGCCTTAAAAAGAATTCAGTGTAGGTTACAGTGTGCAACGATGATGTATACACAGTGTCATGTCAATAATGATGAGCACTTTTTTTAATTGGTGTTTTACGCCGAGCCAGCAACTAAGGCTATATCACGGCAAGGCAGCCAGCCCTGTAAACAGATGCAACATACAGAGAAAGAACAGCGTGCCCGAGACGAGAACTGAACCCAGGACAGCCAACCTTCACTGTATTGGTGACAGACGCTAACCGTTCCGCCACCGGACCCAATGATGAGCACATTACTGCGTGTAATGAGGTATCCAGGTGAGGTGTACACCTACAAGGTGTAAAGTTATCACGTGTGAGTTATGACCTGACAGTATTACCTCGTGCGCGGTGACGTGCGGGATGCAATAATGGCTTGTGATAGTGAGGTAGTGATAAGCAATGATGGCAAGTTAGTTTGAAAGTTATTATATGTCAGTTGTAATATCTATGTTGTGACGTGGACGTCATAAATGTATTGCAGCGGGCCTGTCATGACATGTGCTAAGTTATCGCTAATTATGTGACGAGTACATCATGGCATGTAACTAAAGTATGCTATATGAGGTGTCAGCTGTGTGATGTAACTGATAGAATGTTACGTGAGATGTCAGTTATGTGATGTAACTGATGGAATGTCACATGAGATGTCAGCTATGTGATGTAACTGATGGAATGTCACATGAGATGTCAGCTATGTGATGTAACTGATGGAATGTCACATGAGATGTCTGCTATGTGACGAGTACATCATGGCATGTAACTAAAGTATGCTATATGAGGTGTCAGCTGTGTGATGTAACTGATAGAATGTTACGTGAGATGTCAGCTATGTGATGTAACTGATGGAATGTCACATGAGATGTCAGCTATGTGATGTAACTGATGGAATGTCACATGAGATGTCAGCTATGTGATGTAACTGATGGAATGTCACATGAGATGTCAGCTATGTGATGTAACTGATGGAATGTCACATGAGATGTCTGCTATGTGACGAGTACATCATGGCATGTAACTAAAGTATGCTATATGAGGTGTCAGCTGTGTGATGTAACTGATAGAATGTTACGTGAGATGTCAGCTATGTGATGTAACTGATGGAATGTCACATGAGATGTCAGCTATGTGATGTAACTGATGGAATGTCACATGAGATGTCAGCTATGTGATGTAACTGATGGAATGTCACATGAGATGTCAGCTATGTGATGTAACTGATGGAATGTCACATGAGATGTCAGCTATGTGATGTAACTGATGGAATGTCACATGAGATGTCAGCTATGTGATGTAACTGATGGAATGTCACATGAGATGTCAGCTATGTGATGTAACTGATGGAATGTCACATGAGGTGTCTGCTATGTGACGAATACATCATGGCATGTTACGGGAGGTGTAAGTTGTGACGTTCCTGTATGCTCAGCTCACTTCCGGCACTTTTGTAAATGTTGGGGGTTAGCTCCAAGTGGTTACGATAAATCACACCGGATTACCTGACAGAACATGCATGTTAGAACCTGGCCTTCACATGTGCGTCCCAAAGTAGCTTCGCGTGATGTCAGGCAGTAAGCGTCACGTGCCGCACCCATGCGGTGCCCTTTAACCCCCTTAACCCCCTCCAACTAGCGCCGGATTGACGCGGAACTCCCCCCACCCCAAAGCCCACCCCAGCCCACACATACAGAGCCAGGCAAGCGGGCCGGCAGTGGAGAGGCCTCGCAGACACCTATCCATCACGACCACTAATGTGGCAGTCGCAGGCAAAGTTCGCGACAAAAGTAACTGTTTCCGGATGACGAGCACAATGCACGGTATGGCCAGCCGACCCACCCCTTTACTGCGCTGGGGGTACAAGACCGCCCGCACGGCGTGTGCACGGCGCCCACAATGTGTGTGATGCACGCACAACGCATGCTGAGACACGTGTGGCTTGTCTTTACATCAACACACGGTGTCTGTAGGAATGCGAGGTGCTTGTGAGAACACGTGAACGACCGCTCAAATCTCTCGTAAACACACCCACGACGTGTTGAAACAAATATGCTACCGATACCACCCCGGGTGTCCTTTCTCTCTCTCGAAAGCTCAATCTTTCGACATGCAAACAAAAGGTCTTGGAATATTAACCAGCCTGTCTCCTTGCCTCTCTTATCTTTCTCTCTGTCGCCCCCTCTCTCCTCTAGGACCTGTTGAGCGAGGGCGCTCAGAGAGACAGGGCGCCGGGTACAGCTGAAGACAGTAGTTACTGAGGAGATGTAGATGCCAATCTAATTACACATCAGTCAGTGCCGTGCAAACAATCGACCCATCGGTCAGGGACGATGAAAGCGAGGCTAACTACATTCAGGGTACAGCAGTAAGAGATGCCCATGAAATCTCGGACCCAGCGTTGTGTGGACGAGATCTGACACAAAGTGGAACAGAGGGAGTTCATGTCCACTGTATTACTGTTGTATGGCTCGCCTGGCGAGGATTTATGACACGGGGACCAGACAGCAAACCTCCGGTCACCATAAAAACTGTAGACTACACAGCCGACTGCACTCCGTCAAAAGATAGAACAGACGATGGGATGGATAGGCGAGTGAATAAATAAAGATGGAGGAAAGGACTACAGAAACAATTAAAGCAAATGATGTCTTTGCTGTTACTGGGATAATAAAATAAGAAGAAGAAGAATTGAGCGCATGTATTATATAGCAGCTTCCCCAGAGTCAGCCAGACTCAAAGCGCAGCACACACGCACGCACACACACAGACAGCACACACACACACACACACACACACACACAGGCACAAGAACACACATCTTTTCAGGGTAATCATCGAATGCAACTTTATGAATACGCATGTACACATGCACACACACACACAGCAAAGCACAACACACAGACGAGGAAGTGGTTAATAAAAAACACTTTTTACATTGGGTTCTTCTTGAGAACAGCACTCAAGTTTAATTAACCTTTTAACTTTCAACATGCCATCCCTCAATTCTAAAAATGAAAGCACTACGGCAATAAATCGTGTCAGCTTCAGAGGAAGAAAATGAGGATGTCACTTAAATCGCTAATTAATTTCTTGTGAATTTCTGGCAGGGATCACCGTTTCACCGCAGCTTATTCCCACTTCATCCCACCTTCTGGTCAGGGAGGGAGGGAGGGTTGCGTGATTTAAATTAAATCTCCACTAACCTAATAATATGAGATAAACCCCCATCATCATCATCATCAGCTCGTTATCATCCCTTAGTCCTGAATGATATTTTCAATATCTACTGGAATAGATATGTTAGGATATCTATGTTAGGATGCATATGTTGGGATCATACCAACCACTCTCACCAGTTCTCTGGAGTTTTTTCCATTCACTGACGAGCGAAATAACAGAGCCTTTCAATCTTGGATGAATTTTTGAGCAATCCTTTTCCTTTGTTTCGTTTTTTATCCCCTTGTGCAGATCCCTACACAAGATTCTTTGTAAAACCAGCGATATGCGCATGGCCACTTAAATCTCTGCTTTTTTGACAGTGGCCATTTTTGATTGTAGCGCCCTCTTCTTTGTCTAATTGGAAGACATGGCAAGTATCTGGCTATAGCATTGCATCTCACTGCCCTGGTATTCTTTCTAAACTTTTTACCCTTTGCAAAATTCTACAATGAACATAAAGAAAGGAGGAGATGTCAAATGGACTTGATTGATTCCCATACTGTAAACTGTCCCACAGCCTAGAGGGGGTAGGGGCTGTGTAGGTGGTTCACCCTATCTAAGGCTTTAAATATGTGGACGACGGGTTCTGTTTCTTTCTTTCCTCTGGTGTTCATTCCTACATAGCTACTGCATTCAACCACATTTCCGAGTGGGACTCGAATCAGCTTCCTTCTGTTCCTCAGTCGCGTGCACTAATCACTGGAGCATGCTCTCACCCTACAGTCTACTGACTCGTGCGCTGGACCTCTGGAAGTGGATATCAACAGGGACACTAGGATTGGCCACAAATCATTATGTCTAGAAATGCTGGTTCAGTGACAACGCGCTACAAATGTCTTACATGCTGAGAGAAATTATTCACAGTCTTGTCGGCAAAACTGGTGCACAGGAGCCGGTGTTTCACTCTGGCTCACCCTCCGTTAGCTGCCTTAAGAAATGAGGTGCCGGTGATCAATAAGCGGCAGTCCGCATGGAGCTCACACCACACGTCTTCAGACAAATCAACGGGTTTTCAAGACAACACACAAGGACGGACTGCCAGACGAATTTGCACATAAAAGCAAAACACTTGGTTAACTGCATGAGCGGCTGATCGGGTGAATGGGAAGTGGCCACTGCTTGTGTGTGTGTGGCTGAAACTTACTTCAGCATCACTGCGAGATAAAGAGCCTGCGGTGTTTCTACACCCGAACTGTAGCTCGCACCTTGGTGTGTCTCAGAGGGTGGAAGGTGTGGGGTAAGCAGGAGGAGAGAATGAGGGGCTGTAAGTCGACGAAAGGTGTGAGAGATTTACCGATTGCACAGCCTGAGACGGGTGAGACACGGACGGCAAGAAACAAAGCCATGACAGAGATTAACAGGCTGCACAGCCTTAGACACACACACACAAAAATGAGAGAATTAAAGACACGCGCAGGAGGGACGGAGAGAGATGGAAGAGGAAGAGAACGGGTAAGAAAGACAGAGACAGAGAGTTCAAGATTATTGGAAAGCCCCGTAACTATTCGTCTCTGTCAGATTTAGTCTGCGGCAGATGACTAGTCTCGCCAGCACCGGTGTGGAGCCAACAAATGACCACTGAACGAAAGTTTCTACCAACCTAACATCCGAACAAACAGTCAACTGGTTGCAGCTTTGGTCGCTGCTGAGTGTTCACGCACCGCGGCAGCTGCAAGGGAGGGGGATGAGCAGCACACGTGCTCCCCCTCCAGCCACCTCCCATCCCACTGTCGCTAATTGAAAGACCACGCGCTCGAGTGCAAGACGTGCTGAAGGAAAGATGAGCGAGGTGACACACCTACATCGACTTTGTCACATGTTCCACGTTTGAGGTGTGGGAGGGCAGTGTTGGGGGGAGGGGGGACTGGCAGCTATTGCACCATCGCTCACAGTTGGTAAGATTTTCGCCCCAAGTGGTCTACGATCACTTCTTCCATCCGGTGAGACTACCGAGTAAAGTCTGTATCTGTACTATCAGCTGGCACTCTACGGGGAACTATTTGAAGCAGCCACCGCACACCCGCGGATGAAATGCCGTAAGTGGCATACAGCCAGTGTTGACATACCTGAAGTGGACCTGACCTTTCCGTGAAATACACAGAACGTTACGCACGGTAGTCTTAAGGAAATGGGAGGAAATGATGCGAGGAACACAACTCACCATCGTGTTGTTGCCCAGGAAGGCGGCGGCCAGAAGAATGTTGTTATCAGCTACGTAAATCCACGCGTGGCATTGGAGGCAGCAGCAGCAGCAGACGACGACAAAGACGACGAGAGACGACAACAACGCCGACGACGACTACACTCACAGCACGGACCGCACGGCGGCAGCTTGAGAGTCGCGGGCGCTCGCTATCGCGCGCCTCCACTCGCCGCCGCACAGCACGTTCAACACATCACCACCGCCGCTGCTGCAGCGAGCTGCACAGCTGCCTCTAGCGTTTCACAACAACATAATGACTCTCAACAGCCTCGCCGGCCGCGCCGTGCGCCCAGACACTCGTCCTCCTTCCACCTACCTTCTACTCCTCCTGGCTTCTTCAAGCCCGCCCGCGCGTGCCTCGCTCAGTAACAGTACACGTGCGACTTTGGCCTGCTCGTGCAAGCCTCCAAAAAGAAAAATCACGACGCTGCTTTCCCTGTGTGTTGTCTTTTCCCGCTCTTTCCTGTTGTCTGTCTTTTGACGCTCTTTCCTGTCTGATATGAGTCGTTGCCTCCTGACTCTTCACCTGGCTGATGTAAAGATGTCGCCTGCTGGCACTCTTTCCTGTCTGATGTAAGGAGCTCGTCTTCTGCCGTCCTTTCCTCCCTGATATCTTCTTTTGCTCCTTCCTGTCTGATGTCGACTCACATCCACCTCTTACCTCGTCTTTCCCAGTTTTGTTTTGCCTGACGTTCTTTCAGATCTGCAGAAGTGCAAGTGTCTGGCTGCCGTGACTGTGCGCTGGCCGTGACCGCTATGCCCACGTGCCTCCGGCGGCTCCCACCGTCTACACGAGCATTACGTCGCCGCACGTGCAGTAGGTGTAAATGCTGCTCATTGTACTAGGAAGCAAGGTCAGCAATCTCCACATTAACCGTCAGGTGAGCCCAAAGAATCAATAACTCAGATTGTTTTGTTTAAAAAATCGAGCACAATACGGATTATTCTTCTACGAAAACAAGACGCGAACAAAACGCGCTTTATGACTATTGTAACGAAGACCCCAGCAAAACACCAGCTTCAGTGTCTTCTCACTGGTGTACCGGCCACATGCACTGCCTTCAGTCTCATCACACATCTCGCTGTACACTCCGCTTGAGGAACTGCGACTCCGCGAGATGCTGCAGTGGCAACAAGTTGAGGGCGAGGTGCGCTGGAACCGAGTGAATAAAGCGAGGGGTAGAGTATTTTAAGATACAATACCTTGTACACACTGCGTGACAGATTAGCAAGTAGGTGTCCCAGACATTGTTTAAACTTTCTTCACCCTCTAATTCCACGTCACTGTCCCTGAAATGTCACGTAACCCTCACGTTCACTGTCCCTGAAATGTCACGTAACCCTCACGTTCACTATCGCCGAACTACATGTTTATGGAGTACGGGGTGATCCTCTCATGGAACTGGATATTCTACATGTTTGCCTGCCACGGTCTCAGAGGGGAATACAACATATTGTCAGCCATCATTTTTAAATCCAGTTACGTATCGCCGGCGCAGGTTAGGCTGAGTCCATGTCACCCTTCGGACCTAAAGAGTACGTCACAGCCAGCAGTGCACTCTGCCTAAGGCGGCACGTCACGCGCCTGAATCTTCTGGGAGGACGGCAAGAACTCCGGGTGGATCTGATAAAGGATTCCGTCTCCACTTGAGCACTCGGTCACAGAGGCGCTGCAAGTGGGTCAGAGGTTAAAACGGTGGCAGCTGTAGAACCGAGCGCTGAGAGTTGTGAATCACGCATTAGAGTAATCCACCCTTTGTGACGTACGCACGCGCGCTGCCTGCTCTGTTGACTCCACGGTTTAGTAGACTGATGAGCGCGCGAGTCTGTACCCCCCCCCCCCATTCAGTCGACAAGTTCACACTGGCGTGCGTGCTCGCGTGCGTTGTGCTCATACGGAAATACTCTCGTTGCTACAGGACCGCTGCTAGGGCCTGATATTTCAGTCACGAAATCAGACAGGCGCCACGTTAGGGGACCACACACACACACAAGATGGTTACGTGAAAACAAGCGTGTACATGCGCTCACACACACACAAATATGTCCAAACACACGCACAAATATGCCCACACACACACAAACAAACACACACACACAAACACACACACAAACACACACACACACACAAACACACACAAACACACACACACCAACACACACACACACAAACACACACACACACACACACACAAACACACACACACCAACACACACACATACACATACACACACACACCAACACACACACACCAACACACACACATACATACACAATTATGTATCCCCCGTCTCTCTCACACTCACACAGAGACGGGAAACACATCATGATCAATGTATTGAAGGTTGGCGGGCTGTAAGACGGTAACACACAGCTGTCACCGCGCGCGCGCACACACACACACACACACACACAAGTCTGATGAACACTCAAGTCTATGGCGGCCAGAGTGAGCCGCTGATTGCCCCCCACCCCCACCCACCCGACATCCCTACACACACCTCCCCCACCCCCACGTCCCAGTGAAGGAAACCTCGGCGTCGATGACCCTGATACTCGGCCCTAAGGGAAACCTTTCTGTAAATTATTTGAAAATAAAAGCTGCTTTGGTTTGGTGTGAGCACAGAGTCATGGTGGCTGGTACAGTGAGTGAGTGGCAAGACGCCATATTGTGCAGTCATTACCTTCCACAATATATTAGAGGTGCTGAGTCTACGACTCCCCCCCCCCTCTCACTCTTTTTGCGAGTTTCTTCTTACTCACGACCTCCATCAAAGTTCATGAACGCGGAATGTCAAGGTCGCTACCGTCACGCTCCATTGACTGAGACGACGAGGACTAAACTTCAGTGAGTGGTCCATCGTGACAGCCTGCAATCAGGGATTGTGGGATAGCTATCGCACCGACAGGGCCAGGCTTGGGCTGACTACTGGCACAACATCGCATGTTGACATAATGGCGGTGCAGTGGACAGCTGCATGACAGAGAGAGAGAGAGCTGAGCGGCGGGCACGGGACTGAACTCAGTGGCACGTGCAAATTGCTGCTGTCGTCGCTGTGTCGGATACTACTGCACCATCCTCTTGCCCGCGTGCATGATAACCACCATCCTCTTCACTTAATCGCATCATGTCACACACACACTAGAAGTCCGACAAAAATATATAATCATATACATAATATTCAGATGCACGTGACTAGATACACTTACACACAGACGACTGCACTTACCAACGTCTGGTGACAAGTGTCACGAGCCGGCGCTTTCGGGGTCTTGTCGATACACACTCTCACACACACACACACACAGAGCACATTCAGCGGTCACACTCTCAAACACACACACACACAGAGCACATTCAGCGGTCACACTCTCAAACACACACACACACACACACATACTCACACACACAACACATTCAGCGGTCACACACCCGCGACAAGGAGTAATGACAAAAGGACACACACGTGTTAACAATACAAACATGGGACTCAAAAAAAACCACACACACACAAAAGCACTATAAGGCGCTCAGACCTGACATCACTTAGTCAGCCATTGTCCTCAACCATCCCAAGGCCAGCGCAGGAGACCACGTGACTGTCGCACCACACGGTTGGACACGCGCATTTGTTGACAACACACAACAAAAAACAAATCGTTTGCTTTTGTGGCGGCTTCTCCGCCCGGCACGATATCAAAATATTTTAACACAAGAAGATTTGTAAGTTTTCAAACAAAGCAATGAATTAACGGTAACCAAGACATGGATGGTTCGTCTCTTGCAACAGGTCGTTCAGTAGCTGGGAAAGTCCTTCCCCTCTGTCTATTTTTCTCACTAAAACTGGAAATGTTCTTACTTTGTCCGGTTTTTTGTAGATGGGCGGAGTCTCTCGCCCGGAATACAGTCTCTAGGGGGGGGGGTAGTCCGAGTGCTGCCGAAAAAACTCACAGCGAGTTGTCGCGCATGCCCCCAGGTGGAGGTCCTGTGTCTCCAGAGTACCCGCTGTCTCCGGCACCAGCACGGCCTCACCCTCGCGCATTCTTCCGCGCAGCACCGGGCAGCCTGGTTCCCCCCCCCCCCCGTTGCTGTCTTTGAACACGATTCTAACTGGACCCCAGCCCGATGGCTGGCCAGTGTCTCGGCAGAGGTACCAACAGCTCTCCAGTGTCGATGTTTTCCCAGACCGGGTACCAGCCCCCAGCCTGTGCGCGGCTGACCTTACATTCCCACCCCAGCCAGGCTTGACAAGGGGTGAGCTTCACACGGCTCGCACGTGAAACCCAGGAAATGGTGCAAGCAGTCACGTTGTCCAGCGTCTCACGTGCAGGGGGAACCTTTGGGCACAAGTGTAGTGACACGACCCCGACTTACCTCTAACCTCTGACTGTGACACAAGGGTTGAGCATAGACAGGCGCCTAAAGGGAAATGATACACAAAAAATGGTGGCGCTCAGCCTGAATCGTCGGTGTGACTCTTGTACAGTCCTGCACCATCAGCGCTCACCTTTGCCCCTTATTCTCGGGCCCACACTCCCAGTGTCGCTCCTCCGCCGTACGACCCTCGGGTGTCACACACTTCGCGGCGTAACACAAACGCGAAAGATGCCAAAACCTCCGACGAGTCGAGTGGTGGAGAGCTGTCCTATACACAGTGAAGATGGTCAGCACAGACAGGCCACAGCATGCATGCAACGACAGTCATCACAATCACAGAAACAACAGCCAACACAAGAAAACAGAAAAAAACCTCCAAAAGATAAAGGCAGGTCATCGTAAACGTCTTGCAAAGTCCTTTTTACAGTCCTGTTATAATTTACCCACCCACCCCACTCCACCACCTCCTCTCAGAGCCTCTTTCACAATTTCACTATTTAACCGACCATATGTCGTGTGCGATGACAGCAAATAACTCCCTCATTTCCCCCTTTTGACAATGAAGATTTCCACGAGAAACAAGATAGAGCATAACTGACAAGCCCGATGTATCCTCACATTTAACCCAACAGATATCCATGTCCTCATCATTTGCACATTGACGACAACAGTCATCGGCCAAAGCAATAGTGACAAGAATTTCTTTTTCACTCACCCACAACGACTTATGGTGTACCCGTCCTGACCCTCAAGAACGGGCATAAACATGCTTTTCTGGCACCAGTTTCAAACATTCTTACAGACAGACTGTGGACACCGACACCACCCTGTACCCTGTACCCTTCTACAGCTTAGCGCCCCGCTACTCCAGCAACAAGATCGCCACCACCAGTCGTCGAGGCAGGAAGGTACCCGGCAAATCCTAGCCACCCTGCGGTCCAACGAAGCAGTTCCCCCTGACGCCCAGCTGTTCGAACTTCCCTGCCCCTTCCTATACATTCGCTCATAGCACTCGAGAAAGATGTAGAATATTCCACCCGCTGGAACATAGATACCGTGAGACTTGCTGGGAAATGTCGTTGGCAAACATTCTCGCATCTGCAGTAACACGACATTTGAACATCGCGATATACCTCTCATTAACATACACTTGCACACACACACACACACACACACACACACGGACACACACACACAGACGGACAAACATGCAGGCCCTCACCAAGACACACAAAGCACGTACATGCGTAAGTGCGTTTGCTCACGTGAAAACAAGAAAAAAATTGTTCTGCAAGACAAAGGTTGTTACTGAACATTTCAGAGGTGACATGTCTTTTCCCTCTCTTCTTTCTTTCCTTGTGTCTCGCTAGCCTTATCATCGCCGTTCGACTTTCGTCGGCTGTTGTCCGCTGATGAGCAACTTATTTACAACTGGCCTCCACAGTATGAAAAGTCTTTTTTTTTTAATTCTGACTAAATGCTGTTCCTTGGCAAGTATAAGATGTGAAACAATATTAATTTATTTTCATTCAGAAACAAATACAACGAAGACCTAAAGGACCCATCATGTCGATTGACAGTTGAAAGCCAATGTCTGTGTCTTGCACGCACGGGTAGGAGGCACCTGCTCGCAAGGCTATTGTCCGGGTAGTCCAGCTTGTTGACCCCTCGAACACACAGCTCTCCCCCCCATCCCCATGAGGTGATATCATCTCACACATCCGGGTATCAAGCAGCCAACCAGCCAACCAGCCAGCAAACTAATGGGTTTGGTTACATCTTTGTGGCTACCGAGACATAACTGCCACAGGATGTTGGTCTCGTGCTCAGTTCCACATAACGGTCTTGCCCAGACCGCCCTATACTGTATATGCAGCTAGTGATTTCACAGGTGTTTGTAGGTTGTGCAGTTTACCATGTCCTCGTCGAGAATGTCAAACAACAGACTCGGTTACACACTGCTGCCAAAGCACTGGTGCACACATCCATCTTTATACACACAAGCTTCAATGCTCAGCATCAAGCAAAAGGTTCAACATTCACTCTTTGTTCACCATAGGCCATTCCTAATCCACCAGAGCAGAAAGAATTAAAAACATTAAAGAAACTCTATCACATAAATCGCTACCCATCTAAATTCCTGCTTAGGCCAAAATGTCACTAAATATTTTAAACACCAAACATCACTAGAAAAGCTATCATAGAGAGAGAGAGCGGCCATTCGCCTTGTCCCGATATCAAACCCTTCTCTTCTCTTAAAATGATTTCTTCCTTCATGATTAATCACACCCAGTCTCATTAAACACGAAACCTCGTTTTAAAACGCATTTCAGTCTTCCTCCATGATTAAGGTAAGAGATGATGACTGGGAAAAAAGTAATAATAATAATGATGACATATCGAGGCTGTGTCCTAGCGACCTACACGAGGGTGAGACAGAACTCAAGCCTGTGAGCTGTGGTGTCCACCCTGATCATCAACAAACTGCGAGGCACCCAAGTATGAGACACAGTTACCAGTTTGTTATTAGATTGTGAGCTGGCTTAGCGGCTCACGGCTGTAAAACATCATAAATTTCACTCCTGTTTCAGCAACATTAGTTCTCTCCCATCGGCGTTTTGTACTCCTATTACTGAAGCTAAACTAATTTCTTCTCCTTTGTTCCACGATTTACTGATCGTCCCTATTACATCTTTCTCCTTTTAGTTTTCATAAAAAATAGTATAGGAGATATTTTACTTCTTGTACAGTATCGTGAGATGTATGGAGAAATACACACATCTATCCACTTCTACTTCTTAAAAATTTATATAAATATTTGAAATACAAATGTGTAATGTGTAATGTGTGAAATAATGCACACATCTCTGGTATAAACTGTGTAATGACACTTTGTCTGACAAAGACCCTGGGCACACTGATTGGTGAGTTCACAAAAACAATACACTCAAACTCATACTCAGAATCAAATCAACAGACCTTGAACAATGATCATCATGTCTTAACATCTCAATAAGACTACTACTGATCAATAAATGTTGTAGAGTTGTCAATGGAGTGAGTGAGTGTTAGATAAATGTGTATATAAAACAACTTTTTGAAGCCTTGTATGTTTGTATGTATAAATTACTACCTGGAGTAGGGGGTTTCCTGCTAATAAAGAAGCAATAGTTTGTGTCTAACACAGCCAGGGTGAGGTGTAGTCAGTGTTTTGTATCATATCCAGACTACATGGGTAAGTACAACAAGTGTAGAAGTAAGAGAGCCCGAGGAACAAAAGTCTTTAGGAACATCGCAGGATGTCAAGTTGCGAGCTGACATTGTGAACCCTGGTGATAACATGTTGTTATTAGATTGATCAGCAAGGTCTTTGGACACTACTTCAAAGAATTGTATAATTTTATCTCCCTCTCAAGGTTGCCATGTAAATGTGTAAAGGCTTCTCTTATCTCTCATTATCATTGTTATTATCAGCACACCCTCCATGCACTTCTTACGGCGACTGATGCAGGCTTTGATAGAGATGGCACCTTGCTGACGTCCATACAAGAAAATGGACACGAGAAAAAGAAGCAAAGGCTGATTTACAGTGGCCGCAAGTCCTAAATAGGATTTAGAGAGCCCAAAATATCTTTGTTATTACGGAAAATAATTACATCGTCGTCCTCAAAAGCGTTAGAAAGTCTCTAGCCACGTGATCCTGATGTCGATCCCCTTTTCCTGCCTCTATTTTCACTGTCCATGCCCGGTACTTACAGACATACCGACATAACTGTGTCGCCTACCACAAACACACACACACACACACACGTACACGCGCATATATACAAACACGCGCGCGCGCGTGCAAGCACACACACACACATGCGCGCGGTCATTTTGTTTTCTCTCTTCCCTCGTCTGTCTCGGATGAATGGTCACCGCTCGTGCTGACTTAGCCCTATTACCTTCATGATTAATAGCGATAACGTTTTCTCAGAAAGTGTTTCATCACTGTGTATCCCAGTTCCATCTGCTGACTCCATTGTGCCTGTTCCTCCCATCTGCCCCCCTTCCTTGACTCAGTTAATATTTCTGCTCACAGTCCGGGTAGTGACACAGTTGTTAGTGTCATGACTTCTAATGACACGACTTGCGGCAGGTGAGATGATTGTTGATGAGACTGATTGATGATTGTTACAGAGCCACTCGTGACAACACAGAGGGACTATAGACCCCCTATCCAGCCCCTGAGTGTCACAAGTTTTACAGTGAGGTGTAAGTGTGCTCACTATAATTAACACCTCAATCACATGTCGTGCAAAGAAGACATTGATTAGTAAAAACCGATAATCAATGAGTTTAAGCTGGGGAGGCTTTGATCGGTCACATTAACCAGATTTCGATCAGTAAGTTTGCATTAAAGGGAACTGCTGGTATCGACAGCCAAGCTGTCATGAATGTCATCGGCTTCAACCTCAAATGTACTTACAACTAGCAGCAATTCCGGGCCTGCCTACAAACTGATTTATTTTATTTAACTGATATATTGATTAGAAAATTTAGACAGAATAATAATGCCCAAAGACAGAATATTTTAGTTGTGTCCATCCAGGCCTACTATTGTACATTTTAACCACCAGACCCAAATCAGTGCAAAGAACGGTTTCTACAAATATGAGTAAATAATTCCCCTCCAGCTTTAGATACACGTCTGTCAACATCACCATGCACTAAAAGTCTGTTTGTTTGAATGTTTATTTGAGTTTTACACTGTGCCAGCAACTCAGGCTACATCACAGCGAGCACAGAAGGAGATCAGGTTGGTGACATCGAGACATACCTAATTACATATTATGGTCCCAGTTCTGCTGTTGACTGTAGCATTGACAAAGTACTCATGCCCACCTTGTGCATGTCTTGGACACTTTCCTGTGTGGAAGGATTTTTGTTGGCGAAGACACTTGAGGTGCGGTTAGTTAATCACAATCTGGGAGATACTCTCTTGTACTGAGCTATGTCCTGATGTAACTATTCTACAGCTGGTAGGGAGAGATGCCTATTCAGTCTAATTATGACCACTACAGCTAGTTAATTGTCACCACATTGTCAGTTCCCTACTGATGGCTTTTATGTAGAGAAATAATACACGACAATAGGTTCATGAACAAAATGATTATAAACACAAAAGCGAGCTTATGATGCAGGGACAAATGTGTCTTTAACATGTATTACACAAATGAAACATATCATTACAATCTTTATTATCCCACCTGCCACTGCCACATCTCAGCCGGGCATCACGAGACAAACCAGTTGAGCTGTTTGAGTTTTAGTTCTTCTGGCAGCAAAGACCACTGCAGACTTTCTGGAGGTCTGTGTTTCATTATTAATCAACATTTTTCGCTAAAACTGTCATGGCTTCTTAGCGGAGTGGAAGCATGGGCAGCAGAAAAAGAGCCTGGCGTTCATTTGGCAACCACCTGCCCCGGGCTTTATGTCGTAAATCAGGCCTGTCTCCTTGAAACTGAGAGCATTCCTTAGCCCAGCTTTATCAGAATGCACGAGGGTGGTGCACGAGGGTGAGGAAAGGGGACGTCAGCTAAGCCACAGCACTAGCTTGGGAGCCAACTTGAAGAGACTGAAGAGAATGATGAATGGTGCTCATCTCAAGCTTAAGAATATTTTTTGGCAAAGCGGAATGGTACGGTTAGCATGTCTTGCTCGCGCGGCGAGATCTGTGCATCTTTATCTAAACTTGGAGACAGGAACACAAAAGAATCTGCGCCCACCTTTTCAGTTTTATTTCACCTTGAACGAGCACAAAGAGGAAACCAATTATCATATTCACCCTTGTCGTACGCTTCCTTTCACTTCTGTGTTGTTACAATCATAGAGCTGACTTGTTTGTGGAACTCACACATCCCTTTCTTCTTTAATATTTTAGGAAATGATGGTAAACTTCTGTGTACTTTCATGAAATTGTATTTGACAATAAACGGAAGCTTATATTCCTATAGTAATACTACGTGTCACTAACTGAGGTAGCAACACTACACTCACTCCGTGTGTCACTAACAGAGGTAGCAACACTACACTCACTCCGTGTGTCACTCTGAGGTAGCAACACTACACTCACTCCGTGTGTCACTCTGAGGTAGCAACACTACACTCACTCCGTGTGTCACTAACAGAGGTAGCAACACTACACTCACTCCGTGTGTCACTAACAGAGGTAGCAACACTACACTCACTCCGTGTGTCACTCTGAGGTAGCAACACTACACTCACTCCGTGTGTCACTCTGAGGTAGCAACACTACACTCACTCCGTGTGTCACTCTGAGGTAGCAACACTACACTCACTCCGTGTGTCACTCTGAGGTAGCAACACTACACTCACTCCGTGTGTCACTAACAGAGGTAGCAACACTACACTCACTCCGTGTGTCACTAACTGAGGTAACAACACTACACTCACTCCGTGTGTCACTAACAGAGGTAGCAACACTACACTCACTCCGAGTGTCTCTAACTGAGGTAACAACACTACACTCACTCCGTGTGTCACTAACAGAGGTAGCAACACTACACTCACTCCGTGTGTCACTCTGAGGTAGCAACACTACACTCACTCCGTGTGTCACTCTGAGGTAGCAACACTACACTCACTCCGTGTGTCACTCTGAGGTAGCAACACTACACTCACTCCGTGTGTCACTCTGAGGTAGCAACACTACACTCACTCCGTGTGTCACTAACAGAGGTAGCAACACTACACTCACTCCGTGTGTCACTAACTGAGGTAACAACACTACACTCACTCCGTGTGTCACTAACAGAGGTAGCAACACTACACTCACTCCGAGTGTCTCTAACTGAGGTAACAACACTACACTCACTCCGTGTGTCACTAACAGAGGTAGCAACACTACACTCACTCCGTGTGTCACTCTGAGGTAGCAACACTACACTCACTCCGTGTGTCACTCTGAGGTAGCAACACTACACTCACTCCGTGTGTCACTCTGAGGTAGCAACACTACACTCACTCCGTGTGTCACTCTGAGGTAGCAACACTACACTCACTCCGTGTGTCACTAACAGAGGTAGCAACACTACACTCACTCCGTGTGTCACTAACTGAGGTAACAACACTACACTCACTCCGTGTGTCACTAACAGAGGTAGCAACACTACACTCACTCCGAGTGTCTCTAACTGAGGTAACAACACTACACTCACTCCGTGTGTCACTAACTGAGGTAGCAACACTACACTCACTCCGTGTGTCACTAACAGAGGTAACAACACTACACTCACTCCGTGTGTCTCTACCTGAGGTAGCAACACTACACTCACTCCGAGTGTCTCTAACTGAGGTAACAACACTACACTCACTCCGTGTGTCACTAACTGAGGTAGCAACACTACACTCACTCCGTGTGTCACTAACTGAGGTAGCAACACTACACTCACTCCGTGTGTCACTAACTGAGGTAACAACACTACACTCACTCCGTGTGTCACTAACTGAGGTAGCAACACTACACTCACTCCGTGTGTCACTAACTGAGGTAGCAACACTACACTCACTCCGTGTGTCACTAACAGAGGTAGCAACACTACACTCACTCCGTGTGTCACTAACAGAGGTAGCAACACTACACTCACTCCGTGTGTCACTAACAGAGGTAGCAACACTACACTCACTCCGTGTGTCACTAACTGAGGTAGCAACACTACACTCACTCCGTGTGTCACTAACTGAGGTAGCAACACTACACTCACTCCGTGTGTCACTAACAGAGGTAACAACACTACACTCACTCCGTGTGTCTCTACCTGAGGTAGCAACACTACACTCACTCCGTGTGTCACTAACAGAGGTAGCAACACTACACTCACTCCGTGTGTCACTAACAGAGGTAGCAACACTACACTCACTCCGTGTGTCACTAACAGAGGTAGCAACACTACACTCACTCCGTGTGTCACTAACTGAGGTAGCAACACTACACTCACTCCGTGTGTCACTAACTGAGGTAGCAACACTACACTCACTCCGTGTGTCACTAACAGAGGTAACAACACTACACTCACTCCGTGTGTCTCTACCTGAGGTAGCAACACTACACTCACTCCGTGTGTCACTAACTGAGGTAGCAACACTACACTCACTCCGTGTGTCACTAACAGAGGTAGCAACACTACACTCACTCCGTGTGTCACTAACAGAGGTAGCAACACTACACTCACTCCGTGTGTCACTAACTGAGGTAGCAACACTACACTCACTCCGTGTGTCACTAACTGAGGTAGCAACACTACACTCACTCCGTGTGTCACTAACAGAGGTAACAACACTACACTCACTCCGTGTGTCTCTACCTGAGGTAGCAACACTACACTCACTCCGTGTGTCACTAACTGAGGTAGCAACACTACACTCACTCCGTGTGTCTCTAACAGAGGTAACAACACTACACTCACTCCGTGTGTCACTAACTGAGGTAACAACACTACACTCACTCCGTGTGTCACTAACTGAGGTAACAACACTACACTCACTCCGTGTGTCACTAACAGAGGTAGCAACACTACACTCACTCCGTGTGTCACTAACTGAGGTAGCAACACTACACTCACTCCGTGTGTCACTAACTGAGGTAACAACACTACACTCACTCCGTGTGTCACTAACAGAGGTAACAACACTACACTCACTCCGTGTGTCTCTACCTGAGGTAACAACACTACACTCACTCCGTGTGTCACTAACTGAGGTAGCAACACTACACTCACTCCGTGTGTCACTAACTGAGGTAGCAACACTCCACTCACTCCGTGTGTCACTAACTGAGGTAGCAACACTACACTCACTCCGTGTGTCACTAACTGAGGTAGCAACACTACACTCACTCCGTGTGTCACTAACTGAGGTAGCAACACTACACTCACTCCGTGTGTCACTAACTGAGGTAGCAACACTACACTCACTCCGTGTGTCTCAAGCTGAGGTAACAACACTACACTCACTCCGTGTGTCACTAACTGAGGTAGCAACACTACACTCACTCCGTGTGTCACTAACAGAGGTAGCAACACTACACTCACTCCGTGTGTCACTAACTGAGGTAGCAACACTACACTCACTCCGTGTGTCACTAACAGAGGTAACAACACTACACTCACTCCGTGTGTCTCTACCTGAGGTAGCAACACTACACTCACTCCGAGTGTCTCTAACTGAGGTAACAACACTACACTCACTCCGTGTGTCACTAACTGAGGTAGCAACACTACACTCACTCCGTGTGTCACTAACTGAGGTAGCAACACTACACTCACTCCGTGTGTCACTAACTGAGGTAACAACACTACACTCACTCCGTGTGTCACTAACTGAGGTAGCAACACTACACTCACTCCGTGTGTCACTAACTGAGGTAGCAACACTACACTCACTCCGTGTGTCACTAACAGAGGTAGCAACACTACACTCACTCCGTGTGTCACTAACAGAGGTAGCAACACTACACTCACTCCGTGTGTCACTAACAGAGGTAGCAACACTACACTCACTCCGTGTGTCACTAACTGAGGTAGCAACACTACACTCACTCCGTGTGTCAACTGAGGTACAACACTACACTCACTCCGTGTGTCACTAACTGAGGTAGCAACACTACACTCACTCCGTGTGTCACTAACTGAGGTAGCAACACTACACTCACTCCGTGTGTCACTAACTGAGGTAGCAACACTACACTCACTCCGTGTGTCTCAAGCTGAGGTAACAACACTACACTCACTCCGTGTGTCACTAACTGAGGTAGCAACACTCCACTCACTCCGTGTGTCACTAACTGAGGTAGCAACACTACACTCACTCCGTGTGTCACTAACTGAGGTAGCAACACTACACTCACTCCGTGTGTCACTAACTGAGGTAACAACACTACACTCACTCCGTGTGTCACTAACTGAGGTAGCAACACTACACTCACTCCGTGTGTCACTAACTGAGGTAGCAACACTACACTCACTCCGTGTGTCACTAACAGAGGTAGCAACACTACACTCACTCCGTGTGTCACTAACTGAGGTAGCAACACTACACTCACTCCGTGTGTCACTCTGAGGTAGCAACACTACACTCACTCCGTGTGTCACTCTGAGGTAGCAACACTACACTCACTCCGTGTGTCACTCTGAGGTAGCAACACTACACTCACTCCGTGTGTCACTAACAGAGGTAGCAACACTACACTCACTCCGTGTGTCACTAACTGAGGTAACAACACTACACTCACTCCGTGTGTCACTAACAGAGGTAGCAACACTACACTCACTCCGAGTGTCTCTAACTGAGGTAACAACACTACACTCACTCCGTGTGTCACTAACAGAGGTAGCAACACTACACTCACTCCGTGTGTCACTCTGAGGTAGCAACACTACACTCACTCCGTGTGTCACTCTGAGGTAGCAACACTACACTCACTCCGTGTGTCACTCTGAGGTAGCAACACTACACTCACTCCGTGTGTCACTCTGAGGTAGCAACACTACACTCACTCCGTGTGTCACTAACAGAGGTAGCAACACTACACTCACTCCGTGTGTCACTAACTGAGGTAACAACACTACACTCACTCCGTGTGTCACTAACAGAGGTAGCAACACTACACTCACTCCGAGTGTCTCTAACTGAGGTAACAACACTACACTCACTCCGTGTGTCACTAACAGAGGTAGCAACACTACACTCACTCCGTGTGTCACTCTGAGGTAGCAACACTACACTCACTCCGTGTGTCACTCTGAGGTAGCAACACTACACTCACTCCGTGTGTCACTCTGAGGTAGCAACACTACACTCACTCCGTGTGTCACTCTGAGGTAGCAACACTACACTCACTCCGTGTGTCACTAACAGAGGTAGCAACACTACACTCACTCCGTGTGTCACTAACTGAGGTAACAACACTACACTCACTCCGTGTGTCACTAACAGAGGTAGCAACACTACACTCACTCCGAGTGTCTCTAACTGAGGTAACAACACTACACTCACTCCGTGTGTCACTAACTGAGGTAGCAACACTACACTCACTCCGTGTGTCACTAACAGAGGTAACAACACTACACTCACTCCGTGTGTCTCTACCTGAGGTAGCAACACTACACTCACTCCGAGTGTCTCTAACTGAGGTAACAACACTACACTCACTCCGTGTGTCACTAACTGAGGTAGCAACACTACACTCACTCCGTGTGTCACTAACTGAGGTAGCAACACTACACTCACTCCGTGTGTCACTAACTGAGGTAACAACACTACACTCACTCCGTGTGTCACTAACTGAGGTAGCAACACTACACTCACTCCGTGTGTCACTAACTGAGGTAGCAACACTACACTCACTCCGTGTGTCACTAACAGAGGTAGCAACACTACACTCACTCCGTGTGTCACTAACAGAGGTAGCAACACTACACTCACTCCGTGTGTCACTAACAGAGGTAGCAACACTACACTCACTCCGTGTGTCACTAACTGAGGTAGCAACACTACACTCACTCCGTGTGTCACTAACTGAGGTAGCAACACTACACTCACTCCGTGTGTCACTAACAGAGGTAACAACACTACACTCACTCCGTGTGTCTCTACCTGAGGTAGCAACACTACACTCACTCCGTGTGTCACTAACAGAGGTAGCAACACTACACTCACTCCGTGTGTCACTAACAGAGGTAGCAACACTACACTCACTCCGTGTGTCACTAACAGAGGTAGCAACACTACACTCACTCCGTGTGTCACTAACTGAGGTAGCAACACTACACTCACTCCGTGTGTCACTAACTGAGGTAGCAACACTACACTCACTCCGTGTGTCACTAACAGAGGTAACAACACTACACTCACTCCGTGTGTCTCTACCTGAGGTAGCAACACTACACTCACTCCGTGTGTCACTAACTGAGGTAGCAACACTACACTCACTCCGTGTGTCACTAACAGAGGTAGCAACACTACACTCACTCCGTGTGTCACTAACAGAGGTAGCAACACTACACTCACTCCGTG
Source organism: Marisa cornuarietis (assembly GCA_004794655.1). NCBI lineage: Eukaryota > Metazoa > Mollusca > Gastropoda > Architaenioglossa > Ampullariidae > Marisa > Marisa cornuarietis. The sequence goes on from SMMW01000534.1 coordinate 275,005, forward strand.
TGTCACTAACTGAGGTAGCAACACTACACTCACTCCGTGTGTCACTAACTGAGGTAGCAACACTACACTCACTCCGTGTGTCACTAACAGAGGTAACAACACTACACTCACTCCGTGTGTCTCTACCTGAGGTAGCAACACTACACTCACTCCGTGTGTCACTAACTGAGGTAGCAACACTACACTCACTCCGTGTGTCTCTAACAGAGGTAACAACACTACACTCACTCCGTGTGTCACTAACTGAGGTAACAACACTACACTCACTCCGTGTGTCACTAACTGAGGTAACAACACTACACTCACTCCGTGTGTCACTAACAGAGGTAGCAACACTACACTCACTCCGTGTGTCACTAACTGAGGTAGCAACACTACACTCACTCCGTGTGTCACTAACTGAGGTAACAACACTACACTCACTCCGTGTGTCACTAACAGAGGTAACAACACTACACTCACTCCGTGTGTCTCTACCTGAGGTAACAACACTACACTCACTCCGTGTGTCACTAACTGAGGTAGCAACACTACACTCACTCCGTGTGTCACTAACTGAGGTAGCAACACTCCACTCACTCCGTGTGTCACTAACTGAGGTAGCAACACTACACTCACTCCGTGTGTCACTAACTGAGGTAGCAACACTACACTCACTCCGTGTGTCACTAACTGAGGTAGCAACACTACACTCACTCCGTGTGTCACTAACTGAGGTAGCAACACTACACTCACTCCGTGTGTCTCAAGCTGAGGTAACAACACTACACTCACTCCGTGTGTCACTAACTGAGGTAGCAACACTACACTCACTCCGTGTGTCACTAACAGAGGTAGCAACACTACACTCACTCCGTGTGTCACTAACTGAGGTAGCAACACTACACTCACTCCGTGTGTCACTAACTGAGGTAGCAACACTACACTCACTCCGTGTGTCACTAACTGAGGTAGCAACACTACACTCACTCCGTGTGTCACTAACTGAGGTAGCAACACTACACTCACTCCGTGTGTCACTAACTGAGGTAGCAACACTACACTCACTCCGTGTGTCTCAAGCTGAGGTAACAACACTACACTCACTCCGTGTGTCACTAACTGAGGTAGCAACACTCCACTCACTCCGTGTGTCACTAACTGAGGTAGCAACACTACACTCACTCCGTGTGTCACTAACTGAGGTAGCAACACTACACTCACTCCGTGTGTCACTAACTGAGGTAACAACACTCCACTCACTCCGTGTGTCACTAACTGAGGTAGCAACACTACACTCACTCCGTGTGTCACTAACTGAGGTAGCAACACTACACTCACTCCGTGTGTCTCTAACTGAGGTAACAACACTACACTCACTCCGTGTGTCACTAACTGAGGTAACAACACTACACTCACTCCGTGTGTCTCTAACTGAGGTAACAACACTACACTCACTCCGTGTGTCACTAACTGAGGTAGCAACACTACACTCACTCCGTGTGTCACTAACTGAGGTAGCAACACTACACTCACTCCGTGTGTCTCAAGCTGAGGTAACAACACTACACTCACTCTGTGTGTCACTAACTGAGGTAACAACACTCCACTCACTCCGTGTGTCACTAACTGAGGTAGCAACACTACACTCACTCCGTGTGTCACTAACTGAGGTAGCAACACTACACTCACTCCGTGTGTCACTAACTGAGGTAACAACACTCCACTCACTCCGTGTGTCACTAACTGAGGTAGCAACACTACACTCACTCCGTGTGTCACTAACTGAGGTAGCAACACTACACTCACTCCGTGTGTCTCTAACTGAGGTAACAACACTACACTCACTCCGTGTGTCACTAACTGAGGTAACAACACTACACTCACTCCGTGTGTCTCTAACTGAGGTAACAACACTACACTCACTCCGTGTGTCACTAACCGAGGATCATATATTTGGTTTCTACGCACAGTTGCGCACTACTTTAATCACACTTGTCCATCACGAGTCAGCTCAACTCAGATTTAAAGCCGGTGGTGATATATTTTCCCCTTGTTAACTAATTCATGTATTAAACTGTTCACATCGCGCGCATGAGCGGATGCTTGCACGCCCTACACAATCCCGATTACCATTCCCCGTTATCTCTAGGTAATAATAAGGTTTTACGACAATCAGACCAGGACACAGCAGGTGTGATTAGGAGACGCGGCGATACACCTGTCACAGGTACGACAGTCAGTCTCCGAATGCAGGACTGTACAGTACTTCTAAGAGAATGATAAATACTAAATGGGCCACGTAGCTGTGAAGATGGATTGATTGGTCATAATACATGTTTACTCGCACCTGTCATCTCATTCTTTGTGCGGTAGAAAATAATTGGCCTCCATCTTTATTATTCACGCTTCTGACACCTGCCGCTACTTTCAACCTTCACGAAGTTTCAAACTAAAACCTCGAACAAGACTTGATTTTCAGGCTATCGAACACTGAATTAATGTGCAGGAAACAGGACCACATTTGTCGGATTAGGCAAAAAAGTCCTGGCGATGTGAAGGGTTTGACGATGCTTTCTGCTCCTCCTCAAGAAGAAGAATCACTCAACCGTCTTTTTTTCCTCCCTTCAACCTCTTCCTCCGTCCTGCTCCCTTCTGGGTCGCCACCCTCCGCCTGTCTCCCCCGCTCCCTCCACACGGGGAGCTACATTTGTAAATTGAAACCCAGCATGCATTTTGGCACAGCCAATCAAATTTCCTCACCTTAAAATATTTGTTATTTTTAGTGTCGATAATGGACCACGTGACTTATGAATATCATTAAATGAATAGTTTGAGCGAGTGGCCGAGTCAGTGAGTGAGTGATGGATGCAATAAGAACTGTTGCCCTTCAGAACGAAGAAAAACATACGAGTAATAAAGGAACATTATGATAAAAAATATGAATTTTTTTTTAACAACCGACTGTTGCGTGTAAAACTGACTGCTAATAAATAAGTGAAGAACAGTATACGATACACACCATCTGCATTCTGCCATAGAATCTAGAAAAATAATATTATACCTTAAATTAAAAAAATTACACTATGTAAATATGTGAACAAGGGAGAATACCTTTATATAATTTTAATTTTTATAATTAATGTAGTTTTTTCAGGAACAATGTAAAGATATTCAAAACCGTTGGCTTACAACACTGACTGCTTACAAATGTTTAAAATGCTTTCATCCTTGGGAAGTGTGTGGTCGTGTTGTGTGCCGCACTGGACGGAGAAGGATGGGAAGTTGTTGCTGTCGCAGCAGGCGCTGTCAGCGGGGTTAGGCTTCCCCCATTCAGTGGAAAGACAACTCTCTGTGGGGCGTAACGCGACTCTTTTGTGTGAAGACGATGCTGGTCGTTATGTGATGGAGATAAACTGGACAATGTGTGTTGCTAGGCAACGTCACTAAGTGGCGCACGATAAGGTCTGTCAGACGAGCAAACAAGTTTCGTTAGAGTGTCTTTAATCTGTCAGGGTTTTAATTGTAGACAGACAGGGGGGAGTACAAAAACAAAACATGAGGCGCGCGCGTTTGTGTGTGTGTGTGTGTGTGTGTGTAAAATACCTGTAGCAACTTGTGCATGTGTGTGCGAGGAAAACAGACAAAAAAGTAAGAAGATACAGGGCGTGAGAGACGACAGATGAAAACAGGAGAGATGGAGAATAAAATGTACAACTTATTTTGTTTGGAATGTTCTCGACACACATTATTATTAACATAAAAGTTGAACAAGGTGAACTTTCAATCTAAACATTTTGAAAAATGATCCTTTAAAAGTACAAATATCTTTCTCATACATATTCTCTATACAATTTTGTATTTAACATTGTTGAAATAAAGGTAGAGTACAACATAGGTTAAACTTGCACTTGGCGCCATCAGCTGCTGAATACAAACTTTTTGTCTGTTTTATCGGCATTGTTACCTGGCAGCAGGAAGCGAATGCACAAAAGTCTGATTATTTTCAGGGAAAATGTTAAAGGCTGATGGTGATAGTAATTCAGCCTGGCCGCCCTGCAGATGTGTGTCTGGAGTAAACAGAAGGTAGGCAGGTTGAAAGCTGCTTGTCAAGATGCTACCTTTGATGAAGAAGACTTGCCTGTGAATTGTTTAGGGGTTTCTCCCATTTTCTTCAAGCCCCTGTCTGTGTGTGTGTGTGTGTGTGTGTGTGTGTGTGTGTGTGTGTGTGTGTGTGTGTGTGTGTGTGTGTGTGGTCTCTATGCAAATCCAAAGCATTTGTGTAATCTTAAACACATTCTTCGCGAATACTTCTTCCGCCTACAGAAAGATCGCAGACTATGTTTGGTTCTCGTATTTTGATACGGAGCATCACAGTTTCTGTTGTCAGTCAATCCAGACCGAGGAGGACAAGTAACTGGTGTAGCAAACAAAGTTCAGTATCATCTACTTTGCTAGGGTTTACGGGAGAAAGCAGGACCATGTAATCTTGGGTTCATTTTGGCCGGAGCAATCTAAAAGTACACAACTAAAGAAAAAAGTCTTATTGGAAGAGTATCTGCTACTTCAAAGGAAAGGGTTTTGTGAAGACTATTACGACCCCAGACAACAGAGAAAGCAGACATGAAGACCAAACAAACAGACCTGAAATGTCAAAGACCAATAAGATATTAGAAGGTAGGTGTTATCTCTAAAGGCTACTAAAGTGTATTTTTGTAATGACAATACATATCATTTCAAGAGAGTATGGCTAAGCATAGCTCAGTACAAGAGAGTATGGCTAAGCATAGCTCAGTACAAGAGAGTATAGCTAAGCATAGCTCAGTACAAGAGAGTATAGCTAAGCATAGCTCAGTACAAGAGAGTATAGCTAAGCATAGCTCAGTACAAGAGAGTATGGCTAAGCATAGCTCAGTACAAGAGAGTATGGCTAAGCATAGCTCAGTACAAGAGAGTATGGCTAAGCATAGCTCAGTACAAGAGAGTATAGCTAAGCATAGCTCAGTACAAAAGAGTATAGCTAAGCATAGCTCAGTACAAGAGAGTATAGCTAAGCATAGCTCAGTACAAGAGAGTATAGCTAAGCATAGCTCAGTACAAGAGAGTATAGCTAAGCATAGCTCAGTACAAGAGAGTATGGCTAAGCATAGCTCAGTACAAGAGAGTATGGCTAAGCATAGCTCAGTACAAGAGAGTATAGCTAAGCATAGCTCAGTACAAGAGAGTATAGCTAAGCATAGCTCAGTACAAGAGAGTATAGCTAAGCATAGCTCAGTACAAGAGAGTATGGCTAAGCATAGCTCAGTACAAGAGAGTATGGCTAAGCATAGCTCAGTACAAGAGAGTATAGCTAAGCATAGCTCAGTACAAGAGAGTATAGCTAAGCATAGCTCAGTACAAGAGAGTATAGCTAAGCATAGCTCAGTACAAGAGAGTATAGCTAAGCATAGCTCAGTACAAGAGAGTATGGCTAAGCATAGCTCAGTACAAGAGAGTCTGGCTAAGCATAGCTCAGTACAAGAGACTATGGCTAAGCATAGCTCAGTACAAGAGAGTATAGCTAAGCATAGCTCAGTACAAGAGAGTATAGCTAAGCATAGCTCAGTACAAAACTGACTAGTGTCACGAACCAGTGTTTGCCAGGACAAAGCGCAGCAAGTTAACAGAGAGAGAGAGAAGGCGAGGTGAGAGAATGAATGCTCAACCAGACACGAGAGTGAGAGAAGGAGAAAGAATGGTACCGTAGGAGTTAATGTCTTTCCACTCTCACCTTCATCTACGCTCGCTTTAATTTCCAGTCTCCTGGGTCCAGGGGATAATCATGGGTTGTCCAGTTGAGGGTCCTCCTCTTCCAATGCTCTGCGGCCACCTGCGCGGTGACCCTCGGCCGAGTTGGACCAACTTTTTGTGTTAAAAGCAAAGCGAGAAAAGTAAAATTAACTAACGTAAACCTCTTCTAGGTAGTGGTACAGTGTCTATAGGAGTCACGTGATTAGACAGGTATATATCTCAGAGTAGATTAGTACTGGGCGCCTTCCCTCATACTCCAGCAGACACAACGGTTCCTGAGTGGTTCAACAGACCTAAGCAGCAGGTATGAAGTACGCTATATCACAACCTGCTAGCACTTGCGGTCTGGTTGGCTCAAAGAAATAAAGTGTGTGGCAAAAGTGTTTTGCTGCTTCTCCCGGAGGACAAGCGAAGAAGTGAACTGCGCCGACACTAGTCAACTGCATCACCACCACTGTCGCAAGCGATGCGAGGCAGCGGCTGGTGAACTCCACCGTACCACCCAAACTTCTTGTCACCTGCGGGAGACAGCCATCGGATCATTTTCCTCATCGCCGCTGTCGTTCATTGCTTGGAGCAAGTGATGCGAGGTATCGGCAGGTGAGAACTGATGTCAGGAGGGTCCATCAGCAGTGACACCAGAGCACAACCATCAACTCACCCGTTGTCCTCTACAGACCATCAAGGGGCAAGTAGGCAAGGGGCACTGCCTGTTTCCTCTGTAGTACGAGGGATTGAACGAGCCTTGTCCCGCGTGTATTTGCTGAGGAGATCAGCGAACTATTGACTAAGGAATGGAATCCTGTGTTCGTACGTATGTATATATGACACTTGTTGTTAGTACCTTATTTGCTACTGAAAGATATGTACATAACTAAATTATTTCTGTTTCGTGCTAAACCTGTTTAGCTTTAACACTCTGGTCCTAGACACTGGCTTCTTTCCATGTTTAGCCTCACACACGGGTCGACAGAGAAGTCACTTTGAGTCAGCAATGTTAAAGTGTAAAAGACTTCGCTATACTGCCTAGCTTTTAAAATTGCATTCTGATGATTTTACATAATTAAAATAGTTTATCAAAGATGTTTAAGGACATCATTTAGACGTGAACACTTGCTAAGGGAGCTTGAAAGGTTTGTTCTCGAAGACCATGGAAAACATTTTGTCTTTCTTTTTGCTTCTGCGGTCATTTTCAACATCTAGCTCAATGAGAAATTAAAAATGTGATACATTTAATTTGATTCTCATTGATAGATATTAGGTGTGGGTACCATTGTTTGTACAAGAACTGAAACCACACAAAATCATCACCTGTGAGTCAGTGCAGTCAAACAGACCGCCATTATATTCTCCCAAGAGAAATCTTCTTGTCTGTGTGCCTACACATTTGTCAGTACAGTACTCTGTATTAATAATTATTGAATAACTATAATTATTAAATAATCGTACACTAGGTTTTTTCGTGGGACTCGCTCTGGTGAGTGCAGTTTAACTCTCTTGGAGGATAGGGGGAGCTGGGTGGAGGGGAGGAAGGACTGAAGGCGTGTGAGCCCAGCCAACTGTGGGCAGCTAAATATAGGCAGTGGAGTGAAGACTATAATCAAGGCACAGTTTAGTGAGCAGCACCCTCTCACTCTATACAATGGAAACGACAAACAAAACACAGAGAATGGTGGCTGAAAAAAACAGACAGGCAGGGGCAGACAACTAAACAAAGAGTAACTGTTTCTTATTTTCTCTCTCTCTCTCTCTAAAAGTGACAATGGCTGAAATGGTCTCGAGTTCGAGTTTTCTCTCTCTCTCTACACGCGCGCGCGCGCACACACACACACACACACACACACACACACACACACACACACACACGGGCAGACACACAAACAAACAAAAACACACAGAGAGAGGCAGACAAAGAAAAGGAACACAGGGGCCGACAATTAATAAACAAAGAGTAAAACACTCTCATACACACACATTTATACACACGCACTCTCTCTCTCTCTCAAGATGTATACACGCTTTCACACACACTCTCACACACACACACACGAGCGCGCGTGTGCGTGACACCGAAAAAGAAACACTCTCATCTCCTAGAACCCCGTGGTCGGCCCAGACGTCTACCAGCAATGGACAGGACGGGTAAGTAAATATGGCCTGAGCAAAACTAAGGACAGCGGCCTAGACTCCTAGAGTTTGTGCGGAACAATCGACTTACTTTAGCCAATATCCTTTGTCTTTTAAAAATAAATACAAGACTGCAGCTTGGAACTCGCCTTATAGAAGGTCTATAATCAAATCGACTTCATCCTACTGCCTAGCTGCTTCAAACCAATGCCAAGACGATGACATATCCAGGCGCCGACATAGGCAGTGACCATGACCTTGTCTGCCTGAAGTTGAGGCTAAGGATGATGAGCCGCTCAAAGATCCGCCGACCTCGCTTTTTGGGAGAAGATGCGACACCCAAACTTTGTGGAACTCTTCAATGCCTCAGTTGGAGGTAAATTTGCCGTACTAAACTTAGTGGACTGTGATGTAGACACCCTTTCTGGAAACATCAAAGAGATTTTACTGTCGACAGCCCAGGAAGTGCTAGGGCGTCAAAGGAAAAAGAAACAACCCTGGGTCACGGACAGCTTCCTAATTCTCTAAAACGAAAGGACAGCCTGGATAAGAAAAAGGAAAAGCAAGCACGAAGCAAATTCTGAATACAAAAACGTTAATTGTGTCATCAGGAAAGGGACAAATGCAGCCAGGCAGAAGTGGATTGAGGGCTAATGTCGAACCACAGAAGAGGCAATGGCACGGAGTGACACCAAAAAGGCCTATCAGCTACCACAGACCCTCACTAAGACAGGGGAATGCAAAAGCTCAGTTATCAGAGACAGCAACGGTCTACCGTCTAACTGAATATTGCAAAGACTTGTACAACTTCCAGCTGAAGACGTACGCTAACATCCTTCAAAATAACCAAACTAGACCTACCAGTCCTACGGGAAGAGGTCAAAACAGTGGTACGTGGTCAAAAGGGAGAAAAGTCATGACAAGGTCCCAGCTTAGATGGTTCAGCAGGGTGGGGATGAAACTACAAAGGCCTCGCTGCTCTGCGCCAAAGAGTCTGGGAACTCAAAAAATGGACATACCTCTTCCAATAAGAATGAAACAGCAGGCAGTCTCAGAACCACAGGACAATAAACCAAATTATCCACTCGAGCAAAATAATATTGGAGGTAATATAGAATTGCATCATCACTTCCGGTGAGGAACCGCTAGCAGGAGAACAGGGTAGCTTCAGACCAGGTAGAAGCACAGTTGACCGGATCTTTAACTGCTGCACCATGTTAGAGAAGTATCTTGAGCACCAGTGGCACCGCTATAACGACTTTGTAGACTATAAAAAGGCTTTTGTCGGTGTCCGGCACGGGAAGCTATGGCATGTGATAAGAAATTCAAATTCTAAGAAAGTCTTGTCCAAGTCAACGAAACGCTGTATAAGAGTTCAACGAGTGAGATATTGCTGGATAACCAAATGGGAGCTTTTTCTTTTTACACAGCAATAGGCGTCTGTCAAGGATGACACCTATCATCTGTGCTGTTCAACTTGGAGAACATCATGCGAAACCCTCCACGACTATCATAATTCCATTTCTGTCGGTTAAAGGTTGTGTACAAAGTACGGTTGCCTCCCTAACAGAACACCAGGAACCCCTACATAAGCTGGTCTAGTCTGGCCATGTGACCCGGCAAAACACTTTGTCGAAGACTGTACTTGAGGATGGGGGGAGGTGGTGGTCGACACCGCGCTGGCCAAAGGAAGAGCTCTTTCTCTCTCACTATCTCTCACAAACACACTAATCTCTCACAAACACTTTCTCTTTCTATCACTCACAAGGAAAGAAAAAATAGCAGTATTAAAGATCATTCTGTTTTTTTCAAAGTTAGATTTTAACAGGTCAGTGTGTTCCCCCCTCTCTAGCTCTGCACTAGAAAGGTAGAAAGAAGCTACACTAGGAAGTCAGTCGATGGTAGAAGCCCTTGGCAGCTTATTTAAGGTTTAAATGTAAATGTCTTTTCATATACCCGCTTGTGCATGCACCCAATTAACATCTTACCGACAAAAGGCTAGGAATGTTGTTGTAAAGAAGAAGCCAGACTACTAGAGGACACACGTGATGCTTTCGCAGCAAGAAGCAGAACTATAAATAGTTGTGCTCATTGTCTCTCGCCAAAGCTTGTTGGTAAGGATTTACGTTTTCTAGACAGAAACCTGACAGGCCAGGAGGCGGTCATCGGAAAGATTTCCACGCCCGGTAAGAGTTTCGTGGCGAAATCAATTAATACGATTCGATGGTCGTTTACATCCGGGCCACTTCTGACGACAGCTGGCGATGTTGTTCCATCAATGATATAAGATCAATGGCGACAAACATGTGCACACTAATAACAGGTCTTTCTCGTTTCTGAGCCGTTGGGCAGAATCAAAGAGATCAGTAGATAATGGTGAAGATGAAGGGGGTTTTCCCCAAACATGGAAAACCAAGAAAAGGCTGAAATGGGCGGGTATGAAGGAACTTGGGTATCAAAAGGCGCAGAAGAAGGTGACAGAATAAGAGCGTGAAGATCATAAAGTGTTTGTTATATGGAGTCTGTAGTGGTCAATAGATAAGAAAAGCACGGTTTTCAAGTGCAATCATACCAGCAGTGCTGTCTGGAAAGAAAGAAGAAAAAAAAACGATATTCCGGGCTCTTATTGACCTCAACAATCCTTTTGTAAGCAGCAAGCGTGAGTGGTGTTCACTCAATTGTGCCTGCCTTGATTATAGCCTTCACCCGGCTGCCTCTAGTTGTCTAACTTCAGTCGGGTCGTCTATCATGCCATTGCTGGCAACACTGCTCCCCTACCCTCTCCCCCCATCACTCGTCTCTCCCTCCCACTGTCGCTCTGACAGTAGCCTCAAAATCCCTTTTCCATTTCATCTCTGCGCAGCGTCCATAAGTACACGGAGGATACGGCACTCTAATACCGGGGAAACGGATAACCTAGTGTTAGACCATCGCTGTCCGAACCCAAAGGCGCTCACATTAGCCAGTTGACTACCCGTCTGACGCGTGCTTCCAGCTGACCGAGCTGTGGACCGAGGACCCGACTGAAGAAGGTTCGGCAAAGTACAACAGAGAGGAAGAGGAGCTGGACACCGTCATTAAAAAATCCAATAAAAAAACAACACATCGTCTTGAGTGGGATCACCCTACCCATTTGACTTGTGTGACCAACTGACAGCGGCTGGCTAACTGAACAAAACACGAATAGAACCCTTCAGGATCGCAACCCATTCTGGGGTAGCAAGAACATGAATAGAAACCCCTTTTTTTCCTCATCGAATGTGTTTGACCTTATTATGCGTGCTAACATACAGTGCATTCCTAAGATCTCCATGGCAATTATCGAAAAAAAACATATCAAGTGAGACTGGAAGACAGCAACGTATCGATCCACAGAACAAGCGCGTGCAGGGCTGGACTCGTTGCCTCCCCTTACGCTCCGACCACCCACACACCCTACAGCGTCTGTCGCTATCGCCTTTGATGAGGATGCTGCAAGCTGAAGAAGGTGAGTTTACTTCAGTCGTATAACGTGCACCATGTCGCCCATGTCAGCAGCTTCAGCTCCTGAGACCAGCATGGACGCCAATAAGAAACCATTTTGTTAACAGCCGTACACTACACTCAGGTCACGTGGTATGTCTGGTGTGCTCTTTACTCTCGGGGAGAGATGTGATCTAATCTCAGAGAACTAACCAACCTTGCAATCTGTTTGTTAAAAATATTTCTTAAGCAAGAGGATAGAAAGCCAAGGAAGACGACGTCGACATTGATGAAAATGGTGGTGACGACATTACTAAAGGTGATGAAGATAAAATGAATCAAGATGATGACACCATTGAGAAAGAAGATAATGAAGATTATAATAATAAGAGCACAAATAAATATGACATAAAACAGCAGTTTAACAAAAAGACAGGAGTAAGACAATAAACTGCAGACAGAAAAAAACCACCCGGGAGTAAAGGACGGGATAGTAATTCACACGTACACAGAGGGGGTGGGTACAAGATGGAGGAAACCTCGGTGTTGAGCAAAAGGTGAGCAGAGAGCAGAACTACAGCAGCGGTCAATGACGACGACAAGACATGTTTCTATACAAAAGAGGGGCGCAGATCAGCGTGAAGAAAGTAGGCGAGCCTTCGCGGATCGAACCAGCCAATCGATGGGCACCAGGCAAGTGTGACGACAGCGTGGCTGCCCAGATCCCCGGGGCCGCACGTGCAGCGTGTGACGTTAAAGGCCAGACTTGGTGTCTGTCTCGCCTGCAGCGCGTGAGAGTGCGCGCCCACTCAGATGACGCGTGACTGTCAGTCATGCTCTTTGCTACACTGCCAATGACCCCACAGAGGGCGGGGGGCTCTGTGACGTGAAGAGAGTGCCTTGTGCAACGTCAAGAGTGACATCATCTCCGACGACGTCATTTCCTGTTCAACTGTGTTCCATGTTGAAACATGGTGACGTGTACATCCACCGTTCCTCAGTCAGTCAGTCAGTCCCATGACCGGCACCTGTGGTTGGGGGGATCACATGGATAGACGCGGCAGCTGACAGGGGCCGCCACTCTTGTCTATTGTGGGCGATAGTCAGCAGGTCCTGTACAGGACGACCAGTCCAGTCTTTGATGTTCGTAAGTCAGTTCTTTCTCTGACCACCGCGGCGTCGGCCACCCTCCAAGGTGTCTTGAAGATTAGTCTTCGACAAGGTGTCGTGCCGGGTCACGTGACCAAAGAAGACCAGTTTACACAACTCAATCTGTACTCAGAAACTCAGTCGCGTTGTCACAAGTCCTTAGTAAGCTGCGAATGGCTCACCGTGTCTACGGTCCGGTATGAGGGAGGCTAAACCCACCTCTTTCTCTCGTCTGCCTTTTACTTTCTCGTAATATTGATGTAGAAGATGTCGCTGCGTGGTGGAGGGTGGGTGGGAGGGAGTTTTGAGTCACACGACCGGGCAGACTTATCTAATGGCGATTTTGCTCCAAAGTCAAATACGTTAGCTATCGGATGTGAAAGGTCATCCTAGTAGCTTAATTTTTTTTTTTTAGGGTCGTTCGTGGATGAGGTGTTAAGGGGCCACACTTTTCTTTCGACCATTATTTGTGAGGGCGGTGTCCATCTCCTCTACCTCTCCCTACTTTGAGGTCCGCAACCCTGTGTTTGGTCAGAAAAAGTACGCCTTATGGGGTATTGAACTGGCGCGCCTCCGGGCTGTAACGCCGGTGCTTTAACCACACGGCTATCGGGTTCCCCAACCAACCGAAAGTCGCAAATGAGTTAGTTCAGTTCACATTCTCAGTCACCTTTCTATTTTTAATTACATCACAGATTAGGTGCCCACGAGAAGTGACAACACACTGCAATCTCTGCACTGAATAACTATCGAAAATTTAACCGCACGACCCTGGGTTTCTATTTTTAATTTCATCAAAGATTAGATACGCATTGGGAATGAACATTAGCTGCAGTCTCTGTAATGAATGAAATCCCAAAATAAACCACGCGAGTGCGTGCAGGCACGACACACGCGCACTGCATCCCTGGCGATGTCTGACGCTGGGGTCAAGGACGCAGTAAGACTTGTCCAAGACCCCAACGTGACCCCGACTTGATGTCCACGAGGGAAATGCAGTGGGTGACATGAACATTTTAATTGTTTGTGGGCACATTGGCTGACATCATACCGCGGTCTGACTGCTACTCACACAAATCGTCATGGCGTCAGGGGAGGTCAGTCGAAAAGAGGGCTGAAGGGAATTAAGAGTGAGCTACCATTGGTGTCTGATAATTGCAAGACCTTAGTGCAAAGGTGATGTGCGTGGATGCGTGCGTAATTGCTGGTGTTTTCATGTTTGTACTAGTGTTTTCGTATTAAAACATTACGATCCTACGTGCCATTGTTCACAAATGTCATCACAAATAACAGCGAAACACAGCAGCAAACTTTCTCTGTAAATAGTAAAGTAGAGCAACGAACTTTAAGCGGCCTCGTATCTAGCGGCCACCACCTTTGACTTGCCTTATGGTGTACGTACCTATCCTCTAGGTGAGCGGAGGACTTTTCCGGCCACAGCCCGGATGAGCCTCGAACCCAGGACCATCTACTTCATGGTTGCGCGCTGCAAGCACCGGACTACCGTACCTCGTCCTTGTAAAGAGACTGAGTGGCAGGAGGTTCATTTCGTTTAACTAAACTGTCAGGTCAGCGACGTGTATTAGAACAAAGAGTAGCTCTTGTAAGAAAATACTTGGAGACACAGAAGGAAAGTTAGTGTACACGGGAGAGAGAAGCTCCACACACAAGGCGGGGGACCGAGCGGTTGTCCGTTATTCATTGGCAGCGAGTGTCGAGACACACGTCCTCCGCCCCCAACCCCCCCCCCCTCTGACTAACGATCAATACCTTCTGCCGACCATCAAGAACCAACGATTGCGCGACACTAGCCTTTCATGTTGTGAAGGAAACTGCCGCACACTGTTTCTCAGCACATGATCACGTGACCTCGGAGACGCCTACGAGACTTTGGTCACACAGAAGGTAGGGGTTAGGTTGGTCTGCTATGCTTTTCACTATACAAGGTTAGCATCTAAAAATACATCACGACCATTGTTGTTTCTTACTGCTTTTTCAGTCGTTGGTCTTCTTGCTGTTGTTTCACTGCAGTAAAGTCATTCTTAGCCGAATAAATACCGTCGACCGTTTGACGATATCAGACTGTGCATGAAAGTCACAGGATGCCAGTGGTTTGGGGGTGAACGCTGAGGACATTACAACATGTTGAGCTAAACTCTAACTTGTTTTCCAACTCTAACCAATACAACAACCACTTCACATGTTTGCCCATACTTTTACCAAAACAATAGGCTTTTCCTATGTTTGGCACTTTGCTACGTAAAGGACGGGTTTTATTATGTGCTTTTGAGTAATGCTATTTATATTACTGATTATTGCTGGTTTTTAATATTGAGTAACGGTATTTCTGTTCTTGACTATTGGTGTTTTTTCCACTGCCTATTTCTTGCGCTCTCCTTGTTATTTCTTATCGTCATGCGCAGTCTTTGCTCTTCTTGGTGTTCCTGTCTGCGGCACGGAGACCAGCATCTGATGCTGTTGCAATCTATCTCTCGTTCAATCAGCCCGTAGTTCGTCTGCACCCTGTCCCTTTTCTCCTTTAATCGACTTCTGCACACAGGGCGACATCTGATCATTATTCCAAATATTATTATGACAAGGGCCTGCAGTCAGGGCTTCTTCTGATACAGTTTAAAAAGTTATTCTTAGAACTTCTTAAATGTCATAACTCTTGCAATCATGCACACCTGCGGCCATGCTTGAAGGTACATGAATGTCACTGCAATATAAAAATACCATTTTTCTCAGGTTTTACTCATTTTTTTGTCTCTAGGTAACGCTGTAACATACATCACAGCTGGTAATTTGCCTCGCCCAGTCTCGATGTGTTAATCACTTTCCCCAACACCAATTACTCTTATCATATTCAGCGAAGCTCCCGTGTCGGTTCGGTGAAAGCACTCTATGATCTTTCTCTCCATCTGGGCAGCGAACCAAGAGATCTCATGTCAATATCCCAGTCTTACGTCGCTGTTCCGTGGTTTTTTTTCCTGAACCACTCAGCTCCTTCCATAAAGGCGTACAGTCCCTATCGACCACCACACGAACGGCCAGCCAGACAACCAGCCAGTCAGCGAGGTGTCCTAGCTGGTGACGCCATTAGAGTCAACAATGCCATGAAGTGTAGTGTCAGACGACAGCAAACTGTAGGGACTGCCGTGACCCCCTGGTGTCGCACCCGCCGACTATGGCGTTTGATTGCTGTGAAGTTCATTAACTCGAGGTGTGATGTGCCTTTGTCATTGCGCTTCCCTAGTCGCCCCCCTACCCCACAGCAAGAGGGGGGGGGGGTCCAACAGACAGGGGAGGGTACCACAGACAGGGTAGGAAGGAAAGATGAGAGAGTGGCTGGCCCTTACACCTTATGAAATATTTATCTTCCTCGTAAGCTAGCAGAACCAAGTCACGGACAGTTCCCCAGAGTGACCCCTGCCCTGCGTATTGTTAAGTAATACAACAGCAAGCTGTGTGCGTGTGTGTGTGCGTGTGTGTGTTAACAGAATAATACTCACCCGCCGTACAGGCCCTTTTGTAAAATCTAGTCTAGTATTGAGTACGTCTGCGTTTAGTTATATAAAGCGATTTGAGACCGTCTGGTAACACATAAATACGCTTGATGATGATGATGATGAGGAGGAGGAGGATTAATTCAAGAACTAAGAAACTAGGACACGCACTTCTTTATAAACATGTACAAACACATAGGTTTCCTACTGAAAGAGAGTGAGTAGGGAGGTAACATCAAGCATCGTCATGATATACGCCATACCACTTCTTTTCGTGTGCAAAATGTGACGTCACAAACACAGAATCACTTTTCTGATGTCACGAACACAAAGACGACATTCTGTTAAACGTCATGATCAGAAAGAAGTTTTTTGACGTCACGAACACAAAGAAGGCACTTTTTTATGTCTCTAATGACTTTTCGGTTCATTAAAAACGAGGTGATTAATTATTTGATGAATGCAGTGTCCTTTTAGGCGCGCGCACCCCATGAATGTGTTGAGAACATCTCTGTGAAACACCGGCTTCTGGGTGCCAGAGAATCCTTTTGAAAAGAAATGAAGTGTGGTTCAACATGTTTTCTTAAACATATACCTTTATTTTTTTAATATTTAGCTTTTTTCCCCATTTATTTATTTTTGAAAGTCTTTCCCTTTTTCTAGACTGCATTAACAATACTGATAAAGTCGATATGAACGTGTTTGCTAGCACTCGGCACAGTTCTGTTTTGTTCAACACCATTCAAGTTTATCCCAGATTTCTTTGAAAATGTCTTCGTGGTCAGCCGCAGCGGTTATTATCAGAGCGTGCGTCACATAGCATAATGAAATGTTTCCCACACTCGATCAGGCGGTTCTAGGCAGCACAGCAGCGTATCGAGATGAATTCCTCACTTCACCTGCTGCTTTGGCTATCCAAGTATGGAGACTATCCAAGTATGGAAGACCGAAGTACGGAAAGCCAGACATGACCTAACTAACAAGACCGTCTTACTATCCGCTCACCAGTTTTCATACTCAGAGCCGTGCAGCTGCGCTTGTACCCGTTATCACAGACGGTTCCAAGACGTGTTTATATAGCGCAGATAAGCTGCGCGCTAACGCTCACCTGTGCAAACTGCCGCATGCGCGTGCAGTGAGCTTCAAAACAGTGTTAAGTACCCTGATGGAGTCCGGACCGCCAAGCCAAACTCCACCTCTATGAGATAAGGTCTGTATTCATCCGCGTAATATTCCCCATGTGTTTACTGCACAGTTGTCATGAGACGTGAAGAGACGAGATAGGGCAACGTCAGCTTTGTCTGTCGATAATAACCGCCTTCCAATTCCATCACCGTGACGTCATGGTCTGCCAGCTAATAACACCTCGTATCTCTGCCAGAAGCCTTTTCAATTCCCTCCCTGGTCTCTGCTGTCATACAAAAGCTTGCACATTAAAATACGCATTGCCAACTATCGTGCTTAAGTTAGCGAGTTCAGTTTCGACTTTCAGGACAGACAGCTGGTATTTTTGTCAGTACTCGTTCTCGCCTCAGGACTCTAAAATGAAGCGTCCGTTCCAGTTTCGCTCTTGGGCCAACTCTCCGGTTCACATCTGTTTTTGTAAAACATTCATTTCTACAGTGGCAGTGAGAAAACAAACTCCGCGAAGCACGGCGCCCTGCGTGGTTTTCAACACCATTCGAAACCATGTGCGGTGCGCTCTCTTTGACGCATGTTACTGGACGGGACGTCTTCGCAGGATGTGACGTTGCCAGGGGAACCGTCGTGCGCCTCTGCTCTCTGTGTGTCTGATCTTGCATGACTGATAGAAGAACTTTCGTGATTCTGAGCTCCCAGCAGTGCACTCAAGACGGCATGTTAGCCCAAAGAAAATATAAGCGAGATCGTCATGGACGCATTTGCTCCTTGGATTTGTGCTATAAATAGCATACTAGGCCAGAAGAATATGTTACATCCGTTTTTTAAGAAAAGGAAGCTGTCCTTGGAATGTATAAAGTAGTTACACTGCTCATCAAAATCACTGAGATAAAGAACCCTTCTTTTAAAAAAAACGAATAATTTTCTGCATGACATTCTTTCTTACCTGGAATCGGGTGTGCCCTCTCTGTGGTGGTTGATAGTGGCAAATATTTTGTACTGTCTAGAGTTACAAATGTGTTTTAATATTGTGCTCATTTTGCTGTACAATATAATATTTCTTGCATGTTATATTGTGCCTTTCATCAGTGTGCTCTGTCAGCTGCTCCGTTAGGTGTATGGTGTATTCTAAGTGAGACATAACTGCCATAGACAGTCTACATTGCAGTAGCAGACGACAAACCAGTTATCGCAAAGCTATATCAGGAAAGGAAAAATAGCGTTTAATAGCTGTATCTAGGAAGATACAGATACCTATACACATAGATACATATATATACACGTATAAACATACACATAGAAACATTTGGCTATATATACAGAGATATAAATGATATCGACAGTATATAAAATAAAGATAGTGATATGCGTTATCAGTATAAATACAGACAATATGGAGGCTGATAAAATATTTGTGAGACGCATAAAGGTGGCTTTTCTCTGACGACTGAACTATTGGTGTGCAGACTGTATGGAGGCCGTCACACCGACGTCTTTGTAGCAGATGACTGCTCACCGGCAGCGCATGTCCACCCCATTGTCTCTACCCTATCTCCCTCCGCTTTCTCTCCTGCCAGCGTCTCTTTTAAGCACACGAGTGAGGGCAGAGAAGCCAGAAGCAGCCAAGAATCTACACTCATTAAAAGCGAGGTTGTTTTTGTGTCTCCCCCCCCACCCCCAGAAAAAAGAACCACAAGCATCAGGCGGAAGCAGGCCTCGTATTCAACGCATTCGATCCATTCTAAAAGGTTGTCATCGTTTTGGCCTCTGTTTAAGTTTAAGTTTTCAACCCTGATTCAAGTGGACTTCGGCGAAATAATTGCTCACAAGGCCATGTGTGCACAAGGCTAAGAGCTCATATTTTAATTGCTTGCACAGAGTTCCTTCACAAGTTCCTCCCGCTGTCACATCATTCCTTGTCTCACAAAAACAGAATTTTTAATCTACAGAAAGCTCGGACAGCTTCTGCTAAGGTGGGGAAGGAGGTAGGAAACTTTGCTTTGTCTGTCCCTTGGCCGCCCGCCCTTGCGTCCTTCTATCGATTGGTCGGCAGCACCAGACAGAATCCCCCTTACATTCCCCAGCTGTTACAGCTACAGAGGACGACATCAACACTCAAGGGAACGAAAGGTAGATTAACATACAGAAAATCAAATTTTTTGCGGCATGAGAAGAAGATATTATTTCAATACAGGAGTTGTATTCTGAAAGTAGGAAAGTAACTTTGTTTTAGGTTGAACATGTCCTCAAAAAGTTCAAAAGTATGATGAATTTTAACACAGAAAAAAATATTTTAAAATGTTACCTTGAATATTATAAATTCAGAGAAGTTGTTTCACTAGACAGACCAAGGTAGATCAATGAGGGATGGGTGAAGCATGCATGTTAGCTCACGGCATCAAGCGGTATCGATGCCATTACCGACAGGAGGTTTCTGGGCGTGCTGTGAGTCCCCAGTACACTGGCAAAGTGAAATAAGCGATGGACACTGTGTGCCGTACCGCGACTGGTCGATTCTTCGAGCTGTTCCTCGGCAGAGGGAGCCACTCGGCTAGCCGTGGCGGTGTCTGAAGGACGTCCGCTTGCAGACGTCTTAAGACCTCGAGAAACAAACCGCTGGGACATCGGCATCTGCGACACGCGGACCGATTCTTCATGCGCCGCGGAACAAAGATGCATGTCCTCTGCACTGCACTTCACCTCCTTAATGTGATCAGCAATGCACAGATGCGCATTCATGCATGATCGAGAAGAACCTGCCTGTGCCTCACAATTCTTCACAGCACTACTGTTGAGCTCCTCTTCTTTCTCTCGTCCCTTGCTGGTCTTTGACCGTGACGAACATTTTAATGTAGCTGTATTTTTACTTTGCTTTATTCAAGAATGTGAACCTGAACTTAATTTACTTTTCCTCTCGTAACATCTAAAACGGGCAATATATTTCTGTGAGATCAGCACGAAATCCAAGAAAAACGTTTTCCTTGTAATTCATGATCCTTACTGAAGTCGTGCAATCTTACACTGTCTTAGGTTCTCCTTTAGTATTTTATCTGTGACGATCATACTATTCTACTGACCGAGAATGTGATAAAAAATGTCATATAAAAATTTTGTGCCCCTACTCTCCTCCAGTTGCTTTACACCCTTCCCCCCCCCCAACATTGTTAAAACGAAAGATACATTAACAGGCTTATTCATGACTGAGTGACTCTAACAAGATTTTGCTTTAATCAAAAGTTACTGTTGCAAATAAAATTTGTTGCAGTCCAGCTCTATGTCTCTATGCGCAGAAGGTACAAAGACATATACATGGTAAATAATATAAATGCGTAGATGGTGAGACTACACAAACAGGACATAAACACGAGGACAGTAAACACACTACGTGGCACTCACACACGTGTCTCGTGAACATTAATGTGGGGAGCAAACAGCTTTCTGGTGAATGTGTATATCACGAGCTCACACTCAAGTTATTTTCCACTGTGGTCTTCAAAAAAGCTTGAAGCGTTTAAAAAACAAACAGAAATCAAAGAACTGACATTTCGCCGTTATAGGTAATTTTTAACTATAGCACAACATATTTTTGTCTATTTTCTGCAACAATTGCTTCTATAAGCAACAGCTGAATATGTAAGCATTGCAAACTTGTAGAATTTACAAGGGGAGGTTTTTCAACTCTGTGCACTTGATAAGCTTTAGCAAATGACAACAGGTCTTTTGATGACTTTGTGCTCTTTTTCACTTTAAGCAAAACACACAGAGCGTGAGGACTACAGTCTATGTGACTTAATGCTTGAAAAACAATTTTTTAAACAACAAATGCCAAAAAGATTATTTTGTGTGGTCACGTGACGTGCGGTTTTATTCTGCTCACAGCGTCATCCGCTCACAGAGGCCTTCAAATACATCCACGTGAGAGACAACCACCTCAGCTAGCAAACTACATCTAATGACGATAGAGACAACCATCTCTGTGAAAAAAATATATCCAATGACGATAGAGACAACCACCTCTGTGAACAAAATATATCCAATGACGAGAGAGACAACCATCTCTGTGAACAAAATATATCCAATGACGATAGAGACAACAACCTCTGCTAGCAAACTACATCTAATGACGATAGAGACAACAACCTCTGCTAGTACACCTACACACCCCCACTCGGTCGTTGGGAGATGTGTGGCTATTGCAGCATTACACAATGGCTGTGGATGGGGCATGGTGGCTGAGTTGAGCGAACCACATTTGACTGCCACTGTAAGCAGCGGGAGATGTCCACCTTACACACTTACTCTCTTTTACACTTACACTTTTACTTGAGAACTTCTTTGTTTTTCCCAAATGCCATTCGTAACCACAATAAGAAAGCAGAGCCTCTTTGGAATTTTTTTGCGATATGAAAGGCGCTTGAAGTAATGACGATTCAAACCTACCTTCCTCTCGAGAATGTCTCGTAAGACTAAAGAGATGTGCGTTGACTTCCGCGACAAAGGAAACCCTGTGAAACTGTCCATCATCAACGGCGAGGACATGGAGCAGGGAGACCACTTCAAGTTACTGGGAACCACCATCTCGAACGACCTCAGCTTGGACAACAATGTGGTGTCTGTTATCAAAAAAGGTATCGATGACTCTACTTCCTGTGCCAGCTGAAAAAGTTGGGCCGCAGAAGGGACATTTTGGTCCGGTTTTACCGGGTGGTGATCGAGGTGTAGGACAGAACAAGCCACAAGCCGTGTGATGCGAGCGGTTAGTGGAACTATTGGCTGAGACCTACCCTCTTTAGACACGATTGGTGCTCAGTGAAGTTTGTAGGGAGTATAAAACAGAGCACAAGTCCCATCCAGCCAATAGTTTATTTCACCCCATCCCCTTTGAGGTCAGGTACAGACATATCCAGGATAGAACATTCCGCCTGAAACAGTTTCTGTGCTGAGCCTGTGTAATTTCTCAACTCCGCTGTGGCATGAGTCAGGACTGAATATTGCATGTGTCCTCTGCAGTTTGTATACAGTATGAGTAGTAAACGTGTGTACGTGTGTGCCAATTTATGTTTGAGTTTCCTTGTGCATATAAGTTATTGTGGAATGTATGTGGTATGTGGTGTGTGGTAGTCAAACTGGAAAGTGGGTGAGATATAGTGTACTCGTGTGTGTGTGAGTGTGTGTCTGTGGTTGGTGGTTGTCGGGAAAGTGGTGTCTATCATTAAGATATCTACCTCGTGCAATGTCACTTGGCAAGTAAGTTCTTATCTAAATTCTTATCTATCGATTGCTTCCCTACTTCTCTACTAGCTGCTAAGGGATGTGGCTGGGGTAGTTGTTGTGGCGGCGGGGTGTTGACGCTGGCATTGACGTGGTGTCTGCAGACTGCGCGCGTGAGAAGGACAATACAGGAGCACGAGATCGTGTGTGTGTGTGTGTGAGTGAGAGAGAGAGAGAGAGAAAGAGAATGTTGAATCTCAATTTGAATTTTTCTTGAAAAGGACGTCGACCTATTTCAAGATAGGTAAAAATATACAATAAAGTATTCATGACAAGTTACAGATGTACTGAAAGACTACACACTCCATTGAATAGCCAACTAATATTTTCAATTTCTAAATTCCTAAATTAGCTAATGACAAAAAATGCAATTCAGATTCCTTAACACCTGGACAAAAGGAACATTTTCACCAGGGCTAATAACAAAATGCAAGCGATGTGGTAAAAGACATTAAACACCAAACCGAAAACCAAGTAAAGTATTGCAGACCCTGTGTTGAACATTGCTTATGTAGGTATATACAGAAAATAAATTAAATATTTGATAAAATAAACAGCAGTCATCAACTTAAATGTAGTTTTAATTGCATGCCAGTCTTGATTCTAACTATCAACAAGCCTTTGTTTAAACACTCTTGAACACAATTTACCATCACCCACCCCCTTATTTTTCCACAAATTCCTGAAGCCATGTTTATACAATAAATACTCTGCCAGGTATATAAAGTTGCAAGAGTTCCAGGGATCGATCACAGACACTGTAAATAATTAATAATTGTCTTCATAATTGTCCTACCTTGTTTCTGAAATGCCAGAGAAGTGCAGTTTGTCTGCCCGTGAATATCTTTCTAGCTGAACAAGTCACATTAACTTCATTCTCCCTGCTACTGTTTCTGATGCATATTATCAGCAGCACATAAATGGCTGGTTACAATTTTCATACAAACATTAAGTTTTTACTACAAACATTAAGAGTGGGTCCGATCCTCACCTATTGCAAATCAAAAATTTCTAAAGAGCTGTTCTAACCCCGGGATACAGTTCTGTCCTGACAGCTTCACAGTTGTACACAAAGTCCCCTTGAATCGGCTGGAAGTTCGGTTCCAGTTTGCTGACTACCCACAAAAAATACACCAAAGTACCCGCACGATAAAAGATGCACAACCATGTACACAAAAATCAAAATAAGAAACAGAAATTTAATTTCAGAATCCCAGAAAACACGTCTGACGCCCGGTGAGTTTGTGTTCACCTCCCGCGAGAGAAAAAAAAGCGGGAGAGAGAGAGTGTGTGTGTGTGTGTGTGTGTGTGTGTGTGTGTGTGTGTGTGTGTGTGTGTGTGTGTGTGTGTGTGTGTGTGTGTGAGCGCATGTGCGTTTATCGTTCTTTTTCGAATCTCTCTCTCTAGTTTTTCTCGAAGAGAAATAACAGGATGGAAAGAATAGAGCTTGTTATCTCTAAATGAAAGCAAATGCCGATAAATATCATGCGACATCCTCTAAAACATTGCATCAAATCTGGTTTGAAAACCTGAGAGAAGTAAATCGATGGCCTCTGGAGATTTCATACTTCATTACTTATACACACGATACACACCTGCATACACCACGTGTTAGCATCCGCTATAACAAGTTTGTAGAGACATGTAGTAGAGCCTGTTGGCGCAGACACAGGGAACGGTAATAACACCTACAGCAGGCAACATTGACCTATTCCATTGAATATGAGACCTTTTAGATGTAATGTATGAAGGATTTATAACACCTTGATAATAACTTTGTATATTAACTCTTTTTAAAATGTCTGCCTAGGTGTTATACTTAACACATCTATGGCCGTTGTATTGAGTATTTAATGTACTAAACACATTTTTTAGGAGTTTTAATAAGTACACCATTTTAAAACTTAAAGCATTCCATTAATTATTGAAATAATTCACATATAAAGCTAGTTATTTGAAGACTATGTAAAACACTCGTTACTCAAGCACTTCAAACATATCACTAATTATTTAAACACTGGTCATGTGACACTAAGTATACAAACACATTAGGAGTTGCAATAGTTATTCAAACATTTCACAAATTAACTCTGTGACATTAAAATAAAAGTTTCCATTATTGCTTATTAACAAAGTGGTCATGATGATCCAGAAGAATTTTCGATGTTCTAGAAAAAAGTTTCTATGATGTTGTAGCAGCGGTTTCTATGATGTTAAAAGTTCGTGGCGGGAATACAGAGATAGATACGCGAATGGGAACAATTCCAGAAGTGTCTGTACTGTCAGGATGCTCGATGAGGGTGTGAAAGAAGTGCTGCAGCACACACTGACACGAGGCAAGGCAAAGCTATCATACTACAGAGTAAACTCGATAAACATGTCCTCGGAGATATGCTAATCCAACTCTTGCTGTATTCATTACATCAAAAACCGACCCAGCAGCTGGATCATGTCTGACATGTTGTCCAACTGATGTGTGATCGGAGCAGGACACTGGTAGTGAGTACAAGTGAGGTACATCAGGCTAGGTGGTAACTGGTAACAAACTTGAAGTAAACTGAAGTATATCAACTTTGGTAGTAAAACAAAAACTGGATGCGAGTAGAAATAAGATATATCATTGTCTCGTCGCCGCGCAGTGTATCAGTCACTCAATCCTTTCAACACATACACGGAGTCTAACAAATACGTGTTCTTTCACACAAATTAAAATAAAAGAATGATTTGCCTAACGAATCTCTCTGCTCTACTAAATATAAATAAGAGAAGAAAGCAAGAAAAATACACAAATGAAAAGTCAGTTAAAAAACGATTCCTACATCCAGATTACTTTAAAATAATAAAATCCCTAACCTTTGAGTCCTGCCTGTCTGAATATCTACAAGAATACCTACTCACCTAATCCATCTATATACTCCTAAACGCCCTACTCAACAAAATCTTCTTACAATTCCTACTCTACTTGTCTTTCCGTCCTCAACCTCTCTCTTCTCCTACCTGACTACTAACTGCTTGCTCGCGCTCTCCCTCACGTCATTTCCTTCACTTTTTTACATCATCATACACGTCTTCAGACCATCTGACGTCATTCACGCTCTTTCGTTCTTCCACATTAATCCTTATAAAATGTAAGCTTAATCCCGATAGAGTCAATAACTAATAACAATGATACCTGACAATCATTCCTCGGCAATAATAAGCAAGAAGTGAATAGGAATTATATGTGTGTGTATATATATATATCTTAACCCTTGCTAATAATAAACAAGAAGTGAGTAGGAATGTGATATATATATATATATATCAACCCTTGCTAATAATAAACAAGAAGTGAATTTGTTATTTCCATGGAATTTTTGAAGGGTGTGATATTATTGACCTGAAATGAGGAACGATAAACTGAAGATGACAAACACTTAAATTAACAACCGATTAATTAAAGTTGATAAATATTACACACCAAATCGACAACTAATAAAAGTCTATTTTATGCTCTTGGGCATTTTGGATCCTGCTCGCGTTGTTTGGAATTATTAAATATTAAAATCTCCTGGTGTGTCCAGAAAAGAAGATCGAGGCTTTGGTGTCTGGCTCCGTGTCAAACATGGCGCCAAACACCGGAACTAGATATCAGGTTGTGCTCGGCCGACCTGCTTGTACCATCAGTCTGTCACCTTAACAAATCACGTGACGCTGATTTGTGTTTTATGTCCGTTCTTAACAGGACAAATATGGACCAACGTTTGCAAAGTTTTTACATCACAGTCATATAACATTCTGAATGTCCACATTTTGTCGATTAATGTCAGTCTGAAGGACTTTGTAAGAGATCGGATACCGCCTGGTCACATCTTGTACTGACACATGGTTTCACACTTTGATGATACCATTAGAGGTTAACAATCGACTTTCATCAGCTTACACAAGTCGTTGCGGCACTAACATTCTGAATCCTGTCGATATCAAACACTGTCTAATAAAGCATTCTGGTCCAACACATACAATTTTTACCTGTAAAATATGGCCTTGTGTTTAAAACAGCTCTTCTGAGACTTTCGCAATTGTTGATACTCTGAGGATTTTGCGTTCGCAGACTCCATTCTACCATTCTAGTGCCAGTAGACTGTAGCAAATTATTTTAAATATTAAAATTTTTAATTTTAAATATTAAAATCTTGCTTTCAGGTGATTCCACGTGCTATTAGAGTGTTACTAACGTGACTAGGATAATGCAAAAAAGATCTAAGAAGCCTCTAAGGATAGCCATTGGAATATTCGTAAAAGATTTATTGCATAGGTCAGCAGCAGCCAGACAAAGTATAGTGTATAATAGTGAGTGTGTGGTACACAGGCTGTCAGAAACCCATTCATAAGTCTAGGAATCAGCTACAAAGAGAAGCTTGAGTGCCTGTGTATGCAGGGCGTTTGTCATCAGCTGTTTGGTAACAGTGGGATGTTTGGCCATGTTTTCCGTGTCCAAATGCTTTCACTCCAGCTTTCGCCTAGAAGGCTCAATTAATCACCATTTCCAGCAAGTCCTTCCTCCCAGCTGTACGGCCCACGCAAGGTGGTCCTTGGATCAATAACCATTCGTTGTTTTTTTTTTAGATGGGGGGGGGAGGGGAAGATGTAGGAGCGGGGGGATGCTAGGAACAGCAACTCTGCTCTGACCCCCTGTTCGGCAGCTGCGCTCTCTTTGCTTTACGAACTTGGCTTCTACTTTGGTCCAGGTCCAAAAGAACACATAGAGCCGCCCAGCTTTTCTATTTTGGGATTCAAATTCCTTAATGTTCGTTCTTGCAAGCTGCAAGTGGTGATGAAGCAAAAACTTACGTGAGATTTTTAACTTTGCTCATTAATTTAGTGCGATTTCCTGTAATTTGTTTGACCAACATGACTGTATACGCTGATGCGTCGGCTGTAAGGCCATGTCAATGAGAAGGAACACATCTTCTTTCTTTATTTTTTTTGCTGTTGTTTTATTTATTTATTTTATTTTTTGTTTGTTGTTTTTTTTTTGTTGTTGTTGTTTTGTTTTTGTTTTGTTTTTTTTGCTGCGCAATGAGCATTCTTCTGAATGGATACCTGCGCATTACAAATGGACATCATCATCATCATCATCATCATCATCATCATCATCATCATCATCTTCTTCTTCTTCTTCTTTTTCGGAGTGTGTGTGCGTGTGTACCCTGGCGTATAAACGGGACGGAGGTAACAGATGATAGGTAGGCAGGTAGACAGGCAGGTAGGAAACAGGGACGCTTCCACGTTAGTCAATGAATATTAAATGTTGCAAGTACGACACAGGCATTGCTGTCAATATAGAATGATCAGTGATGCAGACAGGCCTTGCACGACTGCTGCAAGCTGTGTAACCAAGTATACATATAAACCAGCAGTAGCTAGCTGTCAACACAAATTTACCAACAAGCTGATGATAGTTAATGCATTGTGTCTATTCCAGTTTACAGACAAATGTGTATGCAGCCAAAAAGCCACCTTG
This sequence comes from Marisa cornuarietis, assembly GCA_004794655.1. Classification (NCBI taxonomy): domain Eukaryota; kingdom Metazoa; phylum Mollusca; class Gastropoda; order Architaenioglossa; family Ampullariidae; genus Marisa; species Marisa cornuarietis. The sequence goes on from SMMW01000534.1 coordinate 302,935, forward strand.
AGCTTATATTCCCCAAAAGTCTCAAAGTCATCTACACACACTGTGACTAACATACGGACCACCTGGACATGCATGTGATCGCCGAGACCAAGAAAAAATATATAATAAAATATTAGAAGCGAGAAGAAGAAATAAACAAATCTTACACCTAACATTCTATGAAGTAAGCACGCAGGAACACACACACACATTCTTAAAGCTCCCCGAGGTGATGGAGACAGACACCCCTAACTTCCGCGCCCCGCGGTGAGTGGTTTGTGCGAAGCCTCGTCTCACCGACCCGCAACGCGAGATAAACGGCACTCAGCTTTACTCGGGCGGAAGATACAATCAAGAATGACAACCCAGGGACTTCCGCTTACCCTCGTTGTCACAGAAACTGGTTAGCTCTCCACCGATAAAACTCGGCTGTCAGCCTCACTAACGACATCCACTCGTCGAGATAACTATGCATAGGGTGTGCTGACCTTCGAACTCTTTGGACATGACGGGCCTCAAATAAAATGCTTGATGTCTATTAGGGGGTACGGCTTCCTCTGAATATGATAGCGACCTTTAGTTCCGGTGTAGCTACAACACATTGAGATTTTGAATTTTAACCTTTTAATGTCTTGCTTGCTATGGAACTTCCGGCTGAGCAGGGAGTCTGGCGACTGAAATGCTAACAGTGATAAGAGACAGAGTGGTGTTGTCGGTAAGAAATCTGCACATCAAAGAACCCTTCTTGGTGCAACACTCCTGCCTTCACAAGTACTTTAGCGAGATTGGGAGTTCGACAGACATTCGTCATACCGTCTGTCAGGCCTTCGATCCAGCACATGCGTGAGAATGACAGTCTTTGATCCATGTGGGGTTGTTAAAGGATTGAGAGATTAAAAATATTGTGTAAAACACACATCTTCAAAAGCAAGCATACCGTCAACGAATAACCAGGGATCAAACTCATAACATGATAAAGGACAAAGTGAACTGCAAGCTAGGTACAGACCTCTAGAAATGGGAAGATGTAGGCTTTAGCAATGTGAAAAATAAACTTTTAAAACTCCAACATAAAAGCTCTTTGCCTCGGACACCGCTGTGCATAAAAAAAGCTCAAGCGACTCTAAGAAAAATCCTAATTGCCGACGACACAAGATCCCCTCCTGAGGGGTCAGACATACGGGTCTTTTTGAAGCAGGTTTACGACAAAGTGTTTCGCATGTCTGATCTCGCAGTATATCCAGAAGCTCCTGAATTTAAGCTTTAGGCGTCATCAGAAATGTCCCCCTCCAACACGAAAAAGCTCTTTCAAACTCGGCGTTTTTCCATTTTGGCTCTGCAGCCCTGTGCCCTGACCGGAAGTGACGTGGGAAAGCTGGGACAAACACATGCAAAATGCGAGTTGGTCTGAGCAAGCTATTCAGCTTAACCTAACATGGCAGAAGGAAATTAATGGAAAAGGAGAGGAGAGCGGCTCCCCAGGCCATGTCATGTGACCAAAATTCTTGGTGAACGTAGAAATTCGGACTCTCCACCATCGATCGACCCAACTCTGTGCGACTAGGGGGGGGGAGGGACAGGGGGGGGCGAGATGCTGGGATCGACTGGTGCCCGTCTTAAACAAGCGAATCACAAATAAGAATCGGAATTAAAGACATCCTTTACATCCCGTGTATTTCTTCTTTCTTTCCCCATTTCAAGTCACATTGAATAAAATCCACACTCATTGTAATTTCTTCTTTTATAAGCATTTCCAGGCTAGTTTGCGTTTCTTTTATCATAGTTTTTTAGTATTTCTAGGTCAGTTTCTATTGTTCCGTAATCTTTTAAACCAGCATCTGAATAATTCTTTCTCCACTATGTGTTGACATATTTATTTGTGTTTTTAGTCTTTGTTAATATGTGAGCCTGTGTGTGTGTGTGTGTGTGTGTGTGTGTGTGTGTGTGTGTCTCAGGCCGTGTCTTCATGAGTACCTGTGAATCTCAGCAACTAATATCTAATGCCACTCACCAGTCTGACAGCCAATAGACTCAATTCTGTCTGTCAGGGGCGTTCGTAGGAACTTAAATGTATAACCGATTTTATTTTTCAGAACTAAATCTTTCTTGAAGGAAGATATATTTCGCATGCTCTAAATATTCGAAATTAATATAATACTTTTGAGTGAGCTTATTGCAACAGACATCAGACATGCTGACATAAATGTACTCGAAAAATATATTACATGAAAGAAAACAGGATGGTATCAAGAGACAAAGACAGTGATAGAGAGCGACATTGTCAGGACTGTGCAAGGCTACAGACACAGGAACATACAGGAACACAGGAACATACAGGAACATACAGGCCTTTAATTGCGACAGAGTACGAAAGCCGGCAAATCTATTCTCCTTTAAAATAACCCAATGCTGATCGATGCCCACTACAGCCACGCTCGCGCGGGGGTCGCCTCGAAAAGAAGAAGAAATAAAAGACAGAAAGAGCGGAGCTGCCTCTTGATTTCAGAGAAAAGGGCGAGAAAGCAAAGCACTGGTGAAATAAAAGAACGACATACTCACCTCATTCTCTCACTCCAGGAAACAGATATCCGTACTGTCAACAGCGGCCACACTCGTACACAGAGGCCGCGAGAAGAAATGCCAAATTATACTCCGTCATCCAAGATGCACGCGCAACGCACGCGCCACGTCGTGGGTCAGTGCCAGGCCAGCAGGAGGATGGGGCAGGGTGGACGCAGAGCTGGAGGAAGACGCGTCGCCATTAGTGTCCCGATGGTGACGTGGTGCTGCTCACAAGTGCAACGATCCATTTCTTCTCCCAACCTTTACAAGAAAATTCGACCGCCATGTTTCCCATGATTCCCAGCGGCCGACCGCGTCTTCTGCTGTCGTCTGCTTCTTCCCGCCACTGACTGGCCAGACGAGAAGAGCGCGAGTACGCGTGTTGGAATATAGGCCGCGCGCTATTCTGAGGCACTGAGACGCTGAACGTGCTACAGAAATATCTGAGGAACACACACACACAAACAGGCGCGCGCACACACACACACACACACACACACACACACCATGAGAGGAGAGAAGAGAGGTGTAAATTAACAACACTGACCTTTGACTTCATGTTACCCAAGAAATGGCTTAGACAGCATTCTTAATCTCTGCTCCATGGTGAGTGCACGTGTACCGTAACATCGTCCATAATCAATACTTATCCTGCGCATAGACAAGCCAATACTTATCCTGCCCATAGACAAGCCAACATGTATCCTGCCAATAGACAAGCCAATACTTATCCTGCCCATAGACAAGCCAACATGTATCCTGCCAATAGACAAGCCAATACTTATCCTGCCCATACACAAGCCAACATGTATCCTGCGCATAGACAATCCAATACTTATCCTGCCCATACAGAAGCCAACATGTATCCTGCCAATAGACAAGCCAATACTTATCCTGCCCATACACAAGCCAACATGTATCCTGCCAATAGACAAGCCAATACTTATCCTGCCCATACACAAGCCAATACTTATCCTGCCCATAGACAAGCCAATACTTATCCTGCCCATACACAAGCCAATACTTATCCTGCCCACAGACAAGCCAACACGTATCCTGCCCATAGACAAGCCAACATGTATCCTGCCCATAGACAAGCCAACACGTATCCTGCCATAGAAAGCCAATACCTATCCTGCCCATAGAAAGCCAACATGTATCCTGCCCATAGACAAACCAACATGTATCCTGCCCATAGACAAGTCAATACTTATCCTGTCCATAAACAAGCTCACACGTATCCTGTTCATAGACAAGCCAACATGTATCGTGCCCATAGACAAGCCAATACTTATCCTGTCCATAAACAAGCCAACAGGTATCCTGTTCATAGACAAGCCAACATGTATCCTGCGCATAGACAATCCAATACTTATCCTGCCCATAGACAAGCTAATACTTATCCTGCCCATAGACAAGCCAATACTTATCCTGCGCATAGACAAGCCAATGTAACATCTGTAGTTAGTGTATCTGCAGGCGCGACACTGCGCCATGCATGGCGTTTTTAACTTCATCCGACTGTGTGCGAGACACTCCAGACGACAGTCTAATCTGTCCTTTAACCCCTTGGCGTCTGGCGACTACAGTGTGCAGAATTAAAAACTGTAACCGCGATTCTGTTTATGTTATATCATTAGCATCTGTCTTTGCAAACTGTGTGTGCGAATATGTGTGCTATGCGTGTGTGTGTGTGTGTGTGTGTGTACGTGCGTGTGTGTGTGTACGTGTGTGTGTGTGTGTGTTTTTGTGTGAAATGTATTTCCGTCCTGTAAAGTAACCAAAAAATATGAGCAATAAATGTCTTCCTTGTACAATCAACAATATGGCTGGCTTACGAAATGTTCGATTTAGACAGAAAGAAGTCGGGTTCAGGAGAAGTTCATTTCTGAAAGAAAAAAAAGACTTACATAGGAACTGGTGATTTTGGAAAGAAAACGGATAATGCTGACTAAGTAGGGTGTTTAACAAAGATTAAAATAAGCTGAAGAACTGAGAGTTCATTTTAAAACAAAAAAGGTTCTTTACGACCATAATGGCGGCGTAAAATTCGAGATTTGGCATTTATAGCAGAAAAACTCTTCAGACTGAGCTGACAGAAATAAGGAAGCACGCCTTCTATCGAAAACCTATAAAGTCGAATGAATGTTTGAAATAAATTTAAAAAATCCAGAAGAGAAAGTATTGAAATTTTGCCAAGAGGAGAAAGTCCGCTTTTGCGATCCGTGAGCCCCGTCACATGCAGGCAGCCAATCATCTTGATTGTAACATGAGCCACTCTCAACGATCCTACAGGTCGTGCCGGAAGTCCACGCTTTTACCTGTTGGGAAAATTTTAGTGAGATTTCGCTTTTAAACAGATGAGAGACGGAACAATAAGTTGATGAGGTCAGGTTTGATGTGTTTATTTTTAGCAATGATGAGTGTTTTCCTTGGCAAGGCTCAAGCAGAAGTATTTTCATTATAATAATTAATATACCATTTCTTTATTAGTTTAATTAATTGATGAGATTCCTTTAATTGTCAGTTAGCTTTTGTTTATATGCAGTTTTACTCTTATTTGACTTCTTATTGTCAAGACTACAAAACTACGATATTCATTTTAGCTGCTTTTTATATCTCGCTTTCAAAGATGCTGCAGCCTCGCCAAATAACAGCTATGGGCAATGACTACATCACGGTCACTCACAGCCTTGGTAACATTATCAATTTGCGTTTATCTGGAGGGTCTGAACACCAACATTCATCATAATAACTATTGCTCGTGATGGTCCAGTAGACTAGTCGCGATCCGATCCAATGCATAAACATAAGATGAAATGTAGGCTGCGGCCACCGAGCGAGAAGTTTTGATCCACAATGTCTGGGAAACTGCAGACAGGAAAGTTATGAATCTTTGGAGACAGGCTGGGCTCAGCGGCAGCAGAAATGCAAGCAATGGAACCCAAGTTCTTAGGAACGTGTAAGCAGACGAAGAAAAATGCAGACTCCATGTTGGCGCTGAGTTGTCTTCCCCGCATTGCCTTCCATGGGTCTGTCAAGATGTCCCAGCCTGGAGGCCAAACATGGCTGAGAAATGGGGGTAGGTAGGGAAAGATTGGGAGGGGCTTGACGTGCACGTGGTGGAGCTGGTAAGAGCAGACCTGTAATCTGCAGGAGCAGTTCTACCTGCAATAAGACCAAAACCTTTCAAAAGCAAGAGGAGATAATGGCGAGAAATTGATTGGTCCAAACTGTCAGACAGGTGGTTCAGCCATAAACGGATGTTTACACGTGATAAAGCTGCTACCTTTGTCTTGTCTACCCCAATGCCTGAATCAAAAACATCATACGTATCAGTCTACAAGAAAATGCTAAGTATTAGGCGCTAAGAACGGAACTTCAGCGGCTCACATTTTAAGGAATCAATATAAAATGTCTGAAAAATCTAATGAGCAATATACCAATACTAAACTTTCACATGTTAAATATTTCTTGTTACGAGTTAGTGACAAGAGTTTCGTAGGGTCATTTGGTTTTTGTTTTTCTTTTCTTTTAATGAGGGTTACTTTTGTATACTTTTTAAAATAAAAGTATTTCTGTGATGCATTTTTGGCTCATTTTGTACAGTCATACATATCGGTGTATTCACAATTTTTTAAAGTCAGAATTAGTTGTAAATAAGACCGATTGGTGTGAATGCTGCGGGGCTCTGACTGGGGTCCGCCCTGACCCACCTCTTGGTCCTCAATAAACCTCCCAGTGTTAGGCCTCCGTACTCAGTATGCAGGATACATGTCATCGGAGAGGGGATAGAAATCAGCGAGTTACAGCCTCAGTGTTATTTTCAGCCCTCGACTGCCACCTCGAAATGGAGTCCATCACACCCAGTGTCACACCATCAAGTACACTACAGGCCACTGCATCTTGTGAAGAGCGATGAAAGATAACAACAGCGGGTCAGAGAAGATCAAGACAGTCGATCAAAACAAAGGAAGAAGACAGGAGTGAGAGAATATGACCGTGCAGCGCGGTCACGTGTCAGGAAGTGCTGTTGTATTGACGGTGTAATGAGGGTAGGGCACAATGCTTGATATAGTGCCCAATGCCTTCACAGTCTGTGAAGCTGCGCATAGGGTCTAGTGACCTCAGGACAAATGTCATCATCTACGGAATGAAGATGTTTCTTAGGTTCAGAAAGGTCAGTCCTATTTTGAAATGTTTTTACTTGATGATGCAATCACGACTGACTGCTTCAAGACGATGAGCCGATGTTACACTCCAGACAAAGAGCTTACACAATACAATACCACTTTATTTATTTATCCACAAGGACAGTTCCAAATAGTGCTCGTACTAGCAGTAAAACATGATATAAAGAGATAATAATACATATAATGCTATAAAGGGAGGTAATGTATACATATACATGATATAAAGGGAGATCATGTATACATGTTAAAAATACTTTTTCTGTCTCACTCGCGCGTGCACACACACACACAAACATTCCCAGCAACAAAAGATACAGTTGATGACCTTAGGTCACCTCAGGTTAATACAAGTTCACGGCCAGGAGAATTGATCAGGTGAATGGCACGTGGAATTAATGAATTGCGTTGACGATTGGTTTTGCATACAGGTATATCATAAATAGAGAGGATGACAAGAGTGAGAACTCACATGTCAATACATGATCAGAAATAGAGAGGATGACAAGAGAGAGAACTCACATATCAACACATGATCAGAAATAGAGAGGATGACAAGAGTGACAACTCACATGACAACACATGATCAGAAATAGAGAGGATGACGAGTGAGAACTCACATGTAAACACGTGATCAGAAGTAGAGAGGATACGGGATGGTTTTCTAAGGATTTGCTGATGACAGAAAGCTGCCAAGTCCCTCTGCCTGATTCCGGTGATCTTGGAACAGATGTTAACAAGGGAGACAAGACTATTCCTGTTCCCTAGGGAAAGGTTGTGGAACCAGGAGATGAAAGAAAAAGTGATGAGACTTTCAATGAAGGACTGATAGAACCGAGTGAGGATGACAGAGCTGACAGAGAAAGATTTGAGTTTCCGTAGGAGTTACAGGCGTTGTTGACTTACGGAGTATCATGTCAGTGTTGAAGTCACATTTAAGCTTGGAATCACACAATCTTTTCACATCAATTGAACAAAAAATTCTTTCTTTCTCTCTCTCTCTCTCTCTATATATATGTGTGTGTGTCCTTTGTGTGTGCAAATGTGTCCAACATTTCGTCCTTGTGTTACAGAAATATTAACTAGAAGAATGAACTTGTCGGCTGCTTACTTCGGTAATGGAATTCTGTAGATCAATGAGGGACTGGGCCATGTCTGTATAAATAATATACTGCACTTCTTTCCACGAGGGAGAACCTTAATATTGTAATCAATGTAAATGCTTTACAAATGTTTTGACAAGGCAAGCACTGGCTCATATAATAGGAGTTACAACTCAAGCACATCCGTCATTATTGTTTTTCACCATAAATGTAGCTGAGTAACTGACAAATGAATTGTGCGAAAACGAAAAGGATTCTTTTAAATGAGTTAATTAGTATTTCTTTTGTGTGTTTTGAAATTAAATTTGTGACTGCGTGGACAATGTTTGATCAGTCTGTCAGTTGTCCCTTGACGGCCTTGAAGACTTCTGCAACCTTTGTGTCTTGCAGCTTCTCCAAATCAAAGTGAATTCGGGGTGGGGAGTGTTTGAGAGTCGCTTCGCTTTCAGCCTCAGCTTCAGGTTTGTTAGAACAAGGTCATGGTCGCTGCGTGTGTCAGCGCCTGGGTACGTCCTTGTCTTGGCCCTGTTGATGCTGGATTTGAAGCGTCTCGGCAGTAGGATGTAGTCGATCTGAGTATGGACCAGTCCGTCTGGTGAGTGCCAGGTGGCCGTCCTTGATTTCTTGTTGGGATACAAGGTGTTGGCTAAGGTGAGTCTCTGGCTCTGTGCGAACTCTAGGAGTCTGATGTCCCTGTCGCTGGTTTCACCAAGGCCAAATTTCCCCACCGTTCCTGCCCATTGCTGGTAGGCGTCTGGTCCGACCTTGGCCTTCCAGTCTCCGAGTACAACGAGGATGTCATTTTTTCGGAACTGCGTTCAATTTTTGATACTTTTATAAAAACCCACATGGAAGATTACTGTAGAATTATCTGGAGCTTCAAAAGCAGATCACGGAAAAGGACATGACATGAAGATTAAACTACAAAACACATATAATTTTTTGCACACATTCAATAGCAGTTCCAGTACAGATTTTTGTGCGTGCAAAATTGCCGTTAAAATTTGTAAGAGAATTATAAATACTGAGACTAGTGAATACAACGCTGGTTCCCAGCAAACACGTATTCAGCGTTGATTTCAAAACTAGATTTCTGCATGTTGCTTTCAGAGAATCCATGAAGTTTATGATTGATATCCATCACAATAAAAAATAATTCAACCCTTTACTATAAAATAATGAAAAAGCTGGAAGAAAATAATGAAGCCTTCATGCGATTTTATATTCTTCATCTCGTCTTAAACCGAGTTATGTTCGGTTTTCACCTGCGCGTGCCTATATAACAGGTCTTGCGCGTGCGCGGTCTGTCTTTGGGAAGGTGGATGCTGAGAAAAGCTGAACCCCGATACCACAAACGCGACCAGACTCCGAATTTACCACTGCGCCACCAGGACGCCCGTAAGAAAGAGAGTTATTTCCTCCTGGTCATTGCGGTCACAGGTCAGACACAACCCGGCAAGGGAGGGAAGAGTTAGAATCTGACTTCACATCAAATGAGCGACACTTCAGCTTAGGAGTTGGCCAGGCATTGAGTTTGTGTCCTGCTGGTCGTCTCTTTGATCATTGTACCATTGGTAGTGTGCGGGCTCTGACGGCTATACACTTGTAATCCCTGGCCTAGCAGGGGTAGCCGTCCAGCTGTGATGTTTTATGGGGGCTGAGGCTGTGATCCTCGGGATGCTGTCTGCTGGGTCCCTCCACGCTCCGTCACCATCGTGATGCCGTCACCAACATCTATCGGTGCTCTCTGGTCCATAGCAAAGGAAGAACAATTCCATCAGTTACCTGGCCAGCCAGATGATTACGGATATGTTCGACAAGATAGCAGAGTGCGCATCCATTTAATTCCTGGATCCGCCCCTATCCTTTTTCTGTCCCTTTCCCTCTTTTTCCCCCGTTTATTTCTCTTTCCTTTTTCTTTCTTTCTCTTTCTGTCTCCATTTCTCTCTTTTAACTCAGTTTGAAAAGAACACAACATTTAAATAGTTGTAGAAGTCGCACAGCAGTCTGTGCATAAGGTCTCACAAGAGAAACAGACCGGAAAGGTACTGTAGAGGGCGTTTGAGCATGGCGTCTGCAAAACAGTCCACAGACTGGATGGGCGTGTTGGTGTCTGGAATGCCAAAGACACGAATGCTATTTAAGTGGCATGAAGTCTCGTTCCGGACGGGTCTTAATGTGATGCTCTTCCGAGATAGTGACAAGGACCATGGAGAATGCCATGGCGAGGACTGAAAAGCAAAAGCGAGAGAGAGATGAAGTAGAGTGGGCGTTTGAAGGGGATGGGACTGAACTGCTGCACCTAAAGAAATGTGTAATTGCATTCCTTCAGTAGTCGGGTTAAGTTCGCACTGGTGAATCGACTGAGTTAATAGAGTCTCTCTCTCTCTCTCGCTTGCCCTGCCCGTGTATGTTCCTTCATTCCCCCATCTTCAGCAGTAACCTCTCTCTATGTCTCTCTGTCTCTGTCTCTCTCGCTTGCTCTATGCCTGCATGTTCTGTCCTCCTTCCCAAGCAGTGGCCAGCAAATATCCCACTCTTCATGACTGGACTGAAAGACGCATTGTAGCCCTGTGATCTAGAAGATATTTTGATACTTTGCTAACTTTTAGTCTACAGCATGTTGACGTGCGCGTCTGAACGCCTACTTGTCATCCACACCAAGCGAGGACCCACACTTCATCACTGCATCACCAGGAGCCTGTAAGAAACTCAGAGAAAACACTACTGCTCAATATCCTTCGTACAAAGACACTCGCTACGTCCCTCGACACACAAAGACCCTCTCTAGTCCCTCAACATACAAATATCCTCTCTAGTCCCTCAACATACACACACTCTCCAGCCCCTCAACATACACACACACTCTCTAGTCCCTCAACATACACACACTCTCCAGCCCCTCAACACACACACACTCTCCAGTCCCTCAACATTCAAAGACACCATCTGCGTCCCTCAATATACAAAGAAACTCTTTAGTCCCTCAATATACAAAGACACTCGCTACGTCCCTCGACACACAAATACCCTCTCTAGTCCCTCAACATACAAATACCCTCTCTAGTCCCTCAGCATACACACACTCTCCAGTCCCTCAACTTTCAAAGACACCCTCTGCGTCCCTCAATAAACAAAGAAACTCTCTAGTCCCTCAATATACAAAGACACTCTCTAGTCCCTCAATATACAAAGACTCTCTAGTCCCTCAATATACAAAGAAACTCTCTAGTCCCTCAATATACAAAGACACTCTCTAGTCCCTCAATATACAAAGACACTCTCTAGTCCCTCAATATACAAAGACACTCTCTAGTCCCTCAATATACAAAGAAACTCTCTAGTCCCTCAATATACAAAGACACTCTCTAGTACCTCAATATACAAAGAAACTCTCTAGTCCCTCAATATACAAAGACACTCTCTAGTCCCTCAATATACAAAGACACTCTCTAGTCCCTCAATAAACAAAGAAACTCTCTACGTCCATCAAGACACAAAGACACTCTCTCTTGCAACATACAAAGACACCCTGTACGTCCCTCAAAACACAAAAACCTTCTCTACGTCCCTCAACATACAAAGACCGTCTGTACATCCCATAAAGACCCTCTGTAAGTGGCTCATCAAGTATGGAGGACACGCCAGGTAGTTCTTACTCGGTGACATTTGGTGCAGGCTGAGTCGGACTCTTCATATGGGAAGTCAGCATGCACTTGCTGAATGGGCAGATAATTTTAACTCCCGGCTTTTTTCAGACTCGTCAGCACCTAAATTGTCGGTCCTGTCCAGCTCACGTGACCTGAAATCAGCGGCGTCTCCGGCGACGGAGAGTTCTCGTGGTCTGCGAATGCCCGGATACTCTACCCCAGTGCATTACCCTCGCCTTCAGTCCTGCACAGAGACTTTCCACAACATGTCTGATGGCAGTCTGTGAACAACTCGACTGACGTCAGCTGCCTTGACCTCCCCTTGGTCTGGCCCTCGTGCTCATCTTCAGTGAAAGAGAAATGTGGTGTTTACAAGATGTCTTTGCAGACTTTCTATTCTATTCATTCTCTTTTCTCTGATACGTGACATTATTACAAACGTTATCAAACGTGTACAAGAGGAAAGCAAATAGAAACAGGGGAGAGATTAAGATTGGAGGGAGCGAGAAGGGAAGGAGCCGGTTAGTCACGTGATGTTGGTGCCACCGCAGCTTTTACTCACATCTATTCGCTCAAACCGTTCGCTCGCCGTTGCTGAAAATGATCTGTAAATCTGTTACATTAGGGAGGGAATATCAAGAGGACATTTGTTTCTTTATATTTTTGCTACACATACACCGCGCATGAATAAACTTGACTCAAATAAAGCGATAGATGTAAAGAAGATAACATCACAGCTTGAAGGATTACTTACAGAAATCAATCCTGGTCACACGCCCGGTACTCTGTATACTTCTTAATACTCCTCTCTCTCTTTCTCTGCGTGTGTGTGTGTGTGTGTGGTAAAGTATATATTACTGACAATCACCCCTAGTCGTGAATAAATCTGGCGCGTGGAACCTCTGTGACTCTGACCTTTAACCTGTCTGCTATATTCATTTTCACGTTTTCGATCTTAAGATGTCAGTACAGTTCTTGCGCCCTCGTCCTCGTCCCGCCATCCCATTACCATGAAATAACAGAACGAGTCCGGGAGGGGGGAGCGCAAGGCTAGCTTCCCTCCACCCAGGCAGGCGGTCATGTGGGCGACTATAACACAGAAGAAAATACTATGCTTAGCAATGATGGTGATCATAAAGACAATCTTGTCTACAGTGACGAAACGGGCGACGCCCGTAACAAGGAAAAACAGGAGGAGATCACCATGGCGATGGAGGTTTCCCAAAAGACTGGCTCTTCCTCCAGAGAGTATAGGACGACAACTGAGTGATTATCATTTGCGTCCAGTCTGTCTTTGGCTATTGATCCGGAAGGTTTATGGAGGAATTACTTTCAGGAACTGCTGCTAGGCTCTTTTTTTCATTTCTGTCCCGACCTTTTAAACCTCTATTAGCGGAGAGCTACACAACGGGAGGCACGGTTATGTACTGGTTATGTCCGGTGGGCGGTGAGAAGGTACGATGGTGCAGCTGCCGAGGATCGGAGATTTACACCGCCCTCACACTGGTGACGACTCGACCTCCATCTCACTTCCTGCCCTCGCGAAAGAATCCACGGAAGGCCGGCAAGTTACCTCCCTTGAAAACATAATAGGTGGGTAGGTGGCGCTGGCCTAATTCATGCTTCTATCTGAGATGAGAAAAGAAAGGAAACATTCGTTTATGATGCGTATGCTGCTGCTGATTGTGTTGGAGTTTTTGGTGATGGGCTGTTTTCTTGTGGGTTTTTTTAAAACTTGAAGTTAATCGAATCTTTCGCGCACATTCTTAGCATGCGCCAACCGAGCCAGTCAGTTCCAAACATAAACACGTGCATGAGATCCCAGGGGATTGACACGTGGCCAAGGTTGTGGCTACACTGCACACTCAACACGTGCGCACTCGGAGGGTCACACGAACATTCATAAATCAGAGGACGATTGGTGCACCCACAGCAATTAATGACTAGATTTTCCTGGCGCTGCGCTTAGGGGCAGATAACCAGTGAGGTGGTCACGCGACGACCGGGCGTCAGCAGTTGTGACCCCTGAAAGGACTGGTTGCCTGGGAATAGCAGCTGCCCCCTACACACTCTTGCTGCTTGTCATTCTCTAATGATGATGATGATGATGATGATGATGATGATGATGATGATGATGAAAGAGGAGGAGGACCTGATTTCTACAAGTGAACCACCTCAGAGATTAGGAAGGCCAGGTTACAAAAAATGGTGACAGATAGAAGGGAGTTATAATGCCTACCTATAGCACTCATCCATAGGCTCACTTGTATATACAGACACGAACACACACACACACACCTCTTACACATAATGATACACAAACCCCTTGCACACATACTGACAAACACACCTCACACATATTAATGCACACACGTCACACACAATCTCCTCACACATACTGACACACACACACACCTCACACACATACTGACAGACTTACACTCGAACAAAAAGACACACGCATACTGAGACACACACACACACACACACACACACACACCTTGCACTTACTGACACGCACACACTCCCCTCAGACACATACTGACACAGACTTACAAACACTAAAACACACACATAGTGACACGCACTCACCTCACACATACTAACACACACCACAAATTCTGATACACATACATCACACACACACACACACACACACACACACAGATCATAGGCTTCTAGATATCCATTCGTATGGGGAAAAATTTCCTGTCAGAGTAGTTAGTGTTTTGTATTTTGCTCAATCGACAACTGTTGCATTCAGTAGCAGATAGTCTCATCCACTAACTTACAATTTGACTCTAATTTTCCAGATATTTCAATCTCCTAGATATCTGGCGTGGTGATAGCTGCTTTGCTTTTTTCATTAATTTTTTTCCTTCTTTTTATTCTGTATCCCTGACTAGCGAGTGGTGCAGTGAGACACAAGACGGTCAATATTTCTGATAGGAGCGCGAAGTAGACAACGACAGGAGTTATTTTCTCCTCGTTCATCTTGTCTTCTCACTGTCCTGATGATGTGGCATTATTGACCCCGAAAATACAACCAGCCGCTGAAGTTTATTCTGTTGTTTCCGGTACATTTTTAGATCATCCTGACCCATTCCTACCCACCTTTGGTTGTAAGCCACGCAAAAATTTGAATTTTGAAGTTTCGGGGGGTGTTTCCTATAGGATTCTGTTAAAAGCTCGTCAAAATGTCATCTTTCTTGATTATTTTCATGGACTGTTATTTCACTTTGAGAGTCACTTTTCTTCCAAACACCCGCCTTCGCGCTCTTCAGAACTTGAGAGGGAATGTGAGGTATCCACCACCCACCACCCCGACTTCCTGTTGTGAGTTGTTGTGAATGTCTTGTCAAGTGCTGTTAAACTCAAACCTCACCCCACCACATCTAAAGTTATAAAAGACAAACTGTAAGCTTTGAATCAGTTCAAGTTTAGAAAAGCTCGTGCAAGCCGGCTGCTACAGCAACACCACAAATCACAGCAGACAGACGAAAAGAGGAAGGCAGGGGCAGGTAACGATGGCGGGAGGTGATGAAGTTGCAGCAGTGAGTTATTTGTTCCTTGTTGAGATCACTGCCTGTCTTACACGCAGGTTCTTGTAATCAAGACGACTATTCACGCTGCTCCGACATACATCAAGGGAGTGGGCAGACCTGTGGTGTGTCTGACAACCTCCTATGTTTCCGTCTACGGTTTAGAGGAGAGGGCGGGGATGTTGTCGTGTACCCCAAGCGTGCTGGCTTTAATCTTTAGATGGGAAGATAATCATTTTGGTGCTGAATTAATGAACAAGGACGAAATTAGGGGCCAGACGAATGGGAGAGTGTAACTGTGAAGCTTGATTGTGGTCGGTCGCGCGAGACTCTTTAGTCCACATGGTAGAAGTTGTGGGTAGATTAATGTGACTGAAATACGTCTGGAAAACTTGACTATGCACTGCGGACACCTGTGGCGAATTTTGTTTAAACCAGGATTATCAAGTTGGAGAGCTGTTAGATGAGAAAAATATTGCGAAAGCTTGTCATGCGATATTTGGTATTGAGTTCCGGGGTCTATTGCCTGGAAGAAAGAAACCAGACAGTGATGCCCGTTAAAAAGATATTCTTCCCCTAACAACCTGTTGTTGTCTAACCCTAGTCACACTCTCTAGTGCTTAGATTTACCTTATTTTTAGACATTCTGTCTGGGAGTGTTAGAGGGCCAGTGACTGGTCATCAACAAGTAGATACTGGGGGTGCGAGGAGACAAATAGAACTAGTGGAACGGGGAGAGGGCACTTGACAGAAGTTTGTTTTGTTTGGTTTATTGACACATTTGGTAACATTGATGTCTGTTGATGTGTGGCGTCCCGTTTTGTGGTATGTTAATGAGTTAATGAGGTCAGGCACCCGTACCAGACAGCTGGGTCTACTGTGGAAAGTGTGTTGCGCCACATGAGTATCGAACCGGCGATCGTCAGGGGTGAACGCCGGTGCTGTAACCTCTCGGGAGAGGAGATATGCACCTACTACCCTCACGTAAATCTAGCATTAAAAAAAAGGTTTCTAACACCCCACTCCCACAGCGACCCCAGAAAGGTTAGGGAATATGTTCCTTATAGTAAGAACATTGAAATATGTAAAATACAAAGCCTTTCATGTCTGGTTCATATCACTTAATTCTGTTATTTCTATTACGAAACATACAAGCACACTTTCACATATTATAAATAAGTAGCTAGCTTACCTAAATGTATATCTGTATTAATCATTTTCGACAATTGCTATTAACTCTTTATATGTTTGTTCACCCACATACCAAGAGTGCCGGTGATGCAGTCTTGCAACATCAGGTGTAGGGTGTGCACGAGTCTAAAGTGCACCCGTACCAGCCAACCCCACCATCTCCAGTCGCCTTGATCACGAAAGCATTTAGTCCAAGTCCCTATCTTCAACAGATTCATCTGCAGCAGCAGAAAACAAGGGGATGCAACAGTAATCTAATCACAACCACTGGCAGCGGGAAGCTGCAACTCGCTGTTTTCACGAAGACCAACTTCCGGGGCTGCAGAACGATTCTTTATTCACTGTGCGCACACCATTTGCGCAGTTTTTGATCCTAACTTTGTTTCGTTTCCCGGACAGGAGAATTCTTCTTTACTTCACAGACGCTCGTGCAAGTGTTAGCGGGACGCCGCGCTGGCTTCCTGATCTAATCAAATCACCCTGATGGTTTCCAAGATACCCAGGGACAGCACAGGCCTTTTTGCCAATCATGTAATTAAACAAGCCAGTAATGCTAACAGCAGCATCTTGTCATTTGTTAATTGAATTCTCTCTTCTTTCTCTCCCCGTGGACTGAGCACGGATAGTCAGTGCGACCTCCTTTCCCCGTGACTCTCAATCGTCGTCTTTCTCGCGAGTTTTTCTTCCCCTTAAAGAGCTAATTGACATCGACAGACAGACAAACACATCCACAGCCAGAGAGCTCGATGGACAGACAGACGAAAGTAGAAAGGAGGAGACGGAGATGGACTCACGACTTCATCCACATCTTTGTGAAAATTAAAGAGTTCGTCACATTAACATCCAATCCTAATAACTATTAACTACATGATGCTGGAGTGGGTGGGCAAATAAGCGAGGTACTGAGTTTAGTCCCTTTGCTGCGAAGATGATCGTAGAGGGGTCATAGGTGAGTCAACGACATGTGACGATGATTGTAGTGCGGTCATAGGTGAGTCAACGACGTGTGACGACGACTGTATGCCTGTGATAGGTGAGTCAACGACATGTGACGATGATTGTAGGGTAGTCATAGGTGAGTCAACGGTGTGTGACGATGATTGTAGGGTAGTCATAGGTGAGTCAACGACATGTGACGATGATTGTAGGGTAGTCATAGGTGAGTCAACGATGTGTGACGATGAACAATCATCATGCCTGTGATAGGTGAGTCAACGACATGTGACGATGATTGTAGGATAGTCATAGGTGAGTCAACGACGTGTGACATGAATATAGGATAGTCATAGGTGAGTCAACGACATGTGACGATGATTGTAGGATAGTCATAGGTGAGTCAACGACGTGTGACATGAATATAGGATAGTCATAGGTGAGTCAACGACATGTGTCATGAATATAGGATAGTCATAGGTGAGTCAACGACGTGTGACATGAATATAGGATAGTCATAGGTGAGTCATCGACGTGTGACATGAATATAGGATAGTCATAGGTGAGTCAACGACATGTGTCATGAATATAGGATAGTCATAGGTGAGTCAACGACGTGTGACATGAATATAGGATAGTCATAGGAGAGTCAACGACATGTGTCATGAATATAGGATAGTCATAGGTGAGTCAACGACGTGTGACAAGAATAGAGGATAGTCATAGGTGAGTCAACGACGTGTGACATGAATATAGGATAGTCATAGGTGAGTCAACGACGTGTGACATGAATATAGGATAGTCATAGGTGAGTCAACGACATGTGACGATGATTGTAGGATAGTCATAGGTGAGTCAACGACGTGTGACAAGAATATAGGATAGTCATAGGTGAGTCAACGACGTGTGACATGAATATAGGATAGTCATAGGTGAGTCAACGACGTGTGACATGAATATAGGATAGTCATAGGTGAGTCAACGACGTGTGACATGAATATAGGATAGTCATAGGTGAGTCAACGACGTGTGACATGAATATAGGATAGTCATAGGTGAGTCAACGACGTGTGACATGAATATAGGATAGTCATAGGTGAGTCAACGACGTGTGACGATGATTGTAGGATAGTCATAGGTGAGTCAACGACGTGTGACATGAATATAGGATAGTCATAGGTGAGTCAACGACGTGTGACGATGATTGTATGCCGGTGATATGTGAGTCAGTAACCTGTGACGATGATTGTAGTGCGGTCATAGGTGAGTCAACGACATGTGACATGATTGTAGGATGGTCATAGGCTACGGCTGAGGTACTGCGCTAAACAGCTTGGTTCTTCTTTTTCTTCTTCTTCTTATTAGTTGTAGTAGTAGTAGTAGTAGTTCTAGTGAACTTGAGCAATAACTATCATACCAATTAGAGGACAAAATTATTTTCAAGTGAGTAGGTTTGTTTCATTAGAGTATACTCTCATAATCTGAAAGAACAAAATGTTTCGTGCAAACTATGCGCACCTTTACAAAGTACAATTCTCGTTTGGGCTTTGGCAATGGGTCACTTGCCGCGACATTACATAATGAATCTCACAAATCGACCCCCCCCTCATTTAAATATCTATAATCTCTTTAATGGCGTCGGAGGGCAGACTTGAAATCGGCTCACTGTGGCTTTAAAAAAAATCGTAATCGTCAGCAAAGTTTATAACAAGCTGAATATTGTGTTAAGATCCCGGCAAGTTTAATTTTACTTGAGTTCGCCATTTGAAAACTGCACTTGTTACTGACTTTGTTCACTTTGCCGGGCTGACCTCCCTTTAACATAAGTTTACATAACACTTTTTGCGCTGTACTACCCACGCATGTAATTATCTCCCCCTTGTCTTAAGCCCGTAGGCATCGCATATCAGAGCGAGTTAGCTGTTAGACATGTCAGCACGAGCTAGTGGTGTAACACGATTGAAAACAATGTGATGTTGCCCAATTTAGAGACGAAGGGGTCTAACAAGGTTACCAGGCTCCCTATGCGATCAAATTGACGGTGATTTTGGCAAAGATACGAGTAGATTAATAAGACTTTTGAAAGTGTTAGCCCACCCCTTCCCAAATCGCAAAGTCAATAAATAATGTATAGCTTACACTGTTACACAGACCACCTGGTCAACAAAAGCATTATGGGAAAGAAAACAGGGTTCTGGGGGAGAGGGGCATGAGGGAACAAGAGGCTTGGGAGAATAATATTTCCACATGTCTGTCCCCAGTCCTGTTACACCAGGTACTGGGGAATTGAAAGAGTTAACACAAAATGTCGTCAATGTCTGGACATTGAGGACCTGCGCGTGTTAGTCTGCGCATGCGTGCACAGCGAGAGTGTGTTTGTACACTTGTCTGTTTATGCTACTGAGAGTGTGCATGCGCAAGCATAAGGACTGACCAAAGTGTGTGTGTGTGTGTGTGTGTGTGTGTGTGTGTGTGTGTGTGTGTGTGTGTGTGTGTGTGTGTGTGTGTGTGTGTGTGTGTTTACGTAGATGACTACATCAATAGACATCAGAAGGAAGACAAAAACGGGTAACAAATATTGGGAAGATTTATTTCTGTTCTTTCCATTAATATTGAAGTCACTATACGAAAGGAATATAAAACATCAAACATCGACAAAAAATATAAATTCCCATTGATTTTAAAGTATTCCCTCGAATCAAAGTTCCCTGCGTAAGTGGCAGAAAAACCTGATTTTATGGAGAGTTGGTATCGAGAGACAGGATCGCAGGAAGATGTCGCGTCAGTCGTAGTTTGAAAACAAAGAGAACATCGACTGGACAAACAGACTTTTCCAAGACTGAGGCGGAGAAGTAATTTACGACCTGTTGGCACGCCCCTTCACGTGCAAAAAGTGAGATGGCAACAGCCAATCCGCGCCAAGCCTCAATACCATCTTAAAGACACCAGACTGAGGCGACTGCAACACGCAACACCTGTCTTAAGGGGAAAGGCGAGAGAACAAGAAGAAAAACAAGACAGGAAAGGTGATTACAGAGACAGACTGAGACACGGATACAGCAACAGCATGGCGACAAAGTGAGAGAAGAGAGAGCGAAACGAGTAAATGGAACGGGGAAGCTGAGAGACGCTAAATAAGACATAGTAATCAAAGAGTAATATCAGTAATATGTCAGTAATAATATCAGCAATATAAGTCTCATCCAGTCAAAGTCATTCTCAATTTGTTTTGATGCCCGGTTTCATACTTGGCTGACGTCCGGAAGAAGGAAAGGGATGGACTTGATAGCCTGGTGACTGTGTAGAACATTCTACTGGGGTGTGAGATCGGTCTTTAGAAACTATCGCTGTTCTGTGAGTGAATCCCCACCCCGACCCCCCCCCCCATTCCTGCCCAGTACCTGTCTAGAAACTGGGTACCTGATTTATAGGGAGGGGGGAAAAAAGCAGCAAAAAGAAAGGGAGTTACTTTCCCTTCTAAATGTCATGCGCAAGGCACGGTGAACCACTGACGTCTCCTGTATGAAAGGTTACGAAGTTAGACAACTCCTCACATCTTTATCTTAACTTTGTGTGTCTGCCAGACATGACCTGATCAGTCTGCAGTCTCCACTTTTGTTTTCTCTTTGCGTAGACGGACATCAGTGCAGGCAGTGCAGCAACAGCTTGAGAGAAATCAGAAACGAAAGTGGAGACCACGTGCCACCAAGTTCGCACCAACAAGCGATGAGCGCCTCCGCTCTCCCTCCTCCCCCCCAATCCCCAGTTGTCAGTCCCTTCCTGCGCC
Source organism: Marisa cornuarietis (assembly GCA_004794655.1). Lineage (NCBI taxonomy): Eukaryota > Metazoa > Mollusca > Gastropoda > Architaenioglossa > Ampullariidae > Marisa > Marisa cornuarietis. Next base: position 323,872 of record SMMW01000534.1, read on the forward strand.
ATCTACCGGGCGAACAGAGTCAGTCTTTGGCGACGAGTATTGCCCCTGATGTTGGCAACGATGCCTGGAGACACACGTGACTCCTGTGACAAAACTCTCCTCTCTGCAGGCACGGAGAGCGAGAAGGAATCACTGAGGAGGATCAATACACCAAGTCGTCATGGGAGGGAGGGATGGTAGTCATTCTAGTGCAATGCCTCCCTTTCACTCCCCCTCCCCGGGTCCCCGGCTTGTCCTCTGCTATCATCTGACTGTCACAGTCATCACCACCTTTCTGCAGATTAGTCTTCCGACTTTCCTTCTCTCCGCTTCACCTACTTCTATCATAATCTTCCGCCCTGTGGAATCCTTCTAGTTCTCATTTTGTCTTTGGCACAGCGCGATCTTTCACGGGTTATCTCCTCTTTCATGACTTTCTTCTTCTTCTTCTTCATTTTTTTACTGTTATTTTCTTGTACTGTTTTGCCCTCTTGTATTTGTCTCTAGCAAATCCTACTAGTCGATCATGTCTTCCTCGCTGAATTGTTGTTTTCATTCTTTTTCATTCTTTTATTTCCTGAAATTATTTTTCCTTTTTATTGTCCTAGTTTCATGCATTTTCAATTTCACTTTCCTAACTGATTTATGTTGTCGGGTGAAGATGGACTGTTCGGTAAAGGCGTTCAAGCAAAGTGAAAATCTTTCTTGAACCACCCTTTCCTCTTTACCCTCCCGACCCCTGCCTTGCTTTATCTCCCTCCCTCCAGTTGTGTTCTTTCTTTCTTTCTTTCTTTCTTTCTTTTGCATACCAACGCCTATTCACTCAAATACACAACATGCCAACCTCTCACCCTCTCATTCATTCACTCAAAGTCCCACCTGTTTTTAAACTTTACTGCGAGAAGAAGGAGGAGGTGGAGCATGCTACATCACATCTTTGCTCCTGATAAAGACGACATTCACAGGAAAACGACCAACTGGTTTTACTGAAGCTAACTTTCACTGACATTAACTTTTCTTGGACCTTCCTTTCATTGAAGCTAAATTTCATTGAAGACAATCGTCACTGACACTTAACTCTTTTGACTGCTGGCGATGGTGTGAAAAGCGGAGGGAGTCCGAGGCTGGTGTGAGGGGTTCACTCGGAAGGGTGGGCGGGGTTGGGTGGGTGGGTAACCCGGGTAACCCGGTGTGAAGACTAGCAAAGGCGACTGAAAGTACATGAGATACGGGGGATGAAAACTAGGGCAGACTGTACAAGGGACCCCCAGAGACCTGAGACCACCAGCCTACACAATCTCAGACTAAAGGGTGGCTGATGTCTGTGGCATAAAATCGACTTACTTTAACTTTTCTATGTGGCAGGAAAAGTAAACAGTTTGCTAAGCGAACGGCTTGTCGTGCTCTATACAAATCTTCTGACTACAGGAGCTGTACAAGGCCTCATGACTGAATAAATCTGGTGTAGGTTTTAGGACAATGAAGAAACTGTGTCTAGTTTGTAGGACTGAATGAGGGAGGTGGAATTGGCAACTAAGGCTATTTCACGGCAAGACACTAGCCCTGTAAACAGATGCCACAAGAACGAACTGAGCGCAGATTTTTTTATGAATTCAATGGAAACAGCTTCTGTGAGATGCTGAAGCTGAAATCTCTGTTCAGACGATTTATCAACTCTTCCAACCTTCACCCTGAGGCCAAGAACCCAGTCATGCGAACACCCGAGTAGGCTGGTAGTACAGGGTGTCCCCCAGACATGTACCCACACTTTAATGACAATAAATGCAGTGTTTATCGACTTATAAACAAGATTAATAATTGAAAAAATCACGGTCAAAAAATGCACCAACTCTTTAAATGACAATAAAGGCATTGTTTTATTACAAGATTAATAGTAAAATGTCAAATAGATGAATGGTGCTTCGCGTGGGTGGACCTTTGTTATTATATCCTCTAGATTTTCTTTGCACTTCAATGATATTATCGTACTTCCAGCAGCATTTTACGATAATTTTTCTCTCTGAAAAACGTAGTCGTACTTCTACCATTATTAGGGTCCAGTTGATCTGAAAAGAAATGAAAAATTCAGTGAGCTATAGAGAGTCAAGATGTGAGTACATTTTTTGTGGAGACACCCTGTTTAGCAGTAAGTTTAGTGATCTGCCCGCTATTCTAAAACCAAAAGGTAAAAATTGTCATAAACATGCTATGCCACCTTGCTATCTTGCTAGTTAACTGTCAAGAAAACCACATTCGGAAGAAGAACCAAGTCGAACCATTACACAGACCAGCCTTTGCTGTACAGCCAAGTACAAAGACCATCGAGCTACTGAGGCTGACAACTGGACAACTGGTCACAACCTGCAGTTGAATCGAATCTTTGAAAAAAACTTGCAGAATAATCAACAGTGGAATTGTGCAGTAGGAAGCACAAAGCTCAAGTGCCTGATGAGAAGCCAGCACGCTCCAGTACTTAATTGGAAGCAAACAGACTAAGTGCCACGCATGAAAGTAGCTTATCATGGCCGTCTCCTCAAAAAAAAAAGATGAGAGAGAGAGTGGCGACCAGAAGGATAAATAAGCAGAATGCGGAATGACACGGTATCGGCACATTCACTAGCGACCCTCTATCCACACGTCGGGCGCCATCTTTAATCTGTAGCCACCTAGCGGACTCCATGGAGTCACCGCACGCCAAGGGCTCATAATTCTCACTAGTTACGAAACATGCAGACAGAGAGAAAGAAAGAGGTGGTTGGATGTGTTTCCACTCTTCCTCTTACACTTTGCCGGATTCCTTCAGTGATCTCCCCCTACCCCTGTCTCCTCCACAATCATGCACGCACTCCAACACACACACACACACACACACACACATACACACACACGCACGCAGACACACAGACGCACACACACACACACACACACACACACACACGCACGCCACCACCACCACCACCACACCAAAGAAAAGAAACAGTGAAGGTTTGGTTAGTATAAATAAAGCACATTATTTGACAAATCGACACCAATGGCCAACAACTCTTAAAGACCAACCTGAATGGTTTTCGAAGTTTTCAGATATGGGTAGATACAGGCGATATCAACCTAACCTGTACATTTTAGCCTCCAAAGCCCATCCGTTAATTAATTATCCGCTACGATTCGCACTTACTATAAACAAGCGCCGCTAACAGTGTACTACGTCACACTAGTACACCATTCACAACACTGACAGCCGTCAACACCAAACAGTGTACTACGTCACACTAGTGCACCATTCACAACAATGACAGCCGTCAACACCAAACAGTGTACTACGTCACACTAGTGCACCATTCACAACACTGACAGCCGTCAACACCAAACAGTGTACTACGTCACACTAGTGCACCATTCACAACACTGACAGCCGTCAACACCAAACAGTGTACTACGTCACACTAGTACACCATTCACAACACTGACAGCCTTGAACACCAAACAGTGTACTACGTCACACTAGTACACCATTCACAACACTGACAGCCGTCAACACCAAACAGTGTACTACGTCACACTAGTGCACCATTCACAACACTGACAGTCAACACCAAACAGTGTACTACGTCACACTAGTGCACCATTCGCAACACTGACAGTCAACACCAAACAGTGTACTACGTCACACTAGTGCACCATTCACAACACTGACAGCCGTCAACACCAAACAGTGTACTACGTCACACTAGTGCACCATTCACAACACTGACAGCCGTCAACACCAAACAGTGTGCTACGTCACACTAGTGCACCACTCACAACACTGACAGTCAACACCAAACAGTGTACTACGTCACACTAGTGCACCATTCACAACACTGACAGTCAACACCAAACAGTGTGCTACGTCACACTAGTGCACCAGTCACAACACTGACAGTCAACACCAAACAGTGTACTACGTCACACTAGTGCACCATTCACAACACTGACAGCCGTCAACACCAAACAGTGTACTACGTCACACTAGTGCACCATTCACAACACTGACAGCAGTCAACACCAAACAGTGTACTACGTCACACTAGTGCACCATTCACAACACTGACAGCAGTCAACACCAAACAGTGTACTACGTCACACTAGTGCACCATTCACAACACTGACAGCAGTCAACACCAAACAGTGTACTACGTCACACTAGTGCACCATTCACAACACTGACAGCCGTCAACACCAAACAGTGTACTACGTCACACTAGTTAACCATTCACAACACTGACAGCAGTCAACACCAAACAGTGTACTACGTCACACTAGTGCACCATTCACAACACTGACAGCCGTCAACACCAAACAGTGTACTACGTCACACTAGTGCACCATTCACAACACTGACAGCCGTCAACACCAAACAGTGTACTACGTCACACTAGTGCACCATTCACAACACTGACAGCAGTCAACACCAAACAGTGTACTACGTCACACTAGTGCACCATTCACAACACTGACAGCAGTCAACACCAAACAGTGTACTACGTCACACTAGTGCACCATTCACAACACTGACAGCCGTCAACACCAAACAGTGTACTACGTCACACTAGTGCACCATTCACAACACTGACAGCCGTCAACACCAAACAGTGTACTACGTCACACTAGTGCAGCATTTACAACACTGACAGCAGTCAGCACCAAACAGTGTACTACGTCACACTAGTGCACCATTCACAACACTGACAGCAGTCAGCACCAAACAGTGTACTATGTCACACTAGTGCACTAGTGTGACGTAGTACTCTGTTAACGGCGCTCGTTGATGGCAGGTGCGAATCGCGAATAACTTACAGGTTAGCTTTATATCACCTGTATCTACCGATATCTGCAAAAACACAATTAATGGTCACCCCGTAAAGAACAACGGATTTTGTAAAAATATTCAGCGCACGTGCAGCACGTGCTTCCAGGTGCTCAAAACAGGAGCACGTGACCGTGTGTCTAATGATGTGAATGAAGGAGTAACACGAAACTGTACAACACCACAAGCGAGGCCGGCAGACCGCCTTCATAATCGTCAGGTCACGTGACCAGGTTCACCTCCTGTTGCTGCTCCCCACAGCGGCAAGAATCATCAACTCTCCTGGAGACAAGATTCCACTAGAAGCATGACAATGTACACGCATGGCTGCCTCCAACCTCTTTTATTCACACAGAACGACTCTTGATAGATGGGAGGCGGGTGAGACCTACCAGGCGTGCTTGACATTAAGGAAATTGTTTAGCTTACCCAAGAGCTTTACCGTGGGGTCCTGCTCAAGGACATCTCTATGGAGATGTTCTGATAGTTTTCAATTCTGTTAAAATGTACAAAGTCGGGTAAACTTTCCTCGTGCAGTACAGAACTTTGTGAAAGTTTTAATCTCTCGAGATGCTTCATTTAGCCACCGAGGTCCGAACCCTCACATGACTCGAGCTACGAAAACAACATTTTCCAACGGTTGCTGGGGTTAGAGTCTGGAAGCTTTCGTCAGTGGTCGATGGGGGGGGGGAGCAGCTGAAATACACTCACTAGAATATTCTCTCGCTCAAGATCAAAGCTCATCACTTCTGTGGACATCGACAGAACATGAGACTGACCAGAGGCTAAGACTGAGCACAGCAGCCACCTTTACCTACACCTGTCTACACCTGCCTACACCTGCACGCACACATCCCTCGTGAGGTAAATTCAAAAGAAAACACCAGTTTCTACATGAAAGCAACGCAAACTGCTATGCCTTGTAGATGAATTATCTGGATACTTATCTGGTCTGTGTGGGCAACAGGCAGAGAAGTCTCCCTTTGTATCAACAACAGTTGTTCCCCTTTACAGAGGAAAGCTTCCATCGGGCTCGTGAGATTTCGCGCCATCAGCTAAGCCTGAGATTTAATTAATCTTCTGACAGTTTCTTCCATGTCTTCCTTCTGTCTGCATCCTCGGCGTTTTCACTCGGTCAGGAGGCAGCACACACGCCTTGCACTGGAGTTTGCAAGTATTCAGACTGTTGTTGCTGTGGTTTTCAACCCAAAATAAGACATTGTGACCAGTATCATTTAACATTGACGATATAACGTGTTTCTCTTTCTCCTCCTCTTCGTCGTCATCATCATCATCATCATCATTCACTTGGGTTCACTACACGCTAGTAATTCTATAAACCCGCTTCTATCCCCACCCCACCCCCACCCTTCAAACATCATCATGTAGCGGGAAAGATCCTATTCCGTGAATAACACATTTCTGTCGTCAAGACAACATCCAATAGGAGAGCGAGGAGTAATTATGCATGTCCATATACCAGCTTGTCTCGGTCTGTGCACAGATGAGGATGCAGATGTTTGAAGACTTGCCTTGTGGACCAAAGGGAGTAGTTCGCTAAATTCTGAGGCATCAGTATCTTGTCATGAACCACATTCAGTCAGTTCAAAAACAGTGTACGCCGTTAAGGCTGGGGGTGGGGGTGGACACACACACACACATGTGTGGGGGGTGGGGGGGCGAAGACATTTATCATCGATCATCGAGAACCGACTACAAGTCTGTGGTGGGGAACACACTACAGCAACAACAACGAACCTCCGAGGTCCCTAAGTTTGTGAAAGGTCTCTGCCTCGCACGGGGAATATTTCCTTTTAAAAACTCGTTTGAAAGATGTTGGCAACTACACAAGTGAAGTGGGTGACCTTCTGTCAGTGGAGAGCCGGGGGCCGACATCACATTGTCTGGTGTTGTGCACGCTCACGTGCTGTAATCCACTCCCTCCCCCGGCCTGCCCCCCCCCATACTTACCCGAAACCACACCGAGGCTGCGGCTGATGGCGGCCCCTTAACTTTAGAGTTTAATCTCCCTTCTGCACAGGCCTCAGGCATAAAAGGCGGGGGCTGTCGGTCCCCTGGGAGCTTCTAGGAGCAGCATGTAGGGTGTGAAGATGCCTTAGAACAGACCCCCCTACCCACCCACCCCCAAAAAAAGAATTGTGCGTCTGTAGGGTGGAAGGATGCCTTAGAAAATTGCTGTAATGCCGAGTCTGCCATGTATAGGGCGGGGAGATGGCAGGGTGTAGTCCTCCAGTCCTCAACACCATGTCTGCAACTTGTAGGGCGTGGAGATGTCTTAGAACAAACAGTTGACACCTTATGTTTAGCAACATGGGGCAGACATTTTGAGGGAAACCGTCACGTGACTTGCTCTCTTTCCTCTCTCTCTCATTACAGGCGCCCTCTTTAAAAAAAAAAAAATAAAGAAAACAAAATTTGTGGGAAATGATTTGTAAGGGGATTAAATCTGTTCATTATGAAAATGAATTCTAGCTTTAGAAAGTATCGTGGAAACTTATATCTAACAAATTCCATAACATAACAACAATGAACTAAAATGATTTCAATGAAGGATTCTTGTTAGAATTTTACCAACCATTCCTATTCATAAAAATCTTCTTTGTTTCTTTATGAAGAAGAGACAATAAGTCATCTGTGATGGCAGTGGCAGTTTTTTGTAAATTATGGAAAGATCAACATTCAGTTATGACCAGTAAAACTGATTTTGTCTAGAGTTGAAGTAGACATAAATACGGACAAAGTAAACCGACAAACACATGACAAAACAAAGCAGACTTATTACACAAATGGAAGAGCAATCTACTCTATGAATATGTTTTTGAAGATTATGAAGTACGGATGCAATTTAGAAAGATATTACAGCATAATAAGTAATAATGTAGACCTGTGTGACTGACCGTGGAGTCGTGGACTGACTGAACCACTGACATGAAGACAAAGACTAGAGGCTGGGGTGTCCTCACTGCTTCTCTCGCTGTCTTACAATGGGACCGGGTGAACTCTGCACGCCATCCACGGAACTGTTTGATATTAAGATAAATAACAACTGGGATGTCCTCACTAGTTGTCTCCCTTCTCTCTCTTCCTCCCACCCCCTTGTGATAGGGTTAGCGCCTGTCACCAACACAGTGAAGGTTGGTTGTCCTGGGTTCAGCTCTCGTCTCGGGCACGCTGTTCTTTCTCTGCATGTGACATCTGTTTACAGGGCTGGCTGCCTTGTCGTGATATAGACAGTTGCTGACGGCGTAAAACACCAGTCGCCTCCCCCTCCCCCATGCCCTTGTGATATTTCTTTCCACTACCTCTATCTTTCTCTTTCACTTCCCCTCCCTCACTCTCTCTCTCTCTCTCGGCGTATTGACCGGAAGTGTGTCAAGAATGAAAGGCGATTTTGAATGAAATGTAAAATGTAAAGAATGCAGTGAATAAAATTGTTTTTAAAAATTTCAACCTTCGCCAACCACACACACACACTCCATCTGTCTCTCACACACACGCACACACCACGCACGCACAGAGAGAGAGAGAGAGAAAAACCGCCAGTGAATTCCGTTAACAATCTATTTCCGCACAATTGTTGGTGACAATGTTGACAATGAAGCCGAGACTTTCACTTTGTAAAGCGCAGGCAGGTCAGAGGTCAGAAAAGAGTCAGCTAAAAGCACTGACAGCCTCTTGTGGTCAGTTTGTGACAGTCGGTGTAAGTGAACAGGCGGACTGACTGACTGGCATCAACAATTTCTGTTGCTCTTTTGCCTTCCTTGTCTCATTGCTCCTTTTGTTTTCCCTTTTGCTCGAGACTTTTTTCTGTAAATTTATTCACAGAAGAAATATATTTCGGAGTGAGTGACCCGCGGACCATTTTGCAGGAGATTCTGCTCGCCAGTGGAATGAGCCAGTCTCGCTCTCTCCTCCATATGTCGGGCAGACGACAGACTCGCAGCTTCATTGGCGCAGTTTACTTTCTTTTAACAAATTTATCAAAAAATTAACAGTCTTTGTTGAATACTAGACCCGATCACTAATTACCCACTAGTCTACAAACACAACTGAAGCAAAACAAACAAAATAAACAAAACAAAACAAACCCCCAGACATCTGGAACACCTGTACAAGCACGTGCATCACGTGGTAAAATCGAAGTGAATTTACAAGTTTCGTTTCGTGCTCATTGATTTCCTCACAAACGGGTTTGCGCTGCAAGGACCAGTTTCAATGATAACTTGAATGATATCCTGATAATAATATCATCTTCAAGTTCGTGCCTGTATACCAGGCGTATGGCGCTCTAACCACAAATACTCCCTGAGACTCCACAAACATTTCCCCTCCATTTACTGCAATTTTCATGCACAAAGTATCCATTCACAAAAATCCACATGAAGTTTGAAAGCCATCAGACTCCCTCACATTATTACAGAGAAGCAGGAGCACATGGGATGAATATTGTGGACTGGAGAGAAACTCGTTCCCCCCCGCTAACGACTTTTACTTTTAAAATATTGTTTACTTCTCACTTCTCTGACCTGATTCCCATATTTATTTCTGTCATTTTGTTAAGGGTATCTCTCTAAGAAGCCGAATGGCACCACGTGTGTGAAGAACTCTATGTCCATGGGGTGGGTAAGAGAGTTACAGGGGAGTACATTTTCTTCCCTTACATTCAACTTCCGGTCTGGCATCTTCACCTTCTCACGTGTACGCCGGTGGAACCTACCTTCTGTAACAGAGCCCACACACTATGGACCACGAGTTTGCATGATTCTTACAGCCCCCAGAGACTAGTTTATTGTGATAGACCCCGTCTTCCCCTACCTTACACTCACAGAATATGACGAGATGATTCTCACAAAGTCCCACTGACATGATTGTGACAGACACTGGGGTTGTTACACTTGTCATCCCGCCCTGTTATTTCCATGCACCACCACTGACTTTATTCTCACAAACACCGAGCATCACACATCTGAACAGCTTTATCCTCCCAGCCTCGAGAGATGTTATTGCTACAGACATGAAACTAATGTTAGTCGACAAGTGGCTAATGATGTTAGTCTTACAGACTTGGGACTAGTGTCGATGGTGCACACTGACTCGCTACATGTTATCACACTTGATTATTGCAGTGAACTTGCTGCTTGTCCCCACTCCCCTCCTCAGTTATCACTCCTCTCAGACACAACCTCCTCACTGTCAGCAATCTCCTCACTCCACTCACATGGTTATCACTCCTCTCAGACACAACCTCCTCACTCTCAGCAATCTCCTCACTCCACTCACATGGTTATCACTTCTCTCAGACACAACCTCCTCACTGTCAGCAACCTCCTCACTCCACTCACATGGTTATCACTTCTCTCAGACACAACCTCCTCACTGTCAGCAACCTCCTCACTCCACTCACATGGTTATCACTTCTCTCAGACACAACCTCCTCACTGTCAGCAACCTCCTCACTCCACTCACATGGTTATCACTTCTCTCAGACACAACCTCCTCACTGTCAGCAACCTCCTCACTCCACTCACATGGTTATCACTTCTCTCAGACACAACCTCCTCACTGTCAGCAACCTCCTCACTCCACTCACATGGTTATCACTTCTCTCAGACACAACCTCCTCACTGTCAGCAACCTCCTCACTCCACTCACATGGTTATCACTTCTCTCAGACACAACCTCCTCACTGTCAGCAACCTCCTCACTCCACTCACATGGTTATCACTTCTCTCAGACACAACCTCCTCACTGTCAGCAACCTCCTCACTCCACTCACATGGTTATCACTCCTCTCAGACACAACCTCCTCACTGTCAGCAATCTCCTCACTCCACTCACATGGTTATCACTCCTCTCAGACACAACCTCCTCACTGTCAGCAACCTCCTCACTCCACTCACATGGTTATCACTCCTCTCAGACACAACCTCCTCACTGTCAACAATCTCCTCACTCCATTCACATGGTTTTCACTCCTCTCAGACACAACCTCCTCACTGTCAGCAACCTCCTCACTCCACTCACATGGTTATCACTCCTCTCAGACACAACCTCCTCACTGTCAACAGCTCAAATTCCACTCACATGGTTATCACTTCTCCTGTCTAACGACCTCCCCTTGAACTTCTCCTCCTTTTGACATCTATCAATATTAGGAAGACGCTAGTCTCCAGGCCCCAGCTTGATATTTATATTTATTGTATTCTCAACATCATTCGCAATTGGCAGGACTGTCTCACAGACAGATTGGTGAGTGGGTACCGGACGATGAAATAAAGTTAAAAGAAAGTGAAGCACACAGGGGAGAAGGTAGCAGAGTACATTACGATGAAAGAATGTTGAAATTACTGGCGCGAGGGACAGAGGGCATGCCGGATGAAAGAACCTGTTAAATAACTGTCAATGGCGAGAACTTGCCCCGATGGGGGCAGCAAAATGAAAACTTTCACTGAGCGGGAAAGAAGGAATATTCTTGAACAATGGTGGGTTTTTTTTCTTTCTGTCTTTCTTTCTCCCACTAGACTCCCGACCCATATCCTTCCTATTTTATTCTTTTTTTCAAACATTCCTGCACGTGTGGGTGTGCACGTCATCGGGAAGCAGTCGATCCTCTAGAAGACGGAAATGAAAACTGACTCCATTTTCTGAAACTCAGCTTCGCATCTCGTTGGGAGGATCAATACTCGAGGATTCGTCTGACATGTGGAGCGAAATAAAGACTCTCGCCAGCAGTGGCTGAAAATAAGTGATGGGGGGGGGGGGCTGGTCATAGAAGAAAAGCAACTTTCTTTAAGTTTCACTCGTTAAGAGCAAAGCGGAAATCTGCAGGCAGGTACTGGGGGAGATGTAAGCAAGAAGAGTTGCGACGGCAGCACAACAGTTTCCTCCCCTTGTACTGGTTATACGTGTGGTGGCGCTGTCGACTCCACTTTCTCAGAAAACCCTCGACCAGTAGAATTAGCAAACCTCGGGCCACGTGTACAATGAAGTGACCGGCAGGCGGGATGCGATGTACACAAAGAATTCGCTCAGTTAAAAGAAAAATTGTCAAACAGACTACAGCAGGACTCAAGCATCCACTCGCTTATCTAGTGCGTGGACTGTCTTGAAAATACTTGGAGAATGAGGACATCATCGTCGTCATCATCCTCACTATCATCGTCGACGTCATCATCTTTAATTTTCGTCATCAGCAGCAATCACAGCAGCAATAGTAGACAGCCTATAAATAATCTCTTCTCTAACAAGAAGAGAGTAAGAGATGGAGAGATAGACAAAGTGAACGAACTGAAGGAAGAAAGGGAAAAGAGAGCAAGTCTGCGAGTGACAGTAAGTGATGGACGATAGGGGAGGGGGAAACGGGGGGGGGGGGCGGGTGGTAACAATGTACTTCTTGTCAAGGAGCCTGCTTTCACATCGTAAGGACAGCACTGGGGTTAAGACAGCTGGGGTCACGGTTGTGGATAAAGACAGCTGTGATGAAGGTGCTGGATAAAGACAGCTGCGATGAAGGGGATGGATAAAGACAGCTGTGAGGACGGTGCTGGATAAAGACAGCTGTGAGGATGGTGTTGGATAAAGACAGCTGTGAGGACGGTGCTGGATAAAGACAGCTGTGAGGATGGTGTTGGATAAAGACAGCTGTGAGGATGGTGTTGGATAAAGACAGCTGTGACGAAGGTGCTGGGATAAAGACAGCTGTGAGGACGGTGTTGTGTAAAGACAGCTGTGAGGACGGTGGTGGATAAAGACAGCTGTGATGAATGCGGCGAAAGAGTAAGATTGTGAAGATAATTGTGATGACAGAGGCGGCGATGAGCTCAAACACCCGTCTACGTAGATGGGTGGCGGAGGTCGAAGTGTGTGTGTGTGTGCGGTTTCTCTCGCTCTTCCGGGAGCAGCTGTTGCCAATGAGGGTGTCGACATCGTCTGAAAGAGGATCGGTCTTCTAGCTTCTGACCTGAAAGACCTCCATATTAGCGAGGTGTGGCAGGTCCCGCTCCCCTCCCCCCCCCCGACAGACTTAATGAGAGGGAGAAGCCATACATGAATCATTCTGTCTTATCGCTGAATTTGCTTCTGCCAATCTGCTGGCTGTCCATTTCCCACAACGTCTACAAAAGTGGGCCCCTCAGTCTTAAAACTAAATAGAAGTTTGTTACTAAATGACTCAAAGCTATCCAAACCATATTGAAAACAGAAAGTGCTTCAACTAAGAAATAGAGGACATGGCGGATGTCCTGATGAGTTTGGTGTTGGGCGTTACACTGATCTTAATTTACTTCATTTTATGCCTTTCTCTCATTCTCGTATGCCCCAGTTATTGTTCTACGGTACAGGTCTTGTATGTCATGTCGTTTCCCACCGTCAATCAGCAGTTATAGACGGTTATATGCTTCGTCTGCATACACGAAAAGAAACAAATCTGTTGCTATGCTACTACAGAAAAAACGAGAGTGGTGGATTTTGTCGAAGAAAAAAAAGGAAAGAAAGAGTGAAATAGATGACCGTCAATGCCATGCTTGTTAGAACACGCGTATTACTGTATCATTCCATTATCTCTCATTTCGCTCTGAAGCAAACCTAATTTACCACCTTTTTGCAATTTACAATACTCCCCGTGTGAAAGGCAACACCTAGCTATCATTAGCTTGCTCAAGAGTTCGGTGTTTGAGAGTTCACTTGAGGTCACTGCAGCCGGTTCTCATACACCCAACGCATCTTACATCTAGCTGCATGGCTAACACTTAGCAGTCAGCTAAACTGATGATATGAGCATTTGGGGTCTTAGCCATCCAGCTAGCGCCTAGCGGACTGATAACCATCTTGGCCCCAGAGAGACAGTCTCCAGCTCTTTAGTCACCAGAAGCACGAGGAGAGCGCGTGAGCAGGACAACTAAGACCTCGCGGGCAGCTCGACTGTTAACATCTTAGAAACTTTCCTCAACCACTCAGTCACGTGGACGGCAAGGTGACAATCTGTTGAAAACGAGGACAAGAACTGTCTTCTCTATCTCGATATTTGTCTCACCTGAAAACATATCCACCCCATCACTGCAACAGTGTGTCATTATCATGTCGTATGTATCACATGTATTATCACATCTTGACTCTTTTGTCTCTTGTAATAAAAGTGTATGTGTTATTACCTCTTGAACATTATTTACCTACTGTGTCAATAAGTAGCTAAGTAACAGGTCTCAGAAACAGCAAGAGTAACACTATGTCAATAAGCAGTTACTAACATGTCTCACTTATAGAATACTTTTAAGTTATTAGTGAACTAAATTTTGACTTTTTGTAGATTCCATTGCAGCTGTAAGCGGGGTAAGTCGTCAGCTGATGAGTTTGTTCTGATTACCACCGATACTGTACTTGATTTTTCAATGCTTAAACTAAACCAGATATTTTTCATTGATTCTTCAAAATACAGTCGGTCATCCTCCAAAGTAATTATGTCTCATCTTATATTGTACAATTTTATTTTCAGTTATATTGACTTTTATGCCCTTTAATATATAATTTTACTTATCATAATAACTATAATTTTTACACATGAAATGAATAAGTAAGGAGAAATAGTATCACCTTGCCTTCACCCTCTTCTACCAAAGAACCTTGCTGAGAATGTTCCATTAACTGATAAACTGAGACAGTTAACACTAGTAAAGATTTATTGAAAATCAACACCCACCAGTAAACCATGTTGTCTATTTGTATTAAAATACTCGATAAACTCATATATCAGCATAATACTATCCCCAAGATATCCCCGACAGATAAAGTCAGACTATTCTTCATGGATAAGAGATAGTATTTTTTTTCATTTTATTTGTAATGCATGCTGCACTAGTCTGATGTAAAATATTTATTAGACTGCTCTCCTGTTCTTAATTTGATCACTAGGTTTCTCTGTGATTGGAATACATATGATTACCCCTTTATGTGAAGAAGATAATTCTCCTTTAATAAAATCTTCATTAAGAGATCGAATAATAAAAAGACAAATAAAAGGACAAAAAGGACAAACTGTTCACAACCCGCTTGTGAATTGACAGTTCCTCCCAGAAGGTTGACTTCTGTTTGTGTAAGTGTTGCTACATCTTCCTGGAAATCATTCAGGTCCTGAACAGTTCGCTCCGACTACAGGCTGGAGAAAAAACTTGCACTTCTGCTCTTATTTCTTTATATATTTTCTAATACTTTCCCCATTTCATTTTGCTTCTGTAGTTTTCGAATTTGCTTGCTTATCTCATTACTTTTTTTAATGAACAGAAATATCGACTGACTTTCGTTCCTTCTGCCATTCACCTTTTCTAGGAGCGGATCAGTACATCTTTCATTTTCTTTTCTCTGAAACTAATGAGTTCATTCTTGTTCCTTTCAAGTTCAAAAATCTCCTCTTCCTTCAAACTATCTTTACTCTCCAGCTGTGTAATTGTTTTTTTCTAATATTTTCTTTTCCTTTATTTCTTTTCAGTTTCTTATTGTTAATAAATTATTGTTTTCATTCTAATTTTCAGTAGCATAGTGTCAAAAAATATCTTATCAGTTACAGCAATCTGTAATTCCAGCGAAGGATTATTTGTTAAATTATTCCAGTCATGTAGGGCGACGGTCCTTTTTTTGGTAACTTCTCTAACAATGTTATTTATCTCAGATACTTATCTACTGTAGACTAATCTCATCCCCTCTTGTTCTCTTGTTAATGACATTGTGATCAGAGAATCGTCCCTTCGATAACTTATGATATGACAGTCGAGTTGATAATTCAAAACAATGTTTCATTCTCCTCTTATACTAATTGTGTCTACCCCGACTTGTTTAATGCATTCTTTTAGCTGTGAATAACATTTTGGGTCGTCTTTATTTGGTCCATATATACCCCACGTGAGGAAGAAGGTTGGATGTTCTGGGTTCAACTCTCGTCTCCCGCACGCTGTTCTTTCTCTTCATGTGGCATCTGTTTACATGGCTGGCTGCCTTGCCCTGATATAGCCTTAGTTGCTGACTGTCTTACTGTGAAAGGAATCAGCTTTATTATGTAAATAGTCAGACACATCTTGTCACCGATACCCTGACAGTCCATTGAAGCTGGTGACTAGATACACTGGCTCCTCGACACCGACACAGCGACAACATCTGACAAGACTTGTAGCAGCTTGTATCGTGTGCAGCTTGTATCATGTCCGTTTGATTTTGTTTTTTACCTGAACAGGTACGGTGACAGCATCTTTGCTAGTGGTTGTGCCGGCATGATGCAGGTGTGTCTGAAGGATCCTGTCTGGCACGATGCACCTAATCGACACCAGGACAGCCGGACACCACAGAGACACCGGGACACCACCAGGACACCAGCATTTTCAGCACACCAGTGCATCTGTGAGATGGTCTGGCAGCTCGGGTGCAAGCGGCTGGAGAGGGTGGGGGTGGATGCGAGTAGCCAGTCTCTTCACGCGTTCTGTCCGCCATCCATAACTGTCAGCGGCCTCAAGACATTCCATTAGAGCCCTCGGCATCAAGTTGTCACTCGCCCTTTCTTAGCGCCGCCACCATCATCGACATGCACGTGGCGGTCGTCGTCGGAGCTTGGGAAGGGTTGGGGGGGGGAAAGGAAAGACAGTACCTACTTTGTCGTTTTTGCCTTTACGACCCTCTCGGCGCGCGCTCTCAATCACTTGGCGCGCGCGCGCACACACACACACACAAACTGCTTCGCTCTGATATTGATGAACAATGACCTGCAGATGCCTATGATCAATTTAACTCCTTTCTTCGCCCTTTGGGAAAGTGGCGAAGCCTCCAACCTCCCAAGTGCTTCAAAAATTCGACAGCCATACTTTAGGCAATACATTGACAAACATCTTTGCCAACACGTCAGTGAGCTTCGCCAAACATTCGACATTTGGCTGGTTAAGAATGACACTTTCCCAAAGGCGAAAAAAGAGCTGTGTGTGTGTGTGTGTGTGTGTGTGTGTGTGTGTGTGTCCCAATGATTAAGTGATTTAGAGTTTCTACTCTGCCTTCAGCAGATTACCAAAAGGCAGTGCTCAGCAGGGAGACGGGGGTTCGAATCCACGCACGCCCCACGAAAGTAAAACTAGGTATGAGTAGATTATATTTGCACACAACATGCCTCGATCACGTGGGCCCTAAGCCCTGACAGGTGTTTATATTATGGCAAGCATTGTCCTAGTGATACCGTGTTAACAGTACGATTTGCTGCAGGGGTTTACTTCCGTAGACGTCATCATTCCCACGATAACCTAACAGACATTAACTCATTTCTAGGACAGGTTGCAGAGAAAACACAGACCATTCAATCATCGAGACGAACGATAATTTGCAGGAAATGTAATCTACTTATACTGAGTTTTATTTTCGTGGGGCGTGCATGGATTCGAACCCCTGTCTACCGGCTGAGCACTACCTTTTGGTAATCTGCTGAAGACAGAGTAGAAACTCTGAATCACTCAACCATTGGGGTACATAACTGGAAGATGGCCGCTTTTGGGAGCAAAGGGGGAAGGTGGGTGTGCCTGTCAGGAATGACACTCCGAGGGCCAGTTGTTATTATTAGTTCTGTGAAGGTTCTCGCTGAAGTCTCGCAGAAACTGTTGCCATGGCGCTGAGCGCGAGAGAGGCGCGTGTTTTGTGGACCAGAAAGCCGTCCCTTGCGACATGGAAATCCGCCCGGATGTGACGCCTGGCTGGGGCTTCAGCACGCGCTTCACGCACGTCAAACTCTCGCGCAATGCACGCCGGGATACCGCCAATCGCGCCTGTATATGGATGTGTGTATGCGTGCGTGCGTGCGAGCTTTGGTGCTCAAGGAATATTTTTCTGTATAATGTGCATTCTTAAGGGTATTGCGCTGTGCGTGTGTGCATGTGCGTGTTAATGTGTTAGTGTGTGTGTGTGTGTGTGTGTGTGTGTGTGTGTGTGTGTGTGTGTGTGTTGCGAGAAGTGTTTCTTGTTTTGTTTGTAACCCTGATCACGTGTACTCCATGTGGGATGTGTGTATATAATCTTTTATCATCAGTTGTGACAACAGGGTGAACTGTAATGACAGTTGGAATGACACAGCCGTGTGTTATTTGTACACGTGCAGCAGGATGATGCACACTCAGTAGTGTAGCTGCGTGGAGTGTCACCAGCCTGTCGATGACCGGGAAGACGGTTTTGAGTGACTTTTCTTCTCTGCCCACGGATTCCAGTGAAAGCAGTCTCTCGTGCAGAGCAGACAACAGGTGTTCGAGACCACCCTGTCCTGTTCCTTGTTTGTAGAAAGCTGGACGTTGATGACATCAGCAAGATCTCTTCTTGGAGCACCGCCTTTACCTTTTGTACCTTACCTATACTGTGTGTGCATGTTGTGTCTATTATTGTCTGTATGTGTCGTGTGTATACTTTGAGTATATATGCTGTGTGGTGTGTATTTCATTTGTGTGTATATGTACATATTGTGCATGTTGTGTATGCTTTGTGTATATGTTATTTTTTTCTGTTGTGGATGTTGTTGGCTGTTGTCGTGTGTATATGTGTATATAGTGTGTATGGTCTGTGTGTATATGTGTATTGTGTGCATGTTATATATGTTCTTTGTTTGGTTTTGCGTATACGTGTGTGTACTATACGTGTTGTGCATGTTCTGTTCGTCTATGTAGATGTGTGTATAGTGTGTATGTTGTGTATGCTTGCTGTGTATATAAGCGTATGGTGTGCATGTTGTGGATGTTCTGTGTATTTGCTGTGTGTGTATGTGTATATAGTGTGTATGTTCTGTGTGTATATGTGTGTAGTGTGCATGTTGTTTATGTTCTGTGTTTGCAATGTTTATGTGTATTTAGTGTGTATGTTCTGTGTGCATGTGTGTATATAGTGTGTATGTTCTGTGTGTATATGTGTGTATATAGTGTGTATGTTCTGTGTATATGTGTATAGTGTGCATGCTGTGTATGTTCTGTGTTTGCCGTGTTTATGTGTATAGTGTGTATGTTCTGTGTATTTGCTGTGTGTATGTGTATATAGTGTGTATGTTCTGTGTGTATATGTGTGTAGTGTGCATGTTGTGTATGTTCTGTGTTTGAGTGTTTATGTGTGTATAGTGTGTATGTTCTGTGTGTATATGTGTATATAGTGTGTATGTTCTGTGTGTATATGTGCATAGTGTGGATGCTGTGTATGTTCTGTGTGTATATGTGCATAGTGTGGATGTTGTGTAGGTTCTGTGTGTATATGTGCATAGTGTGGATGTTGTGTAGGTTCTGTGTGTATATGTGTATAGTGTGGATGTTGTGTAGGTTCTGTGTGTATATGTGCATAGTGTGGATGTTGTGTATGTTCTGTGTGTATATGTGTATAGTGTGGATGTTGTGTAGGTTCTGTGTGTATATGTGCATAGTGTGGATGTTGTGTAGGTTCTGTGTGTATATGTGTATAGTGTGGATGTTGTGTAGGTTCTGTGTGTATATGTGCATAGTGTGGATGTTGTGTAGGTTCTGTGTGTATATGTGTATAGTGTGGATGTTGTGTAGGTTCTGTGTGTATATGTGTATAGTGTGGATGTTGTGTAGGTTCTGTGTGTATATGTGCATAGTGTGGATGTTGTGTATGTTCTGTGTGTATATGTGTATAGTGTGGATGTTGTGTAGGTTCTGTGTGTATATGTTTATAGTGTGAATGTTGTGTAGGTTCTGTGTGTATATGTGTATAGTGTGGATGTTGTGTAGGTTCTGTGTGTATATGTGCATAGTGTGGATGTTGTGTATGTTCTGTGTGTATATGTGTATAGTGTGGATGTTGTGTAGGTTCTGTGTGTATATGTTTATAGTGTGAATGTTGTGTAGGTTCTGTGTGTATATGTGTATAGTGTGGATGTTGTGTATGTCCGTGTATATGTGTATAGTGTGGATGTTGTGTAGGTTCTGTGTTGATATGTGTATAGTGTGGATGTTGTGTATGTTCTGTGTGTATATGTGTATAGTGTGGATGTTGTGTAGGTTCTGTGTGTATATGTGTATAGTGTGCATGTTGTGTATTTTCTGTGTTTGCCGTGTTTATGAGTGTATAGTGTGTATGTTCTGTGTGTATATGTGTATATAGTGTGTATGTTCTGTGTGTATATTGCGTGTATGAATGATGATGGTAGTGGTAGCGGTTATCACTCCTCTAGAGCTGCTTCACGTGTTGCTGCATGTAGATGAGGAGGGGTAGGTCTCTGTGTCTGTAGAAGCTTCCTTCACACCCGAGGTTCGTATGTGGCGACTTATCCCCTGCCCCCACCCTCCCACACTGTCCCAGCCTCCAGTGCTGCCCACAGCCGTCTGCTGAGGTCCATGGTGAAGGTTGGCTGACAACCTAAGGCGGTCTGGGTCCCAGTAGTGAGCTCATCAAACACGCGGACTGTGGTCAGTGCACCGTAACCATCACCTCACTCACCCTCCCCCAAGCCGCTTTCTCTCTCCTCCCTTGCCTCAGTCTTATCCCTGTGTTTAGTTTCGTACAAACCAAGACTGCGATGAGCAATTTCAGAACTGGACAAGCGCCGGTCTTCTTTCTCAGGAAAATTTGAAGCCACTGTTTGAGAACAGCTACATCGACTGATTCGGAATGGGTGGTCACAGCTGGCTTCATGAAAACACAGAGTGAGGGCCTGACTACTGTGTGTGTGCGTGCGTGAGTGCGTGCGTGCGTATTCTCAACATGCGTATAACCGATGGAGGATGAAAGCTAGACACAGAGAGACATATTGAAAAAGCATATTGCAAGTTTTAACTCATGACACAATTATATTAATAACCCATACAGTCAGGTAATTTAACAAAATACTTCTCTCAACACCTCTCTAGCATCATAATCACACTGTAGCAATTAAAACACCCACTCAAACAATCAGTTCACTAGCGCAAAAAAAGAAAGGTGAAAGAGACTGATATACAGAGAGAGAGAGAAAAAAAATAAGAAAGAAGCGGGAAAAACAAAAGGATTGCAACTTTAATCGCTCCGTGCCAAGTGACATCTGACAATTACTGACTATCCACGCACCTTGAGTGAGGGCCGGATACAACAAGGATACAACGAGGGCAATTTTCTTCCTGCACTTGTCGCATCTTATAATAATTTTACTTTTCCTTAGACCCTCTTATTCCTAGTTTCCGTATTACATCCTCATTTTTTTCTATTTTTCTAGCGGATCTTAAATTTCGCTTTATCGGCTTTCGGTCGGGTTTTTTTTTCTTTCATTTTCTGCTTTTTTCTAAATATCGATATTTTCCATTTTGGCGACTCATTTTTCTTGTCTCCATGCTCGTTATGTTGTTTGTGTGTCGGCCATACACCTAAGTCCAGTCCATTTTGATCCGATCCACATCCGTCGAAAACAGCTTTTTTCCCGAAAGCTCGGTATATTGGCTGACTTCCGTCTGACTGTGTCCTTATATTGACCAAGGATCGAAAGGAGATGGATGAGGGTTACGGGAGGGGGGAAAGGAATGCAAAGGCTGCCTGTCCCCCCCCCCACACACACACAGACATTAACATGGGTGTTACCCCATCCCCCGGCCGGTCAGTCCGACGATCGGAGGGTCTGGTCTAACGATGTCACCGACTGTCGAGTGTCTACTGATGTTCGTGTTTGAAATGTTGTGACTGTCACTACTGACATGTGATCTCACAGCTACAAAAGTCACCAGACTATCCGCTCCCTCTCCCCCTCCCACACTCACTCTGACAGAAGCTGTGGAGAGATTTATTGAGTACATTTCTCTAAAAGTCTGCAAGGACTGTCCCGGAGGATGAAGGAAACCTGATATTAACTGGAAACTTCGATCGAGCGGCAAAATCTGGGAAAAATATAGAAGACGAACCTCGCTTGCCTCCCTTGATTCTAGCGCTGTTCACGTGGAACATGATCTCACTGTGACCACTGTCTGTGACCACTTTCTGTGACTACTGTCTGTGACCACTATCTGAGACTACTTTCTGTGACCACTATCTGTGACCACTATCTGAGACTACTGTCTGTGACCACTATCTGAGACCACTGTCTGTGACCACTATCTGTGACCACTGTCTGTGACTACTGTCTGTGACCACTGTCTGTGACCACTATCTGAGACCACTGTCTGTGACCACTATCTGAGGCTACTTTCTGTGACCACTATCTGTGACCACTGTCTGTGACCACTATCTGAGACTACTTTCTGTGACCACTATCTGTGACCACTGTCTGTGACTACTATCTGTGACCACTGTCTGAGACTACCATCTGTGACTACCATCTGTGACCACTGTCTGTGACCATTGTCTGACCACTATCTGTGACTACTATCTGTGACCACTGTCTGAGACCACTATCTGAGACTACCATCTGTGACTACCATCTGTGACCACTGTCTGTGACCATTGTCTGTGACCACTGTCTGACACTATCTGTGACCACTATCTGTGACCACTGTCTGTGACCATTGTCTGACCACTATCTTTGACCACTGTCTGAGACCACTATCTGAGACTACCATCTGTGACTACCATCTGTGACCACTGTCTGTGACCATTGTCTGACACTATCTGAGACCACTGTCTGTGACCACTATCTGTGACCATTGTCTGACCACTATCTGTGACCACTATCTGTGACCATTGTCTGACCACTATCTGTGACCACTATCGATATTTATTTATTAATCAGGTTTTTGATGGAGTCTGCACACACCTGTGTCACTCGGTCGTATCTCTACCTTTTCTAAGAAATATGTGTTTATTCGCGAGTCTGCATGCTTGTGTGTGTACATGTGTGCGGGGGTGCTGGAGGGGGGGCAGGTAGAGTTGTGTTCTTTATGTGGGGTGCATTAGTTGGTCGGTTAATTGTTTGTATAGTACGCGGCACGAAATATCACAACACCTGCTCCTTCACACAATAAAACACAAAGACATGTCAGTGGACTTCCTGTGAACAATTTGCTCAACACAGAACTGAACTGTACATTTCTGTAGATTTCTTTTCTCTTGTTTCTCACAATTACAGTTACAATAACAACCACTAAGTATCCCTTTTCTAGAAAATGATACACAAGCAGCAATACAACTGTTGTAATATTTCAATACAATTATCTGCCTAATGCAATTCGGTTTCAAACAAAGGATGGCAGACCCTATGCACAAGAATACCTAATTAACTCCACTGTAAATACCCTGTCAAAACAATAACATGTTTAAAAAGGTGGTTCAGTATCCTAGTCAATCATGCATGACATCGCACATCAACCTCAGCAGAGTCGAGCGATGTTGACAATGTCTGACCCTCACATCAGACATCCCAGACTCACCCATGGCTTTTGTGTTTTTATTTATTGTTTGTGCTATCGACATGTTCTTGCTAATGAATGATTAATTCAATTATAATTTTACCTCAGGCACATTTACACAACCGGACAGGCCTTCCGTTCACACAACACAACTTAACATCGACATGAACTCACTCTCCAAACAAAAAGACAGCAAAAGCCTGAAGCAGTAACATTAGTAGAATATATTGTCAGAGATGAAATATTGAAATGAAATATGGTACAATACCGACCAGTGTGCTGTAAGGGACAACATAACAGAAGGCACGCCATGCAAGCAAATGGCAAGAAACACCAAAAGGTTACTGGAGAGAAAAACCCCGAGAGATTAGAGGAGAGACCTTCATCAGATTCTTCTGCATACACGTGCTGATTGTTTAACCGTCATCGACCTGACACAGACATCTTGCCTCCAACCTTCCTTCTCTCGACTACGAGCCTCAGCCTTCCTACGGCCTGGTACATCGCACGCTCCACTGCGCCCCCTGGAGACAGTG
Source organism: Marisa cornuarietis (assembly GCA_004794655.1). Classification (NCBI taxonomy): domain Eukaryota; kingdom Metazoa; phylum Mollusca; class Gastropoda; order Architaenioglossa; family Ampullariidae; genus Marisa; species Marisa cornuarietis. Next base: position 347,562 of record SMMW01000534.1, read on the forward strand.
ACGTGGACTAATTAGCAGCGCGAGGGCAAACCACAGGAAATGGGGGTCTCTCAGGTCCCGCCAGCCTGCACACAATACACACAATACACACAAGACACAATACACACATACACACAATACACACAATACACACTTACAGACACGTAATCGCACAGCGACGGATGCTGTGCAGGTCAAGGAGTGGGTACCAGACACTAGGTGCGCCATATGGTGCGGGCGGGTCCGGGAAGGGCAGGTAAGTAGAAACAATCTCACGACAAGGGAGCTAATAAGCATACCGGGAAACGCAGAAACACGCCTGGTCTCGTAAGAACGGTAAGAAAGAGGAGGTAAGCCAAAGTCGGGTGAGGCTGATGATGGGGACACGAGGGGGTGAGAGAGAGAGGGAGGGGCTACTCATCAACTAAGAACTGCAACTACGACAAAGCAGCAGCGATGATTATCGATAACTCAAAAGAGACAAAAGAGGCTGTGTTGTGTTTGATTGCGTGCGTGTGTGTGAGTGGGGTGATCAGGCGGTGGTGGCAGCAGTGAGGAAAGAGAGAAATGATGTGAAAGAAGCGGGGTTCCAAGATGAGGGATAATTGTGATTAGAAGGAGAAATAAAAGGAAGCATGAAATTATCTCGTGCTTAACGGGAAGAAGACGACGCCCCCTCGAACTATTCATCATCAGGCTCAAGTCTCACCTGACAAAGATACAACTCTGCAGCAAAGTTCACCGCCTCAACAAACCTCTCCTGACAGAGACTCAGCACGGAAGTGACCCGACATACAACTTACATGCTCGCTCTGCGCATGCGTATATTCAAGAAGTAGAGAGTTCCATTCCCTAAAGAAAAAAAGTGTCGCTGTGCAAGCAAGTCGGCAGCTATTCGGGTTCAGCAGACGATAAAATAATGGAGAGAGTTGTAAAACTCCGTGCAGCTGAGTGAGGGGCTCTTCCCACCCTCAATGTCACAAAGTTTGTGTTGAGAAAGAGATTATCTTGGAGTTGTCAGGAATGGTTATCAACCAGATATACTCACACAGCCTCGTATTCTGTTTGTCAGAAGGTTTCATGATCTGCTGAGTCTGTCTGTGAAAATGCAACACAACTGTTTGTCTGCTCTCCACAGAGGCTCTGTGACAATTGTAAAGTTGTTATCCAAGGTAAGTGTAGTAAACAAGAGTGGACTTTAAAAAAATCTTGTCTGGAATAATAATAAACCTCATAAATTTGTAAGAAACACGAATAATGAGGAGACTTTAATGTTTTTATTGCAGCACATTACAGTACAGTCACTAAAATACAACTTACCTGACTTTAACAATAACATTCTCCCACACATCCTCTCACTACCTCTGTCTGTCTCTCACACACTCATCTTTTTCTTTTGTCTCTCTCTCTCTCACTCACTCACTCACACGCATCCATATATTATACATACATACATACATACGCAGGCACGCATACATACATACATATAAAACACACACAGGCAAGTGAACAAACCTCCACTTTCACTTACACTCCCTCCCCTCATTTATACATTAGCTTGTAGGCAACGCATAAGAAAACAATCATTAAACATTTATTACATACAGGAGTATATCAGGTTCGTTTTATCTTGTGTTATTATATAGACATCATGTAATAACCATGGCATTAAGAGATTACAGAGTACACTACATTCAATAATACAGATTTCCACTAATGCATTAGCATTACCAAAAAAAATTCTTCTTCTCTCTTTTTTCTTTCTCATTTTTCTTTCCCTTTTCCCTCCTATTCTTCGCTTTCCGTGTTTTTCAATGTGTAAGGAGAAGTTGTTTATATCGTAGCCACTTCTGTGAGAAAAGTGGTTTAGAGTGTGCTGAAAAGTAGTATTTTTCGATGTAGTATCATTTCGATGACAGGACACTAGCCCTAGAAGTGCTGGAGAAGACAGTCTGTAGACTACACCAACATCATCGCCATCCTCCCCCAAACCCAACTCCGCTGCTTGTCCTTCCTGTCCACAGAAGACGAGGACGTGTGGCTTGTCACGTGACTCCGCAGTCTCAATGTGGAGTCTGGCACAGATGAGGCACCAGAACGATGTTGTGGTGGTGACTGCTGGGTATCCTCTGTGACGATGTCGTTGAAGACGATTACACCAGAACCTATACAGCAAATCACTAGCGCAGAACAGCCTTTACAGACAACAACTCATAACAAACTTCAACAATCAGACCATATTTAAAAAAAAGAAGACTTCGTGCACCCAAACGTACTTGTGTAGAATTGTCTGTTGAATCACCCGCAGCATGATGCTGCGCTCTTGTTTGTTCGTGTGACCAGTGATGGAGAAGTGTGAGGGCCGAGCGCTGTGGACACATTTGCCGAGCGCCATCCCTTTTCGTGTCCCACCTTGACAGAGCTCAAGATGGCGACAGCTGATGAACTAACACTGGGACACACGTACACGCCGCACAATAGAAAGAAACTAGAGAAGAAATGATATGCAAGGTTTCTTTTTCCCAGTGAAATTAGAAATATTGAGAATCTCAGACTTTGCAGAAGGTTTCGGATTGATTGTCGCCATCTCCAGACCAGACATTAGGTGTCACAGGAGTCAACCCCACCTCCCTGTGTCCACTACTTCACAATACAGATGCTGGCTGTGGTTGATGTCAGTGCGAGTCTGTGTCCCACCCTAGATCGTCCCTACTTTTCCTGTTTCTTTGTATGTTGTTTCTGTTTGCTTGTTTTGCTTCTTTCAGATTATTATTTTTATTGTTTTTCTTATCTGGTTTTATTTTTTCGGCTTTTGTAATCACCTAATGTACAAACTCCTTCCCCCTTTTGATCAATTTGTTGGAGCTCGCATATAACTTTACTCCCACTATTACTGCCCATACATGTGATCTATTGCGATATCACAGTGTCAGGGGATAGGGACTTGGGGGAATATGGGGGAAAGCATGAAGCGGACGAGTAACGAAAGGGGTTAAAGTAGTTGTCGGGTGGGGGTGGTGTGGGACAATGTTGTCAATGTCGCACGTGTTTGTTACCGGTGTCTTCCACATGGTTTTTGCTTTTTGGCCCCGAAGGCCTGCTGTTCATATCCCTATGTTGCACTGGTTTTGTTTCTGTGTTTTGGTCTGTTATTATATTGATCTGCATTGTTTCTCACGTGGATGTACTCCCCTTTACTTATGCGTTTATTTATTTACTTGTTTATTGACGTTGATACTAAAGTTATAGGTCTAAAGTTATAAATGCAACAAGAAGTACATTATTATTTTTATAATTTTGAAATTTCACTGTCATAGAGTTGAGGGTCGTCATCCTCGTGCAGATGGTGTTTAATGCGATGTGAAGTGATCATGGCAGACAAAGGACAGGTGTGTCTAATAGTTTTAGTGTTACCTTTGGTTTATTTACTGCAAAGCATTAAATTACATTCTTCTTGCTCTCTCGTTTGTTGGTTTCTCTGTATTTATGTAAACCTAGAATGGCGTGAAAGAGTGATGTCCCTTAGCCTAACTGGCTGGAGGGGGCAGAACTCTGTCATATTTGTGTCTTAACTGACTTCTTCCTCATGTTGTACTTGTGGTTGTGTAGCTTTTTGATGGGCCTGCCATCTTGCGTGTGGAATACTCTGCCTCTTTGGTTTCCGTGGCTTCGGTTCCTTTTAACAGACTTGACAATCGGCACAATTCTGTGGGCATCATGTCTCCTTGACTTGTGTTGACCAGTGAACTGTTACGTGTGCTGGGGCTCATTGGTCGCCCTAGTGTGATGTGTGCTGTGTGTAGGATGTGTTATTAGGAACTACATTGACTAATAATAATAATAATAATGACGATTTGTATAGCGCATATTCACACTCATAGAGAGCATGCTCTTAGCGCTTAACACGAGGACGAGGCGTGGACTAAGCAGACACAGAACAAAGGGGACGAAAGAAAACGACAGTACTGACAAAACAGAAAACAAAAGGCATCAAGTAACAGAAACAGAAAAATATAGTGATTCTGCGAGAAAGATGGGTAAAGTAGCAAGAGGGAAGGGGGGGGTTAAGAAGGACGAGCATTGTGTGGACTGTGTTAGGAGTGTATTACGACTAGTGTGATGTGTGCTGTGTGTAGGATGTGTTATTAGGAACTACATTAACTAGGGAGTGTATTCGACTAGTGTGATGTGTGCTGTGTGTAGGATGTGTTGTATTAGAAACTACATTGACTAGGGAGTGTATTACGACTAGTGTGATGTGTGCTGTGTGTAGGATGTGTTATTAGGAACTATATTGACTAGGGAGTGTATTACGACTAGTGTGATGTGTGCTGTGTGTAGGATGTGTTATTAGGAACTACATTGACTAGGGAGTGTATTACGACTAGTGTGATGTGTGCTGTGTGTAGGATGTGTTATTAGGAACCACATTGACTAGGGAGTGTATTACGACTAGTGTGATGTGTGCTGTGTGTAGGATGTGTTATTAGGAACTACATTGACTAGGGAGTGTATTACTACTAGTGTGATGTGTGTTGTGTGTAGGATGTGTTATTAGAAACTACATTGACTAGGGAGTGTATTACGACTAGCGTGATGTGTGCTGTGTGTAGGATGTGTTATTAGGAACTACATTGACTAGGCAGTGTATTACGACTAGTGTGATGTGTGTGTGTGTAGGATGTGTTATTAGGAACTACATTGACTAGGGAGTGTATTACGACTAGTGTGATGTGTGCTGTGTGTAGGATGTGTTATTAGGAACTACATTGACTAGGGAGTGTATTACGACTAGTGTGATGTGTGCTGTGTGTAGGATGTGTTATTAGGAACTACATTGACTAGGGAGTGTATTACGACTAGTGTGATGTGTGCTGTGTGTAGGATGTGTTATAAGGAACTACATTGACTAGGGAGTGTATTACGACTAGTGTGCTGTGTGCTGTGTGTAGGATGTGTTATTAGGAACTACATTGACTAGGGAGTGTATTACGACTAGTGTGATGTGTGCTGTGTGTAGGATGTGTTATTAGGAACTACATTGACTAGGGAGTGTATTACGACTAGTGTGATGTGTGCTGTGTGTAGGATGTGTTATTAGGAACTACATTGACTAGCGAGTGTATTACGACTAGTGTGATATGTGTAGGATGTGTTATTAGGAACTACATTGACTAGGGAGTGTATTACGACTAGTGTGATGTGTGCTGTGTGTAGGATGTGTTATTAGGAACTACATTGACTAGGGAGTGTATTACGACTAGTGTGATGTGTGCTGTGTGTAGGATGTGTTATTAGGAACTACATTGACTTTGGAGTGTATTACTACTAGTGTGATGTGTGTTGTGTGTAGGATGTGTTATTAGGAACTACATTGACTAGGGAGTGTATTACGACTAGCGTGATGTGTGCTGTGTGTAGGATGTGTTATTAGGAACTACATTGACTAGGCAGTGTATTACGACTAGTGTGATGTGTGTAGGATGTGTTATTAGGAACTATACATTGACTAGGGAGTGTATTACGACTAGTGTGATGTGTGCTGTGTGTAGGATGTGTTATTAGGAACTACATTGACTAGGGAGTGTATTACGACTAGTGTGATGTGTGCTGTGTGTAGGATGTGTTATTAGGAACTACATTGACTAGGGAGTGTATTACGACTAGTGTGATGTGTGCTGTGTGTAGGATGTGTTATTAGGAACTACATTGACTAGGGAGTGTATTACGACTAGTGTGATGTGTGCTGTGTGTAGGATGTGTTATTAGGGACTACATTGACTAGCGAGTGTATTACGACTAGTGTGATGTGTGCTGTGTGTATGATGTGTTATTAGGAACTACATTGACTAGCGAGTGTATTACGACTAGTGTGATGTGTGCTGTGTGTAGGATGTGTTATTAGGAACTACATTGACTAGGGAGTGTATTACGACTAGTGTGATGTGTGCTGTGTGTAGGATGTGTTATTAGGAACTACATTGACTAGGGAGTGTATTACGACTATTGTGATGTGTGCTGTGTGTAGGATGTGTTATTAGGAACTACATTGACTAGGGAGTGTATTACGACTAGTGTGATGTGTGCTGTGTGTAGGATGTGTTATTAGGAACTACATTGACTAGGGAGTGTATTACGACTAGTGTGACGTGTGTTGTGTGTAGGATGTGTTATTAGGAACTACATTGACTAGGGAGTGTATTACGACTAGTGTGACGTGTGCTGTGTGTAGGATGTGTTATTAGGAACTACATTGACTAGGGAGTGTATTACGACTAGTGTGATGTGTGCTGTGTGTAGGATGTGTTATTAGGAACTACATTGACTAGGGAGTGTATTACGACTAGTGTGACGTGTGCTATGTGTAGGATGTGTTATTAGGAACTACATTGACTAGGGAGTGTATTACGACTAGTGTGATGTGTGTGTGTGTAGGATGTGTTATTAGGTACTATATTGACTAGCGAGTGTATTACGACTAGTGTGCTGTGTGTAGGATGTGTTATTAGGGACTACATTGAGGAACTACATTGTGGAGTGTATTACGACTAGTGTGTATTACGACTAGTGTGATGTGCTGTGTGTAGGATGTGTTATTAGGAACTACATTGACTAGGGAGTGTATTACGACTAGTGTGATGTGTGCTGTGTGTAGGATGTGTTATTAGGAACTACATTGACTAGGGAGTGTATTACGACTAGTGTGATGTGTGCTGTGTGTAGGATGTGTTATTAGGAACTACATTGACTAGGGAGTGTATTACGACTAGTGTGATGTGTGCTGTGTGTGTAGGATGTGTTATTAGGAACTACATTGACTAGGGAGTGTATTACGACTAGTGTGATGTGTGCTGTGTGTAGGAGGTTATTAGGAACTACATTGACTAGGGAGTGTATTACGACTAGTGTGATGTGTGCTGTGTGTAGGATGTGTTATTAGGAACTACATTGACTAGGAGTGTATTACGACTAGTGTGATGTGTGCTGTGTGTAGGATGTGTTATTAGGAACTACATTGACTAGGAGTGTATTACGACTAGTGTGATGTGTGCTGTGTGTAGGATGTGTTATTAGGAACTACATTGACTAGGGAGTGTATTACGACTAGTGTGATGTGTGCTGTGTGTAGGATGTGTTATTAGGAACTACATTGACTAGGGGGTGTATTACGACTAGTGTGATGTGTGCTGTGTGTAGGATGTGTTATTAGGAACTACATTGACTAGGGAGTGTATTACGACTTGTGTGATGTGTGCTGTGTGTAGGATGTGTTATTAGGAACTACATTGACTAGGGAGTGTATTACGACTAGTGTGATGTGTGCTGTGTGTAGGATGTGTTATTAGGAACTACATTGACTAGGAGTGTATTACGACTAGTGGGATGTGTGCTGTGTGTAGGATGTGTTATTAGGAACTACATTGACTAGGGAGTGTATTACGACTTGTGTGATGTGTGCTGTGTGTAGGATGTGTTATTAGGGACTACATTGACTAGGGAGTGTATTACGACTAGTGTGATGTGTGCTGTGTGTAGGATGTGTTATTAGGGACTACATTGACTAGGAAGTGTATTACGACTGCTGTGTGTAGGATGTGTTATTAGGAACTTGACTAGGGAGTGTATTACGACTAGTGTGATGTGTGCTGTGTGTAGGATGTGTTATTAGGAACTACATTGACTAGGGAGTGTATTACGACTAGTGTGATGTGTGCTGTGTGTAGGATGTGTTATTAGGGACTACATTGACTAGGGAGTGTATTACGACTAGTGTGATGTGTGCTGTGTGTAGGATGTGTTATTAGGAACTACATTGACTAGGGAGTGTGTTACGACTAGTGTGATGTGTGCTGTGTGTAGGATGTGTTATTAGGAACTACATTGACTAGGGAGTGTATTACGACTAGTGTGATGTGTGCTGTGTGTAGGATGTGTTATTAGGAACTACATTGACTAGGGAGTGTATTACGACTAGTGTGATGTGTGCTGTGTGTAGGATGTGTTATTAGGAACTACATTGACTAGGGAGTGTATTACGACTAGTGTGAGTGTGTGCTGTGTGTAGGATGTGTTATTAGAACTACATTGACTAGGGAGTGTATTACGACCAGTGTGATGCTGTGTGTAGGATGTGTGGAACTACATTGACTAGGAGTGTATTACGACTAGTGTGATGTGTGCTGTGTAGGATGTGTTATTAGGAACTACATTGACTAGGAGTGTATTACGACTAGTGTGATGTGTGCTGTGTGTAGGATGTGTTATTAGGAACTACATTGACTAGGGAGTGTATTACGACTAGTGTGATGTGTGCTGTGTGTAGGATGTGTTATTAGGAACTACATTGACTAGGGAGTGTATTACGACTAGTGTGATGTGTGCTGTGTGTAGGATGTGTTATTAGGAACTACATTGACTAGGGAGTGTATTACGACTAGTGTGATGTGTGCTGTGTGTAGGATGTGTTATTAGGAACTACATTGACTAGGGAGTGTATTACGACTAGTGTGATGTGTGTAGGATGTGTTATTAGGAACTACATTGACTAGGGAGTGTATTACGACTAGTGTGCTGTGTGTAGGATGTGTTATTAGGAACTACATTGACTAGCGAGTGTATTACGACTAGTGTGATGTGTGTAGGATGTGTTATTAGGAACTACATTGACTAGGGAGTGTGTTAGTGTGATGTGTGCTGTGTGTAGGATGTGTTATTAGGGACTACATTGACTAGGGAGTGTATTACGACTTGTGGGACCTTTGATATTTGGCCTGCGGACTGTGTTGGTGCCGTGTGTAGATGCTGCCCTATGACCTGGAGCTACGTCATTATGTTCTGACGTCACATTATTTTCACGTCACACCATCTGTCATTTGTGAAGCGCCTTGAGTTCGTCCTAAAGGCAGGCTATATAAGGCGCTATACAAGCTAACTTTTATTATTATTATTATTATTATTATTATTATTCCACTACAGTGGGCCAGTGTTCTTTAGGTGGCATGAAAGACCTGTTTATATTGAATGTTGCTTTTCAAATGTTTCAGTTTTTCTATTTCACCTTCACATCACCTTAACGTCATCTGTTAGGAATCTGGGATTTATTGTCACTGATGACATGACACTCGATAGACATGTAGCAGGTGTCTGTCAGTCTGCCTATTATGAGCTCCGTAAGATCAGTGCTATCCGTCACTTTCTCTCTACACGTGCTACCAACACTCTTGTCTGTGTGTTTGTTCTTTCACGACTTGACTACTGCAACTCCTTGCTGGCAGGCTGCCCCTCATCCCTCATTGAGAGACTCCAGAGAGTACAGAACTCCGCTGTGCGTCTGGTGCTTAGAGCAAGGAAACGGGACCATGTCACTCCTCTCCTTGGTTTTCTACACTGGCTACCCATCCGTTCTCGCATCCAGTACAAACTGTCTGTGCTGTGTTTTAATTTCTTTGCTGGCTCCTGTCCTGACTATTTCTCTGAACTTCTCATCCCTTACTCTCCGTCCAGACAACTCCGCTCTTCGTCTGACGACCGTATCCTAACTGTTCCTGTCACCAGAACAACAACATATGGTCACAGGACTTTTGGCTACTGTGCTGCAAAACAATGGAACTCTCTTCCTTTCCATATCCGCCATCTTCCTACAACTGAATCTTTCAAATCTGCACTGAAAACGCACCTCTTCCTTGAGCATTACTCCTAACACAGTCCACACAATGCTCGTCCTTCTTAACCCCGCCCCCTTCCCTCTTGCTGCTTTACCCATCTTTCTCGCAGAATCACTATATTTTTCTGTTCCTGTTACTTGATGCCTTTTAATGTTTTCTGTTTCGTCAGTACTGTCGTTTTCTTTCGTCCCCTTTGTTCTGTATCTACTTAGTCCACGTCTCTTCCTCGTTTTAAGCGCTAAGAGCATGCTCTCTATGAGTGTGAACATGCGCTATAAAAATCTTCACTATTATTATTATTATTATTTCGTTTTGTATGTGCATGTACTGGATACTTTTATATATATATATTATGTTATTAATTCTCTCTAGTTTCATTTCAGCTGCTTGAACTGATTACAGGTCTCTAATATGTAGAAAAGCAGAGTATTCCTGCGCTGTTCATTGACTATAATGGTCAGTACCATGTCATAAATACCCCGGGTGTGGTGCCGTGTCTACTCTCTGCACTTTGACACGGTATGTGCAGTATAACACAAGCTGCTTACGCCGTGTAAAATATGGCCTATCGACTTAACAGGTGATATGAACGAAAAACAGAAAATACATCTAGCAACAGGAAAAGTGTAGTGAAGGGGAGGGGAGGGGGTGAAGGCTGTAAGCAGAGACAATGTAGACATCAGTAACATCGTATAAATTAACTCATTGCTGCCGTAGGACAGGGTGTCGGTTATTTCGTGATGGACACTTACCGCTATGGTCACGTGAGCAGCGACGACATCCGCAGGTTAAAGACCCATCAGCGGGTTACGCCTGGCTTGAGTCTGCTTCACTCTGTGTGCACCGAGGGCATTGTTGATGGTCAACTCTCCCTGCTTCCTCTCCGCAAGACAACTTCAGAGACTTCGTCCAAAAAGTTTAAAAGTGATTGGAGGCCATTTGCTGACTCCCTGACCTCCGGGCCGCTGTTTGGCGATAAGGACAGAAACCAATAATCACCTCCTACGGTTATCACCACCACTGCGGTTGCCGATGTAACTTCATCTCATTTTCTTGCTTTCCCTCGGGTTTTTTAACCACCCAAACAACGCTGATTGGTTCCAAATCATGGACCAAGAGTTCGGATTTTTTTTTAAACTCTTAAGCTACAGTTGGTATTCTTGCTTAGCAGTGAAATCACCGGTGGGGTGAAAATCACGTGCCTCGTTCTATTTTTAGAGGAACTTGATGTCGCTGGGTCCTGGTTGTTGCTCTTTTTGTTCAATAATTTGATTCTTCAAGTGGCCGCTTCCCTGCAGCTAATTCACTATTGATCACACGGAGATGAGAAATTTGTTTTTTTTTTACAAGTTTCTGCTATGCCGACAGATTCTGGGGCAAAAACTTAAGCGTCTAATGCACAGATCTTGCCTTCCTGTCTCCCTTTTCTTAAACACTCTCTCCTCCCTATTAAACACTCTCCTTCGGTATTAATTACAACTTGTTATTTCCATCCCTCCCTTCCTCTTTTTCCTTTTTTTCCCCATTTCCTCCTTTCTTTATCTACCTACTTTTTTATTTCTGATATCTTCCCTTCAGTTAACTTGTTGATATACATAATGTGTGTTGATACTAAAACCATCATAATTAGGGCGCATGGTGACTAAGGCCGCATGTATGCAGATAAAACCTTGGACATAAGCCATATAAGAAATCGAGCGGTGCGGATAATGTGATGATTCTTCGGTCTGTTCTGTCAGTTAGAACGAGAGTTTATCCTCATTGTTACCAGAAAAACTTTGCCCAGCGAAGCATGACATGATGATTGTCTGGGATTATTTGTTCACTCCCATCTCTACTTCCTGTCCTCTGCAGCGCCAACAGGAAACAATCTAATCTCGCGCTGAGCACGCGCCGTGCGAGAGTTCGCACACAGCTCACGTGACCTGGAAAACGTCTTATAGTCGACAAGCCAATCGAATGCTTACACGTCACGACCTTGGTAGACGAATTTCTCTTCGGAGTCCACGATTTTATAGAAATGACGGGACATGCGCATTAAGGATGACTGCAGCTCACCCAATCTTCCAGTTCGTTTCTCCCCGGGGTCAAATATTATTTTGTAGGCACTTGTAAGTGCCGCTTGTTTCTTTCTGTCGTTGCCGGTGCTGCTGTAAATGCAGGCTTAGCTACAATCCTCAACTTCAACCCACGCATTCCTGATGACATTTTGCTGACATTGGTGGAATTAAAAAGTAAAAGAACTTTACCAAAACACTGGAACAGTTTTTCTCAGGGTGTAAAACTTAGAACTTGATGGCTTTGATGTTTCTAATTTAAAGCGAGGCTGCTGAGTCGATGTGAGCGAAATGAAGTTAAGGTTAAGTAATACGAGGGACGAGTCGCACTGCAGCGCCAGCCTCTCCAGTCTTTAACTTTCTTCTACTGGCGACAAGTTTAACCTGATCGGACTTCACTTGGATCCGATTATTCTTTCTGACTGGCTGGCTTTTCGCAGGTTCCGAAGATTACCAAGTTAAAACTGTTCGACAATTGCATTAAATAACAATCCATCCGTGCCAATTTAATGCTGCCTCGCAGTTTTTTTTCAGACACAAATATCTGAGTGCTTGTGCCACACAGAAATTGGTTCTGAATTAAACAAAAGATGGAAAGAAGACGGAGGGACTGATGGAGGCGGGGTGGATGGTGGGTGGACGTGGGGGAGAAGAGACAGATGATCAGATAAAATGCTTGTGTGGACGAGCTGACTGACAGACAAGATAACAAGTATTTGGGATTCACTGCATTATGATGCTCCGCACACGTTCTTTATTCCATCACTGGAGTCTACAGTACACTAATGTCACGGACTGTTAGTAATCATTGGTCCCATCTCTCCAGTTTCCCTCAATATTGAGAGACAATGTCAAGCTTAGGAGACTTGTCAAGCGCACTGACCCCCCCAAAAAAAAACAGTTCAAGGTGCTGTCGCTGAAGGTGATTTGACTTCCACCTGTTCTGAAGACAATCACAGTTTTAAAGCCTAATTCTAACAAGTCTGTAATTAGCATCAAATTCTCATTTATGTCTTTCTTCATACACCATACTGCTGAAAGATGGAAGTAAGCGAGAAGGTTTCTGTGTAGGACTGGCTTGAGACTATGGTGTCACGTGATCAGTTTAGACCTAATGGTCTACTGCAGCCTCCTTTGCTGCCAACCGAGATTGCATTTAGCAATCAAATCTCCTTGCTTCAAATTATGTCCTCTTTCAATCTAGTTTTAAATGACTACGCCAGTGTCACGTGATAGTAAAAAATAGCCAACCCAGCGTGCAATGCACGTGAATAAATCATTTTAATTCCTTTGATTCATTTGTTGTAACAATGCGTCCTTAGAGGCTTTTGTTGGCATCGATAGTATTAAACGACTAACTGGATTGGCAGAAGAGAGTAGTTTTCATTGCTAGGTTTTCACCAAATGAGGGAGTGGGTGGGTCAGCAAATAGCGACATTCTTCTGTCGCCGTGGGACATGCAGTCTTCAGCAGCAGCAGCAGCAACAGGGAGAGAACGAAAGGTTAAGAGTGAAAAAAACTAAAGCTCAGTTAAAAAGACAAATACAGCTTGCATCTAACAGGAAAATTAAGTTCGATTTTTTCCGGTAGGCAGGCAATTCGCAAAACGAAATGGTCCCAGACATAATTTAAGACATCATTTTATGAACAGTTCAACTGGATTGCCTCTAGTATACAATTTTCTAGTCGAACTGCATCAAAATGCTCTATAATTTTCTTGAAATGAACGGAAGAAAAAAGAAATCCCACCTCGCGCCCAACTTCCTCGTGCATGTTTTTCACGTGCAGCGTTCAATGAGACCTGGTGTGTGACAAGTGGTGCTGCCTGCCAAATGTCGTCGTCTTGTTATATAAATACAATAAACTGTCTCAGGCATGCCACGCTGCCAACATGCTGGAATGATTTCTGAGACACGGAATAGAGGGGCGGGGGGTGGGACTGGGGCTTGAGGCCGTCCCTTGAAGGTTTCTTAACGGTGACCTCCCCTTTCCCCAGTCGTGCTCTCTGTCTTTTTGGTTGTCGTGAGCGTTTCCCAAGCTTGAAAGAAACCACAGGGAACAGAGCACCAAGTCTGTCGTTTCCAGACTTGTGTAGTTTGGAGTTTGTCCGGCGGCGATGTGGTTCAGTCCTGACCGTCTGCTGTAAACTTGTTGCCGCCCTGGTACTTCCGGTGCCTGGAGACGTCGTGTCGTCTCGAGAGTGTTTGTGTATTTTCTCTCGTCTTTTCTTCTCGTCGAGGTAAGTGGAGCTGCTACACAATAAACAGCCTTCAAGACATTTGAGTGCTTGCCCTTTGCATCACTATAACCGGTCTCCCCCATGAGTGATCCCTCGCTTTCCCAGTTCTCAGTCTAGACTGATTATTCAAAAAATAAATTTTAATCCCAGAAAAAAGAAGTTTGTTGAACTATATATAAAATAGACGGGGGAACAGCTGGGTGGACGGAGAAGCAGCTGGATAGACGTACCGGGTGACAAGGTTCGCCACTAAGGCCTCCTTAGCTGCCTTCATCTCCTTTCTGATGTTGCAGATGACTGCTTTGTACTTCGGAATTTCTTTTCCTTCCTTTCTTCAAGGACGTCCTTTGATCACAGAGATCTAGGATGTCATTGGTGACCCAGGGTTGTTTCCTCTTCCTTTATCTTCCCCCCAGCACTTCATGTGCATCTCCGTGAGATTGTCAGTGAGGAGTGTCTACATCGCAGTTCATCACAGTACATCATGTTTCGGGAGCCGACTTTACTCCCAGCTTGTGCCTTGAAGATTTCGGGTCTTGCAGTTTCTCCAAGTCAGAATGAATTTGGCAGTTTGTTGGGCAGCTTATTGCCTTCAGCTTCAACTTCAGATTAAAGTAGCTTCTAAGTCCATTTCTGGATATGATAGCGTTTTGTTGATGCTGAATTGTAAATACTTTAGCAGCAGGTAATGACCTTTAGTTATGGACCAAATCTTCTGGAGAGTACCGAGTTGCCGTCCTGGATTTCTTGTGGGGATGAATGGTGTAGGTTGAGTCGGTGATTGTTCAAAATGTAGGAGTCTTTGGTCCCTGTCGTTAGTTTCACCAAATCCACCTGTTATTCCCATTCACTGCCTGTGCTGATGTTTTGTCACGGAGCACTACTAGAATGTCCTTCCTCCGTGCTGCCTTTATTGCACTTTCCAGCTGATCGTAAAATTCTTCCACTTCCTCTTCTTTTGTGTGTGGAAGCCGAAGCATAAGCTTGGACAATGGTGACATTGTAAGGTCTGGCAGAGATGGAAGCGGAGATCAGACGACCAGAAATGTGCGAACAGCTGATGACTTCTACGACCTGGTCTTTCCAGTCAAACAGCAAACGCCCTCTGACCTCTGCCAGCGACCATGTCATACCGTTATTCTGGCTCAGGAGTGAGTTCTTTTCATCTTTCCACACTGGAGTCAGGTACCCATTCCCACTAGCTGGTCGACTGGGAGAAGTGTGCTGCGCTAATCGGGTATTTAATCAGTGTGCCTGTCAGTTGGGACGCCAGCGCTCTAACCACTCGGCTATCCGCTGGCTAGGATGGTGGTACAATACTTACCGCTTCCTTCCATCACATCTCGTGGAGAACAGAGACCTTGCATCACTCCGCGGTGCAAACAAATGGTGAAGACTAACCTCCCTTCAATCACTGTTGCCTGGCTCCTCGACTTTCTTTCCTGACATTTTAGGAATCTGATTCTTACCTGGCATGTCAAGAGAAGGACTCTCCAGACTCCGCAAACCAGCTCGCTCTATCCTGATGACTCACCTCATGAATACTTATTTTTCTTGGGGGTTTTTTCCACTCTTTCTCCCTCTTCCCTCTCTCTCTCTCTCTCTCTCTCTCTCTTTATCTATATCTGTCTCCTTCCCTGTTTTCACAAAGAGAGATCGCAGGTGTCAGATGTTAAGGCCGTCACTGTCACAGAAGTGGCCATGGGTCCTGAGAACACATTGAAACATGCGCTCTCTCTCTCTCTCTCTCTGATTGGCGTTTCGAAGTCACGTGACAGATAGGATGTTGAGAGGGCGCTGCGTGTACTGCATCACGTGTTAGGTGACTGTGAAAGTCATGTGTTAGAGAACTCTCCCCCCCCTCCCAGTAACCCCGCCTCCTTATGAACACCTGAATATGCACGTGCACACGTCACTCAGCCAGTGCCAGCCACAACCTTGGACCAGGTGTCATTGCGTGAACTTTCTCTCCTACAGGCTTACGTGCTGCACGGCCTCATCCGGTCATCAGACCGAGGCCCAGGAAAGCTTCTCACCTGGCGATGGCATCCAAACAGGTGCACATTGACTCGCGTGCTCGTTGTCAGGGAAGTTTGAAGAAGAAACAGGATGCTGACGGCAACCAAAGAGCTGCCTCCGGCCATATATCCGAGGGAAACCTGGCATTAGCCGGATGTTATGATAAGAACTGTTGTGATATACTTTAGGACCTAATAAAACATGTGGCCATGTGCGATTTATCTTTGAGACGCAGAGTAAAATATTTGTTATTCACTTTTATATCGAAAAGAAAAGAAGAAATTAATATGATTACAACAAGAATCATGAGAGCAACTAAGGGCAGTTTCAAACATCGAAATAAAATGTTACAGACAAGCACAATAAGATTCCTGGCAGTATTCTTGTGTCAAAAATACATTCTATATTGTCTCAGATGTCTATAATAACATCATATTGCCCCGGATGTCTATAATAACCTCATACAATAACATCATATTGCCTCACATGTCTATAATAACCTCATTCAATAACATCATATTGCCTCAGATGTCTATAATAACATCATATTGCCTCAGATGTCTATAATAACCTCATATTGCCTCACATGTCTATAATAACCTCATACAATAACATCATATTGCCTCAGATGTCTATAATAACATCATATTGCCTCAGATGTCTATAATAACATCATATTGCCTCAGATGTCTATAATAACCTCATACAATAACATCATATTGCCTCAGATGTCTATAATAACATCATATTGCCTCAGATGTCTATAATAACATCATATTGCCTCAGATGTCTATAATAACCTCATACAATAACATCATATTGCCTCAGATGTCTATAATAACATCATATTGCCTCAGATGTCTATAATAACATCATATTGCCTCAGATGTCTATAATAACATCATATTGCCTCACATGTCTAAAGGCAACAGTTGTCTAGCAATCTTTTCGTACTTACTTGTTCACGATGCGCGCGGCGAAGTGTGAAGAGTGGATAGTTATAGTCCAGTCTGTCATCATGACTAAAACTTACAAAAAGCAAGCCCCCTCTACACATGAATTCCACTGATGACAATAGTCCAGAATGGTTATTATCATCTTCATGATTACAGTTCTACAGCTCGTAGTTGAGGTCTACAAAGTCATCATTAATCTCTGATGCATTCCAATAAGTATTACAGTCGTATTACAGAAGTATTATAGCAGAGCCTATCAAAAGGTGCAATAATGTAAGTATTAAGAGCTTAAAATATATTTAATAGTGCAGTAAAGTCAACATCATTGAAATACAATAACCAGTAGAACAGGACCCATCAAGCCGGGCAAGACAGCAATGTGCAGATGGTGCACTCTGCAATCAATGCACCTCAAAGGCACTCACTGCTTCCTGGATCATGTGACCTGAGTCAGAACTCCATTTCACCTGTAAGCTGATAGGTGTATGGGCTATGAACTGCACATCTTCTTCTTATTATTCCTTTTCGCCCCCAGTGGAGCATAGGGCCACAACTACACCAGCCAGTGAACCCGGTTGTGGGCCTCCCTCCCCAGTTGTGTCCATGTCATTCCAGCTGCCTCCGCCTCGCCTTGGACCAATCTCCTCCACGTGTGTCTGGGTCTCCCACCCCTGCGCCTCCCCCTGTGGGTTCCAGTCCAATGAACTGTACATATTACGATAGGAACTGCAATGTCAAATGCTAGCGATTAATGAATAAATAAATAAAAAGTATGCTATAAAAAATGTGATATTCTGAAAGATTTCCCGCCACTGGTTTGCCATTCAGAGGTCTTGCAAGAATACCTTAAAGCACAATTTCCCATTTTGTACTTAAGATGAATATTCTGACTGATAAAGAAAAAGCCCAATACAAGCAGCTAGCTGGCAAGTTTGAAATGATGGTGCAGCTGATGGTGGGATGAACCTGTGGACACGAACTTCATGAGGCAACGCAAAGCGGAAGTGCTTCAAAAATAATAGAAGAAGACAAGGTAAAGCTTGTGAGTGCGAAGTGTTCGGGAACCGACATCTAGAAAAAAACCTGTTGCTAGGATGTGTTGTACCCCTGTATAAAGCTACACTTTATAAGTCACAAGTCTAATGTGCTGCACACTCAGGTCACAAGCAAACGTTTATATAAACAACGTGTGCACTTAAATTAGCGATCTGTCGACATGTTTTCACTGCACATGCGCACACTACACTCGGATGTGCATGTGGGGGTCTGCCGAGAACTTTCGGCTAAAGTAAAGGAGGGAGAGCGAGGCACGTTGAATGTCCTTCACCTTGGTGTCCTCTGTGCGTGCTGCCGGCAACAGGAGGGGGAGGGGGGACACTGTCAGGTGCAGTGCCACCTCACTCACCTCCCTTCTTGAGGCAGGTGG
The DNA here is from genome assembly GCA_004794655.1 of Marisa cornuarietis. Lineage (NCBI taxonomy): Eukaryota > Metazoa > Mollusca > Gastropoda > Architaenioglossa > Ampullariidae > Marisa > Marisa cornuarietis. The sequence continues at coordinate 365,903 of SMMW01000534.1, forward strand.
CGCAGTCCACAGGTAGCAGCTCGTGTAATTAGGGAGAAAGTGTCCACGATGCCTGCATCTTGCACACTCCTGAAGTGGGGTGGAGCAGGAAGAATTTCCGTAAGACTGAAGAAGCATCCCACGAAACGAGGTTTTTGCACTACATGCTCCTCCATGGTCTAGTGTCCAGCTGCCAAACTCATGTTTTCTCAATCAAGGTGAGAAATATGGACCTTAGCCAACAAACATGTACTTGCTGCGATATCTTAAAACGTTTGCTCTTCCTGTGTTTATACTCTCAAGCAATGCCATTTCTTATGTTCTTGACTAGGGCAATATCTTAAAAGAAGACATTTAGATATTTATAAGAAGACGACGATTTATATAAAACATTTTTCAGTCTATAAAGCAGACTTTTCGCTTTACACACATTTAAACAAATAACATCGAATTATAGAGTAAATTAAGTATTTACAGATTGTATGTGAACCATTCACAGTCGAGAGAAAGGTACACGCAAAGACACAGGACTGTATTAGCATTCCACAGAAACCATCATCATCATCATCATCATCATCATCATCATCATCATCATCATCATCATCATCAGTGAGCTCGTATTGTGCAGCACTCCAGCTAAAGCCAGGCTCACCGAGCTTAACAAAAACATAAGCAAAGTAAAGACGAAATTCCTGCGACTCTTTCGTTACAGTTAACGGACGACTGTCGCTGCTTTTCTAGAAGAAATCTTTACAGCCCGAGATGTTGATGTGGTACAGGTACAATCTACAGATTGTAAAGACATCCATGGAGACACACTGAAAATATCGGCCAATAGTCCACAGTAGTGACGACTGGAGAAACCCTGACGATGTCCGTAGAGAAGACGACGGGAGAGATGAATGAAAGTCATCGCTGCTGTGGTGGAGTACATGTACATCCTCTCACGTTTTGTGATCCGTTAAAGTTCAGGTCTACAAGTCGTGAGGTCAATGTTTTGTCGATGGTGAACAGGTCACTCGATACTCAGGCCGAGTGTAGGTCGTCATCACGAGACTGCTGGGGTCAGTGGGGTCACATGACAGAGAGAAACTGTATTAACAACAGGATTGTAACATCACGCCCATGGGTTTGGGGTTTGTGTTGCCGCTAGGATTCTAGTTGGAATATGGACTTGTATTCACAAAATCCTTACTGTAGTAATAAATTGACACAGATTCTACTAGAAATAAATGTCGGCTTCTGTTTTATGTTGGACACCTGGATAACGCTGAGTACTGCTCACTCACTTTCGCCTGCGATCGGTAAAACAATGGAATTCATTTCTAATAGCGAGATATTCTTCCACGCACGCACGCACGCACGCACACACACACACACAAACACACACACACACACACACACACATACGCACGCATGCGTGACGTGTATTGCCCATGTTTAAATCAATTCCCCGAGTTAATCTGTCAAAGACCTGGTCTCTCGTGCCACGAGAAAAAGCTGCCCGGGTTCCCACTGGGCTTCCCTCGCTGAAGTTTAAATAAAAATTTCCCACAATCCCCCCCCCCATACAAAGCTCCTCCGCTTTCGTCAAGCAGCCAACAGCACTGAGTGAACAGCCCACCCCACCCCACCCCCCATCTACCCCTCGCCTTATGCTGTTGCCGTAGTAACCAGGTGGCTTCCCGTCGATGCGCGGTCAAGAACTCTCACGCTCCCCCCTTCCCCATTTACCTGCTTTTATTATTATTATTATTATTTTGCGCCACCTAGCGGCTGGGTGGGAAGGCTTCTTTCGTAAAACAGCAGATTATTGCCCTTTTATGCCACGTCTTATCATTTCTCCACTAAATGGGTTTTTCTTTTCCTTTTCTCCTTCTTCTTCCAAAGTGAAAATGGAGACTTTGTGCAGCAGTTGTCAGCCCCTCTCGCCTGTAAATGTTTACTTCTGAGAGACGACACGGCAGAAGGAAAGGCATAGACTGAAATGTGTAAACTGCTCAAACAATAGTTTGATAACACGTTACATTATGCTAAATGATCATAAGTGGTCCAACGTGTCCAGGCTGGGGCATTTGTCAGGCGCAGCCAAACCCACTCCTCTCGTCGCCTTTATCATTCTTGATAATCAGGTGAAAATGTCTGCTGTAGACAAATTATCTGATGTGGGATGGGGGTAACTTCCTTTTCCAAATTGCTGTCGTAAAGGAGGTAGCTGGTGACAGTGGTGTGGGCAAGAACATTCCCCGGTTCGATGCCCGTGTGGGGTTGCGTGCCCTTACCAGCTGAGCTATCAGGAAAAGTAGAAAGGTGGGTGAGGAAGATGGGTACCCCCCCCTCAAGAAAACGCTTCCTCTAGATAATTGCGGATTCTAAGACTTCCCTTCCCAGTGACAGAAATGTTAGGGACTACCTTTATCTTTATGATGGCTATTGATGCTCAGTCTAAGCAGGTCCGATCCTGGACTTCTTCGACCCTGTAATGGCAAATCACAGACACACTGACATCGGTTGGGTGTGTGGGGGGAGGGGAAACTTTATAATTGTGGGGGAATAGTGAGGAACCATTACATCTATTGTATATCTCGAACCGCTGCGACTGTATGCAGCTGCAGATCCCAGCCTCCCATTGCAAGGCAAGCTGGGTCGGTCCTATTTTTAGACTTCAAAGCAAAGAAATTGTCCCTCCCTTTACCCTTGCACGCTCCGCCACCCACCTTCAGACCCTCTCAAGCATCTGAAGCAAAATCTTGAAATTAAGCTTGGTTCGACTAATCAAGCACCAGCTGAACATCGTTTTCCTTTCCTCTGAAGTGTATCTTGCACATGTCATCGGTTTTCCTCTTCCTCCCCCATCGTCTTTCAACGTGTTTGATGTCGACCGCCCTCTTAGGAACGAGGCTGCAAAAGTGTCCCCAGTAACTGTACTGGCGTCTCAAGGAGGAAACCAAAGCCAACGGCAGGTAAAGAAGTAAAATTCCATCAGGCGATTTCAGATTGTGGGAGAGCTAAACTGCCCTACACCACTACATCAGCACCTGGGTGGGTGGCTTGGTGGCTTGGTTGCTGTGACTGAATGTTCTGAGTATTTTTCTCCTTTTATCAATGCTAGGCTACCATAGGTGAGATGGATATATTAATACCACTCTTCTCGAGTGAGTGAGTGAGTGAGCGAGTGAGTGAGTGAGTGAGTGAGTGTTCTTTTTCTCTAGACTGCCTATAAGTGACCAACATCAGTCTCTAGTCCAAGAAAAAGACGCTGGGTACCTCCCGCATGTAACTGTCTGTGTGACACACTATTTGAACAGGAACATGTGTGTGTGTTTGTCTGTCTGCGTGTGTGCGTGTGTATATATTTGTGTATGTGCGTGCCTAAGTGTGCGTGAATACATGTATTTGTGTGTTTGCGTGCCTGCATGTTTGCGAGTTTGTGAGTAAGCAGCTACAATTCTTCATTCCCACTCGAAGGAAAGGCCGACAACTCTTATCCGCGTGAAAGCAGACTGGCATCCGGTGATCACGTGCCAATGTCCGTTGTGTGATTGAGAAACTGCTGGCCGACAGACCCGCACCTACTGTCGTGCCGGCTCCTTGTTGTCTGTATGAGAACAGACTCTCATTAGGTGGCCAGTCCCCCAGAACACACCGTCTCTCAGCACAAACACGGCCGGCCAGCGGGCCTCCCAGCCAAGTATAGTGCGTGACAAGTGCGACTGCTTCACTGTTCACTGGACATAATGACAGACACAGAGGATACTCGTCATGTTTCCACCTACATAATGATAGAGAGGATACTATTCATTAACCACCTACATAATAATAATAAACAGACACGCCATCATTCATCTCTTTCACATCGGACTGAAGCACGGGTGGACTTTAAGGTCTACACTTAACATCGAACTGCTGAAAACCATTAAAACTGGTTTCATTCCATGTCTACACTTCTAAGTGTACTTCACATAGTAGCCTCCTAGGCTTCAGCTCTTGAAAGATTTCTTTACACGTGATCGCTTGTAAGCGCATCTTTTATTTACAATACACACTTGACCTTTCAGTTTCCACCTCGTCCCCCCAATTCTACCCAATGCTATGAGCATACCCGCCAAGCAGCTCTCCCACCCATTTCTCTCGCAAAATGCAAAGAGGCAAATGAGCCGATGAGTATTGATGTTCATTTATTATGCATGTGAGATGCGACCATCTCGAGGTGGGAAGGCGGCGCGGTATTCAGTTTGCTGGCTGTAAAGTGTTTAGCATAACATGGAGGCTGTGGTGTGCACCGACAACCACCTCGTTACCTTGATTGATCTTTGGTGTGCATAGGGTTGTGAGGTGTAAAGCTTGTTAGTCCTCAGTCTTCACTTTACCCCCCTCTCTCTCTCTCTCTCTATTTCTGTTTCTTTTCCCTTCATCTTTCTCTCCACGCCTCACACTTAGTCACACATTCACACATTTTCTCTCTCTATATATATATAATCACATGCACACATATAATGTCTCTATTGCTCTTTCTAACGCGTACCCTCACACGCAAACACACTATACACAATTATATTCGCACAAGCGCATTCACTATAAAACACAAATACACACCCGCACGCACACACGCTATAATACACGCGCACACACCATAGTACACTAATACAGACATACATCATACATGTAATACACTAAAACAGGCACACACCATAGTACACTAATACTTACACAATAATACACTAATACAGACATACATCATACATGTAATACACTAATACAGGCACACACCATAATACACTAATACTTACACAATAATACACTAATACAGACATACATCATACATGTAATACACTAATACAGGCACACACCATAATACACTAATACTTACACAATAATACACTAATACAGACATACATCATACATGTAATACACTAAAACAGGCACACACCATAGTACACTAATACTTACACAATAATACACTAATACAGACATACATCATACATGTAATACACTAATACAGGCACACACCATAATACACTAATACTTACACAATAATACACTAATACAGACATACATCATACATGTAATACACTAAAACAGGCACACACCATAATACACTAATACTTACACAATAATACACTAATACAGACATACATCATACATGTAATACACTAATACAGGCACACACCATAATACACTAATACTTACACAATAATACACTAATACAGACATACATCATACATGTAATACACTAATACAGGCACACACCATAATACACTAATACTTACACAATAATACACTAATACAGACATACATCATACATGTAATACACTAATACAGGCACACACCATAATACACTAATACTTACACAATAATACACTAATACAGACATACATCACACATGTAATACACTAATACAGGCACACACCATAATACACTAATACTTACACAATAATACACTAATACAGACATACATCATACATGTAATACACTAATACAGGCACACACCATAATACACTAATACTTACACAATAATACACTAATACAGACATACATCATACATGTAATACACTAATACAGGCACACACCATAGTACACTAATACATACACAATAATACACTAATACAGACATACATCATACATGTAATACACTAATACAGGCACACACCATAGTACACTAATACTTACACAATAATACACTAATACAGACATACATCATACATGTAATACACTAATACAGGCACACACCATAATACACTAATACTTACACAATAATACACTAATACAGACATACATCATACATGTAATACACTAATACAGGCACACACCATAATACACTAATACTTACACAATAATACACTAATACAGACATACATCATACATGTAATACACTAAAACAGGCACACACCATAGTACACTAATACATACACAATAATACACTAATACAGACATACATCATACATGTAATACACTAATACAGGCACACACCATAATACACTAATACTTACACAATAATACACTAATACAGACATACATCATACATGTAATACACTTATACAGGCACACATCATAATACACTAATACTTACACAATAATACACTAATACAGACATACATCATACATGTAATACACTAATACAGGCACACACCATAATACACTAATACTTACACAATAATACACTAATACAGACATACATCATACATGTAATACACTAATACAGGCACACACCATAGTACACTAATACTTACACAATAATACACTAATACAGACATACATCATACATGTAATACACTAATACAGGCACACACCATAATACACTAATACTTACACAATAATACACTAATACAGACATACATCATACATGTAATACACTAATACAGGCACACACCATAGTACACTAATACTTACACAATAATACACTAATACAGACATACATCATACATGTAATACACTAATACAGGCACACACCATAGTACACTAATACTTACACAATAATACACTAATACAGACATACATCATACATGTAATACACTTATACAGGCACACATCATAATACACTAATACTTACACAATAATACACTAATACAGACATACATCATACATGTAATACACTAATACAGGCACACACCATAATACACTAATACTTACACAATAATACACTAATACAGACATACATCACACATGTAATACACTAATACAGGCACACACCATAATACACTAATACTTACACAATAATACACTAATACAGACATACATCATACATGTAATACACTAATACAGGCACACACCATAATACACTAATACTTACACAATAATACACTAATACAGACATACATCATACATGTAATACACTAATACAGGCACACACCATAATACACTAATACTTACACAATAATACACTAATACAGACATACATCATACTTGTAATACACTAATACAGGCACACACCATAGTACACTAATACATACACACTAATACTCTCACATGTACATCCACGTGCTCCTAAACACACACGCACTCTCTAAATCACACACGCGCATCCACCCACCCACACACACACACACACACATCCAGGTGTCTTTCTCTCCGCGCACACACACACACACACACATATTAACACATACACAAGCTTCAACACGTCTAAAATTGGTTAATAAGGCCTGATACTCACTTACATAAACTCAAGTCATTTTCTGTTTCTGTAGCGGGGCAATTTATTGTAAATACAAGTGTAAAATATACTTCCATGGCGCTGTCCATCTTGATGGCATCACAAGAAACTGTTGTGACCATGGACCATGGCTGTCTGTCTGTTGTGACCATGGACCATGGCTGTCTGTTGTGACTGTTGTGACCATGGCTGTCTGTTGTGACCATGGACCATGGCTGTCTGTTTTGACCATGGACCATGGCTGTCTGTTGTGACCATGGACCATGGCTGTCTGTCTGTTGTGTTGTGACCATGGCTGTCTGTTGTGACCATGGACCATGGCTGTCTGTCTGTTGTGACCATGGACCATGGCTGTCTGTTGTGACTGTTGTGACCATGGCTGTCTGTTGTGACCATGGACCATGGCTGTCTGTTGTGACCATGGACCATGGCTGTCTGTCGTGACCATGGACCATGGCTGTCTGTTGTGACTGTTGTGACCATGGCTGTCTGTTGTGACCATGGACCATGGCTGTCTGTCTGTTGTGACCATGGACCATGGCAGTCTGTTGTGACCATGGCTGTCAGAGCAGACTTTTACACAGAGTGAGAACTTAGTGTCCATTACCCGGCGGATGAACACTGAGGACTGAAAGCGCTGCTTTGATGAGGTGGAGGAAGTGTGGAGGGAGAGGGTGACAGCGAGACTGTTTTCATCACAATTCTCATTTCCACAACCATTTCCGTGTACGAGTTATCTCCCTTGTTTACGGAACAGCTTTAAGTTTGTGAGCTCTCTCTCTTCCCTCCCCCTCTCTCTCTCTCCTCTCCCCCCTCTCTCTCTCTCTATCTCCCTCTCCTCTCCCCCCCCTCTCTCTCCATCTCCCTCTCTCGTTTTTCTCTTTTTCTTCCTTCTTGTGGAACTCCTACCCAGACTGCAAGACAGCACCTGGACTCACAGTTTCGTCCCTTTGACAACTCTTGCTCGGCCAAAGGTCAGGAATCAGAGTTTGAACCCCAGTCGAGTTGTTCAAGGACCGTCTGCTGCCAGAGAAAATAACAGTCGGCTGTCTCACTCTCAACAACTCCTTGTTCACTTTTAATGTCAGAAACTGAAGCCTGTCACTGATACCATCAACCCACTCACTGACGCTGCTGCGTGAAAGGTGGCGCTAATGTCAGTGTTGTGTGACTCTCTTGTCCCAGTAACAGCTCAGCGAGATGTCCCCCCCCCAACCCCCTAGACAACGAGCAGACAACTGTATGTCCAACTGTTAACGAGTTATGCTCTCTGCTCTGACACAAACTATTAGGCAATGCACTTGCTAATTGTTCTCAATATATTATTTATTTATTTATTCCTCCCTTGACCGGCACTAGCTGACTAGCCGGTGGTCACGTGATGCTGATCGTGCGGCACTGGCAGAGGGAGTGGCTAGCAAGACTCACCATGTAGCCCCCGCCTTGCAAGGTGAAGCCAGTCCACTCTTTGATATTTTTCAATTTATTTTTTTCTCTCTCTCTCTCCGCCTCATCGTCAACCACCCTCCAATGTCTTCTGAGGGACGATATGAGACAGAGTAGTGCCGGATCACGTGACCAGGCCAGCCTAAACTGCTGGACTGTTACCAGACAGGGTTCTTGGTGGCGACCATACTACATACCTACATATTCTTAATTCTTGTGAGTGTCTTGGAGCAGCTTCCTCAACCATTTGATCTCAATTACCTGAACTTTTTTTCAGGTGAGTGCAAGCAGATGACACATCTGGCATCACCAGATGAGGACATGAATTATGAGCGACTGTTTTGTGGCTGTTTTGTAGCAAACATGATGATATTGCCACGAGAGATTCTGCCTGGCCGACGATTGTCCTGTTAAGAATGGACTTGAATGTAAATTAATAACAAAGCCAATACCTCTATCTTTTAAACTTAGATTTGTCTTTTCCTCTTATACTTTGTCCTTTCTAGTCCAGAACCCTCCAATCATATTGTTACACTTAACGGGATGGAGGCGGAAATGACGAAAGGTCGTCGTTAGCTTACCCTAGTCAACAACTGTTTCAGACAGAAGGTCGAATAAAAACATGAAGTGGGGGGAAAGGTAGTAAACACAATTAATTATTCAGTTTCATCGAATTATTGCGTACGCACGACATGCAAGGATGAGACTTGCAGGCGAAGAGCTGCATTCCAAAGCCAGCTGCCAGCCCGTTTGGCACCTGAACAAATTCGTGCTTTCACCTCGCCGTGAACTTTGGTGAAGCGATTTCTGGCTTACGATTCGCTGTAAAGAACACCCTTCACAGGAGCGCAGTTTATCATCCAGCCTCCAATTGGACCAGAAAACCGGAGCCTGGCGCGCGGGGCTGTGATTCTAGTCTCGCAGCTTCAAGTAAAAGCCGACAGCAGCAGGCAGCCCTCGCCATACAACTGCACGTGTACAGCCAGACCAGCAGTCAGACATCTTGGCCCCAAGTCCACTTGCTTCACACAAGAGCCATAACTGAGCGAAGGGTCTGCACCTGTTGTTTTAGTGGGATGTGTGTGTGTGTGTGTGGTTGTATTTTGCGTTTATATAAGAGCGAGAGTCGGTGGAGGAGAGAATGAGAACCTTGATACAGCCACCCCACGTGACCACACTCTGCGTGTAAGCAGACATGAAATTTTCCACGCTGCTGCTTGTCAATGTTTGATGCTGGTATCATTTTAGACTTGTGAATACTTCCATTCAATACTTGAACCTGTGTATGTTTGCATTTGCGATATTACCTGACCAGCAAGTTGTGTGATTTGTGTCCGCGTGTGAATGTGTCCATAAACAATCGAGACACCGTACATACACCGCGCGTGTGCGGTTTTCTTTCTCAAAAGGGTCAAAGGACTATAGACGGATAAACTGGGGTAAAGAACTGGACAGAGGCTGGGCTGATATTTTGCTGGAACTGTGTTGAGAAACAATGGAGACGGCGTGAGAGCTTTTCTGGATACCAGAGGATCCCAACACAGCCGCCGGACTCCCCTTCTCTGAGACTTCTTCTGTCAGTCATGAGCTCACTTCTTCCTGATACCAGTTTGCAACCGTCTGTCGGTGAATTTCCTCGCTTTCCTTAACACGCAATCCTCTTCTTATCCTCAATAATCTTCTTCCAAAGCAAAGCAAAGAGCACAAGCAAAAAGTGAGAGAAAAAAAAGAAGGCTTTTGTAACTGTCGTGTCTTCAAGCTGACAAAAATTGGGCTCGCAGTGTAGTCTAAGGGAATCAATCGCTACGCCGACATATTTGGAGCTCATCCTTTGCATTCACGAGAGCGGTGCTCTGTGTGTGTGTGTGTGTGTGTGTGTGTGTGTGTGTGTGTGTGTGTGTGTGTGTGTGTGTGTGTGTAGCACGTGTTGTGGGTTCAGGAAGCGTCATATGCTTGTTAACTTGCTCCCTACTTTACTTTTTTTTGACAAATTGTGCACAGCGGCAGCACCATGTGAACCGGAAAATGCAGTGCACGTGCCGCCAGTTTGTTTTCTAGGCCGAGACTCAGTCAGGGGGCTGCGTCCTGCTTGTGCTCAGTGTTGGACTCCATTAGTCCTTCTGTTGGCTTGTTGGTCTGTCTTCTGGCTTAGGGTTGCACCAAGCTTTGGCGTAGCTACCTGTTGACTGGTTTCTCTATACTGCAGTCAGTCAGAACAGCTCTGTGTCATCCCTCACCCTTCACCCCTCACCCCAGCCATTTTAAAGTTATCATCATCAGTTTTTTTACAAGAGTGGATAGGAGCGGCCTCTGCCTCGATGATGAAGTGCGTCTGTAATCTTTCCACAACTACTCCGAGATACACTTTCACCCATTCCCAGGTATACTTTCACCCACACAGAGAAACATTTTCAGCCACCCGGAGATATTCTTTCACCCACTCCCGGATACACTTTCACTGCCTCCGCACTTCCACCTGCTTCACGCTTCCACCCAGTCCGAAATGTCCTTTAACCCACTCTGAAAGTTATATCCACTCCAAAATACATTCACTCATTCTGAAATGTGTTCACCCACTCGGAAATACTTATATCCACTGAAAAATACATTTACTCATTCTAAAGAAAGTTTACCCACTCTGAAATAGTTACCTGCGTGACCGGCTAAATTTACGGACAAGACTGGCGATGAGGCGTAGGAACATCTTCATTAGCTGTAAACGGCTAACAACATCGCATTCAACATCCACCAAGCGCCTGACGACATGTCCCAGATCCCAGGTGACATGTGTCAATGTGTCATGGAACTGTATGCCGAGCCACGGAAGTGTAACAAACAGACACAGTCATCGTTGTGAGGAGACAGAAAAGAAAGAAAGAAAGAAAGAGAGGAAACAAAGCGATCAGAACAAAATCCAGGCAAGATGTCAATGTCAGTGTTTAATCGACAGATAATATTCATGACATAAAAACAAGGGCTTTGTCAAAATATTTTATCGGTAGAGGTGTGATACATGTAACCTCTGAACAACTTTACTAGTCATATCGGCTAAACTGATCTGTTTATATTACCAGTTTAGAAACTTCTAGAACTTCTAAGAACACCAGATTGAATAGCTGTCAGTGATATGGATACCCACAACACCATGTATCGTAGCATATCATGTGGGTGCCCGGTAACTCCAGGACTAATAGCGGTGTGTGTCGGAAATATGGACATTGTCTGCTGTTCCTCTACAAAAGACGGAGTGTCTGGGGGGAGACCCACCCCCTGTACCTGGTGTGCACAAAATCTTCTCACAAACTTTGGTCGTAATCTCCTTCAAAAACAGAAAGGTGGAGAAGGGGGATCCACCATATGGCGCCCTTGACCGTCTTCACTGAACCTCGCCGCTGACATCTCCCCGCTGCTGTGTTGAGCCCTCGCTGGCTGGGCCTCGCTCACGAGGCAGTTTACTGTTTGAAGATGCTGGAGATGAACGCTCTCTCTACTTTCTCCTGGTCTTCTTGTTCTCTGCCCCCCCCCCTGGTCTTTCCCACTCACAGCTGATTTCCTGACAGATAATTGCTTTCTGCAGAGCATCTATCGGTGCATTCTGACAAAGCTGATGGGTGTGTTCTCTAAGGGCCGTAACTCTGACCTGCCTTCACGTTCTGTCTGTGAGTTACTTCCACTTCTGACCCTCCTTCTCTCACACACACACACACACAAACTCACACACACCATGTTTGTTTGTAGCAGTTCTTTCTTCCTAATACCTGCCGCGCATAGAAACTTTGTGAGGTAAATAACACCGCAGACGTAAGAGGATTATGAAACACCTGGATAATCAGGTGACGCAACGAAGGTATGTAAGTGCACCAGGCTTCCCCTCCCTCACCACGATTTTTTTTTGGGGGTGGGGGAGGTGGTTGGGGAGAGTTGGGGAGGAACTGTCACATAATTGTGTGCTTCCTTTGTAGTGATCTGCTTGAACAACAGAATAAACATACCTTCGACCTTCCACTTAAGCTCCATCTCTAGCGCCTAGGCAAAGGTATGGGTTGCCATGGCAACCAGAAGGCTGCACTGAAGGTGCGTTGTGATGAATACACTTTCCGGATCATTGACCATAAGGCTTGCTCATCCTCTCGACAATGCTGGAGCTCTAGCGTGCGCCGTGTGCCTGCGGGCACACAGCCGACGATCGACCTGTGGAAGAGAAGCTAAACAAATCTCAGCTTCTAAAAATTACATTTCTTTCTCCCCCGAGGGTATCAGGAGACAGCAACCGCGTGTTTGATATCTGAGACCGAGTCTACCATCCCTTCACCGCCAGTCAGATTCAGCTGACGTGTCTGGTACCATACCGCGAGAAGTAAATGCCGTTGAAAAAAAGTCGAAAATTTTTGAATTACAGTAAATTTTCGTACATCATTATGGTCGGCGACTACGATAATCTTTAAAACTTTATTTGTGACGATGACATTTCTTACACCACGTCCCTCTCAAATCTCTCTCTCACACACACACACACACGCACACACGCACACACGCACGCACAGGACACATAAACAAAGATCAAGGATTCCTCCACACATTCATTTTATCCCGGGAAAAAAAGGATGGGAACAAAAAGATTAACTTTTCAAGCCCTCAATTAAAAAGGTAGTGTTTAGGCGGCACCAGGAGATCAAGGGCTCCTTCCCGATAAAACTGTCGGCAAGGTGGAGAACCCGTTTGCACCTCGCCGCTGAAACAACTGAGTCCGGAGCCAAACTTCTGGCAACTGCACCCTGTCTTGTCAGGCAACTGCACCCCGTCTTGTTCACGTGGAAACAATCTGCGGCCTGTGATTCCAGCCACACCATGGCGCACAACACACAGCGGGTAGAATGTTGTGGGGTAGGGTGAGGGGGGAGAGAGAGAGAGAGAGAGCCTCTATGACCTACGTGACCTCATCACGGACCTCGTTTGAGTGCAAGCGTGTCGTCTGCTAGTAACATCTCAGGGAATCGTTCAAGGGGATCACAGAACTATAAGCGGGCTCCAGGGCAGGAAAGGTGTCTGCCCTTTATTGTTCGCTGTAACACCTGCTCACCGAAACTACCAAACTTTGTCAGGAATCCAGAGGAGAAAATGTAGTAAAAGGACAAATATCGCGAACTTCTGGATTTGAAAGACCTTAACTGACTCTGTCCATTCTTACCTGTCTCACTGCTTTATGCAAACAAAACCTTATACACAAAGCTCAGAGTAAGTGGCTGCTACATGTTGACCATCGTGGTGCCAGACACCATGGTCTAAGCCCGCATTAGAGTTCTACAACTTGAAAGCGGACAGAAAAATGGGCTCTTTGGGGGTTTTCATAGTCTCAACAGGTGTTCGGAATCTGAAACTTCAGGTAAGTCTCCAGACAAAACTGTAGGTAGTGTTACGTGTAAGGTGTTTACCAAACTATGTCCTGTCAAATACCACGTGGTTACAAAACTGAGAGTAGGTTACAGTAGGGACAGTCCTTCTCTATTTCACGAATGAGAAAGTAATAAAATGTGTGTGTGTGTGTGTGTGTGTGTGTGTGTGTGTGTGTGTGTGTGTGTGTGTAAAAGCGAGCAGCCCGTGAATCTGTCAGCATGTTCATAAGATACATTCCCTCTCACTTGTCTGCCGTGTCTGGCTTGTGAGGCCAGACGGAAAATTTGCAGCCAGACAAGCTTAGAGTGCCAAATCCTGCCACCAGCCCGAAATAACCACAATCTGTGGACAGACACAGGAAAGAGAGAGAGAGGGGGCGGGAATAACACAATCTGTTGACAGACAGAGGAGAGAGACGGGGCAGGAGTAATCACAATCTGAAGACACACAGGAGAGATATATAGGGCGGGAATAAACACGATCTGAAGACAGACAGGAGAGAGAGATAGGGCGGGAATAAACACAATCTGAAGACAGACAGGAGATATATATATATATATAGGGCGGGAATAAACACAATCTGAAGACAGACAGGAGAGATATATATATATAGGGCGGGAATAAACACAATCTGAAGATAGACAGGATATATATATATATATATAGGGCGGGAATAAACACAATCTGAAGACAGACAGGAGAGAGATATATATATATATAGGGCGGGAATAAACACAATCTGAATACAGACAGGAGATATATATATATATAGGGCGGGAATAAACACAATCTGAAGACAGACAGGATATATATATATATATAGGGCGGGAATAAACACAATCTGAAGACAGACAGGAGATATATATATATATAGGGCGGGAATAAACACAATTTGAAGACAGACAGGAGAGAGGGGGGGACAGGAATAAACACACTTTGAAGACAGACAGACAGACAGACAGACAGACAGGAGAGAGAGATAGGGCGGGAATAAACACGATCTGAAGACAGACAGGAGAGAGAGATAGGGCGGGAATAAACACAATCTGAAGACAGACAGGAGAGAGAGAGATAGGGCGGGAATAAACACAATTTGAAGACAGACAGACAGGAGAGAGAGAGAGATAGGGCGGGAATAAACACAATTTGAAGACAGACAGACAGGAGATATATATATATATATAGAGCGGGAATAAACACAATTTGAAGACAGACAGACAGGAGATATATATATAGGGTGGGAATAAACACAATCTGAAAGACAAAAGAGAGAGAGAGATAGGGCGGGAATAACCACAATCTGTTGACAGACACAGGAGAGAGACGAGGAAGGAGTAACCATAATCTGTAAACAAACAGAGAGACGGGGTGGGAGCTGAGTTGAAGAGTAGAGGGTGGAGGATGTCCACACAAACATAAGGTTTATCCTCCCCCTCCCTCTCCCCCAATCTGAATTTAAACCGCTTCAAACGAGGCGAGAAGTCGTGTGGCGTATTTACGGGACAGCAACAACACGATTTTCAAATCACTCTGTGAGCAGGGAGAGGAAGGATGTGCTACTTTAGTAATGAACACTAGACACGTGATCGATGTTTCCTGCAAACATTACATCCTCTTATCGATTCCTGATCACCAACCTTGAGTGCGGCCGCGTGGAGCTTGGGGAGTCGTGTTGGTGAACTGTACACCTCGCAAAGAGATGCCACGCGGACAGCTCTGGACACAGGAGCCGGTCAGCCAGTCTGCATGGACACAGGAGCCGGGAGCCGGTCAGCCAGTCTGCATGGACACAGGAGCCGGTCAGCCAGTCTGCATGGACACAGAAGCCCTGTCACCCAGTCTGCCAGTGTTCATGGATGTCAAACCCCGCCCCAGCAGCCCCTGTTTGCCTGGTCTGTAGTGTTTGTGTAAAAGTTAGTTTAGAGAGGGTTTATTTTATTCTCTTAGTAATGCTCCTTTCTTTTCAGCTCTGGGAGAAAAATGATTTTTGACATTTCCGATGAAATTCCAGGTAAAAAGCCTCCCGTAGGGTAAAGGTCTACCCGAGCGCATGTTTGATGGTTGCTCTTCACAATGAACTTTCCAAGTCTAAATATGTAATCACCATGTCTTTTCAAAGTACCTGCAAAAATCTCTGTCCACAGAAAGAGGTCAAACACCTTGACATCAGAAACCTGCGTAGACAGACTTATGCTGCCAGGCAACGGACAATGAAAGAGAGAGCATGGACTAATTAGGTGTATCATTGATGAAGATAAGTCTGTGCACGGTGATGTTTGTATTCTTGTATCTTGAGAGTAGACGAGTGTAATTCACGCAGGTTTTGGTAAATAACACTTTCAGGCCAGTCGTTTCTGTGAGGGTGAGGGGATTGGAGGTAGATACAGGGGTAGACCTTTAAGTGTCCTGGGTGAACATAACCTGAGAGTATTGCATGAGGTAATAAGACCATTCTCACTGGATGGGTCTGTTCGTGCAAATCCTCTGCACTCGCACATCATGCTGTGTTTTCAAGGAGAAAATAGGCCCCAGAACGGGCAGAACTTTCCGGCGGCTGAACTCGCGATCTCTTTGGAGCAGAAACTAAGGCAGGCATTGATTAGCCAAACGAACGGGAAACACTCGATACCAGCGCTGGTTCAACTGTTCAGAACGGTTCCGCCCTTCATTGATTAGCATCATCAAATGAATTTCTGTATTTTGCGATCCCAACTTGAAATTCTTTTTGTCCTAAACAATGCAGGCTGTCAAACTTCTCACAACCACTCAGATAAAGCTGGACGAAACGACAAAGAGATCCATGTCCTACAGTAAGCTTCAATGAGATTTATTTTATGGGGGAAGTCAAGGCAGGATTTTCCTGTGCTTTACCAAAAAGAACTTTGTAACTACCTCCAGGCACGGGTTTCGAATAACAGTTTGTAAAGCACTCAATTTCCGTTTTGACCTGTTTGAAAAAACAGAGTGTTAAAAGAAAGTAGAAAACATTTTTATTTCGTTACACACCTAGAAGCTGATAATCGCTGTGTAATTTGTTTCCGTCGGATTCACTTTATACTCAGCAAATAAATCCGTCAGTCGCTTCGACATTTCCTGTCTTTCGCTGACAACACGAGAGAAAACGCCTGTTTGCACGCACATGCGCGCAGGAAGATGAAGGTGCAGGTTGCAAGTATTGGCTGACGACTGGTCGATAACCGGATTTTCCGATCACTACAGACCGACATTATGGCCGCTGCTGCGGATTTTCCTGACCTGCTCACCTGCAGAGATTAACACTTGCACCTTCCTCTTGTCGGAACAAGTGAGAGACAGTATATCTTGACAATCGCTTGCACACATACGGCGTCTCTGTCTACAGTATCAGGATTACGGATGTTGCAAATGCAATTTCCAGAATGAACAAGACATTGTGTGTACAGAACTGTCATCTTTCACACGCCAGTGATAATGAAGCTGATGATGAAGATTAAAACAACAACGGACTCTCCTCTTCAAACAAATCTTCTCTCATTACAACAAGGCGGTCCGGTGGCGCAACGGTTAGCGCCTGTCACCAATACAGTGAAGGTTGGCTGCCCTGGGTTCAGTTCTCGTCTCGGGCAAACTGTTCCTTCTCTGCATGTGGCATCTGTTTACAGGGCTGGCTGCCTTAGTTGCTGGCTCGGCGTAAAACACCAATTTCCTCCTGCTCTCTCTCTCATTACAACAGCCCTATACCTCGCTTCACATTTAGGGTATCATAAAAGGAACGTTTATCGCGCTGATTGTTTCAGACCTGAAGACTTCCGGTCTGTAAATTCCATCAAAAATACGAAGCAGTCAATAAGGTCCGTTCTGTTTCTGTCCGTACTGTGCACGTGCAAACTATGGCTGCCTCATAACCAGATAGCGTTGCTGTCTTCGCTGTTCTGATAAATTCTTGATATGAGGCTCTCACCTGTGCCGGGGGAGACGTGGGTGAGGCTGACATCAAAACAAACTGATTTCATCGCCCTAATGATTGATGATGTAGCGTTCCGTTGCAGTCTCATGTTTTGAAGTCTGTAATAAGGTGATGCCTGGATGTTTGAACACGACACCCCCGGGGGGTCGGAAATCGTTGTGTCCCTTCACTCAGTCATGCGCGCTATGACCAAGGCAACTGGCCGGGCGATCATGTCTCACAAATATCGTGTGGCCTGGTGCATCATCCGTCACAACAGCCTGACAATTACAACGAACAAAATGCTGGTCTGGATGTGAAAAGCTCTCTTTATCTGCCCAGTTTTCTTGTTATGCATCCCAATAATTGACTAATTAGGTCACGATTTTGACCTCTTTCTGTGCATGTGTGCGTTTATCTCAAGAACAGAAGGCTGGAGGTGGTGGGGAGTATACTCCCAGATAAATATCTTGCACCGAACTTTACCCAGTCATTTGAAAGACAATTTGCACCCTACGAGCTCTTCAACTCGCTGGACACAAGCGACTTACTGCGTAGCTGTGAGGACTACGTGGAGTGGCCAAAGTCGCAGTTGAAGGGTCAAGCATGTTTTGAGCGAATGTCCCGCGAACTTCCGTCTTTACTCACCTTCGCGTTTCAGGGGGAGCTACCTACTGTCATACTGTCGGGCACAGCTCGACATTGGTAGCGTCCCTTCACATCTCGGAAAGCAGTAAATTATAGCCATTTCTTTAAAATAAAACTGACCAATGTAGCTTAGCGAGTTGTACACATGTATGTGTAAATATTAGCAGCTACAATCTTGATTCCAATATGTGATTATATTTTATCCATTCTGGAACTCACTTCAGACACATGGGACATTAAATTTGTTAAACGCACTGAGAATGCCTCTACAAGTAAATGCAGTTATTAATTTATGAGTAACAGTGCAAAAGAAGACTACAGTATTTTAAATATAATCAACGAAAGCCAAAACAGGGTTACTATGTTTTTTATTACTCAAAATGATGACAAGGTGACTTCTAATACACATTCACACCCACACTTGCCAAACATATTAGAGAACAGTGTGCCATCCACACAGTTCTAGCTTTGCAGTTGACACATCCTTTTAACATAATATTAAATGGTCATCATTTAAAAACATGCTCTTCCATTAATAGTCTGGTCCTTGACAAGTACATTCAACATCATTCACAGTCATGTTCATGCCCTGACAAATTCGTTCTACCCCTGGGAATTACAAAACTGAGAATAAAGCAATATTACCATCATTAGAACAGTAACAATTATCCAGCAATATCACATTTGCATTTACTTATGTCTTAATGTTACACCTAAGAAATGTACACTTTGACAAATGCTTTAACGTATTAAACTTCTTTTCCTCGACATTACCCAGAAAACATACACATCTGAAGCAAGTGGCTTCCTTGTATTTTATTTGCTTGGTTACCTCAATGAAAAACAGGCGTGTGCATCCCATGTGAGAATGGATATAATGGATTTCATTGATGTGTATATGCCTTCATAAAAAAATAAAATGATCTACTTGGACATTTGTGCAAAATAGTGCATGCAGGAATTTAAGGCTCAGTGGGCTTAGGTCTCTTTTGCTTGCCTCATGAAATACATTCTTCAATGTATAGAAACAAGAGAGGTGCGATGACAGGTTAGCAAAGAGAGATGATATTGAGAGATTAGAGAAGCTGAAAGGTTGGAAAGGGAAGAGGAAGCTAAAAGACAATTGGAATTGGAAAATTAAGATTAAAGTTGGAATTAAAGAAAAGTTCTCTGAGCCATGAAAGATCAGAGACAGCCCCTAAAACCGTGGTTTTCAACTGACAAGGGGGGTGTGAAGGCGGTCATTTTCTCATATCTTATATAGGTATTAGCGGCTAAGGGGAGCGCGCGGACGTACCTTTTTTCGTCTAGGGGGGCATCACAAATAAAAGGTTGAGAAACGCTGCCCTAAAAGATATACACCCAAGTTAGCACTCCGCCTGCTAGCCACTCGCTTAATAATATGGCGATTTGTGCGAGCAACTCTTCAAATAAATACAAGTTTTTGCAACAGAATGCATCCAGCAAATACATACAATGACACAGAAGTGTATCAAAAGTTCAGATTTCATCGTCATGACCTTATAGAGATGGTAGACGAATTCGCTTTTCGCATCAAAACTTCATCTTAGGGCCCCAGTGGCACGCAGTCTTCTTGCCCTTTGTTTTTATGTGATGTGCTTGCATAGAAGCCCACGTGTCGATATTACAAGTGTTTCCCAGCTGACAGCTTGTCGGATTATTTAAACTGTGACAAACACAACTACCTTTTTAGGAAAGCTGGTGGATAAATTTACAAGCCAACAGACAGCATGTATTTGTGGATTTCCCAACAGCTACATCCATGGAATACATGTATGAATACAGCTTACTCCAAGAACCAATGAAAATGAATACACTGGCAGGGAAACAACAGTTATCCTGTTAATGTGAAACAACATTTAAATCAACTTTTATGTAGCCAAGGTTAATAAAAATGCCAGCAGAAAATCAAAGATTTTGTGTCATTTTTGGCCGTTTTCTGTAGAGTTTTGTGCATTTTGTGTGGCATAGAGCCATGGCAGCCTAGGCCTTGCAGGGCAAAGTTCGAACTGCCTGAGTGAGATCTATTCTCTTGACTGTCTTTATAGCCAGCCTTTTAATGTGCTCTGGAGATGTGGAATTGAACCCTGGTTCAGTTGATGACATGATTTGCCAAGTGACCGACTCATTGAATCAAAATGTAAACGAGAAGGCAGACTTAATTATGCAGACAGTCTCAGCGCACCTTACATATCTCGCCACACCTAACACTGGGAACGTTTGTCAAGTATCAGGACAACCTACTCTTGAAAGTTTGGCAATGGCTATTCCCTTACTAGCTCTCTATCTCAAACTTGGCGTCAACCATTGACAATCAGATTCATGGTGTCGGTGAAGCTATTACCCATCAGATTTCTGAGCAATTTCACGCCACACAACAAGCAGCTGTGCAACATATTACTAGTCTCCCAAAAATTATCATTGGTTAAAGTTGCTGAAGCTCCTGGTCACAAAGCATGCAAAGAAATCATATGACATGCTACACCTGCTGGATTCCTGAGGTCACGAAACATAGGTGACCAAAGTGCATAGGCTTTTGTGCTCCATAGGTTTTGGGTGTGTCTGGATGTTCCAACAGGTATTTTTAAAGAAGTTTAGAGAAAGATCGAGTGATGTTTTTTGTCAGGAATGGTATAAAAGTCTGGAAAATAGTTCCCATTCTTTTGTACATAACAGTTCCCAAATCTGCCTGCAACGTGAATTATTTTGTGTAGTCTACATTAAAAGGTTGAAATACTAATACCCCAGGTAATATAAAAACATTCTTTGTAAGAAAAACTAACACGAACAAAATTATAAAATGGTAGGAAACGGAGTCATTACTATCCTGGGATGATTCAATAGACAGGTGTGCATGTGTCTGCATGCATCTTGTGTTTTCTGTGGACTTGGATTCTTACTTTGTCACAAACCTGCTGTTTGTTTGTTTTTTTTTAACTGAGAAAGGGATGGGAAATGAGGAAAGAAGGGGGAGGTGCGAAAGTCGGAATGTGAGTCCTGAGATGGTGTGTTTTAAAGTCCTGACCAGACTTTGCATACAAGTCTTGACCAGACCTTAGAGTAAATTTGTCATATTGAACCTGTTGAGGTGAGTGTGTGTGTCTATGTCCATTTTTGTCTTTAAACAGTGGTTGATATTTTTTGACTGTTGTAAATTTAATTGGGGAAGTTTGAGAGTGATTATGGTTTTTTTGTATGAGATAAATAGATGAAGGTAGGTTATTGTTTTGGAGGGAAATGTGTTAGAAATTGATATACCAATTGTTAAAGATGGTTATTTTCTGTCTAGTTTTTTTTGGGGGGGTTGTTTTATTCGTTCTTCTGGCTATCTACTGCATGTCCGTCGGCTGTTGGGATTGGAACGTACCTAGATTCAGAAAGGATAGCACCAGGACCAGAGACTGTTGTGTGAGGTTTGTGTTTTGTTCTCTTCTGGAGAGACTGGTTACGCGGAGGACTGTGCCTTCAGGAGTGAAGGAACATTGGACTCTTGATGGGAGATGGAACTGTGAATGAACATATTGGATTCCTGACTGGAAAGGGAGCTGGGTTTTGGGTGTTTGCCTTGAATTTAGATTTTAGTTTTTGTTAATTATTATTTCTTCTTTCAATACATTTATCTTTAAATTTAACTGTTATGTTATGATCTTGTCTGAAAGTCACTGTAGAGTGCATGTGACATACTTAGATTTGTTGCCTTAGTATTGATGTACTGGTCAGCAGATGATAGACTGGGAGTGCCTGGCATCAACAAAGTGATGCCCCTAAAGAGATTCAGAAAGTTGGGGAATATCTTCATTGGGTTGAGAACGCCCAACCAGCAGGAAATGACAGGCTTTCCAAGATCAGGCCACTTCTTGATATGGCTAAAAGAACATTTATTGCTTGCTACAAGCCAGCCAGAGACATCAGCATAGATGAAGCAATGGTCCCATTCAAAGGCAGGAGTACTCTGAAGCAGTACATGCCAGTGAAACCAACAAAATGGGGCATGAAAATATGGTGCGCCTGTGAATCTACCACTGGCTACTTGCTTCAGTTTGATGTGTACTGTGGGAAGAGAGATGAAGATTTTCCTCAGAGCCTAGGCTATGATGTTGTAATGAAACTGGCAGCACCTTTCTATGGGAAGTATCACCATCTATACTTCGATAAATTTTCTTCTTCTGTTGCCCTTTTGCTCGACCTTCTTCGGGAAAAGACATACGCAGCTTCAACTGTTCGTGCCAACAGAAAGCAACTACCTGAAGCCTTCACAAAAAAAAGGAAGATGAAACAGGGAGAACATCAAGTCTACCAAAAGGATGGACTTGTTGCCACAGTGTAGCATGACAAGCGGGATATTCTCCTCTTGTCCAGCAACACATCACACACCATGGACCAAGTAGAACGTTGGGACCGTCGACTGCGCAGAAAAGTTGCTGTACCTTGTCCTGCTGTTATGAAGCTATACAACAAGAGCATGGGAGGCGTGGACAAAGCAGATCAGATGAGGGGATATTACAGTAGCATCAAGAAGTGCAGAAAATACTGGAGGTACCTGCTGAGCTTTGTGTTTGACAGTGCCATCAACAACGCCTTCATCTTGTATGACAAGTGTGTTGCGAAACCAAGCAAGAAGTATGCCCTTCTAGATTACCGCCTAGATCTCTCCAATCTCTTCCTGACTTTGTCCGCTGGTGTGACGATCATTTCCTTGTCTTGAATGCCTCAAAGACTAAGGAAATGATCTTCGACTTTCGGGTGAACAAGCCTGAGACAGTCATCAGTACTACTGATGGTGATGTCATCGAGGTAGTCGACTCTTACAAATATTTAGGTACCATCTTCGACAACAAACTTAAATGGGACATCAACACTGACATGATCCTCCGTAAGTCAACAATGCCTGTACCTCCTACGGAAACTCAAATCTTTCTCTGTCAGCTCTGTCATCCTCACTCGGTTCTATCAGTCCTTCATTGAAAGTCTCATTACTTTTTCTTTCACCTCCTGGTTCCACAATCTTTCCATTGGTAACAGCAATAGTCTTGTCTCCCTTGTTAATATCTGTTCCAAGATCACCGGAATCAGGCAGAGGGACTTGGCAGCTATCTGTCATCAGCAAATTCTTAGGAAGGCCTCCCGTATCCTATTTCTGATCATGTGTTGGCACATGAGTTCTCACTCTTGCGGGTCTGGCTGTAGGTATGCGATGCTCGTATGCAAAACCAATCGTCACCGCAATTCATTCATTCCACGTGCCATCCACCTGATCAATTCTTCTGGCTGTGAGCTTGTACTAGCCTGAGGTGACCTAAGGTCCCCACTATCCACTATATTTTACTGTTACTGGGAACGTGTGTGTGAGTGCGAGAGAGAACAATTATTTCAACATGAATACATCATCTCCTTTTATATCATGTACATGTATATGTCCGTATTATCTCTTTATATCATGTACATGTATTTTGTATATCATGTATATGTATGTATTATCTCTTTATATCATGTATGTATTACTGCTAGTACAAGCACTATTGGAATTGCCCTTGGGGATAAATAAAGTGGTATTGTATTGTATTAGCTGATTGCAGGCTTCACTTGCAGGAAAAAAGCAGCCTCCAAAACAAAAGGCAAGACTGTGGCTGAAGAAAATGTGAGAAACCATAAACTTGTTAAGTTTGAAGGCAGGAAAAAAGCCTGCAAAGGGCCGTACACCTGCTGGCAGAGCTGTGGAGAGCTCCTATGGCTGTGATGTCTGTCAGCTTAACTACTGCAAAGACACCTGCTTCCCAGAGCGCCTGGGTGCCCAGCAGTAGCATGTAAATAGGTCATTGTGTCAAATCAACTTGTAAATAGTGCTTCGTTTGACATTTTGTTTGCTTTATTTTTGTGGATACATGGACAAGATATGAGAAAACTGGAATAAAAAGGTAACCACACAATAGTGCATTCATTTCTGATCATTTGGCATTTTATTTCTTTTAAATATATGCACTAACACCCTAGATAGGGCATTTTTACTAACGTACCCCTAAATTTCTCTAAAATCTTGAAAATTCTTGCCTGTTTAGGACTTAAAAATAGAAAAACGTGTGCCTAACAAAGGGTTAAATAAAGATTTGTTCATTCTTCAGCGAAATGAGAAAATACAACATCAGGGTTCTCAGGTTATGTGAAACCAGATGGAATGGAAGTGGCCAGACCAGACTAACATCGGGAAAGACCATTATTTACTCTGGCCACAAAGACATGGACCACGACCACACCAGGCAGTAGCACTGCTCATGTCAACAGAGGCAACAAAGGCGCTGATGGCCTGGGAACCAATCTCACCATGGCTCACATCAGCAAGATTCAAAGCAAAAGAAAGGAAGATCACCATCATTCAATGGTGCGCACCAACAAACACAGCAGATGAAGAGGAAGAATTCTACAGTTCTTTGAATCTCTGCGTGACCACACACCAGAGACCTGAAGATCATTATGGGAGACCTAAACGCAAAAGTGGGAGATAATGACACCAACAGGGAACATATCATTGGAAGACATGGTGTCAGCACCTGCAATGAAAACAGAGCTCTTTGCAGACCTGCACTTTCAGCACCCACATCATAGATGCCACTTTGTTTCCACACAAACATTTACACAAGACGACTTGTTGTTGCAGCCCTATGCTCCTTGAGGAGTAATAATGATTCTCCCAATGATTATCAAGATATTTGACTCTTTCTGTTTGCTGCTAATTGATAGAGATAGATTTTTACCACCGGTTTTGATAAAGGTAGTTAGCCCACATAGATGTTTTGATTTTTATTAAATAGTAAACTGTGAATTTTCTTGGCTTATTACTGTCACCAGAGTGAAAGTAGGCAATTTTCATTACTTTTATTGTAACATTTAAATTTTCTCCTTTCGAAAAAAAAGTTTTGTTTTGTTTGCTACAGTACTGTTTCCTGTGTCATCTGTGAGTGACAGAAGGACACGTCACAAGCCGTTGGGTAAGTAGCCTTGCGATGGGTTGTGGTCGACAAAGGAGCAGAGACTGGTCTGAACATCTCGAGCGGTCAGCAAAGGATTCAGGCAGAGTGTCCTCCCCCTTTTTCTTCTGGAACCACTCCCATAGTAGTTACCTACCTGAGATTAGCCCCTGTCAGGCCTCTAGTTAGTTTTAGATGACCAGGTAGTGAAGGAAAGGTTTTTATGTGTGTGTGTGTGTGTGCAGGTAGGGTTGTTTTTGCCAAATCCCTTGAGGGAGTTGGCTAGTTTGTTTTATCTTTGGGACCCTTTGAGCCCTCTTTTGTTCTTTCCTTTCTCCATTTATTTGGGGTTTTTTTTTTACTTTAATTTGCGTGCATTTTGTACTGTTCCCTTGTGTGTGTGTGTGTGTGTGTCAATTTTGTGCACTGGGGAGAAATTGGATGCATCGCTAGCATCAGGCATTCGAGTGCCTGCTGTGACTGTGTAGTTGTGTGTTTGCGAGAGTAGAACGTGTGGCGCCCGATTGCATTACGCGACACCACTGTTGTCCTCACGGTCTTTAGTTATATGCCATTGTTTTATTGCATAATTATATTTTGTCTGCAATGCTAAGAGGGTTAATAAATACACACTAGAGACACATAGGTATCTATACTTGTGTGCATCAACGATTGTTAAAATTTATTTGTACTTGATGGTAGGCTTACACAGAAGCAGAAAAGAAACAAAATCAATGTGGAAATTGTCAGGTTTCATGTTTCTGTCAGGTACGCTGAAAAACATTACTTAATCATTTATGACTAAATCTGTAGATCACCAGAAACAGGTTTGTCTGCTTGTCTACAAAAATTGTAGATACACAATTTAAAATGTACTAATACAGTTTTGTGCTTAAGACCAAATGAGATTAATATGCAGGCCACTACTGTCATGCTGAGGATGCTAGACACGTTAATGCTGAAGAGGAGGTGCAGAAAATATAGAGAAAGCAGAGACTGGTCGCTGCAGTGAGCAACACAGCAACATTTTGATGAATACGAAGTGAAGGCAAGCGAGAAAGCTAAGCAGAGTACTCTGAAGTCTATAATCGGTTGCACAAGCAAAAACGGCATGGCGCCAATGGTGACATGGACAAAGTTGTACTTCGTAGAAAAGAAAAGTTAAGGATTGAAGCATATCTGCCAGTACTGGATAGGTTATCTGCTGAGCTCAACCGTCGTGTGCATGTGTATGAGAAAATTCAGTTGTTGCTTGGATTTTTAGTTGAATGTCCATCCAAAACAGATGACGAGTTAAGACAATCAGCCATTGTAAGAGAATTATCCCAATGACGTCGATATCCATTTTCCGGAGGACCTGGTTCATTTCAAACATTTCGCATCGCAGGCAGCAAGTACTGATGATTATACAATACCAGCGCCGCAGCTCTCATTTCTAACAACATGGTTCAATCAACTTTTCCAAACGTTTTGACAGCACTTCAAATTTACAGATGTTTAATGATCACAAACGCGAGCAGTGAACAAACATTTTTTTTAAGTTGAAAATTCTGAAAAACTGTCATCGAGCGTCAACGACCCAAGAACGATTGAATTCGCTCACCATTACGGCCACTGAAAACGTGTTGCAGAATATTGACTTTCAAGGTATTTTAAATGACTTCACTACTACAAAACTAAGGAAGAAGAATTTTTAATGTTTTATTACGGACCCTAAAGGTTTGACTGCCTACGGGCCTAATTTAGTTGTGTTGTGTCTCCTTCACAATTGGTGACCCCGACGTGATATGTCGTGGGTTTGTCTTGTTTTGTGCTGAGTTGGGTGAAAGTTTGTCTTTGACCCAGTGTTTTGTGCTTTCCTCTTGGACTTGAGGTAGCCAGTCTAAAATTAGTTGATGATATTCGACAATCATGTAAGGAGGTTGGACATAATTTGTTCAGTGTATAAGTGTTTACATGTGGGGCGGTGTGCAGTAGACCCCGTCTCCAGCTTTACGGGTCTGTGGAGGTTGTAAAGTTCTCTCCACAGTAAGGGTCTAGCCCAGACCTGGGCAAGGGCCGCCCCGCGGGCTTTTGAAGCGGATGCAAGATAAAGTGACTGAAATAAACCCAGAAGAGAAATTGATATTTTGCATTGCATTATTCACCAGGAAGTGCTGTGCAAGTCGGTGCTAAAAATCAGCCATGTTGTTGATGTTGTAACTAAGATAGTTAATTTCATCAGGGCAAGAGCATTGAATCACAGACAATTTGTTGCACTGTTGGAGGAGCATGAAAGTGAACATAGTGACACAGGCTACCATACAGCTGTGAGATGGCTCAGTCTTGGAAAGGTACTCAAAAGAGTATGGGACCTGAGAGCTCAGATTCAGGAGTTTTAAGAGACGAAAGGCAAAGACATCCCAGAATTCTCAGACACACACTGGATGGCAGATCTGGCCTTTGCTATTGAGGTGACTACAATAATGAACGAACTAAATACCAAGCTGCAAGCCAAAGGCCTCTTTGCACATGAAATGTTTAGCTTGGTGACAGCTTTCATAAGAAAGTTGAATTTTCTTTCTAGCCAATTGAAGGGCGAAATTCTCACTCACATGCTGTCACCTGCACTCTACAGTGCCTTTCAGACGAGTCAGTAACTATTAAAACAACAAACACAATTTGAATTTAAAGACCAATATAATTGAAAAGAAGAATTAATAATTAACTAAACAAACAAATCTAAATTCAAAATAACTAAACACAGTCAAAAATTCAATGTTCCCCCTTAGTTCCTTCAAACATAATATTCCCCTCACTCATGAAGGCGCAGTCCTCCACTCCTGAAGGCGCAGTCCTCCCAAACACAGTCTTCAGAAAAGAAAATAAAACCCAACACAAATCACACAACACAGTCTCCGGTCCTGGTGCTGTCTCTTCTGAATCAGGCACCTCCCAGTCCCGACCGCCAACGAATGCACAGTTGATTGTCCAGAATAATGAATAAAAAAAATGAAATAAAAAAAATAGTAAACCTAGACAGAAAATAACCATATTTAACCCACAATATATCAATATCTAAATATTTCCCTCCCCCACTACAATAACATACATTCATCTATTTATCTCATACAAAAATTATATTAATCACTCTCTCAAACTCCACCATTTAAAAACAGTAAGTAACATAGACATACACTCACCTCAAAAGGTTTAAATGACAAATTTTACTCAAGTCTGGTCAAGACTTGCTAAATAAACACAAGCCTGGTCAGGACTTGGTACATAAAGTCTGGTCAAGACTTTCCCAACGCCCGAGGAGACCGTCAAGTTTCCCCGCTCCCGTCAAGGAGAACCAGCATACGAATAAAATCAAAGTACACCGAAACACTCTTCTCATTCTCTCCATCCCATCCTCTCAACAACAGACTTTATCACCATAAATCAATGGAAACAATAGAAACAAAGAAACCCCAAAACTCTCTCCCTTCGTCACCATCCCCCTAAAACAACTTGTCAACACCAGTTAATTAAGCGGCCGGCCGGCCATCACGGCCTGGCACTGACTCACCCACTCAGACCTCACACCGATACACATTAACTCTTCCGCTCACACCTCCCCCCTTCCAGCCCCGTTACCTGTCCCCTTTCAGGATAAAAATTAAAAAAAAATATTTTAAGACAGCAGGTTTGTGACACATGCCAACACTGAAAGAAGTCACACCATCAGCTGATCACCTTGACAAGTATTCATCCATGTTTGCGGCACTACATGATGAATTTTCCAGAAGATTTGAAGACTTCAAAGCAGTTGAGAGTGAAATGCACATGATTTCTTCTCCCTTTACATGCAGTGTGGATAATGCACCCAGTGATGTCCAGCTTGAATTCATTGATCTGCAGTCTGACAATCTACTGGCGGAGCGTTTTAAATCAGTATCACTGCTGGAGTTTTATTCTTCTCTCAAAGAGGAAAACTTTCCACACATTAGGAGGCATGCTCAGAGGATGTTAGTTCTCTATGGATCTACCTATGTATGTGAACAAACATTCTCAGTGATGAACTTCAACAAATTCAGATACAGAACCCTCGAAGGAGGCAGATGAGTGTACCGTCAGGTGGGTGCTGGGTACAAGAGGTCGGAGTTTGGTCCATCTCTATCTGCAGTGGCCTGTATTTCCACCAGCTAGCACCACTCGGGTCTATACATTGCTTACGTTAGGCTGAAAGGCGTCACAGCAATAGCTGGTACCATGAATTTACCCCTTTTTCAAAAAATTATATAAAATTAACGGAAAGAGGTAGACAATTTAAATTGATAATGATAGATCAAACCGTGTAGAAAAGAAACATCTTTACCTTTTTTTGCTTAAAAACACTTTTACCTTTTTACCTTTTACTTTTATGGTATTCCCAACAGAAAATACCATGATAATGATCAGTCACAAAAACTTTTATACAGGTTTTATGAGCCCCCCCAAAAAAAACAAATAAATATAACATAAGGGAGGAAACTACTACAACCGTTGCAAATCGTCTACCATGATTCCCTCCCTTGAACTGACAGGAAGTCAAAAGATTTTTTTTTAAACAAAGGAAAGTTCGAGAATCGAAGCACGTTGTGTCTCACTCTGACATGGATTTTTACTTCAACAACCGCAAAGGAGAAGAAAATAGTAAGTAATATTAAAATACTAATGTATATTCTAATATAAAATATGTTATTTTGGTACTTTATGTCCGTATATATTGTGTAAATAATTTTTTGTAAATATCCGACCGGGGATTTCCAAAAGTTCTTAAGTGCGTACAGTCGTAATCTTTCATTTGATTTTAATACTCGAAGACAAAACCTCTGTATCTTAAAATTTATACCAAGTGAATGTTTTAGAAATGCTCTTTAAAACGGTGTATTACTGATGGTTGTCTTTACTGTAGGTTAATAAATATAAATTTTCAAAGCTGCCGGTCGAACTTTCTACCCCTGGTATTTGGTAGCCATTTTCCAAACAGAAAGACAGGTACCGTGGGAAAACGCAAAAAATGTCTGTCAAACGTGCAAACTCCGTCATGAAAAGAAGATCACTCGATAGAAAAATGAATGAACTATCGTCTGCATTAATTTTTCTATCCGAAACAACGCATTTTATGCGTGTATAAAATTAACAGAAATGTGACTGCAAGCCCTTGCCGTCACGGGTCAGGGTGCGGCCGGCTTGACTGCAAGTCCCTGCAGTCACGATACAGATGAGTAATTACTACAAACATTCATTTGCCCTCTGTTTTGCAGGATGAATGCATGAAGACGATGGGAAATAACTGCCAAGGTGTCTAAAATGATGTTCCAACAATGGCATCAGGTTGTACAAAATGAGCTTTAACCCCCAAAAGTGATGTCATCTGCAACGATAAACAAACATGCATACATCAGTGTTTCATGGGCTGATTGAGATAACAAACACATATTTCACGATGCTTCGTGGTTATAGAGAAAACAAACATAAAAATGAGAGTGATGTCCTTTCTTCTAACTGGTGGAAAGGGACCAGCTCTCTGTCATTTTGTCTCGTTTATGGATCTATGGCAACTTTTATGTCTCCTACTGATCTGTGATGTTTGTTGTGCCATTTATGCACTGCTAAAAAAACTTCTCCTGGGATGCCTCTTAGCTTTATCGTTACGGCCTTCTTGATGGTGGGTCCCACTGATCACCCCCTTTGAGCTTGGGGAACAGAAAAAAGTCACACGGGCCAAGATCACCACGACAATGTACTTGCTCACAATGTCCTGAGCATCCAGCAGTTTCTGGCCAAGAACATCACCATACAGCAACAATCTCCCTATTTACCTGATCTTGCTCTATGCTACTTTTTTGCTTTCCCCAAGCTCAAGGGGATCATCAAGGGGATCCACATGGCAGAGGATAGAAAAGTGCATTAGACTCAAGGGGGATTACTCTGAAGGGGAGGGGGGTTGGTGTTTTAGGAAAAGCCAGCAACTAAGGCGATATCAAGGCAAGTCAGCCAGCCCTTTAAACAGATGCCACATGCAGAGAAAGAGCAGGATGCCTGAGACAAGAGCCGTACCCAGGACAACCAACCTTCACTGTATTGGTGAAAGGCACTAACCATTGCGCCACCAGATTGCCCTACTCTGAAGAGGAAACCATGTAGTTTGTTGTTTGGAATTGTTTGTGACACCAGTCCCGTTACTTTTCAGGCACACCTTGTAAATATTGACAAGAACTATTCTGGTCATAACTTTTGGGTTATGAATGCCTCTAAAGCCTACAGCATGCTAGTTTCAATAGCCATGTACATGGTTCTTAAACCTTGTGTCCACAGCATCTGTGCACCTGGAGCAAGCTTCCAAGACATGTCTTCATCCTCAGCTAAATGTCACCTTTGACCTCTATATCTGTGATTGTGCCGCCAGCTACAAAGGTTCACCAATTTTGTAGAACGGATATATGCTGATGGCAATCATCCTATTTTTAACATAAGCAGCTATACTAAAGCAAAAGTGAAGGATTATATCATATAAAGTTATTTTCACAATGTTGGATTAGACTGTCTTGTCAATAAGGATGCAGACTAGCACCACAAACTGAGAAAATTCATGCCTGAAAATACTTAAATCATTTCCTTACCTGTTTGAATTTTGCCCTGATGTTGTCAAGTTGTTCTTGTGCTGTTGGTGTGTTCGGCTCCAACAGTGGAAACTGTTCAATTAGATGTAACAGGCTCTCCATGGTTTTGTGCACCCTAACAGCAAGATCAAGAAGCCTACTAAAATATTTTACACTCAATCTCAACGGATTCTGACTCATTAAGAAGTGAGCTGCTGTTGGAAGGGGAAGGACAATTGGTGTTTTATGCTGAGCAAGCAGCTAAGCCTATATCACAACAAAGCAGCCAGCCCTGAAAACAGATGCAACATGCAGAGAATGAACAGCATGTCTGAGACAAGATTTGAACCGAAGACAGCCAGTCCTCATTGTATTGGTAAGAGGTGCTAACTGTTGTACCACCAGATTGCAGATGTAAAGGTAGAGGAAGAATCATAGGGTCATCAGTCAGAGCCATGACAGCTCTCTTCACTCACCATAAAATGTGGAGCACACACTATCTGTTTATGTAGAAAACAAATGTGATATAGTAGATTAGAATTGGGATATTTATGGATAACTTACAGATGTTAAGAAGTCAGTTAAAGGTCAAGCTTCTCAGACTAAATGAATCACAAAAATCAGCACTCTTTGGAAGTATGTTGTGTCACATGTATTGAACTGTGTGCATCTCTTCGAGTTTGGACACCACTGCTCTATCCAATGTCTGCAACCCCACCCCAACATACTACAGCATATACTAAGGACAACTGTGCTTTTCTTCCTTTCCATCCTCAAGCACCAACCAATCTTAGTGCTGGCAAAGGTAGGTGTTACTCCTCCATCCATTATGGAGATTCTAAATGTTTGGTACTTAACTGTTGGTGTAATGACTTTTTAAAATCAGCATTTAATTTATTTTCAGCTTCTAATATAAAATGACCTGGAAGTTAATTATTACATTAATTTTTTTAATGTGGAAACTATTTGAAGTACTACAAAAATGCTTGGTATCATTTAGGATTCTAAAATTTTTTGCATATTATTGATTCAATTCAAAATTAGTTTGGAGACCATATTACTTCCTGTACTTGTTCTATCTCACAAATTAACAATAAAATCAAAAGTTAGATATAACTGCTGGTATTTAAATCATTCAAGCTAGATATATACTGATAAACTGCAAGTCTGTCAAGAATTGATCCATGAACAATGAAAAACAATTATTAGTAGGGCAGAAACCGTTTGGCAAGCTCAATGTTTATACACAAAGACCGACAAATGAAACAGCACTCAAATGACGCCAAAGCAAACATGAACAAAGTGCATGGACAAAGACGAAGTTAAGACATGCTGAAGAGTCCCCTGGGATATGAAAGGTCTTACTGAAAGGCAGTTTTCAACCATTCCATCATTGGGAAATAAGAGCAAGATCACAGTTTTTCTGTTAGGGCAGTGTCCAGCACCCTATCTTAAAGGTCAAGCCGACCGCAACATTATTTCTTTATGATCGGGTTGAGCTTGTTCTAAAATAATAATTCCCAAAATATGAGTACATAATGATGCTTAACTTTTAAAGATATAAGCCTTCAAACATCGGCATTCTCACCTACAACTAGGAAGGCGGGAAAAATTACTCTCCTGTACTGGAGGTTCTCTCACGTGATCGAAGTATTTGTAACAGCGAGTGTGGATGTCTTCAAGTCTCAGGTTGTCGTGTTCAAGAAGCGATTATGTTCGCCCAAAAACTGAAACAGCTAAATTTGGAATACAGCCCTACACACTGGAATTTTATTTAGAAGCTTCGAATGAAGTTAAAAAAATAATTAAATGGTCCAAACTGAATTCATTCAACAGACCGGTAAGTCAATCAGATCAAAATTTAATGGACAACAATAGTTACAACTGACTGCTGATAAGGATTTTTTTTACAATTAGAAATATAATGATAGTTTGAAACATGTTTATTGATGTAAAAACTTATTTCTTCCTCAGTTAGCTGCATGCAAAATTTTCTATTTACTTAGTGATACTCGATCGCATGTGTTCCCATTTAAGCTCCTTATAATATGTTTATCACCCTCAATTCTTTTTTTTTTTTTTTAAGCTGTTTCGGTCACACACATCACACTGTCAGTTGTTTTGAGCATTATGCTGGATAAAGATACTGTCACGGATCGACCCGTGACAGTGCAGGGACTAGAGTTAGTTCCCTGCTACGTACTAAGGCACTGGGCTAGTTTCCCCTGTATGCGATGAAAGTATGAATGTGAGTTCGGTTCAGGAGAGAGCTGATTTGTGATGCTAACATGTGTGGTAAACTATAGCCAGGGTCAGTTTTTTTTTCTTGTTTGAAAGATATCTCAGATTTTGTGTGCAAGATCACCATCTACTGCATTGTTCTGCATAATCTTGTGACTACACCTGGGATACCACATCCAGATTCTGATGAATAAATTCTTCGGATTCTGACGCAAACAGGCCCACCTTAATATGTTCTTACTTCTTCGATTAAGTCAGCGAGTGGCTGAATCGCACAGTTCTATAGTTTGCTGTGCAATCTTTCTTCTTTGTCATAATTTTGTTGATGATTGATTCTATCTTCACACCCAGGCAATCTCTGCGAAATTGTTTGGTTAGTAAATGTAAACAAACACAAAAGCGTGGTACGCTTCCGAAGAGAGCGATTGTTGATTGGCTGTTTCTAAACCACCAATGACCGAAGGGAATCCCTACCAAGGACGAGAGGTCACCACATTGACCCATTTCTTAACTAAGAAAGCAGTTAAGTCCGCTCATACACACCGACATCGATTCTCGCCAAGCACGAACTCAGCTGAGTCAAGTTTGCGGTTAAGTTGGGCAACTGAAGTAAGAAATTTAAGTTCACTTATGCTTTTTGCAAAAAGCTTTTTGCCATTTGCAATAAAATGACTGGATCTAAGACAGCAACACCACTGCCTACTGCCTACCCTGCTTCACTGCTGCCGCAAGTTTTTAGTGATTATTTCACCAGCAAGATATCGGACATTCGATCATCATTAGACTCGGCGTCGGCGCTTGACAGCATCTCCTGTGATGTCCTCCCAGGATGTTCCATGACCAAGTTCCTACCAGTCTCTGAGACCGATGTAAAAGCGGTTATCCTAAAAGCTAAAGCAACAACCTGCGAGTTAGATCCGATGCCCACGAGCCTTCTGCTCGAGTGCCTAGATACTCTACTTCCTGCCATCACACATATTGTAAATGTCAGCCTGTCGTCAGGTGTTTTCCCATCTCTGTTCAAGAATGCGGTGGTGAGGCCACTTCTAAAGAAATCCACGCTTGATGTCAATGTGCTAAACAACTACCGCCCAGTCTCCAACTGATCATAGAGAAAATAGTTTTGACACAGCTCTGGGCCTATTTACAAGACCACCATCTTCTTCCACAAGCTCAGTCGGCATATAGACCTTTCCACAGCACTGAGACCACTCTTATTAAAGTAACAACAGACATATTATCTGCTCTTGACAGTGGTGATGTTTCTCCATTAACCCTACTGGACCTGTCTGCTGCATTTGACACTATAGACCACTCTCTGCTTCTTCACAGACTCCACACCCTCTACGGGATTTCTGGACCTGCCCTCTCATGGTTCAACTCCTATCTCACTGATAGGACCCAGACTGTGGTAGTCGATGGTCAGACATCTCGCCCTGCTTCACTTTTCTGTGGCGTTCCCCAAGGCTCAGTACTTGGCCCAGTCCTGTTCATCCTGTATACTAAACCACTTTCATCTTGCATCCGGTCTCACCAGGTGTCTCATCAGTCCTATGCAGATGACACGCAGCTTTACTGTTCTATTCCACTGGCTGAGTCTCACTCTGCTATTAGCTCTCTAGAAGCTTGTATTAGTGATGTCAAGGGCTGGATGGTGAAAAACAAGCTTAAACTAAATGATGATAAAACGGAAGCCCTCTTGTGCCATAGAAGAAGACATCAACCTTCACTAGTCAGTCTGCCCAATCACATCAAGGTGGGCGACAGCAACATCACCTTCACGTCATCCGTTAGGAATCTGGGATTTATTGTCACCGCAGACATGACCCTTGATAAACATGTTACAGCTGTCTGTCAGTCTGCCTACTATGAGCTCCGTAAGATCAGTGCCATCCGTCACTTTCTCTC
This sequence comes from Marisa cornuarietis, assembly GCA_004794655.1. Taxonomy (NCBI): domain Eukaryota; kingdom Metazoa; phylum Mollusca; class Gastropoda; order Architaenioglossa; family Ampullariidae; genus Marisa; species Marisa cornuarietis. The sequence continues at coordinate 402,188 of SMMW01000534.1, forward strand.
TACACGTGCCACCAACACTCTTGTCTGTGCGTTTGTTCTTTCACGACTTGACTACTGCAACTCCTTGCTGGCAGGCTGCCCCTCATCCCTCATTCAGAAACTCCAGAGAGTACAGAACTCCGCTGCACGTCTGGTACTTAGAGCAAGGAAACGGGACCATGTCACTCCTCTCCTTCGTTTTCTACACTGGCTACCCGTCCGTTCTCGCATCCAGTACAAACTGTCTGTGCTGTGTTTTAATTTCTTTGCAGGCTCCTGTCCTGACTATTTCTCTGAACTTCTCATCCCTTACTCTCCGGCCAGACAACTCCGCTCTTCCTCTGACAACCGTACTCTGACTGTTCCTGTCACCAGAACAACAACATATGGTCACAGGACTTTTGGCTACTGTGCTGCAAAACAATGGAACTCTCTTCCTTTCCATATCCGCCACCTTCCTACAATTGAATCCTTCAAATCTGCACTGAAAACGCACCTCTTCCTTGAGCACTACTCCTAGTCCACAATGCTAGTCCTTACCCCCCCCCCTTCCCTCTTGCTACTTTACCCATCACTATTTTTCTCTGTTCCTGTTACTTGATGCCTTTTGTTATCTGTTTTTGTCAGTACTGTCGTTTTCTTTCGTCCCCTGTGTTCTGTATCTACTTAGTCCACGTCTCTTCCCCGTTTTAAGCGCTAAGAGCATACTCTCTACGAGTGTGAATATGCGCTATAAAAATCTTCACTATTATTATTATTATGCACGTCAGCCCCGATCCGGTGTAGAAACTGTAAACGTTTCATCTCTGATGCTTGATCTACCAGCAGTCGTAGTTGGTTTTAACATCTCGTGCTTTTGTATAGTAAGCACTGCTGTAGGAATAAGATTTCTTCGGTTTACTGAAAGTCCAAGACTTGCTTGTACTGTATAAGTGACTAGATAACAATCAATTTTGAAATGTTTTGAGCAAAGTCATGAGTACGGTGTGGGGACCAATTAGTTCGCATGGCACATTTGAACAAAGTTAATCCACTGGCGTTTGCTGCCATTATCTTTAGGATTTCCTTAATGAGTACAAACTAACTCCCTTTTAGAATGTGTCCTGGTCAGTTTTCTTTTACTGAGGATTGCATCTTTTCTCTTTGACTTATGCTAGTGCAAACGGTGCTATTTTTAGAAATATGTTCGTTTCGTCACTTCCCGTTTTCTCGACAAATCCAGGTGTGCTTAAGAGAAAAATATTAATATAAAATCTTTCATGCCTCTCTGTCATAAAAGACCACATGTTTTTGTGATACTTTGTGCTTTGTTTCCAGCGATTTTTGCTCAGCAACTAGGTTGGGCTTTAACCTCACGAAACCTACAGAGTCAAGTAGGCCAACTCATTCTACCATTAAACAGCTGGACAGACTCTTATTGAACCTGTGCATATTCAGGTTTGGATATCATTTATCTACTTCCTAAGTATATGACAGAAACTTTAACACACTTAAACTGAAATGTATGATTTTTACCATGATTTTAATCACTTAGTCATCATTGCCTAAGAAAATCTAGGCCCTATTTGACAAGTTATACATCCCTACCTTGGCTTTTGTAGCTGCTCAGCAAGAGGTCTGTACGCACAGGCAAAGCCTCGATAGAATCCAAGCTACAACACCAAAAGTGAAAATAAAACTGTTGTACAGCCTTTATACTGATGATGGAATTCAACTGCAAATACTAGATGTCAACCTGCCCTTAATTAACACAGTTCATAGCTGACAACTGCGTTAATTTTTTTCAAATTCTCCCACTAATCAACAATATTTACTTTTAATAGTAGAATTACAAAACAATATGCTGTTTTTAAAAAAAGTCGATTTGCACTAATGTATCGTCACATTTGTCACCTACTACTTTGTATAACTTACCTCAGCTCCAATTTCACCTCCTTTCATACAACCTAAACGATATCCACCTTCTAAACCTCGTGTTCTTCCCACTTTCTTTCCTTCTGCAAAAGCTTCATCCTGGCACCTGTAAAGCACAGAAAAATAACTAAAATAAAGGGCATAAGATGTGATGAACAGACGTTTTAAGTCGTTATGAACAATTGAACATACTGGCTAGTTAGTCGTTGTTTTATGCCAAGACAGCAACTAAGGCTATCTCATGGCATGAACATACTGGCTGGCTGCAACTTCTTTCTTTCTTTCTTTCTTCTGGGTAATGTGCAAACCCCTGCTAGGTGGGGAACAATACACATGTGATTTGCACTAATGTATCGTCACATTTCTTAACCCATGCTTTTTATATAACCTACAGTTTAAAATTTTATAACCACACACTTTGAACTGTGGCTTAACTAGGTATTAGGTAGGTAATAAAAAGCACCTGTTCTCGTTTAAAAATACTGCTTCCAAAAAGTCGCTAGCATCAGCAGCCATTACGCGATCTCGAAACAAAATATTCGCGCTTCTTGTCGACTATGCGCATGCGCGGAGGCGCTGAATGCTGCAATATCATTGGATAACGTTCATCGATAAGAGTTATGGTTTCGCGAGGGTTGAAAGATGAGTGAAGTCAAACAAAATGACAAAAAGCTTCTAAATGTTCATATTGGATTAAACACTCCAGGCTTATTTGCTGAAACTGTGTTGTCCAAAGGAGATTACCAGTACTGGCACTACGGTTGTGATAATTTTGACGACAGAGTATGGCTTACCACCATAGCTTACAACTAACTTACAATAATAGTATTTCTGTTAGCTACAAACTTTACAAGTCACTTTTGGTTTATGTTTGTGGAATCGCTCGCTTACATCAGAGTCCCCAGTTGTGACACTAAATATTTTGGTACAGCTTTGATATGGGGGAGGACGCGACGGCCATAACAAAAATGGCTCGCGGCATTTGTCGTCTGCTCGCTCCACTCAATTGCCCAGTTGTACCTAACTAAACCTAAACCTAACCCTACCCCAAACCCTAACCCCAAACCTCTGACAAAATAACATAGACCGGCCTATGATGTCACCCCCCCACCACCACCACACACACACACACACATATCAAAGTTCTGGCAATATTTTAAATATGTATAATCAGTGCATCAATTCATTAATTTATGAACAAGAAAATAATTAGAAATTGCGTGTAAACACAACATGGACACCGTCACCAACATTAGTAGATGAGGATGTCACAAAAATGAATTGAGTTAGTGTGTAACGCTTGCTAAAGGTGGCATAGCCACATATTTTTCGTCTAGTTGAAAAATGCGGAATATTTGCACCTTTTGTATCATGTTTATGAAAAACCCATATAAACCCCAAAATACTATGACAGTGGCGTAGGAAGCGCGCGTACAAGGTGGTAGCATCTAAAGCAATACTTAACAAGAAACAAAACTCATTGAAAAATGACCGCCAGTTGTGATCTGACAAGGCTAACTTCTTTGATATGTACCATGTTTTATGCATGTACTGCGATATGTACTCTACTATGAATATAGCTTGAGTGCCCATTACCATGAGTAAACGATGTACTGAGAAAATTTCCTTCTTGAGAGAACCTCTCAATCAGTCATGTCTACACAATTGTGTTTATTGTTTCAGGGTTGGGGATGTGGATACAGAACATTGCAGACAATATGCAGTTGGATTAAATATCAGCTTGAAGCCACAAATCAGGATTTGTGTAGCACTTCATATCCTGAGGATGATAGCACTCCTCTACCTCTTCATAATGAAGATGTTTACAGCATTTGTGTCATTGCCAGTGTTGAGGACTCTGTCAACAGTTCTATAACCAGACATGAGAATGCTTTATCAAATATTGGAGTTAGCGATAAAATCACCCAGAATATAAACCACAGTGTTGGTAAGGCAAGCATTAATGAAGTGCCAAGCATTCCAAAAGCTCAAGAAGCCCTCGTCACAATGGGAGATAAGCCATCAAACTTTTATGGTTCATGTCAGTGGATTGGCAGCTATGAAGTTTGTCTTTGCATTGACTATTTTTTCAAAGTGAGTCTCTTCTTATTCTAGTTAAGAATTTGTGTATGCTGGTGCATTGAAAATTCTGCTACTGAAAAATAAAAACAAAAGAAAGAACAAAATCTTTTCTCACATCTATTTTTACAGCATTTCTCATCCTCAAAATACACAGGGTCAGAATATTTCAAGTTGTCTTTAACTCAAGTACAAAAAATTTTACCTGTTTATAGTAACTCATTAAACTGATTTGACTTAACATCAAACTTTTAAAAAAAAGTGGATGGCCAAGTGCTGGCGTCCGAACCGAGAGCGTGCTGGTTCAATTCCCGCAGCATACTTCCCCCAGTCGACCCAGCTGACGGGAATGGGTACCTGACTCCATAGAGGGTTGGGGAAGGTAAGGCAGCAAGGGAGAGGAGATTGGCACCACCCTCATGTAAAAGCTGGCCCTGAGAAAAGTGGAGTCTCTAACACCTCACTCCCCAACGAGCTGAAAAGGTTATGGGATGACCTTTACCTTTTTTTAAAAAAAAATGAAGGGGAATGTGTGTGTGTGTCCACCTGCTTTCATGTTTTATTTGTTAGACTGTTTTGAAGGGTTGCAAAGAAAAATATGAAAAAAAATGTTGAAAAAGTGATCAACTAGTCTGTTATTCTCTCATCAGGTTCCTTGCAAAATTCTTCATGTGGCCAAAGGTTCAGAACTCAAACAGCATCTGTCAGCTTTGAAAAATCACTTCAAGGACTTAGGCTGCCCTATTATGATGGGTGAGTTTTGTTTGATTTTGTTGCCATAACAAAACAAGAAACTGGATTTTCTTTAAACTGCAGTAAAGTAGCATATATTGGGAAAAAAACTTTTGGCCAAGTGTGCACTTATTTTATAAATGATAAGGTGAACAATTTGTATAAAAATCTCTCTCTATTTTTACCATGTCACATTTCCTACATTCCTTTTCTGTTAATGCTTTTAGACGTCATTTACATGACTGTAAATGTAGACCAATTGGTGAAACAGGTGGTGACACGGATAATGCCTCAAAAGGCATTCTGGGAGTTTGTACAAGACCTGCGGCACTTTTAGTGCTTGTGAGTTATTTTCAGCTTGTCTGAGAGATAAGAGTAGTCATGTTTCAGTAAATCGATGCAGATAGTTGATCTAAGGAATATGCTTCCTCTATCATAGTTTACACTTTTGACAAATATTCCATGCAGTTTATAAGACCATGGTGTACAGAACTTGCATCATTCTGCAGAATAAACACTTGCATCACTCTGCTAAAATCCACATTAAACCTACAGAAAAATAACCCTGCTACTGGTCGACTGCTGTTTGCAGGACCCTCACTTCTATGGCCCTGTCTCTGATGCTGCCACGTTGCAGGCTGCAGGTTTTATCAGATGGACTCCTATTGAGGATTTTCACAAGAATTCTTTTTATAATTTCTGCATTCCACAACTGGCTGCTGTGGAGGAAAAACATCAAATTATTTAGTTATCTGTCCTCAAAGGTTACTCTAGACTTGTGTATTTAAAAAGATTGAATAAAATACTATGATGCGCACTTAGCAGATGTGCTTCAATGCCCATATTAGAAAGATAGTATGTGTGGGTGCATTTGTATGTAATCATATGCCCATGGCAAGACAGCAGTGGCTGTCTTCTCACAGAAAGTACTGTTGCACTCAACCAATGGACTGAACATTACATAGATCTGTTTAGCTTCCACCTGAAGAGAGTAACATCCTTCAAAACAACCAGACTAAACCTGCAGACCTACCAGTCCAACAGGAAGAGGTTGAAAGAGCAATGCACAGTAAAACAGGAGGAAAATCACCTGGTGTTGACAAGGTTCCAGCTGAGCTGCTCAAGCAGGGTTGGCATGAAACAAAGGCTCTGTGCCAAAGAGTCTGGGAACACAAAGAATGGCCCAAGGAATTTACACAGTCCCTAGTCATATCAAACAGCAAACAGTGCCAGAACTACAGAACAACAAGCGCAATAAGCCAACCAGGCTAAAAATAATACACAATTGCATTAGCATCACTGATGAGGAGCCACTGGCAGAAGAGGCTGGCTTCAGAGCAGGTAGGAGCATAGTCAAACAGATCTTTAATTGCCACATCCTGACAGGAAAGCATCTTCAGCATCAATACCTCTGTAACAACTTCATTAACACTTTTGGCATGAGGGACCCAAAAATTAGCATTGAAGAGGGTCTTGTTCATGTCATCAGAGGGCCGTATGAGCCAATCAATGGGGGGAAGGGGATTGGTGTTTAATGCTGAGCCAGCAACTGAGGCTATATCATGGCAAGTAAACAGATACCACATGCAAAAAAAAAAAAGAACAGTGTGTCTGAGACAAGAGCTGAACCCAGGATAGCCAACCCTCACTGTATTAATTGGACTAACCATTGCACCACCGGACCGCCCCCAAGCAATGGGAGCATTTTTTCACACAACAGCAGGCATCCATTGCCTCTGCTGTTCAACATTGGAGAACAGTGTGCATTAAACCCTCCATGATCATCACACTTACATTTCAATGGGTGGAAGGTCATTTTGCAATCTACGCTTTGCAGAAGACATCGATCTAATAGCAGGCACAAACAGAACTGCAACATCTTACCAACAGACCGAGTGTTTGAATGCATATGGAGTGAAGACCAGCACTAATAAGAATAAGGTCATTGGGAACAGCAAAGCAGATCTACATGAACTCCTTATGGCTCAAAGAAGCAAGCAGTTCTAAGTAGTTGGTAGCCATCATCTCCAAAGGTGGCAGCTCCGCAACAAATATCTGCATCAGGATTGTGACAACAGCAGCAGCAATAGCTATATCAGACAGGATCTGCTGCAACATCAGATTTACTTTATAGTACCAGTCCCGTTTTATGGCTGTGAGTTGCCTTCCTAGGGGGGCTCATGAAAATAAAGTTGTTGTTAACATACCAGCTCTGGCTCTCACTATTGTGGATATAAGGCATCTACCAAAATATCACCATCGTAAACATGAGACATCTGCTACAAAGTACAAATTAGGGTCCAGTGAATTGAAATTTTGGTACAGGCAATCATCAATAATAGCCTCCTCTCTTTTCTGGATGCATTTTTCTGTCCCTCTCTTTCGTGTACTCAGTCAGAAGCTGTCCCTAAAGCATGTATAAAATCTCACTAAAATCTTAGATTCTCAGAACATTCAAAATACTTTAACTCTATCCTTTCATGCATTCTGTATCCTTGCTCCTATACATGGTACACAACATTCTGTAAGAAAACTATTTAAGACCTTTATTGCTTTTTAATATGAGTGCGCCAGCTGCTTTAGTAACAAAAAATGAAAAATCTAAAATGTAGGCAAATGATCAACAGGAAGAACTTTCTCTTATTTTTGCCACATTTATTGGTTATGTTGGAGTGAAATAAACATCCCCATTTTATAAAGTGTAATTGGAAATGTACATAATACATTAGTCCAATACTTTATTTAGAAAAGCTTATTTACAATAAAGAACAAAAGTAATACTTTTGGCAAAAAGGCACATTACTTTCTATCACTATACAGCTGGTGGAAAATAACTCACCAGTTCTTGCATTCCTCCAATCTTCTTTCAATATAGCATACAACTAAACTGAATTTGTGTGCCTTATTAGAAGATTACAACCACGAGAGAAAAGTATGACAGCTGATGATATCAGACAATTTGGTGCACAGACATAAACAGTTCACCGGATCCACCTTGGTAATGAACATGTGGCCAGCAAGTCATGCAGTGCCACTAACAGTGTAAATGATCATAAACAATTGTCATAGTAGTGAAAACACTTTTGTTCGAAGCCTCCATACAAAATACCATCATAATGATCTGCAGTTCCCTAAATGGACACATTCCTACCTTCTGTCCACTAAAACGGACACACCACAAGAGTTTAAGCAGATAGCAGTTACCTTGCCATGTCCAGTTTCTACTATTTATCATCAATTCTATGCTGCAACAGTAAGACTCTCAAAAAACATCTGAGATGGGAAATGTTCTACAATATTGCACATCATCATTATGTATGTAGAAGTGCTAACAGAAACAAGGCTGCCACTGCTTGGCTGCACTGCAGATACCAAAAATGGTACTTTTTGTCATCAACCAATCTTGAGAAAAATTATCTTTCTGGAACTTGAAGAGCTATAAGGAGGCACAAAAGTGCAAAGAATCAGTATGTGGCTGTGCAGTTGATAGCATTCATGAATCATGTGAAATTCTTTGAGAGTCTCAACTGCAGTACACTAACCCCCACTGACGGAACTGATAAAAAAGACTATTTTGTGTTTTCAAATGTTTTTGTTGCCACTAGGTGTTGGTCACAGAATGGTGATGGCTGAAGACAGGCAAAAACAAACACTTGTTTCCGTCTCTTCCCTTCATCTTCCTCTCACTCTTTCCTGCCTCTCTTTCCTTCTTACGAAAGATTCTTTTCCTAAATTCTGTGATAAACACCCCTGACAGACAATCTCTTAAGGTCAAAATCACTTGCAGCTTGTAAGACTTACATGAACAAAAACATCATTACCAAAACTTAGGTAGAAAACTTACATAACCAACACATCATACGTCAATTTTTCATACGCATTTCATTCTAAATTGTTAAACTGGAATGATAATGCTGTGTATATGCACAGTATAAGTTTAACCCTGATGGTGAATGCGTCCTCACAACTGCATTAGTCACTTTTACAACAGAAATTGGACAGATAACAGAAATTAGCGCAACAGGTAAAATTCTGATTAAGCATGTTAAAGTAGTTTAGCATGAAATTGTTTTAGTAACTTTGTATTATATATCAGTAGACTGTCCAGGTAATCTGTCTGACTTTTGAGGATTCTGCCAGCATCAACTCTTCAAGGGCATTTCTGGCATGTTCTGGAGGGTGAAAAAAATAGCAAAACAAGAAATGTTATTTCATGCTTATTCACATGCATACACACACATAAACACACCCTCAACGCTCTTCCACACGATCCCCAATATCCCCTCCCTAAACAATAATCCTTGGTGTGCTCACTGAAACGTCCCGCACATTTGCTGATGCCAGTCTTCTGACACTGAACTCTTTGTAATTGTCTTCACCTTACTGTGTGCGTTCTTCACACATTAAGGAAGCTTGATTTATGTTGCAAGTACTTCTGCATACGCTGTCATTTTAATTGTTTACCACCACCTTCTCATGTTTCCTCACCTCCTACAATCATTTTCTCCTGTTATCATTGTTACAGGCACCTGTTCCTCCCTTAGGTTTAATCCCATTTTAGGTGTGCTTGTTTATCTATTTATGATCCAATAACTTCCCTGCCCTGCCCTTAAAACACAAGAAAAGATCAACAGAATACTTATGTTTAATTATCTATGCTGATTTTATTTATGAGTCTATGTGAATACATGTGCATAGATTGATAGACATATAGATAATCCATATATGATTTTATAGGCAGGCAGAACGTAACTGTAGCCGACTTTATTGAGAGCCATGACATTTGGTTTTCTGTGTGCTTTTCAGTGGTGCTATATTAAAGTTTTGCATTTTTGATTTTTATTGCTAAATGTCGCACCAGTCATGGTTTTGTGGATATCCTTTCAACTGACCTAGCTGTGAATCTTTGTAAACTGAGCTTCGGCTTATTGAAATCATGGCCTCTACCTTGTATGTAAAACTAGTGTACATGAAGAGGAAGAGATTCCTAATAGAAGCAGTATAATCATAAGTACATAAAGTTCTTATGGAAACAGCAGAAATGCACAAGAAAGTTAACGATCAGTCGAGGCAGCCGTTTCTTCAAAAAGGGGCTCAATTTTCCAAACATTCTTTTTTAAGATAAATACATTTCTCACAATAGGATCATGTGACTGCAAAGACAATTCCGATGTGTCTGCAATTTCTTTCTTTAAATGATTTTAACAAATTTTTCCTCTCTCTGTCAGTGTCACAAACAAATGATTTGCATGGAATATTACATAGCACATGTGCATAGACCACAAAAATGTACATACCAGTGATATGGGGGCACCCATGGAAAAGTAAGATGCTGATTTGTGGGCAGAACTGAATCACAGCCTCAACAGACTCGTCAGTCAAATTTAAACAGCCATTCATATGGATTTCCTATAAGAAATTGAAAGAACTTTAGATATTTAGAAGTTTAGATGGATATAATTCATCCATTTTGGATAAGCAAGCCTAAATAGTTGCACAAATATACACACAATCAGAAAAAAGTTGATAATTCTCCTACAAATAATAAATCAATCCCTACCTTTAAACAGGTAGCACAAGTGCCACTGACCAGACTGAGCACACCACAATCTGTTACCTGAAAAAGCCAATCATTTATAGATAACCTCAGAAATAAGCAGCAACTTTTCTTAGAAAAAATGTAAATTATGACAAACATAGTAATTAAAAAAATTAAATGTGATGCCTCACTTCTGATTTGGAGAAGTTGAAGGATCTCAGATGTCTACAGTTCTGTCCAAGGGATATAAGAGTTGCATCAGTGATGCGAGGACAGCCACCTACGTTGAGCTCTACCAAAAATGGACAGTTCTCAGAAATGCTGATGATGCCTGAATCTGTGATGTTGATGCAGCGCCTGAGGTATAGAATCTGGAGATTTGGACATGCCCTGGACAGACTAGTCAGACCTGATACAGAGTTTAAGAAAACATGTAAGACAAAAGGTACACAGTATAATGACATGGACTCCCCTCTGCAGCCACATGTAGTAAGTATAGGCCATTACAAACTTGCTATAGGGGAACCAACAATCAACACTCCATTTAGCCAATGAACTGCACCAAAACTTGGCGGAACCTCAGATTTGGTCATGTGATTTCACCAGGCACGAACCTATGCCAAAAAATCAATTTAACACTGTTTATTAAAGCACACAACTCCATACCCAACTCCCCTCTCCTCTTTTACCCTCCTCAACAGGAACATACCCATTACAGGACTGTACCCAATACCTCAACAGGATCATACTCAATACCTCTGTTCAAGCTCCTAATTTTTACAACTCAGTATTTCTGCAATGTCATCTCAACAGCCCACAAAACACAAGTGACTGCTTTTAATTAACCCAAAAGTCATGAATGAACAAAACATTACCTCCACAATGCTATATGATAGCAAAAATAAATGTTTCTGTTGCAATTTCAATAGGTAAAATGCCCTACAACAAATTCACATTCTTCTTACACTTCCATCTTCAACAAAAGTAGACGAGTTTGTATTATCCGCCAAAAGCAAAACCATCACTGGACAGAAATGATCATGAGGCTTGCATAAAATAAATGTCATAACATTCATTTCCACAGCCCCTTCTAGCATTGCTACTGCACCACAGGCCATATGCATCCTACATTGCTGCCCCCCTCCCCATCAAATGTGAGACATAAATAAAAGTATACACTGCATTTTTCTGGCTTCACTTTCAAGAATTCAAAAAACTCATGGAGAGCATAACAGTGAGATGGCTACATTTTGCAAAATATCTGAGAGCACTGGCTTAGAAACTTTATCACCCTCTCCTTTCTACCTGCCACGTTACATACCTGCTGAAGTAATGCTTTCATTAGAATCTTTTGCAGAGTTTAGATCCACTTTTCGGAGGTAGTTATACCTTGAGTTGGAGAGTTTGAAAAGACAAGCATCTGACACATGACACATTGATAAATCCAGAACTTGCAGTCTGTCAAACAGTACCTAAAGAGAGTGAAACCAGCTAAGACACAATTATCATGTCATATAATGTAAACACTCCAACTTGTACATCAAGATTGCTGACTGAGCTGCACTGGCAAACCCAAGGATACTCTAACAAGAATCAATAAGGCAAAAAAACAGAATGTTTTCCAATGCACACAGTGTAAACAATTCTCAGAATGTCTCATTCTGTTATCTATGTATTTTAACATGAGAAACTAAATAATTGTTAAATATATTTGTTATTATTTCAACTTTTTAGCAAAGATTTCACTATGTTTTGGTGTTCTATGCTGCACCTTGTCAATGTTGTCATCTGTTATGAGACCTCTCTTGCTCATGAGATGTAGACAGGCTTCTTTAACTGAAATTGGTGCATTGTTTAGACTGCCCTCGTGATATGGTAGGGTTGTAATCACAGCCTCTGTGCACCTGTTGAATCAAATTTTTAACAAGAATTTGACAAGATATTGACCTTCGTGGTTACTGCAACAGCTGTTGGTATACAGAATAAACAAAAGCTGAGGTAAAACACAGCCTTGGGGAGAGCCAGTGCATGTTGTGATGAAGTCAGAATAAGTGCCATTGACAAATACTCACTGCTGCCTATTAACCAAAATGTGAATGATCCATATGGCATGGATGGTGTTAAAAGCCAATGAGAAATCACCAAACAGCAGCATATTCTTGCTTAGGCATATGATATGGTATCTCCAGGTGTTAATACAGAATATGGAGGATAAACAGTTTGGCACTGTTAACACTTCTTTCGGTCCGATATGCTTAATGTATGTTTACATTTAATGTCATACTTGAGATATTATGTAATGTCTGATGTAATAGTAACATGGCAAAAAATAATTTCCTGAAAAGGATTAATAAAGATGTTTTGTAATTGTATGTGTACTGTACTTTTATGATCAACGATGTTGTGGCCACTGGTCTATAGTCATTAAGATGCTGAGATGTGCTTTCTTTAGAATGGTAGACAATTTCCAAGCAGAAAGGATTGAGAATGAATTCTGAGAGCGCTGAAACAGGTGTTGGAAAATGCTTGCTTCCAATTATAATGTTCTGCCACAAATACCATCTGGACCTGGAGCCTTGCTGATCTTTACTCGCTTACTCAGTTCTGAAGAATCATGACCTCTGGACGGGATTAAGTGCACTTCTTTAATCTTCAAGAAGTCATACATACGTACGTACTTTCAAACCGAGTAAAGAATTAAAGCGTTAAGGTAGGGGCATATACTGTCAACGCCTGACAGAGAACTGTGATCCGAATCTTCAAGTAGAAAGGACAAACTGTAAATATACAGAAATAACTTAATGGGACCTTTTTGTGGCAGAAAAGTCTTCTTTGTGTTTTCTAATATGTACTTTAAAAAAAAAACTATAAGCTGGTTACCGTTATTCACGAAGGACTGAGCCAACGCTAAATACCGATGCACCATCACTATTTCTTTTGTTTATATTACATCTTGAATATATATTAATGCAGTGATATCTGTGCTTTGCGAAAAAAAAACTTACGCTTTAAAAAGGGAAGGAACAGTCGAAACACCACGGTCAAAGCCAAGAGTAGCCATGTTTACAAACAAACAAGCAGACATCATGGATATTTTTGACCAATAGCATCACTCAGTTACTGTCAGTGCGGTCTCCATACCGAGGCCTCGCTATGTCACATGACCTAGATTAGGCTAGAAACGTCACCAACATGGCAGACCAGCCGAGCAAGGCGGATATTACAGCGATTTTCAAGCGACTACGTTCAGTCCCAACTAACAAGGTAAGTGACAATATGTGTATTTTAACATGAATCTAACTTATATCTCGTGGTATCATAATTTTGTTATTTTAAGGTAGATTTATTTAAATAATCTTGTACATGTGGTGTTGCTTTGCTACGTGTTTTATCATTGAACAGAATCCCATCAAATAGGCCTAAATCAGTGATATATAAATATTGTGAAACATAAATTTCGAAGCAAATGATTTCTGTTATGTCTCTGTGTATAAATACTTCAAATAATTTTATGATTCTGTTTGGAAAGTGCTGTTCTGAAGTTTGTCGACAGCAGCTCGACTAACAGACACCAGCTGATCAAACAATCGGCACAGTGGACGCATTTGTATCATTGTTGAGAATATACGTACACTTACGCAAATAGGGCTTAGTATACATACATTTTTTATGGGGTCACTGCTGTTGGTTCAAAGCTTAAGTCTAAGTTTATAAATTTAAATAAAGATAACCAGTACATCGACAATATAAAAATATGTTGTCCTAGACTTTGACATTATTATTTATACAGCAATGTTTTGATTGCGGAAACAACAACCCGACATGGGCCAGCTGCACTTATGGAGTATTTCTTTGCATTGACTGCTCCGCTGTCCATCGTTCTCTTGGTGTTCATGTAACATTCATTAAATCAACCACCTTGGATACCAACTGGTCATGGCTGCAGTTGAGAGCTATGCAAGTTGGGGGTAATGCTTCTGCAGTAAGTACTTTTTACATAGTACCATATGAAGGAGACTGAAATAGCGTGGAAAAATGTAAAGCATTTACAAGACAAAGTCTGCAGAATTGAAATTTAAATTAGGAAATGATAGTGTAAAAGCATATTTCTTGCTTGCTTGCTTTTTAGGTATTAGGATATTAAAATTCATGCTGTAATTGGTAATTGATTGTTATCTAGTGGAAAGTGAGAATTATCAGAAAGTTTATTTTTTATGAGTTATAAACCATTAAGTGTACAGTATGTGTCTATACAATTCATTGTACGCTTATATTCGGAAAAACAGTTTTGACTGGTTATGTGATCTGTTTTCCAGCGCTCTTTCTTCAGCGAGCATGGCTGTACAACTACTGATGCTCAGCAAAAGTACAACAGCCGAGCTGCCAAACTTTATCGTGACAAGCTTTTGTCTCAGGCCCAGCATGCCATGAGGCTTCATGGAACAAAGGTTCTTGTTTCATTTAAACTTTGCAGCATCTTTGTCAGTCTTTTCTGCTTTATTCACTCTTGTTGGTCTGTTTTTTGTGTGGCTGCATAGCAGATATAAACTGCTTCTTCTGCTCTTTTTTCCCTTGTGTGAAGCAAACGTTTAAGCCATGTGTCTGCCATTTAACAAAGTGACAAAGTTATAGTTGCACTTCTTTGAGGTTACTAATACTGGTTGAGAAATTTGCATGACACTAATGAAAAATTGTACAAAGTAGAGATCTTGCAGATTCTCTCTGTTGTAATTAAAATCATAGTGTTGAGATCAGTTAATATTCAAATTGTTTGCTACTAATTTTAGTGTATGACAATGTACAGAAATCAGAGTTGGTATTCTCAAAAAATCTTATGAAACATCATGGGCATAGCAGTGGCTGTGCACAGCAACTCAAGATCTTGTCTGCTTTTGGATACCATTTTTATCATATGCTTTGTCTTTGCTGGATTCTTAGATGACATAACAATTTTCTCAACAGCTGTGACATTGTTATTAGTAATACTATTACTAAGAGATTGTTAAAAATTGTGTTGTCTTATGACTTTGCAGCAGCACTTATTGCTCCAGAGGCAGCATTTGAGATCGACTTGTGTAAACTGATTTAGGAGGGGGAAAAAAATTCATACCTTCAGGCTGTGCGACAGTACAACTACTGTATATTTCCAGCTAAAAGGATCCTACTCTTTTCACAATAATGTACAAATCCATATTTTAATATGATGGTTGGATGACATATGACAACTTTTTTCATACAGGTTCACCTGGAAGACAAAGAAGGGAAGACTAAGGTTGGCAATGATCAAACTATTTTTAAGCCACCTCAGAGGGAATTTTTGTAGACATATCTAAGGCTTCTTTTAATTACATATCCTGTCCTTGGTTTTCATGAAGGGAACATAAACATTACATTAACAAACATTTTACATATCTGATTGACCGAAAAAGAGAAATATTTTAGGCATACAAAGTTCATTTTTGTATTGAGCAAAATGGAGTCATTATCCGATTTTGTCGATCAAAGACAAGAGATTATGACTTTGTAGAAGATGCTTTGAGGGCATTTTATCTAAATTTTTGGAGCTTCAGTAATAATATTTTGACAGCAAGTCATATGTCAAGTAAGACCTTTAAGAACATAAAGATGCTTGCTGATAATCAGTGGTTGTCATCTCCTTTTATGCATTATGACCCATATATAAGCAGTATTCATATTCAGTCTAGGCAGCTTTTAGCGAAACTTGGCATCTTCTTCTCAATGTGTATCTTGTCTTACCAACACGATATGTATCTGCGGGCAAAGGGTGTAATATTTTTTCTCAGGGGTGGGGATGGCATTTTCACACAATTGTCCTGACAACACCATCATTCCAAAAATTAAAGATGTTCAGTATAATAGGATCTTAGTAAGGGTTAAACAACATGATTAAACTTAAACCCAAACACTCAAAAGCTTATTCAAAATGCTGTGCTTGTTTGCTATGTTTGAATTTATGTCTAAAGGTTTCTTATGTAGTCTTGTTTATTTTGAATCATTAAGAAATTTGGGTTGTGCATGACTTAAAAGGTCTAAAAATTTCAAAATTTTACACTTTTTAAAGGCTTGAATAACATTATTTGCATGATAGTGCTTTTTGTTAAATTTACAATTATTTCTTTTTTATCTGTATAATTTTGCCTCATAAGTTTTATAGACCATTGCATTTTGTTTTCCATTTGTTATGTCCATGTGGGCTTGTTGGTGTGAGAGGAGGGGAGAGAGAGATATTAGGCATGTGACTAGTTAAGTGAGATTTGGATGGGGTGGGGGATGAGGGCTGCTGATGGTGTTTTATGAAGAATTGGCAGCTTAACTAACAAGTCACATCTTTTTGCCTCCCTCTTTTCCTTTTCTACACATTGGGCATCAAAAGCAAAAATTGGGCTATCCTAAGCAATTGTTGCATGTCTGCTCCAGTACCCATTAACTGTGGAGTTCCCAGTTCTTAGTTCTATCATTTTGATCATGTAGACAAAGCCACTCTCAGTTCTTACTCAAACACTCTGTTGCTGACCAATTTTTCGCAGATTCGAGTCAGTTATTTTTTAGCTGTTCTCCCACAGATTGCTATCCCAGCCATTCCTCCTACATAAACAGTGAGATACGAACAATTGTTCTTCTTTGCTTTGGTGGTCTGGTGGTGCAACGGTTAGCACCTGTCACCAAAACAGTGAATGTTGGCTGGGTTAAGCTCTCATCTCAGGCATGTTGTTCTTTCTCTGCATGTGGCATCTGTTTACAGAGCTGGCTGCCTTGCCATGATACAATAATAATAATGAACATTTATAGAGTGCTTTTCCAGTGATTTGTTGGCTGTACAGAAATGATATACAAAAGTAAACTGAATCACCAACAACCATACAGTCATATTCTCATATAACAGACATTGCTCACTTCTACAACAGGTTGATGAGGATTTAAAGTTAGGCAAATTTTCAGAGAAGATGAAACAAAACGAGCAACAAGAATTAGATCTGACATTTATGTAACGGCGAAGAATGGCAGCTGTTAAAGTAAAATCGACAAACAGAAAATAGAGCAATTACAAGTAGTAAATCAAAAACAAAATAAAGCTTTCAAAGAAACCTATAATACAAATAAAAAGAGAAGTTAAACAAGAAGGCAGAAAAATTGCTGGAGAACAAAGCAACTCATTTTCAATCATGGCCTTAGTTGCTGGCTCCATGTAAAACATCAGTTTCCCCCGCCCCCCTTCTCTGCTTCTAGACAGTGAAACTCGTCCATATCACATTCACTATTCTGATTCAAAGTGATCACTGAAAGCATATTTTACAAATATTGTGATTCAAAGTGACTTGATCTTTATACTCATTGTCCTACCATTATGCATTAACACAGTTCAGTTTTACATAGTGTCTTGTTAGCTATATGTATTTTTTTTACACTTAATGTCTGACTTTGACTTTCATTACATGTGAACTCTTTAACCAGCGGCTCAGTGGCTGCAAGTGTTTTAAATCACAGTATGTTGTTATTATTAGCCAGTCTTTTTTTTTTAAGTATTATTTCTTTCTCTTTGGTTAGCACAGAGTGCCTCCTACTTTGGTTTTGATGCTGTGTAATAAAAACACTCATATATTATTATTGTGAAAGCTTAAATGCTTTCTGATAACCAGAAATGCATGCAAAAATAATATAAAAATACATAAAGGCCTAAGACAGTTAATGCTAGCTCCCACATCCTTGTTGAGACCATTTGAAGTGGGATATTAAAAACATTGATGCTGCTTATCATATGACATGCCACAGTCATCATTGCTGGATTTTCCACCTGAAAGGTGATGGATGCAGCAAGGCACATAGTCAATATTTTCACAGGCTTTCATTTCTTTCAAAATTTGATATCACAGCATCATGGCTCAGAAGGAAAACACTTCATACTTTATGATCCATTGTCAGTTCATTTGATCTCAACAGTTTTGTTTGTTTGCCAATGGGCATTTTTAAAATATTCAGGAGTTTTGGATTTAATGAGAATAAGTCACATTGAGTTTATTTTTTAGAGCTGTTTTTGGCATGTTTTCTTATATTGCAACCGTACACATGTATGTACAAAATTAGCTTTTAGATGTCAAAGTGGTTTTTTTTTCTTTATTTGCTATATTGTATATTGTGTATTGTAGAAAACAAGGTGACTATAGCAGTAAATGACAAACAACTGTGTGTACTGTTTTTTAGCAGTTGCAGAAGTTGTGTTCTATGAGCCTAGTGAATAAATAGTCTTGGCTTGAGTAGAATGAAAGATCATCTTAGAAAATTATGTTCATCCTGCATTGATATTAGCGCTGAGCATCACTTGAATTCAGAAGTTTGTGTAGAAATGGTTAAACCTGAGCAGTATTTGAGTTTAACTTTGCAACTGGGGTCAAATCAGGTTATCTATCCCAAGTGATGCTCAGGGTTAACTGCTTTGTTTTTAACCAAAAAATATTCCAAAGCCTAAAACCACTGTATTTTAATGCCAGTGATGGTAGTGGGTCCTTTAGCAGTGTATCACACATGCTGTAACTGTTAAAAATTCTAGCAGCATTTTAAAGCATACATTCTCTTGTCAGTTTATTGTTTCTTCAGAACATGTTTGCATTGGTCTACTAATGTTTGACATAAAATGTCACCGCAAACACATTCATGAGGTTTGAAATTATTGGTATCCTATAATTTATCTTAAAAAGAAAAATTAAATGAAGCAAAAGGCTTGTTTGGAATGGACTTTAAAATGAGAAGACCGGCTTTAATTTAGTTTTCTGCAGAATGTTTAAAAGTCATTTACTAAAATGAATGAAAGTATTAAAAAAAACTGGACAAATTTTTGAAACTTTACCCATGAAACTTGTGTTATAGATATTGGAAGACACCTGATTTGTATCCACTTAGTCAAAGACTGATGCATCAAATATTTGTCAATTCTCTGTCAAAGACATTAACTCTCTTGGTTTGAAAGGCCATGATTGTGCCTTTGCCAGGTAGCATGGGCAAGGCGATTTTCATTACTTTTTATTGCAAAGTTCAACTTTTCTCTTTTCCAAAAATGTATAGGTTTCTTGGTCTAATGTTTATCTCAGAGCAGCAATAATAAAAAAACAAACTTCACCACTGTCGTCTTCGCAGTCTTCAGTTATAAGCCACTCATTGTAATGTTCATTTTTATCTTGAACCAAGAGGGTTAAATGTGGGCTCTGAAATTTACAATTTTCGTTTCTTCATAAATGTTGAGGAGGATTGGTGACAATCCCCTTTCTTGACATAGTTTTTAGATTTTTGTTACTTTCCATACTGGGAAATTCTTTTATTTTTCTTTGAATTATTTTTTATTTTTAATTTTGTGCTTTCACAGAGCTGTACACAGAATGAACTTGACAAAAGATGTCACCTTGGAGTAGTTAATGCTTTTTTTGTCTTTACATATCCCTAACAAATGGAAACTTATTGAAGGTGTGTTTTTTTTTCCTACCCAGTTACACATCGATGTCCATTCAGAACCTACTTCACCAGATGCCAAAGCTGAGGTGGACTTTTTTTCTGAACACACCAAGGACACGCTTAGAGAGGATTACCCGATTGCAGCAGATCAGAAGCTGTCGGCTGCTGAACCTGTCAAGAATGGAACGCTCAGTGAGAATGCTAAGGGTATGTATCCTTTCATTGGAGTCTGCTTGCTTTTGGAAAATTTAGCTTGCTGAGATAACTTTAATACAAATGCCTGTTAGACAGGAAGGTGAGTGGAGATAACATTTGTTGCAGCTTAAATTTGATGATACCTTTTTTTTTGACTGTTTTTCCCCTTCAAAAGGCTCGTTTGTCAGATGAAAGGTGTGGGAGCCAAGAAAGGGATGGCTAGAGAAACTGTTGGCTTGTCTTTATATATGTGTGTGCTATTTTTCCTTTTAGAATCAGATCTAGGACCAAGTGTAGAGGCAGCCCTGAGCACATCACCTTCTCAGGCAGCCACACAGATTGAACCTCGCAAAACAATTATTGGAGCCAAGAAACCTGCTGCTGCTAAGAAAGGGGTTAGTACTCTATTTTTCAAATTTCAGTATATCTAGGAAGAATTGCATGTCCTAGTTAAATGGTATAAATTATTTTACTCAGAGATTAAACTGATCAAACACAATGTTGATTGATAGTTACATAAAGTAAAGCACTGCAATATGTCATGGACCTCACAAGCATCTCATAGCTTAGGAATCTTGTACCTGCTGCAGCTTTTTTGCCTTGATATAAAATTTATGATACGCTCCTTTTGGTTGTCCGTTAACAGAAGGGCCTTGGAGCCCAGAAAGTGAAGGCTAACTTCAATGAAATAGAGACACGAGCACAGCAGCTGGACAAAGAACGAGAAGAATACGCAAAGAACCAGGCTGTTCAGGAAGCACGGACACAGGAGGAGCGCGAGAAGCAAATGTAAACAGCTGCCTCTAAAAATTTGCAAATGATCTTGAATTAGTTGAAAATTTGTATTTTTGTCAAAGAGCATTTTCACTTAAATCACATTCACCAGCTTTTAAATTTCTGTATGCTAGCATCCATCATAATTATTAAGGGCAAAGAAAAAAGAGTTTGGTTTTTCTATGATAGTTTTATCTTCTTAGGACAGCAAGCATACACTTAGCTAAGAATTTAAGTTTTGTGCTTGCATTTGCAATATTTCCAAAATCTTTTTGTCATCTGCTGCAGGGCCTCAATGCGGCTGGCATACCAAGACATGAGTCTTGAGCGAAAGAAGCAAGAAGAGAAGCTTAAAGCCTCTGATCCCAAGAAAGCGCAGCAGCTGGAGCGTCTGGGCATGGGATTCATCTCCAACAAGTTGGTTTTTGTTGTTCTTGAGAATTTCATACCTATAGCTACTGACAAGCTGAAATTTAAGCAACTTGCCAGAAGTAAGAGTGAATAGTTTTAGGGGAGAAAACAAAGCTTCAAAACACTAAAAACACATGGGCTGGCTCTGATAATTTTCACTGGTTTATTATTTTCTTATGATGAGAAAAAGTTTGCTTGTTTGTTATTTCTTAAGACGGTTCACATTTTTGTGTGACCAGTTCTACATGAGTGTGTGGTATGATATTTAGGGGCATCAGCCACTCTGCCATCAGCGACATGCAGACTATACAACAAGAAGCTCCAAGCCGTTCTAGAAACAAGGACCAGGATTTGGATCTCTACAGCACGCGTTCTTCCACCCGTGACCGAGACAGGGACTTCTTTGAAGATGAATTGGATGCCATGTCAGGACTGTCTTCCAAGTTAGTGTTGCTGCTGGTTCTCTTTCATGTAGATGTTATGGTTCACTTAGGGGAGAAGTTTATGTCATGTTTGTACAAAAGTTCCTTGAGACCTTACACTTAGACTTTTGTTGTACTTAAACAACACAGATGATCATTAAAGTGTGAGCACTGTGCTAGACATGAGTACCTAAATAGTACAGATGATCATTAAAGGGAACATGTCACGCATTAGTATCTGAGTGGTACAGATAATTGTTTAAGTGAGCCTGATAATTGACTTCTAAAGTAAGCAAGTCAGACCTGAATGGCAAAGTTCTTCAGCAGTCAAGCTTCTTTCAAGAAATGGTGAAAATATTAGAGCAATTTTAGCATTATTAGATCAGTTACAACACTTGTTGTTGTATTACATGGAATAGCCTTAAAGAACGTGTTGTATTGTATAAAGTACACTGTCATTTTTTCACATTCACATTTCATATACTGCTGCTTTTGTCATTAAGAACTCGTAGTTTTATTTCTTTTATATTTTTCTCTTTGCAGAAGAGGAGGTGGTGACAGTCTTCGTCGGTCACGAATGGATGATTTTGGCTGGGGAAACACTAACAAAGGGGGCTCATGGGACATTGACACTTTTGAACAGTCCAGCAGCTTGTCTGAGCCAATAGCTCCCAAATCTGATGACAGGTTGGCTCATGCATTTTAGTTACCCATCCTCTGTCACTGTCATTTCTTTTTAAAAGTCCAGGAAGACCTGCAAATGTTCAGGAAAAGGGATTAAGGTGTTCAGGTGTAAAGAACTTCCCCAGTGTCCAGCACAGTTTTCAGTAGGTATTTCCAAACTAAAGCACTCAGCACTTTGACATTCATTTTTTTCTACGGGTTTTTTCCAAAGTTGGAGAATGGTAAGATTTTAAAACTTACATTCACGGTCCTTGAAAGTGATTTACAGATGTATGTGAATAGCCAGGGCATTTTCATGTGTTGCTCGTAAACAAATTGATAGTTCTAACTAGTGTAATAGAAATATTAAGTATCCAATGTTTGTTTTCTTAACTAAGCTTGATAATTTTATGCATGCACCGTAGTGGATAAAAGTTTCCATATGCATGACATATAGAAATATTGTGGAAATTGACACAATGCTGAGCATATGTACCATCATACATCAAATATTGTGTAAATTGACAGCATGCTGAGCATATGTACCATCATACATACAGATGAGCAGAGTTGAGCCATTAAACAAATCTCACATTGAGGTCAAAACCTTCTCTGTCTGGTGTTCTTTCTGATAGCCCTTTTGTTTTTGATGTTGTGGGACATTTTCAAATAATCCTTGAATATGCTTCAATATATTTTGGCAATGTTACTGGTAATAATATATGTTTCCTCTTGAAAACCGTCACACTTGAGAAAATTTCATTCTTAGAACAAAGCTCTGTCTTTACCTTATAGTGTTTAGTCAGAAAAGGCTGGTGGTGGTTTTTAAGTAGTAAAACTTATTTGTGCTCTTGAAAGCTGTTTGCTAGCATGATTAAGTTTAGTAATGTACACACTCTTATATAACAACATCACAATTTTAATGACTCATCATTTCCTTTTCTGATACACACTGATTAATGGTTGAAAAGTCATCCTAGAAGCAGTTACTCTGTGATATTGTTATAGAGTACAGATTAAATGTACTATTTTTACAGTCGATTTTTGTGTATGAAGGTAAGAGAACATGAATGGATTGGATAGGAGCCTATGCCCACTTCATATTTGTTTTTGATTGTTAACTTTTGTGTGTGCATGAATGGAGAGGAGCGACAGAACAGAAATGAAACAATGAGAAATGTATAATGTTGTCTGACTGGTGTTGCCAGTATGCCACAAGAGGAGCAAGCATTAGACTCAAATGACAATGACTCCACAGGGTAATTCATGTTGGGTTGACACTGTTTTGGATGCACAGGTGGTACACTTGCACGTGTGTGGTGGTCAGGTCAGAGTGCAGTGCAGACAAAAACCTGCTTGTTTCTGCTTCTTTTCTGTGTTTTCCTTGCAGGCAAACATTTTCTGAGTGCTAGTACTATCATTGCCTGTGTCCCTTTAGGTGTGTATGTACATGTATGTGACACACAGTTGGTCTTGTATGTCAAAGTATTAGTATTTCACTGCAACCCCCCCTCCCCCCGTAATTGTAATGCGTCTCTGCAATCTGATAAAAACAAAAGGATGCAAACTTTGTTTGGGGGTGCTTTGTTATTAGATAATTTACGGCTGTCAAGTATTTTCTAGAATACAAGCAGCTTTTAGCTTGGGGCAGGTGGTAGTAATCATAGAAGAGCAGGCATTTATAAAATCATGAAAGATGCTCAGTGACGGATGACAACAATAAAATCAAACTTAAAGTTAAGGAGCAATGTCAGCATTTTCCATCCTGGCTTGCCATTGTAGAAAATACTTCAATAGTTCTTATACGAGCAACCCTCTAGTACGCTTTATAATTAGTATCTTTCTTATAGTCTGTTTATCAAGCATTTCATTTTGCTAGTAGGGGCGGCACAGGTCATTGTCAAGTTTCTTCATTAAGGTTTACTCCTAAAACTATAGACCTAAACCTAATCTGACGTTACTGCAGTGCTATCTGCTGTGGTATGGTCATACAAGTAGTAAGCATTACCAAGTATATCTGATAGTTCTTATTAACATCCAGAAACCACTGGTGTCAGTGTGCATGCATACACATATGAGTCTATATTTGCTTACTGCCATCATTGTTATAGGGGAAGTTTTATATTTTGTCATGCTGTGCACACATCGCTATTATTCTTGTCAGTGTCTTTCATCGGTAGAAAGCTTTGCTTGGTCTGTGGTCAGTTTTGTTCAGGACTTCAACTTATGCATATTAATTGTTAATGTTTGTCTTCACAGTGGTCACCAATCTTGATGTTGAGTTCAGGTGATTGGTGTGTAACAGAAATATTGGCTGCTGTAGTCTTAAGGATGAGAAAGTGATCTGTTCTAGGATATGTTGATCATCTTTACACTCCAAATAGACCAATGTTGCAGTTACCTTTTTCACAACAAAGCATGTCTGCAGCGTTCTTTTTTGTCATCACTCACCCTTTTGTGTCTATCATGCATATGTGTTCACAAATGGACATATGCCCATAAATTGATTAAATTAAACATCAGATCCTAACGACATTACTTAGCAACTTCAGTTCTACTGCTGTAGATCAAATAATTTTGAATATGGTGCCACCTAATCTGATCAGCAACAAATGAAAAATGTGATTTTTTTTTGATTTTTTTTTTACCTTCATTATTTCTTGTGGATCAAATTATTATATACGGTTCGTACCATTGCAGTATTTCACTCACATTTTTGTCTATTTTATGACTCTAGTGCCTTGGTTTGAAAAGTTTGCTTGGATCTTGCTATGTCCCCTTCACCCCTAGTCCAATTTTTCCTTTCCTTATCGAGGTGGATATGATAAGTGAATGCATGCATTTTGAGAGTTTTCTTGCCATTACTTAAAAAAATTGAACATACTGCAAACCAGGCAAAGAATCTTTTCTGACAAATGTGTTACGGTAATTTATTGCATTTGTATTATTTTATTTATGAACTTTACTCCACACTGCATTATGTATTATTTAGAGTATGTTCTCAATGTACAAAAGTGCTTGCAAAGTATTTTTTTTCAACAGATCCAGCAGAAGTCGCAGGACAGTGGCAGACACCAGCTCTTCGATCACCATGTCTGAAGAGGACAAGAAAAAATATGCCAATGCCAAAGCTATTTCCTCAGACCAGTTCTTTGGCAACAGAGATGCAGATGTATGTGAAAAGCTATTAAATTGTTCGTTGTTGTCAGGCAATATTCTGTGTACTATACACATCTTGACGATTGAATTTTCGCAGCTAAAAATCAGTACAGACACTTTGTAGGTAACCTGAATATACATACCAATATTTGGCTGTACTATTATACACTTCCAGTCAGGGACACAGATAGTCTACTGTCCAAACCCAAACACTAGCCAGTTCGATACCCATTTGTTGCAGTGTATTTACCTCAGTTGACCCAGCTGTGGAATGGGTACCTGACATACTTAGATGGTTGGGGAGGTTAAGGCAATAGTGCCCTCACAAGAAAAGCTGGCCCCTGAGATAAGTGTGGTCCCCAATAACCTGAAAGTCACGGTGCTACCATAAATAGTTCTCACAGAAGTTGAGTGTTTTCAGGAACATTCACACAAGCAAGTGTATATATGTGCATACCTGCAGACATCACTTGTTCCAATACCTTAGTAGCCATTAGTCGAGGGTTAGGAAATGGATTTTCTGTGCTTGAAGTTATGTATGGGATTGGTGGGATGCAAGATTTCATTACATTCACTGACGGCTATCCTCAACAGCTGGATGTGAAGCAGAATCTTGCTCGTTTGGAGGGCAAGTCAGGCATCTCCAGTGATGATGTTTTCGGAAGTGGCCGACAACCTACGTCACGCTCATCTTACTCATCAACACCAGATCTTCAGGATATTAAAGAGGGTGTGCGCCAAGGCATCACCAAAGTTGCAGGTCGTCTTTCCACAATTGCCAATGGCGTCGTTTCCTCGTTACAGGTGAGAACTCTTAGATTCTGCTCATTTCCTGGTTGTAACACTTTACAGTTCAGTAAAATGTGCATCATCCAGAAACTATATTTACTCTGGGAATGAAGAAGTAATGCCAAAAGGGAAAGAGTTTATCTTGTTTATGAATGTAAAGTAGATGTTGTATCACACTTATCTTTCTTTGTGCATTTTTGGTTATAATGATACAAATCTTTACTTCTGTGTTCATCATTGGCAGTTCGGTGCATTGTATTGGACAGCATGACATGTCACTTCTGATTTATTTATGATTATTAGGGACAGTTTGTTTTGGCTTAGCAAGTTTAGCTTCATTTAGCCATGTGAATCCTCTTACCTGTTTTGGCTGATGTCTTCCTGTCAGTTTTAGTTGACTGATAACATTCCTTTTTTATGCCACTTTATTTCTGTTGTTAGTGTCTGATTCATTTCCATGTTCTTTACTGCTCCACTTATTTCCCTGTCATCTGTTAGTAAGACTTGTTTTGCTGAGAAAGTTGTGGTGATCTTGATCTGTGTTCATGTCAGTATTTGGCTGGTACATTCAGGTTGGAACCATCAATGATAGAACTCATTGAAATCATTTTTATTTGAGCTTGAGTTAGTCTTCAGTAGTGTCTGCAACTTAGTTCAGTAACAGTTTCACATGCAGTTTAATGATCATGAATTGATACCCACACACAGGTGACTAGATAGGTGTTGTCATTAGTAAGCCATTGTCTCTTGCATACCTAGGACATTTTTAAAGGTGATTTACAAATCTCTATCAGTATTACAGTCACCTGGCACATTATCTGTCAAAATTCTGGTCCATCATAGCAATCAAAGCTCTAACCTCAACCGGTGAAAAATGTTTTTGGTTAACTATGCTTTCACTAGGAATTATGTTCCCACAGAATTGACTTTCAGTTTCCTATCATTTGACACACCTTGTGTTTCTTTACATAAGACTCACCTTGTTTACCTTTACATGCATTATTCTTTACCAGTTTACTATGGTTGGTGCTTATGTTGTGAATGACAGGCATGTTTAATCTTTTAATATTGCAACATTTAGTTGACATAATTTATTTTAGGAATATCTTCTTAGAGCATTGTAGTATAGATAGATTTGCATTCTTGCAATGTATAGTCTTCTAGCTGTAAATGTATTTATATGCTTGCAGTTTACTTGTGTTTCATTTGATTGTTGTTTTGTTGTGTTGGCCACTTGTAGAGGAATAAGTAGTCCCCGAGCAGAGGTAATTTGTTGGGGATGGTTGACGGTATTTCTTTCTGCCTGACTCCACTCCACAGCTGGACTTTGCTTTGCTAACTTTGAGTTTTATAAGTGTCTGCTACTGATGCAATGAGTCTTAAGTATTAGATACTGACCTTTGTACTGAAAAGACACGCTGTGTGTTTGTGTGTGTGTAGTGGGGGGGGGGGAGATGTATACATGTGTGCACATACTTGCATGCATGATTGAATGCATAAATAATGTGCATTTTGTGCTTTGTATCTTTTGTTGCCTTAAGTTTATAAAATGCTGTCATACAAGTACTGATATTTTTAGAAGTAGAATGTGATTTATTGAGTCACAAGCCCCAGAAAGTCATTTGATTGAGTACTGGATTTTTTTAACCATTCATTTCAAGCAAACTAACTTTTGCAAAGTTGCATCTTCAATGTAATTTTTGAAAGATGAGCTAATAATTAAAGTGTAATATTCTCCACGGTAGCACGTTAAGACGTTTTATTCAGTGTATGGAACATGATACCAACAAAGGTTTTATTTAGTGTGCTGATCATTGTGTTGATCAGTTATTGTGTCAGTGCAGTGTCTGTCACCATTAGTAGCCAATACCATCTCTAGGTATTGCTGTTGATGTTGGTCGCTGCTGTCAATTTGCACTTTGGTCTTCTTTTGTGCTTCTAAACCGTTAACTGCATGGTGGTCTGGTATTGTCAATGGCCATGCACATTTTCAATTTTATAGCATAGCTTATATACTGTTGCTGGTAGCCAGACAACCCCCACTACATTTTAATTTGTCTGTTTATGTTTATCAGCAGTTAAAGCTGTTTGATATGACAGTATAATACATCCATTGGCTACTGGATTTTTATTTGTTGGTAGGATACTTACATAGCAAATACATTCTTTCAGCTACACTACATGATATGCAACCCCATTAGTTATTGAGATATCTTAAAGTAATTAATGTATTTTCACAGTTTTGCTTTAAGCCGTCTTAAAAGTGGCTTATGGGTCTGTTGGTTGGGTGATTTTGTGATGTACTGCATTACAGGCTGAGGGTAAACTTTTTTTTCAGGGTGGGTTTTCCTAATATCTGCTTAACTTTTTCATTTTCTTGCAGTAATGGTTGATATCGCACAGATTTTGTTAAAAAAAAAAGCAGTAAGTTCTTTGTGTTGTGAAAAGAAACTGCGTGCATGCCAGTCTGTTTTCATTTGCTTTGATTCTTCTGAGTAATGAGACTAATCGGCCACACTCATGGAACTGATTATTTCAGAGTAACCGCTTTCAGCTTTGTCAGGAATTGGTAATGAACTTTACATCTGTGCAATGCCTGATGGGTCAGGTCATAATTGCAGCAGAGTCATCTTTTAAACACTACTTGAGCCCGGTCCACATCCCATCTACATTTGCATCCATTGTTTAGCATTCCACTGGATGCTGGTCACTTTGATAAAGGGTTTTATCAGTGTGGTTTAGTGCATTCTCAGATGTAGAGCTAGGCAATAACCACCTCAGCGCAAGCTAGAACTGTAACTGAATTTAATATCTTCTTGTTAACTGAATTTTAGATGGATTATTTGTTTTATTTGTATCTTTATCTTTTGCTATTCGTACAGTTCTTGCTAACACAATTTGACCATACAGAATCAGTATTGCCACTATTATAACCTGTCGCTTCTTTGTATAAAATATGTTGTGTGAAGATGTGTTTTCATGTTTATGTTTATATGTACCACGAGCAAAATAATCTGTATTCTGTAAATTGTGGGCTGTTGCATGACTAACCTCCTCTTCCACACTTCCACTTGTTAAACTTTAGTTTCAGTGAAGTATCAAGTGTTTGTAAGAGTGAGCAGAAAGCATTCATTTCATTTGTAAAGGTTACACGCTTGTTAACAGTTTGTGTATTTGCATATATGTGGAAAGAGAGAGAAAATGTGTGAGAGAGAGAGCATTTACAAATGCATTTACTCTTGAGTGATGCAGTTTTAAAATTCCAAAAAAATTTTATTGTAAAGGGAGTATCCTATTCTGGAAATGAAAGTCTGGGCTGTTAATCAATAAGAAGTCAGCAAAAGATGTGGGTAGAAGTAAAAGTAGTATTTACATCTTGGTTAGTGCAGAACCTTTTCTCCAAACATCATCATTGATGGGAACATCCTTGCATCTTTTTGAGGATTTTGTTTCTTTGTTAAGGCAATTCCGGTGCTCAAGGATTTGCTACACAAAATATTTGAGATGCCATTCAGAACGCTACGTGCTTGTACACATCTATACCACCTCCTGATGAGCAGTCATCTAATCCCCTCAGACCTGCAACAAACTATCACTCAACATTTGTGAAAAATCTGCTATTGCTTCTTTCAAAATATTTCTGAAATCTTATCTTTTTCTCCTGCCAAAGTGTGTGGCTATCTATGCCTGCAGATGTGCTCATGAGTTCTTTTATGTGTGTGCACAAAGAATACTGGTCAGCACTGAAATTATTACTTAAAAAGGTCCTAATCTGTAGTATTTTGGTGTGCTAAACACGAATATGACCATGAACAATTTTTATTGACTGTTGAAGATATTTGATATAGTTCATTTCCTCTGTTTCACCATGTAAATTTATCTAGTTGGACTGTATCAACATCCTGAATAAGCCTAAAATTGTATAATCTTGCATAATACCATCATGCACACATCATCCAGAGTTTATTACATCATTTTCTGATGCAGTGCAGTACTACTGCCAGGCGGCTGCTGACGTAAGCTGACGTCAGCAGTGTACTATAATATAGGCCAGTCAGAAAGGTTGAGCATTTAAAATATTTCAAACTTAGTGTAACTTACTGTTACATAAAACTGTTATTATTTTATCCATATAGTTACAATACACAACACTGATGCCTCAAAAGTGCGTTAATACCGAGGACAGTTTTTGCTATATTGGGGAAGTGACATTTGCCAACCAGAAGAAAAGTATTACTTCTCAAGTGAAGAAGGCAAATCATCTTTACTTCGGATGCAAGATTGGCTACCAAGACAAGCCTTGTGCCCTGCATATATGCTGTGTTACATGTGAAACACAACTTTCACAGTGGGTGAATGGCAAGAGACCTTCAGTACCATTTGTAGTCCTCATGGTGTGGAGAGAGTCAAGCGACCACACAAATGACTGTTACTTCTGCTTGGTTTCTCCTCTTTCCTGCGGGATAACAAACCAAAAGAAGTCGAGAATAGTCTACCCCAACATTCCGTCTGCATTGAGACCAGTTCCACATGGTGAGGGACTTACTATTCCAGAACTTCCAGCAGAATATTTTCTTGATTCAGCTGATGAGGACGAGAGTGAGCCGACCTGTTCTTCTCCTGGTCAGTCAGCATGCATTGATCTAGATTTTCACTGTGGTGCATCATCAACTCCACACAGAATAACACAGGAAGAACTAAATGATCTGGTTCCTGATTTGGACTTATCCAAGAACGGAATTGCTAGGTTCAAGACTCCAACAATGGAATCATCTAGAAGTTGTCCCAATTACAAGACTGTTAGGGCAGAAAACTACACAAAGAACTAGTAGAAGACATGCTGATGCAGTATCAGAAACTTGGCTGCAGTATGTCTCTAAAAACCCACTTCATTCCCATCTGGATTTCTTTCCTGACAACTGTGGTATGGTTAGTGATGAACATGGTGAACATTTTCATCAAGACATTGCAACAATGAAAAAATGATACCAGGTAAAATTGTCCACTGCCATGCTGGCTGACTTCTGCTGGACACTCACTAGAGGTACTCCTGAACACCTGTCCAAGAGACAGGCAAACAAATCTAAGACGTAGTCTACGACTTGATTTTTTACAGGTATTAACCACAGGTCAGTTACTATTAGCATGCATTTCATGATGTACACAATAATTATTGCAGATTGCAAAACAACTAGAGCAAGTTTTGCATTTTGACTGTCATATTCGTGTTAAGCACATACAAATTGATAAGAAATGACTATTTTATTTTACTAGCATGACTTTTGTAAAAATTTGTTGACCAGAGGAATCGCTGTAGCAGGAGTGGGTGCTTTAAAAATAACTTTATTATTAAATGATAAATGACCAAATTTACTAATCTTAAGGGGCAATTATTATTTGAGAAGTGTCTTTAGTTACCAAAAAAGAACAAACAGAACAAGTGCTAGTTACAAGACAAGGATTAAGCAAGTGGAGCATCTTAGAAAAACACAAAAACATGCACTCGCACATATAAAATCATTCGTAAGGCATACCTATGTCATACACCCACACTCTCACACAACCAGCAGTTCAACTGTGGTTGAGCAGCTCAGCTACTGAGGGCACAAATGATTTCAAGTGCCTGTTACTCCTGCATGCAGGCATAGCATAATATTTGCCTGAACTCAGTAAAACGAATTCTGCTGCTAGTGCATGTTCTGGTAAAGACAGAATGCTGGTAGCCTTTCTGACAATTTACTGATCACACAAAAGAATCCTAAACCCTGCTTGACAGAGATATACTGTATTTAGATACATAATATTATTATTAACAGCAGTTGTCAGATAGTTTGGTTAAGCTGTGTACATTTTTAGGAAACAAAAATACCTCATGTTTTTTCTATAGTTTACACTGCAGCAGTATCATTTATAAAGACTGGTTGGGAAAAGCAGAAAGTAGGGGGCGGCAGTATGCAGCTCATGCAATTTAA
This sequence comes from Marisa cornuarietis, assembly GCA_004794655.1. Lineage (NCBI taxonomy): Eukaryota > Metazoa > Mollusca > Gastropoda > Architaenioglossa > Ampullariidae > Marisa > Marisa cornuarietis. The sequence goes on from SMMW01000534.1 coordinate 434,278, forward strand.
GGAAAAACTGAGACCTCACCAGAGGCATTTCAGTTTACTGTGTGAGGATTATAAAAACATTTCATGAGCAAAGAAGCACATCAGTCCAACTCAATCCAGTCTTTTTGGATGAGTCTTGACAGAATAAAATAACATATCTGAGGTATTTGACAGTAATTCCTTGTTAGTTTGGCAGCCCAGACTTTTCCATTCCAACCGTTAACTAATTGGATCCTCGTAACTTGTGTCTGGCACTTAGTGAATACAATGTTCTAGTTTCTTGACATTTAAGTAATGTTTATGCAAAGCTCAAAGTGTTTCTATGCCAGCTTTTGGTAATGAAGCTTCGGCCACAAAAAGTAGTTTAAACTTGGTGTACCACTAATGTAACTTTGACTGCATGAAATATCTTGTCTTAGCATTTGACAGACATATCTTTGGGCGCATGAGTACACTTTCTCAGCATGCTAGAAAAGCAGCTTTCTTTGCTGTTTGATTGATTTTGTTTTTTTGCTTTAAATACTCCATTAATTTTGTTCTTTTGTCTGGTTTATTGTATAGTGATCTTGTTCTGTGGTGCATGCTGACATTCAGTGAAAACAGTCTTGTTGTGACGTGATTTGCCATTGTTGCATGCATTGCTTGAGAAGTACTTTCTGCTTGTCTACATGTAGAATTGACAAAATAACTGCGTCGTGTTTGCTGGTCAGTAGTCGCTTGCATACCCATTGCCTGATTTCTGTTTGTTTTTATTCATTTGTGTGCATGTGGCATAGGAGAAACACACTTGTTTAACTCCTGCAGGACTTCTTGGACTGTGGCTTATGCTTTTTGTGTGACAACAATCTAGTCAGAATTTGTTTTTTTTGGTAATTACGAAACCTGAAAGGTGCTGTTCATATCACCCTTGATTGTGGATCTTTTAGTTTAATGCTGCTTCTAATCAACACTGGAAGATAAAATATAAGTTATTTGTGATTAGAATTCTGGAAGTTTTGTAGTATTTAAGATACAGAAAAGTACATTATGTGTGAAGACATTGAGATACAGAAAGGTACACATGCATGAGGACATTGCAGAGAGGTGTGCACATATAAAGCATGCACGCGCGTGTGTATTTGTGTGTGAGTGCATGCATACAGACAAATGCAAATATGTGTATACCTGGGTTTTGTGTGCATAAGAAACAATGAACTAGCTGCACTAATGTTTGCAAAAAATATCTTTCTTCAAATTGTGCATCCTTTGCGCACAAATGTAGATGTACAGGTTTGTAAGGATAGTCACCATTTCAGGCTAGTTTCTTTTTTTTTTCTTACTGTTTCTATTCACAATCAGTGTTTCTATGCACAATCAGTGGGTTTTTTGTTTTTTTTTTGAGGAGGGGGTAGGGAGACCTGGTTGATTTGACCATTTGGTAATTCGACCATCAGTTGATTCAACCACAGCCCATATTTGATTTGACAACTGCCTATATTCGATTCAACCAAACCATCATCTGTGCAATAACTCAGCCACGAAATAAGTGAATTTTTATGTACTTTCCTTTTTTTATCTTTGGTTGATGCATTTTGAGTTGTGTGTGTGTGTGTGAGAGAGAGAGAGAGGGAGGGTGAGTGGGTCCCAATCCAGTATAAACCAGTTTTCTGCATGTTCTAACATATTCATATTTTTAACCCTTTGCACTTTTATTTCAAAAAGCATAGCCATGTGCCATTACTGCTGTGCCATGCTAATGGTTGTGCTATTGCCTAAATTAAACTAAGCGAGGAATTTTTTCTTCTCATACATGGGTGTCCACACACCACTTCTAACAGCATCTTTTCATTAGATAACAATGGGAGGTGACCTGTGTATATCACGGGACTGATTTGGACAGAAAAAAAGTTTCCTTTTGTATACATACAAAGAGCAACAGTTGTGTCAGGATGATATTCACTTCTGTACTCTGTGGTGAAATCGCCTCTGGGCTGTGGTCAAATCAACCTGTGCATGGTCGAATTGGTAAATGGTCGAATCAGCCTGTGGCCAGTGTTTCTATACATGAACAGCTCTGAATATTTTTCATCTTCCATATAGCATACACTCTTTTAACAGAAAATGCTGCACAGTTTACACCTTCACTTGCCAGTTCATTTCACTGTCACTAAATGTCATTTTTTTTATTGCTGTGCAGGACCGAATGGGAAGCTAGTGATGGCAGGAGAGTTTCATTGCAGAGAGTAAAAGAAGCCAAGGACACAGCATTCTAAAATGTTTCCTGTCATCTGAACTGAGCTGAAAGAGACTTGCTAGACTTACATGAATTGTTAGCTGCAGTGGGAAACAGTTGTACAATGGTTTCCATTATAAAAGAGCAAGTGTTATGACTGTTGGACAAATTCATCCAGTGTGACTGCTTCTTCACATTTTTGACAGCAGTGACTCATGTGTTCACCAAACCGTGCACATTACATAGGTACAGGGGAAGATGCGGATGCTGTATGGTGATGCATGCTAGCCTCAATGAAGTCAGCATCTGTCAACATTTACAAGCAGGAATGTTGAACCTGAGGCAGCCCTTGTGAAGCGTAAAGCTTACCAGACATCGTTTCAGGAATACATTTCTGACGTATCCTATAGATATATGTAAAAATAGCCTTATGAAATATGTGATTTTTTTTGTGGGGGGGGTAAATCTTTTTTTTAAACTTTTGTGTGCAAAATATCTGAAGGGTTTAAGGAAAAATGTCTCATGCTGTGTATCTACAGAACACAACTACATGATGGTAATGAACATTTTTAGCAGAGAAGTGAGAATTTATAAAGGTGCCGCCCAGAAAAATCTGCTAGTGGTTAGAAAAAATAAATAGTGCTGAAAAAAAATACAAATTATGAGGCCTAGGAGACGATAGGCACAAGGTGAGGAGGAAAGAGTGAAATTATATCAGCAGTGACCCCAAGACATGCCTGGCATTCTGACTAGGGTTGGTGGGCGAGCGAATAATTGGGGTTGCTCCAGATTTTTATTGGAAGCCTGCTGTGTGCTGTCTTCTGTAGCATTTGATGACTAGATGTGTGTGTATATATATATATATATAAAGACAAAATTTAATAAGTTGTAAACAAATACTGATTTCTTTATACTGCTAAATTGAAACCAGCAAGCATTAGTTTCCTAAAAATTTAGGGTAGGTTACTTGATATAAATATTTTTAACCTAGTGTGTTTTCTGTGTATGTGTGCGTTCATCAGTCACAGATGATGCTATTTGTCAATGACAAGAAAATGGTTGATAGTAGTGAATTGTCCTGATCCTTTAAAAAGACCTAAAAAAAATTATCCGAAAGTCTTAAGCAAGGCTCATCTGGGTACATATTTTTTTGATGTTTTATGACAAAATGCCAAGCTTGTCACTGGTAACGTAATGTGCAGAAGGATTCAATTATCAAGTTGTCCTCTTTTTTTCTGTACATCATAATTTTTAATGACATTTTACAGCTGTCCTTTTTTTGCTGCTTGCTTTGTGCTCTTGTTTTGGTGCTTTTTTGTGGGATTTAGTAGCTCATCGCTATCTGTATTGAAAGATGAAAGCTGGCTGATGAGTAGACTAGTAACCAAATGTGAGAGGGAGGGAGGCCACAGAGAGAGGGGTGCAAGTACATGTTCTGGGTTTTCAAAGACTGCACAACAGACAGTGAACTTTATGATGAGATGTACAATTTCCAACAACTGCTCTTTTTCCTCCAACATCATGCATGCCATTTGGTGCAGAAATATTTAGTTTTTACTGCAAATTTATGTTTGTTTTAAGAGGTGAATCATTAAGCACTCATAAAATTTATCAGTCATAAAATGTCCCATCCCCCACCCATCTACAGATAGCCATAGATGGTAAGGCATCTTGCTGCTTGTGCCTGGCCTGCCTGGAGGAAGATGGCGGCAGAGGTGGGGGCAGGCTGTACTGTAGTTCTGCTGTCCACTGGGGGACAAGACCCGAGCCTCTTATGTCAACCAGCTGATGCATGCGGCTGGCTGTGCACTAAGTTTGCCTGTAACCCCCTAACTGTAACTGCCTCCTGGTATAGCCACCACTACCAGCACCTTAGGCTGTTTCTAGAAAATGTGATTGAAGCTGGCTTGATGTTTGTATCCCATGTGTTATCTAAAATATAAGACCTGTCATTTTTGTAAAAATCCAGACCACTTAAATGATTATTAATGATTGGCAAGAAACTTCATAATGGTTGAAAATATAATAGTGTTCAAAAGTAATTTATTGCTGAATAAACTATTGAGGCAGTTGGGTTTTAATGAAGTATAGTGTTGTATAATGCTTACTTCACAACTTTAGGTAATGAAAGTGTGAAGTAGACTGTGGGCATCCTGTTATACGTAGGTGAATCTTGTGGCAGGATTGTCACCAAGTCCAAAGAGGGAATGTACTAGTCTGGACTTCACACCGCTCATCTTTAATATTAAACATCAAATTACTTTTTTTATTGTTTTATTTTCATGTTGTCGGGTGTTGTTCTTTTCTGTTTGTTTTTCTTTTTTCTGGCAGCCATTTGTGCTCATCATGAAACAGCCTACAATCACCTAATGAACTGATGTGGGTTTCCACCACTTGGCATTAACATTTTTTTAAATGTAGGCCACAAAATAATACCTGAACTTGACAGAGCATGTGCAAAGAAGTCCAATATCTCCTTTGTGTTGCCATGGTAACTCAGTACTGCTGCCTTTGCGACTACTAGCACAAGGTCCTACAGATTAAAAATGGTTTGTGGTTTCAAGTTCAATAAGGATCTTCCTCATCTTTCTGATAAAATGACCCACATGAACATGGTGTAATTGACTAAAGTATATATTTGCAACATTTTGTAATGACATAAAACACATCTTTATTGTCTAATTCTGTTTACAACAGGAAATTTCCTTTGTTGGAGACTCATGAGTAATAAATTAAGGAAATACAATCACACCACATGCACCATAACAATTACACCACATGCACCATAACAATTACACTTACCCCCTCCCCACACACATACACCCCCAGCAATGTTTATCAGAGGTATACACCAGGTTCATTTGTTTTTCTGTTCGAGATGCTATCTGAAGACTTGGCAAAAGTTCTCATCTTGGTGATGTAGTTTCCATCTATGGCAAGAGGGGAGCATTTGTAGATGATGATGATGTGGGTGAGAGGGGTCTGTGAAAATATTGACAGCTTTGAACCTCACAGTCGGGTGTATGGGTCACTTAGTGGTCTTTGTGTAAAGCCAGTGATCTTGCTGGCAATCTTGACCACCCTCATCAACAATCCCTATCTTTGATGGATAAAGCACCGAACCACACTGACAGGTTAAATGTTAAAACTTGATCTGATCTGACTGCGATGCACTGCTTCAAGTACAGGGCCACTGACACCGAAATTCTTCCACTGCCTTAGCAGGAACAGGCGCTGAGGTGCTTTCCTGGAAACCAAGTTAGTATTTTCTTGGAAGGATACTTTGTTGTCTAGCACTGTGCCGAGGTACCTAAGACTGTGCTCATTCCTTTGTTTTGTACATAAAGCGGAGAAAGACAAGATATCCTCTGATGAGGAGGACGGGAAGCTGTCATGAACCTTATTTCACCTGGTGCGTCTCACTCGATCGTCCCACAAGACTTCCAGCACCGAAGACTTTTGCTGGGGGTGTTGGAAGGTGGGTGTAAGCGAAGACAATGTGGTTGACCTGCCGACAAAGGGAGGAGCTGGAACGCGAGTCGAAGGAATGTGACTTGAGTGCCAGTCATGAGGGATGGCGAGGGCAGAGGATACAGGCGCCATTCCTGCCCAGCGGGGGGAATGTGTGGGGAATTAGAATTTGTCGGTTACAACTGGCTTGCCAACACTTTCTTCTTCCAAGACTGACATGAAAGCATGGCTAAGCACAAAATGCCGACCTTCATATGAAGTCTCTTGAGCGGCAAAGCTAAATACAGACGAAAGTTGAAACAGTGCGGCATGCACTACATAATGGCATGGCGGTGTCCATTGTCATGCTTGCTTTGCTATATTATTCACCCGCTGACAGAGCGAGGAGAAGGTAAAGGGGTGGAGGAACTTGAGATCATAAGCTGTTACGACTGCCACCCAAAGATTTTTATCATCTGCTTGATATATTCTAACAGCGAGGTTGGTTTACGGCTTTCCTGCCAGAGTTCGCCGACCGGTTTTCATGATGTGACTGCAGCTCATGTCTGTCTCCAAGGGTTACTTTATATCTGCAAGTGTTTGTCCTTGAGGTGATGGTGGTGTCGAGGGCTAAGCGCACGTTCTCTCGCTGTACCCATGTTTTTACCGGGTACTTCCTGTTCCGGCGAAAGGAAGGAATTAGGAAACAGAGCCCTCGTGTATTTATGGTCATTGGAGGAGACGTTGCTCAGCATGCAGCACTTTCGAGCTTTTTCTCTTAATGGATTTTCCCCAGTTTATGCTTCCTAGACACCCCACCTCCCCACCCCAGCTCAAAAGGTAGCTTTGGGAGTTGATGTGGAGCTTTTTTCTGTGCCTAAGAAGGCAACTGCTTCCTGGGCCATCCTGAAGAGAGGATTGCTGTCCCGATGAAGTATGTAAGTGTATGTTTCTTCACGTGGAACTTCCAGAATTTCAAGTGAAAACTAAGGTACACTCTTTTTCTGGCGATTCAGAAAGATTTAGTTCCAATTCGAAATTAAAGTTGAATTTATTACCTGTGTAGTAGAGAGGGAGATAAAGACGAATTGAAGTAGAAAATGCAGTTGTCGGAGACGAGATGAGGTGATAGCAACTTTGTGATTTACCAGTGCCCCAATTTTGTGCAACCATGCAATGCAATGCAGATGAATGCAAAATCTGCGATACTAAAGGTTGCAGTGTAAGAGTAAATTTACAGTTATATACGGCACAGGACTGCAACATATTCCATGACCAGCAGGAGGAACTTCGTCGCAGGATGTGTGCCATTGCAAGCACTGCTGATGTCTATAGGTCATTTACTTTCTTTGAACATTAAGATTTTAAGCCAATAATTTCTTTTTTTTTTTAATCTGCACATATTGGCCTTTCGCAAAACTGTGTATGGATGTAGGCTTTTTGACTTTCCCTGTTGAAAGGTCTTGGACATAAGTGAAGCAAAGTGTGGCGGCAGTTGAAACCTGGTTATATTCATATCGTTTATCCGATACTCACACCACATTTGACAGGAATATTATCATCATTTACGGCTCAATCGTAGGCTATATTTGGTTTGTGTGTGTTGCATCGCAAAAGGGTTTTGTATTTATTTCTCCCTTCTGTTTGCAGTTCTTCCAAATAGGAAAAAGTGCTACGGAAAATAAACTGTGAGACATCTTTACCACGCAGAACAAACGTGGAGAACATGGCAATTTAAGTGAATGAGACAGACAGACAGACAGGGAGGGAGGGAACGAGCCGCCGGCGGGTGCACCACCGTAATCCATCTCACTTCTCTACAAACAACCAAATAACGGTGTTTCTCGCCTCTCCTCCCTCCATTCAGCCTTACATTAGGTGCAGGCTTTTCTTAGTCACCGTCGATCAAAGATCACTTTATGATGTAGGGTGACAGACAATGATCGCCTCTATTGCCTTTAGTAGAAATATTACACAAAATATCCATAGGACTATCTGGGATCGAAGTGTGGGCCTCTAATGTCTCATCAAACATGGCGGCTCGGACGTTGACTTGAGCCCAGGGAACTTGCCCGCAGAACTCCTTCTCTCTCTCTCTCCTCTGTGCTCATTTGCCGCCACCATTGTTTGGCACCTCACTGGCATCAGTCTCGTTGCTAGCCGCGCGTGACATGTGAAGGTGAGGTTTCGTTTCCCGCTAATCTCTGGAGTCTTGTCTGCTCGCCTCGAGCTACTGTGGAGCACGCAATGCCTTCTGAGGCCATGACCCCTTCCTCCACCCGCCATTGACCCCAGTCACTCCCGTGCAGTGAAGTGAGCAGCGTGCACTGTGCTCATTCCAGTGCACGTGTCCCAGGTTTTGTCATCACTTTGCCGCACTCGCCATGTAAATGTGCATAACAGGGAATTACAAATGGTTGGTCCTTACAGACTGGACAGGAAACAGCCAAACCCTGGGTACTGCCCAGACTGACGTCCTCGATAGCCTCAATCAACTTGCACGAACAGTTAAAGGACCGCTAATCCTTCTCCCACAATCATTCTGGTGAAATATTGCCGACAGACACTATTTACAAACAACTTTCAAGAAATAACCGCTGCATGCCAAGTTTATAGTAAGTTTAGCCCGTTAACAAAGATGGGGGACTCCCGTTACAAGCTCACGCTGCCAGAGTGCACTTCTCTCGACAAGCAGTTGATTCGGAATATGTCTCTTCTGAAAAAAAAAATTATTTATTATTATAATTATGTTAAGGTCTCTAAATGGTTAGCAAAACGACCCAAACAATGCACATTTTAGATAAAAGCAAGTATATACATATTATATCAGGATTTATTAAGCTGCTAGGCCTTTTTAATATTTAAAACAAAAAAAAACATTAAATATCTAGATTTAATAAGATGGCGTTGGGTGTTTTGCCGGAAAAAAAACAGGTTATTTCGGGAAATTCGTTCCCATAGCAAATGAGGAATTTGTAGCCAAAGACTTGGACATCAGGTGTCTCAGCTTCCAGTGCTACACAAGTCGGGGAGAGACAGCAGCACATCCTGCCACTTAAAACTGTATAAGAATCGTTCAATCCGGCGATAAAGTGAAACGAATTGCCAAGCTACATACATCCAAACCCACGACTACGAGGCAAATTTCTAAGCTGGGATATCAAGCCACACCTAGCAGCCTTATCATGCGAGCACATCATTCTGTACAAGTTGCTTTCGGTCTTTATTTCAGCTGTTCACCAGGCAAACTGTCAAAGCTATGAAGTAACACAAAACCCATTATATTCACAAATGTATTTGCACTGTAGTGGAAAGCAATGTTTGGACTTCTTTCAACACATTGACCAAGGTTCTAATGTCCTCAACGGGTCGCCCTAAAACTATTTGTTTCTAATGACATTCAAACACACCTTTGACAAACTTTATGTTTGACGACATTTGGCTGGTGAAAAGTTTGAATCTGCATCGATATTTGATGATGGGCAGAAGCGATAAATCACATTGGGAAATCTGCCATGCTCCCCCAGAGCCAGCAACATTTTGTAACATCCTACTTAAGATGCCGAATTAATTGACAACGATTAGTACACTTACTTTGCATCCCTGAGGCGTTTCCCTCCCACGATCTCTCATCCTAAGAAAGGTTCAGTTTTATTTTCCTATCATCAAGACTTTCTATTAGAGATGCAACTTTATGGTTTCTTCAAGAGCCTTTCCAGGTGAATTGTCAGCAACGTAGGACAACTTCAAGAAAAAGCCAAGATAAGACTTGGAGGGTGTGAAACTATTGCGAAGATATCTGAAATCTTTAGAAGGTCCGAGGGAAAACAATCAGGTGCAGGTACTGTCGCTTTCTTCAGGCAGCAAATAGCTTCAAGAATTTCAGAGTGGGAAATCTCTTCATCTCAGTGGGTGTATTTAAGCTAAACTGTCACTGTCGTCTTCATGATTGAGCAAAAATAGCTTCAACTTCACACGGATATTGGATTTTAGTCTAGCGATCTCGTATCGTCAGCATCATCATCATCAACATCGTCAGACACTTCAACTGTTTTAATCGTTCATGCCATGCTGAGGACATATCACTAAATAGTTGTGCCTTATGTCCTCTTAGACTTAAGAACATTGCATGCGGGGTACCGGGTACAGGACATTAAGTACTTGTGCCTCATTGTCTCCCCCTCTCCCGCAACCCACCCCATTGTCCTTCGTCTTTGTTTTTGGACAGATCTTGACACCTTTCCTGGACGGCAGGGTATTTTTAAAAAATCAGCCTGAGTATTCACTTTTCTAATGATTTTAGCTGGCTCTGGTGTGTGTGTGTGTGCTTTGCGCCTGAACATTCACTGTCTTCCCCTTATGGCTGACTCGTTTTGTCGGCCGCTTTCTGAAAGAAAAGCAAAATTCACCTTCAACCTTTTTTTTTATCAAAGGCTGTTGGTAATGTGGAAACAATGGTATCTGCATTCTTATTTATTTTTAATTTGGTAATTGACTCTGAATTATAATCTTACCAAATACATCTAAAACGATAAAGACAGACAGAAAGAGAGATTTCTAAAGAATGGCCTAACATCTGTTCGTCATCAATCATCTAAATCTTGGTCTTGTTGGCAGCAGGAGTCGTCTGACGATGTGGTCATGGTCTTCTGTCTTTTATGCTCTTGTGAGCCTCTTGCATTCCTCGCTACATTCTTTCTTCCTTCCTTTATGTCTCTTCTTTTCTTCGCAAAGACCTGAGAACAACGCTGATACCACTTCCCAGTATTGTGTGAGTAGTTGAGTCTATACATACAATCTGTATTGTGGATATACTCTTGTCTCACAAGGAATGCTAATGTATCATAAACTATTAATATGACACATAGAATATTAATATAGTATAGAAAACATTCATACAGTATAGAGAATAATAATGTAGTCTATATACAAACTACTCATGTCGCACAAGGAATGTTAATGTATCATACATCACTAATTTGAAAGAATACTAATATAGTAAAAACATTAGTATGGCGAATATTAATACAGCATAGAAAATAATTAATGTATTATAAAGAATATTAATGTACCATAGAGACTATCAAGATAGCACAAAGAATATCAGCTCACAGCATGGCTTGAATATAAGTGGAAGATGCGCTGATGGTGAAGGTGTTTGAGTGCTGTTCCTGATGCCAGGAGACATGTAGACGAATGGAGTTGTTTGAACAACTTTTTTTTCCAAGCAGACAATGCCTATTCTATTTTGGTGGACTGTGTTGTGTTTCTAGTTTCTTTTATCGAGTTTGTGGCAAGAGAAGCGATGATGACAAGTTGGTTCAAGGTTTTCTCCTGGCAGGTCAGGAAAAGATGTGAGCATATACAATACAATACAATAAATACAGTACAATACAATAAATACAATACAATATAATACAGTACAACACAGTACAATGCAATACAATAAATACAGTACAATACAATGCAATACAATACAATAAATACAATGCAATAGAATACAATACAATACCACTTTATTTATCCCCAAGGACAATTCCAAATAATGCTCGTACTTGCAGTTTACTATTTGTGATGTCGCTCCTCGTGTGTCTAGTGACATAGACTTACAGGACTGAACACGTACCTGTAAACGTGTGTAAACGTGTAAACGTGTGTGCCAGAGTGTGTCAACAGAAAGAAGCAAGAAAAGAAGGAAGGACGAAACGAAAAAGAAAGAATGTGAAAGAAAGAAAGGAAAGAAGGAAAAAAGAGCCGGTTTAATCTTGTCGTGTTTTGCAACAAGCAAACAAACAAGGAGAGAGAGAAAACAGCAGCAGGCAGGTTTGCCGGAGGGTAGCGAGGATGCGATCCTGAAATAGCTCACAGCGTGTAATAGCTTTTGCAGCTCACCCCCAAGAAGAAAACCTGAAGCTTGTAGCACACAAACCTACAGATAGTGAAAGAGGCAGAAAGAGTTGGGTGGCTTCCTTCTCACATCCGTCTGCTGGAAACGAGGTCTGCCATACTGTGCATTGTGTTGAACTAAGAGCTTGGCTGAGTGCAACACAATATTCTCTTCCTCACATCTGAGTAAAGAGCATCAGTCCTCCCCCAGCCACGTCCCTCCTACCGCCGAACACTGAGATACAAACATCTCTCTTCACACGAGGACATCCAAACCACCATGTCTTCAATGTCCAGGAAACGCCCGTTAGATGTGGTGGCAGTTGTCGCTGCCTGTCTGTAGCCTTAATGTCGGCCTGTGGGTTATGTGAAGGTTTGTCTCATATTTTCTTACCTCAGGCGCTCGATCTGTGCTTCTTCACAGTTATCTGGATAGTGAAGAGTTGTATCAACAACTTACATTTGCTCAGATATAGTATCTTGTATTGAGAGCAGCCAGACATTTCAAAAACAAAATACTTCCACTTCGAGGAACTTTTAAGATCACAAAGCTGGTTAATGCGCCTTGAAAAAAGAAAGAAGAGAGAGAGAGGGGGGGAACAAATCAGGGCTCAGTCCTCTCACTTGGTGCTGTCATAGATCAGGATTTCTTACGGTATTGTTAATGGTACGGGTAACAAGTTTCCTGTACCCAGGTTGTCTTCAAGTAATAACATTATTGTATCGGGTGGGACGTGAGTGACTAACTACCCCCTACTAACCCTAACTGCCTGCTTTAATATGCGTTTCTCCCTCCCTCACTGTGTGTGTGTGTGTGTGTGTGTGTGTGTGTGTGTGTGTGTGTGTGTGTGTGTGTGTGTGTGTGTGTGTGTGTGTGTGTGTGTGTGGGTGGGTGGGTGTATACGCGGCAGATGTGTCATGCTTGTTATGCGTGAATATTGCGCTCTAAGTGGAATTTGAGTATCTGGAAATCTAGTAATCACTCTTCTTTTCTCAGTCTTATTTTCTGTTAGTCTCGCTTTTCTCTCTCTCTCAGAGGTGTGTGTGTGTGTGTTGGGGGGGGGAATGATGCATTCACGCGGGTGTAAGAAGATCCCATTACACTCGTGGCAAAGAAAAGGTCTGGCAAAAGGCAGCTGCTGATATACAGGGGAGACAAGACTTGAATGTCTGACGTAGAGAACCAAGCAGAAAGAGAGAAGAGAGAAAGGAGGGGGGAGAGAGAGAGAGAGAGCCGGTAGCAAACTCTTAGCAGCATCTGTTTAAATATTCTTCTACCCAATAAGAGGAACTGTATATTTCCAGGACTGCTGTAAGACAACAGCCAAGAGCTGAGAGCCGATTCTACAACTCTCCAAATAAAATCAGCCACCACCACCCCCACTTCCCAAAAACTAAAAAAAATCATCAACAGCATTGACGTAGTCATGAGAGACAGACCGTGAAAAAGATAAACAAAGGCAGACGCTGGAGAATAGGAATAATATGCGCACACAGCTGCACCTACAAACTGACACAAGGTGGCGCGCGCACACATACACTTACAGGCATATTAAACACCTCACAACACTCGCCATACAAAACCCACGCGCTGTGACGTCACAGTCGTTGGCCCTCGTGCAACCTTATTTACTAAACATCCTCTTTAGCAAAATCTTGCATTAGTCCACCTGATGTGGAGCTTGTGTGCAACGAGTGGGTAAGTTTGTGGGGAGGGGGGGGAGAGATTTATTTTTTAACTCTGTCAACCCTTGGATCCCCAGTCACACAATGGTGGAAGAGGCTAGGAACTGACAAACACAAAGCCCTCGTCTACTGATCAAAACTTGTCGGGATTTGGCATCCTCTACGTGGCGCCTTCCTTATCTAGACATGAAAGACCAACCTTTGCACGTGCAGTCAGCGAACTGTGACAGATCCGCCGCACCGCGCGAGTAGCTGGTGGAGTGATGTGTGCTGCACCAGCCTCCGCCGTGTCCACGCTCCAGTTGTTGCCTATCTCCATCGTCTGCTGCCACAACCGCGACCTCAACTCGCCCCACCACTAAGACGGGAGCAGGAAGAGGGACATACAGTAGCATGAGGCCATCATGGAGTCAGTAGGGGGCCAGTACAGGGCATACACCCTGGTCACCTACAGGTCGGTAAAGATGGGTATGAGAAACTTCTCTCTCTTTCTCTCGTTCACCCACTCAACTCCTTGCTCTCCCCCGATCTTCATCTGTCGGGCGTGATTGTGCTTTACCTGTCGCTGGTGTTTGCTGGAGCCACAATCAAACTGTACTCCTCTTCCAGCCAATCCTAGCAAACCTTATTACATTCATGATACTTATGTTTTTTGTTTCGACTATTGCGTATTGTCTATGCTATGAATCACATGGCTATAACAGCTACCATGTGATGCCGCCCTCCCTCCCTCTCTACTGGTGACCCGAGGGTTAAGAGCCTGCACTGGGTTACAAAATAAATCCCCTCCTTCACTTTTCCACTCGTTTCTCACAACCTTCACGTCAGGTAGAATAATGCAAGATTCTGCATGTTTAGGAAATAATGTTTGCACGATAGAAAACGGTTATGACGACACAGCTTTGGGGTTTTGTCTAGTGAGTATTGTGAGTGCTGTGAGTACTGTGAGTACTTTGTCTGTGAGTGCTGTGAGTATTGTGAGTGGTGAGTATTGTGAGTGCTGTGAGTATTGTGAGTGTTGTGAGTATTGTGAGTGCTGTGTCTGTGAGTACTGTGAGTATTGTGAGTGTTGTGAGAACTGTGAGTATTGTGAGTGCTGTGAGTATTGTGAGTACAGTGTCTGTGAGTACTGTGAGCATTGTGTGTTGTGAGTACTGTGAGAACTGTGAGTATTGTGAGTGCTGTGAGTATTGTGAGTACAGTGTCTGTGAGTACTGTGAGTATTGCGAGTATTGTAAGTGTTGTGAGTACTGTGAGTATTGTGAGTGCTGTGAGTATTGTGAGTACAGTGTCTGTGAGTACTGTGAGTATTGTGTGTTGTGAGTACTGTGAGAACTGTGAGTATTGTGAGTGCTGTGAGTATTGTGAGTACAGTGTCTGTGAGTACTGTGAGTATTGCGAGTGCTGTTAGTATTGTGAGTACAGTGTCTGTGAGTACTGTGAGTATTGTGAGTGTTGTGAGTACTGTGAGAACTGTGAGTATTGTGAGTGCTGTGAGTATTGTGAGTACAGTGTCTGTGAGTACTGTGAGTATTGCGAGTATTGTGAGTGTTGTGAGTACTGTGGGTATTGTGAGTACTGTGTCTGTGAGTACTGTGAGTATTGCGAGTATTGTGAGTGTTGTGAGTACTGTGAGTACTGTGAGTGCTGTGAGTATTGTGAGTGCTGTGAGTTCTGTGAGTATTGTGAGCACAGTGAGTATTGTGTGTGCTGTGAGTATTGTGAGTGCTGTGAGTAAGCCCTGTACTGGCCTCCGTACTGTGTCTTTGAGTGCTGTGAGTATTGTGAGTACTGTGTCTGTGAGTACTGTGAGTATTTTGAGTGTTGTGAGTACTGTTAGTGCTGTGAGTATTGTGGGTAATGTGTCTGTGAGTACTGTGAGTATTGTGAGTACTGTGAGTGCTGTGAGTGTTGTGGGTGTTGTGAGTACTGTGAGTTCTGTGAGTATTGTGAGCACCGTGAGTCTTGTGTGTGCTGTGAGTATTGTGAGTGCTGTGAGTATTGTGTACTGTGAGTACCCTGAGTACTGTGTTTGTGAGTACTGTGAGTATTGTGAGTATTGTGAGACGTGCAGTGTTTGTGGACGTTAATGAACCATGCGTTCACGACTATAAACAAGGTCTCTCTCTCTCTCCTCTCTCTCTCACACACTCACACACACACACATACATACACACACAAGCATGCGCACCTGCAAAAAACATGCGCTATATATCACACGCAAATAAGCGCACACGCACGCACGCACGCACGCACGCAAGATACTTGCAGAGCACTGGTTACCTTTGTTTTATTTTACGAGACATCGTCCCGGCATAAAAAATGTGTTTCGCTCTCACTTTTTCTCCATCGCTAACCTTCTGCTGCCCTCATCCTGTTGCTGAACCACGCGTGCAATTCCTTCTATCGGCTGATAGGTACTCGCCGAGCAGCCACACCTGCAGCTAGCGCGCACATACTGACACACAGACTCAGAAAAATACACATACGCGTACAATTACACTATAAACATGCAAACATAAACACACACAGACACGCGCGGACACACACACACACACACACTTCTCGTTCTCACCCACCTCAAGTGAGTTTTGTAGAGAGTCTATTGTGGCTTCGTGCATGCATGTGCGTTCTTTATTCGAAAAATGTGTGTGTGTGTGTGTGTGTGTGTGTGTGTGTGTGTGTGTGTGTGTGTGTGTGTGTGTGTGTGAGAGAGAGAGAGAGAGAGAAAGAGCCCGTGCATGTCCATATACGTGTGTTTAACTGGTGATGTCCAGGCACGTCCTTTAAACCCTCGTCTTCTGCAGGTAAGTACTCTGTAGTCTATACAGTGACTATGCCATACCCAGGGTACTAACAGTTACCATCTACAGCTGTGTACTACAGGTTCTCTCACACAAAGACAAGGTTGAGAGCCAAGTTATCAGAGCTACGGGTTGTCTGAGGCCGAAGATGCACACACTAACCTGCTAGTTACTCAGGTGGCGCAGATAACTTCCTCCCAGCTGATTGGACCGCTGAATGGGTACTTGGCTCCTTACATGGGAAGCAAAGGAAAGGCAGGTAGGGAGAAAAGACAGGTACCGCTACCCCCAGAGAATAGCACGGTCCCCATGATTAGGTGACCAATTTTCTTGTTAATTTCATCTACAACAGTTGGCACGTAAACGGCGTATTACAGATACAGTCTACAGGTGAGTACCATTCATAAACAGGGTACCCCAACTGCCACATACCCTTGGTGTGCAGTCTCAGTGCAGTGGTTATCAGGTGAACGCGATGCACCATCCATACAGCGGAGAAGCTGTAGAGTTAATACCTGCAGCTGCGGCGGGTATTGTCTGTACTGGTTACCGAGTACACGCAGTGGTAACCCTTTTACTTTACAGGTGTGCACCGCTCACGACGAGGGTGCAGCTGGTTATAGCCAACTCCTTTCCCCAACACCCCTATCCCCGCCACACACGAACGGAAACGCGCGCGGGATGGCACGAGCAGGCAGGAACCCCTTCCACCCTCCTCCCATGCCTTGGTCCGCCCTGTCAGGATCGTCTTGCTGCGGGTAACCTCCTTCCCAGGTAGACAGGTATTGCTTGGCGCACGTGCGCTTTTACCTGACAGGTACTTAATGCCGAGGCAAGACTTCGGTGAGCTTCGTGGAGTGCCGCGGTCTCCCCCCCCCCTTTCCCACCCCCGCACACACTTCGTTTCCGCACACTCAGAGGACGGTTCTCCTCCTCGTCATCATCGTCGGCGCAACAGTCTGCTGAGGAGGCGAGCGAAGGCGATTGTCCACCCCGTGCCCTCACCTCCATCGCCCCCGGGGGTCATTCGGCAGATTTTCCTCCCGCAGGAGGATGACTTTGTTAACACAGTGACAGATGGACGAGAGGCGACAGCAAACAGCTGCTTATCTCACTTCCAGCGACTGTCAGGTGATACATCGCCACTGAAACTGCCGAGCGTGGCCACAACTTTTATTAACGGGGTTTGTTTTTTCTCGAAGTTTCCTTCACTCAACGCTGAGAGATCTCGGGACTGTTGTGTCGTCTGACCGCTTTGCCAGGAGTCAAAACGTCTCTTGCATCATCTTAACTGCACGTGCCTGGCCCCTGCTGCATGTGCATCTGGAAATTTCTCAAATCTGTGTTTACAAACCCGACTGCCAGAGCGGTAACTTCATTTTGGGAAGATAAATTATGTTCCGATTTTATTACTCACTAGGAAAAATATTTCATTGCTGCCAAATGGAAGCTGTTTATTCACCCTCCCCCTGATGTTGCAGAGCAGAGGAATTTACTGACGGATTTTGTATATCGACTGAAGTGCTGGGCGTTCGTTTCTCCTGGAACGCTACAAAATTTACTTTACTGTCTTGACCTTTGTTGGACTGCTTTCGTTGGATCCTAGAAATGTGCTAGAGACAGGCTGACTCCACAGTCCTCTCTCACACACTCGCACACATCAATAGAAGTGGGACAGACATTTTGCACACGGCTTGCCAATCTCACGTCACTACGTGAAAGAAGCGTCAGATCACGTAGACGTCTTCAGGACGACCGGCCAAACGTGGTGAGCGCCAGGCGCCGTGAGTTCTTCCTGTAACGTGCGAGAGCCGTGAACGTTGTCACGTGACGTTGTGACTAGGAGCGCGAGGGGGGAGGGTCACGAGCGGAGATGAGTTCTCTGACTGTCAACAGCCCCGGGGGAGGGAGCGACGGTCAGGCTGGTACAGGGTCCGGCTCTACCCTCAAGCCCTACCTCCGCCGCAAAAAGTCGTCGCTGGGGGAGACGAAGGTGGCGGTGCTGGGCATGAGCGGCGTCGGCAAGAGCGGTGAGTAGTCTCCTCTTTTTCTCTTACTGGTGTCCCGTGCTTTTTTCCTTCTTTATCCTTCCCCAAAAATTAAGTTCTTCTGTCTTTTCTAGATGTTAGATGGCTAGCGAGGGAGTGTGGACGGGGAGGATCGTGATACAGACAGCGAGCATCTGTCCAACGATGTTCGTTTACTCAAACCAATCGGGTTTTTAACATGTTAATCACATTCTTAAATATCTAGAAATTCATGGAGCGATTGCAGAAAGGAGATCAGAGAGTTAAGTCTGTGCTGCTGATACACGGATCCAAAATACCAGCAGGCAAGATGGCGCAGATGTGGGAGTAAAGATCGCTGGTCATCCTAGTGGTGTATCAAATAAATCTACATGGACAGGCGCAGAAGAACAAACGAGAGGATGAACATCACTTTCCTGCATTCTTAAGCGAGTGTTAAATATAAACTTGTTGACAATCACATGACGAAAACATAGCTGCACCACGCGCAAACACAGTTTCATGCGTGAGCACGCACGCGCCATAAACATCATTAACATGAGTAAAACACATTCATCACGCGCGCACACACACGTGTAAACAGGTTTATCAGGCATCAGCTTGCTTGATAAACCTGTTTACACGTGTGTGTGTGTGTGTGCGCGCGCGTGATAAATGTGTTTTACTCGTTAACTCACACTCGTTAACTGACAGTTACCACACATAAATACAAATTTGTCAGGTGGTGCTGCTTGTTCACCAGCGGTGCGGTGCCAGTCGACGGAGTTGACTGTGGTGGTGATGATGGAAAGAAAAGACTGGAAAACGTTGGTCAAAGTGTCAGATGAGAGATAATGAAAGACCGTTGTTGCTGGTTATACAGCCCCTCAAAGAACATTATCTTTGTCGAGACAAATAACACAGCGAGGGATCAGGGTGTGTGATATCGGAGAGACTGCTTTCCGATAACAGAGGTTCCTGGCGATGTCGATGACAGACAGATATTGTAACTGGGAGGAACTTTTTCGCCCTTTTTTTAAAAAAAAGTAAGTATTGCTGCAGGTAATAAACACTTGCCTTGAAATAATATGTAGGGTATTATCACTGGTCTCAGTAAGGATGTCTGCTTCCCTTCCTTCCATGTTTATAAAGAATAGATGCTGAGTGATAAAAGGTGGTATCATGCTTGATTCATCTAAATGAGAGCAGTCGATTAAAACATATTAGATCAGGCAAGGGAGGTAATGAATATTAAAGAAATGCCAGGACTATTGTACAAGAAGGCAAAGGAGATTACAGGAGATGAACGAGCTCCTTGCACTCAGCATCACCATCATGGAGACAATCAGTATCACCGCTACAGTGGAGCCAGTCTGCAACCAGCAAGAAGGGTGGGGGGGGGGTCTGCCAACCGATACACAAGACAGTAACAAGGCCAGTCTTCCTTAACAGTCCAGCGGATGTGGTGTACCATTGAATCATCGACAGTGCGGGATATTTGGGGGGGATACTGAATCATCGCATGACACGAGAGGCGCGCGGCCATTGAGTCATCGGTGTTACCGTGTGCAGGCAGCGTGACAGGCGGGCCAGCCAAATGCCAAAGCGTCGACGTGCGTGCATGTGCAGGTGCACACACCTGGCAAGTCCAGGCGCTTTGAGTGTCAGGTGCACCAGGTGAGAAAAGTTTTTGGTTACGAGCTGCATCTGCAGCCAGCAGCAACGGTGCGCCTCGGGTGATAGACAGGAAACCTCCCATGATCTTAGCCAGGAGGGGACTCAGCCACTTGACACATGTGTGTGTGTGCGTGTGTGGGTGTGTGGGTGTGCTCACCAACACACAGAACGTGAGAGATGTGGAAACTGCTCCTATAGAAATCATCACTAAGTCTAATTATTAAACCATGTTTTTGCATTGGACACAGCTCCAATTAATGTGCGGATATAACATACCTCCAGCAAACCCTCTTCCACTTGTCGCCTGAATTTTCATAAAGGACAATGTGATAATTAATATTCAAATCGATAATTAAACAGAAGGAAATGGGGGACGATCTACTAAAGACACAAGGAAATGAGAGTGTTAGGAGAAATGCAGTGAGGAAGAAGCAAAGGTCAGAGACGGGTCATGAGAGACAAGCGCTGGGCGAGAGAGAGAGAGAGAGGGTGGGGATGGACTGAAAAGCGAGGGTGGGAATGAGAAACAAGCGCGTGGCGCCAAACAGCGTGGGGGGTGGAGTTGGAGGTAGAGGTGGAGGAGAGGTGAGAGCATTATACTCAAGGCCTGCCAGTGATCGCACCATTGTCTCCATTCCTCTGTCTGTTGTGACTGGGCCCCCGCCATGTGCAGTCAGTCTGGCTTTTTGTTTTAAGCGACTACAGATGTGGCAGAATAATTTTATGATGCTCGTATGCACAAAGAAAAGCGAGTTGGAAAATAGTTTATTTTGCGTCTGTCTGTCTGCCTGTCTGTACGCGTGCTTGTGCTCATATGTTCATTCTCGATGTTTGAGCTTGCATAATGCCGTGTGTCTGTGCGCACTCTAGCGTGTGTGCTCGCGAGTGTGTTTAATTTTTCCCTCGATCATTATTCAATCATTTACGAGACTCACAAAGTCCCTCCTCTTTAGACATTACTCTAGCTATACGCATTTTAAGACTATAGCGAAGACTGAGGGTAGAAGGTTGGCCACTGTGCGAGAGCCAGACGAAAGTTCACCTGTGACCTGTGACCTTTCACCTTCCGCCTCCGATGACACCTCTTCTCAGCGCGTAATGATCCCGCCACCCGCCACCCGCCATCCGCCACCCGCCACCCTTAATTCACTTGGCAAGCGCCGCACCGCACTCGCTCACTCCCTTGGCACAAACATCTCTGCGGGTACAATGATATTCCCTATTTGCACTTTGCGTTCAGTCGCTGAAAACGGAATAAAATGCAAGCATTTCGGGGGGGGGGGGAATTAAACCGGGATGGAGGGTATCTCTGTACCCTGGTGCATCTCAGTGTCCCGTGGGTCACATTGTTGAGTCAGTGTCAGTGCCAGATCATTGAGTGGCAGTGTCGGTGTCAAGACACGTGACTGACGACTAATGACGTGGCAATAACGCCGATGACAATGAAGTTTATGGTGATGGGAGCTGACTGCTAATATCTTTGCACCATTTACAAAACCAATGGTTCATTTATTTCTCACTTTCGCAAAAGCCGTTTTATGTGGACAAACGTCGACTAAACCTTTGTCCATATTTGTCTGATTAAGAAAAGTTCGGAGATAAGACGATGGCATCATACAACAACCACCACAACACAAGCTGTCGTCTGCTAGCCGATGAACGACAATTTCAACAGTGACGATGCTTGCTTTCCCGTTGAACCACTCACTGACTAATTTTAACTAACTTTATTATTTCGCCTCGTGATCCGCATGGCTGCTCAGGTTGATGCTGGCGTCTTACTAGCGAGTGCCATGTGCTCAGAAGTCCACCTAATTTAATAATTGACATTGCTGATGATTGAAAGACCATAAAATGGCTGTGGCAACAGCATCTTTGCTTCAGCTCTGTCAAACTTCTTCTTGTTATGATATCGGCTAATTATGTGGGCAGGACGGTATATCAACCACTTCAGTGCTTACTGTGCTTCAAAAAACAAAAAATCGCTGAAATATTTGCAAACATCAGTGAACCGTAAATGGTTTCAAATTTCAAACATTGTGTTTCATAAATTTTTTCCAAATAACAGCAACTGAAACTGGGCGCCTCTTTTTTTGGAAAGCTTGATGCTTCATCAGCATCAACATTATTGTTCACTTTCAGAGTCTGTTTGTCAATTTACAGACAGTTGACAGGTCTGTTAGTAAATATTCAGATATCAACAACTTGGCCTTTAGTTCACATTTCTATTGTATCGCATGTGGGGCCCTCCAGAGAATGAACAGGGCGCAGCTTGTGCAATGATATTGACATCAGTAGCAATATTTACCAAACATTTCTTTGTTTTTACAAATTCAAACAAGGTAAAATTTGCTCTTCATATTTTTTTACACTTTGTTTGACAGTTATCATAGTTTGGAAATAGTTGCTTCATGCTTAGTTGGCTCTAGTCAATGTAATGAAATAGTTGATGTCTAAAGCAGCCTGGTAATAAAACAGAAAGAAAAAAACCCACAACAGTGGAGAAATCCATCTCATACTATACCGAGCTAGACCATACGACAGCTTGACAAGCAGCAATTAAATACATGATTCAAATATTGAATACTATTCTATAGAAATTAACAAACGACCAGTAGGACCCCATCGTTTCTAATGAAGAAAACAACTTTATTTTCCTAGTTGCTTCAAGGAAAAGTTGACTATCGCACATTTTATCTGAATAATAACTTGTATCGACTTACTCTTCTCTGTGAAGTATAGAAAAATACTAATAAATATTTGTTCGTAAGCAATATTCTAAATATCAAATCAGTCACCAAAGAAAGATGAAAAGATATTTAGAAAATGTGTTTGCACGGTGAAAATATACAGCCTTATATACGCTAATGGTAGTGTGTGCAACCTCCACTGGAGCCCCCTCCCTCTCAAACACAGAAATGTTATCTTCACTAAAGCATTCTCTTAATATTCCTTGCATATTATTAGTAATCCTTGTATATTATTAGTATTGTATGCATGTTGTTATTACTATTCCTTGCATATTAATAGTATTCCTTGAATATTATTAGTATTGCTATTAGTATTCCTTCTATATTATTAGTATTGTATGCATATTATTATTAGTATACATTGCATATTATTATTAGTATAACTTAAATATTATTATTATTATTCCTTGTATATTATTAGTATTGTATGCATATTATTAGTACTCCTTGTATATTATTAGTATTGTATGCATATTATTATTAGTATACCTTGCATATTATTATTAGTATACCTTGCATATTATTATTAGTATACCTTGCATATTATTTATTGCTTGCTGCTCTGTTTCCTGTCTTCACTGGTCGATGCTTTTATTGTATTCGCATGTTGTTGATTTTGTTGAGCGTTTGATATCTTTTACAATGTGTGACTGTTAGTGTATTAGGTAGACATTTGATGTGATCATTAACTCACCTGTATGAGTGCTGGTAGTGCAGTGTGTATGGTGCTGTACTCTCAAGCTTATGTCGCTAGTATCAAATATTTCCCTCCCTGCTGCCTTTGTCGGCATTCCTCTCTTTGTAACATTTCTGAGCTTCTCTCAACAAAATACTGGGAACAGATTGTAAACATTGACAACCTGGCTACAACATGTAGGCTGGCTGCTTGCTTAAAGGAGGCTGGACAGATTTGTCTCCTCCTGCGTGTTGCCGTACACAGGTGTTGATCGTCCAGGTGTAAAGATAAAAGCGGGGCTGTTTGTCAGTTGTTGATATAATGGAATTGTTACAGTCAGTCTTGGGTGTACAGGGCTGTTAGATAGTCATTGTTACAGAGGACTTTTATAGTAATCTTTGTCTGCTGTACAGGACTGTTACAATCAGTCTCTCTAGGTCCATACGAATATTTGTAGATGTGTATAACACTACAATTAGTCTTCCCCTCTCTCGTCTTTCTTCCTTTCCATCCTGTCATCAGTCTCACTCAACATCAAAGGCTCTAATTATTGCCAACCTCCCATTCCTCCACAAGATCCGCGTCTGCTTCTAATAAAACCTTCCAATTTTGATAAGTCGTCTGCCAGAGATGTCGAACACTTGCCCTGGCTTATGTCCGCTTGTCCAGGTGTTTCCCGTAGACTACAATCAATCTGCGACATCTGCTACAGACAGCTTCTGGTTCTTGTAGACTAAACAACATTTGTTACAACATTTGTTAACATGCTGGATGCAGAAGTAGTAGAGTGTGTTTCATGGGACCATCAGTGACAGCAGACAATGTACACTAGGGATACTTGTTTGTTGTAGATATATTTATTGATGGCATGATATACTATTACTTAATGGATACTTCTTTGTTGTAGGTATTTATTATTATATGATATTATAGTATTTCTTAAAGGATATTTCTTTGCTATAGGTATTTATTGATGATATGATATTATAGCATTACTTAATGGATACTTATTCTTTGTTGTAGGAATTTATTGATGGCATGATATAGTATTTCTTAAAGGATACTTCTTTGTTATAGGTATTTATTGATGATATGATATTATAGTATTAGCATTCAGCTCAGCGCAATAGCGACACAATTACTAATGTGACGTCACACATAGCAACAAGGAGCGAGCGACTTCAGCTGTCGGTGTGAAGACGTTGCTATGGCAACAAGATTAGAAATCATTACTTATCTCTGCGTGTAGCATATAGCCATATCTTCTGTGACAGTGGGTGGGGGGATAGTATTAGTGATACAGTTGTAATGGTGAATAGCGATACAGTCGTAATGGTGAATAGTGATACAGTCGTAATAGTGAATAACGATACAGTCGTATTGATAAATAGTGGTACAGTCGTATTCGTGAATAACGATACAGTCGTAATGGTGAATAGTGATACAGTCGTAATAGTGAATAACGATACAGTCGTATTAGTGAATAACGATACAGTCGTAATAGTGAATAACGATACAGTCGTAATAGTGAATAACGATACAGTCGTAATAGTGAATAACGATACAGTCGTAATAGTGAATAACGATACAGTCGTAATGGTGAATAACGATACAGTCGTAATAGTGAATAACGATACAGTCGTAATAGTGAATAACGATACAGTCGTAATAGTGAATAACGATACAGTCGTATTAGTCAATAACGATACAGTCGTAATGGTGAATAACGATACAGTCGTAATAGTGAATAACGATACAGTCGTAATGGTGAATAACGATACAGTCGTATTAGTGAATAACGATACAGTCGTAATGGTGAATAACGATACAGTCGTAATGGTGAATAACGATACAGTCGTAATAGTGAATAACGATACAGTCGTAATAGTGAATAACGATACAGTCGTAATGGTGAATAACGATACAGTCGTAATGGTGAATAACGATACAGTCGTAATGGTGAATAACGATACAGTCGTAATGGTGAATAACGATACAGTCGTAATAGTGAATAACGATACAGTCGTAATAGTGAATAACGATACAGTCGTATTAGTGAATAACGATACAGTCGTAATAGTGAATAACGATACAGCCGTATTAGTGAATAACGATACAGTCGTATTAGTGAATAACGATACAGTCGTATTAGTGAATAACGATACAGTCGTAATGGTGAATAACGATACAGTCGTAATGGTGAATAACGATACAGTCGTAATAGTGAATAACGATACAGTCGTAATAGTGAATAACGATACAGTCGTAATGGTGAATAACGATACAGTCGTAATGGTGAATAACGATACAGTCGTAATGGTGAATAACGATACAGTCGTAATAGTGAATAACGATACAGTCGTATTAGTGAATAACGATACAGTCGTAATAGTGAATAACGATACAGTCGTATTAGTGAATAACGATACAGTCGTATTAGTGAATAACGATACAGTCGTATTAGTGAATAACGATACAGTCGTATTGATGATTAGTGATACAGTCGTATTAGTGAATAGTGATACAGTCGTATTCGTGAATAACGATACAGTCGTATTGATAAATAGTGGTACAGTCGTATTCGTGAATAACGATACAGTCGTATTGATAAATAGTGGTACAGTCGTATTCGTGAATAACGATACAGTCGTATTGATAAATAGTGGTACAGTCGTATTCGTGAATAACGATACAGTCGTATTGGTGAATAGGGATACAGTCGTATTGGTGAATACTGATACAATCGTATTAGTAAATAACGATACAGTCGTATTGGTGAATAACGATACAGTCGTATTAGTGAATAACGATACAGTCGTAATTGTAAATAGTGATAGAGACGTATTCGTGAATAACGATACAGTCGTATTCGTGAATAACGATACAGTCGTATTGGTGAATAGTGATACAGTCGTAATAGTGAATAACGATACAGTCGTATTAGTGAATAACGATACAGTCGTAATAGTAAATAGTGATACAGTCGTATTAGTGAATAACGATACAGTCGTATTGGTGAATAGTGATACAGTCGTATTAGTGAATAACGATACAGTCGTAATAGTAAATAGTGATACAGTCGTATTAGTGAATAACGATACAGTCGTATTGGTGAATAGTGATACAGTCGTATTAGTGAATAACGATACAGTCGTAATAGTAAATAGTGATACAGTCGTATTAGTGAATAACGATACAGTCTATTGGTGAATAGTGATACAGTCGTATTAGTGAATAACGATACAGTCGTAATAGTAAATAGTGATACAGTCGTATTAGTGAATAACGATACAGTCTATTGGTGAATAGTGATACAGTCGTATTAGTGAATAACGATACAGTCGTAATAGTAAATAGTGATACAGTCGTATTAGTGAATAACGATACAGTCTATTGGTGAATAGTGATACAGTGTAATATAAAGTAACTGGATAGGACAGTGAGACAGTATACTTCTGACAAAAAGGTAAAAATTTAGTTTAGAAAAACATGATTTTTGCATTTTGGGGGCAAGAAAGGGAGGTCTTCTGCTCATTGCAGATGTTTTCACTACACATTTTTGAACTCAGCACAGCTGGTTGTACTAAACCCCAAATGTGCCTGTCGATCCGTTACAATTCATTGGATGGCGTTACACCCTAATGTACTCGTAACAGGTAAATTTAGAATCTGTGTCATTCTCATTTGACTATACAGTACACCGTCACACAGTATATCTCAATTTGTCTCACTTTGTCTCTGTCTCAGTATTTTTCAATCTTTTTCAGTATGACATTATATTTGTGTCAAATTCAGGGTCGGTTTGTCCCCGTAAGTTAAAATTATTTTCGAATTAGTGGATTTAGTTCATAAAGAGACACTCACTCCACAAATCTCTTCAAAAATTTTGTTCAGAGACGAGGATCCTCTGAACACTGCAGTATGTAGGTGGGTTTTGGTAAAAGGTCACGACGCCATTTCCCGTGACCTCACAAATGTCGGCTCTCTGATTGGTCGCTGCTTCATTAGAAGCCCTCCCGCTGGCTGTAGCCTACAGTGACGTCAGAAGTATGAATTTAGGTCAAACGGTGTGTGCTTTTCTAAACAAAATATAAGTAAAAAGATCCGCTGCTAAATTTTGTAAATTCTTTAAACCAGAAACTTGAAGCTTTATGTTTTCTCAGTTGTCTTTAATCAGTTTCGAATATATAGCGAATTATACACAATAAGAATTGTGGGATACGAGGGATGCACTATTTGCACAGATCCCTCGCTCTCTTCAAGCAGAATCCTGTGGTTTCTGTTTATTGCCCCCGGGATGGCAAACAGTTACAGGTGTTCTGTATTCTGTGGCCAAACGCACGTGTTACCAGAATTTACTTTGAACCTCAGTGATTCTTTTCTCTTCCCCTTAGGCCCTTTCTCCGTCTCTCTTTTGTTTTATTTTCATTCCTCCTTCGCAGTCTCTACCTGTGGAGTTCATGCCAGTGATTGATTGATAGTGTGTGTGTGTGTGTGTGTGTGTGTGTGTGTGTGTGTGTGTGTGTGTGAGGTGGGGGGCTGCGCTGTAATGGCTGTATGCAGTCATGAGACATTCAAACCCTGGCTTAAAGAACTGTAAATGTTCTTTTCCTGTCAGTTTTTTTTCCCTTGCGTTGGTTTGAAGTGCTTGTATCCTAGTTTTGAAAAGCAGTGGCATCAGCAGCGGAAGAAGAAACACAGTGGTGAGGGCAGATGTTCATGTTTGAAGCACACACGGAGTCTGTTAGTCGCCTTTTTTGTTTTTTTGTTTTTTTTTTTTGCCGTCTGTCAACGCACCTTCAAAGATTGCGGAGTTTCAGGGCAAGGCCATCAGATTAGTCGCCTGGGAATCGAACTCTATGGCGAGAATCTGATGTCCGACACCGCACGTGCTTGCCTTCAGCCAATCAAAAATAAACAGACTGGCGGTCCACAGACAGATTTCCGCCTGCCAGTTGTAGCCGTCGTGTCTGATTACCATCAAGGCCCAGCTTCTCTGTAGCTTCAGGGAAGGCTGATGTGGAAGTGGTCTCGGTTGAGGAGGGTTTGGGGGTGCAACCCCTTCCAAAGGCCAGGAGGATGGGGAAATAATCCAACCGTTTCACTACCCACCGCCAGTCGGCGCATGTGCAAAGAGGCGGAAGCTGCGTATGTAATGGCTTTTCCAAAAACTCTAATAATATTTATAGTCGGCGAGTTTCGTGGCTCCACATCCCGCCACTGCCTCCCACAAGGAGCTGGAAATAAGGGTTATTTCGTTTAGACTGACACGTGTCGTCACCGCGAGACCCAGTGCACATTTGTCTTATTTTAAACCTCGATTCCTAGTGAATGTCGGACTGGAGTTTGAGGACCCGGTACAGCGCTGAAGTATCTCCTCCGACTCTAACTGCCGCTGTCTGCAGCCACACATCAGTCACAACAACCAGGGCTTTGACCATATATTACTTTGGAAAGGTCGAGAGGATGGGACGGATTGGCGGTGGAGCGAGGGGATGGAAGGGATGGTGAAGGTCAGTGAGTGCAGGTTGAACCCCAATGTGTTTCGGAATGTAAATCCGGGCTTTTGTCGAGTGCTTTCATGACGTCACTGCACGCGGCGTGCGGCCATAACTAACATTGCTACACTTGTTAAGAAATTTTCCTGGCTGTCAGAGCCGATTGTTCACATAGCTTCAACATTGCAACTCTTGTAAAGTACACATGAAAATAAACTGTTGAGACACGCTGTGCATGTGCTCAATAGAAAATTTCTTGTAGGAGTTACTGCCACTTTGGCGTTGATCTAAAAAAGAATGATAGCTGCGAGAAAAGATGATATGAAAATGATGGAGTAACTGTAGCAAAAACAGCGAGACTCGCATTTATCTTAAAAGTGATTACAAACCACTGTGTGCTGGGGTATGCAACATGTCGAAATTTGAAGTTGAACAACAGTAACTTCCGATAGTCTAAATAAACATTGGGAGTGGATAGTCTAAATAAACCTGGGGAGTGGATAGTCTCAATAAACCTGGGAAGCGGATAGTCTAAATAAACCTGGGGAGTGGATAGTCTAAATAAACCGGGGGAGTGGATAGTCTAAACGAACCTGGGGAGTGGATAGTCTAAATAAACCTGGGGAGTGGATAGTCTAAACGAACCTGGGGAGCGGATAGTCTAAATGAACCTCGAGTGGATAGTCTAAACGAACCTGGGGAGTGGATAGTCTAAATAAACCTGGGGAGTGGATAGTCTAAACGAACCTGGGGAGCGGATAGTCTAAATGAACCTCGAGTGGATAGTCTAAACGAACCTGGGGAGTGGATAGTCTAAATAAACCTGGGGAGTGGATAGTCTAAACGAACCTGGGGAGCGGATAGTCTAAATGAACCTCGAGTGGATAGTCTAAACGAACCTGGGGAGTGGATAGTCTAAATAAACCTGGGGAGTGGATAGTCTAAATAAACCTGGGGAGTGGATAGTCTAAATGAACCTGGGGAGCGGATAGTCTATTGGTGAGGGGAAGGGTGTATAAACTCCCCCCCCCTTGTCTGTGGACCTAACAGTTTTTTCCGCCACTGTCTGGGGGTCTTTACTGGAGGTAACCTGCCATTGCCTATGGGTCTGTACTAAAAGCTACTTCTGTCCGTGGGTCTTTACTAAACACAATATCTGCCACTGTCTGTGAGTCTGTTAAAAGTGACTTCTGCTTCTGGCACAGTCTGTAGGTCTTTACTAAACTTCTGTGATTGTCAATGGGCTTCAACAAAACTTCTGTCAGTGGGTCTTTAATAAAAAGTAGCCTGAAAGTCACTTGCTTTTCCTTCCTCATCCGCCCACCTACCTTGATGTTTCTATCTCGCACACACCTTACAATTTTTGGTTTCTCCACCGCTTTTCCTCTCACTGTCAGACTCCCCGCATCTTCGTTCGGAAGCAGACTTGGCAGGTCAGGGCATCGAGAAGACACAGAAGCGAAAAGCCACGTGTTTTCACCCCGAATGCCAGAACCATATTTTCCAGCCAGCATTCCACGCCCCTTCCGTATTGCGGTCGGCGATGCTAAATGGAAGAAGGGATACCCTTTCTTGAACAAGCAGATCTGCAGGCTTTGTAGCAGCTATTGCTATTTAACCTTTGACCTCTTACCACGCAAACACAGGGAGCAGGCTGACCCGAACAGTATTTCCTCTCTTGTCCTTTCCTAGTGACTGGCCCGGCAAGTTGAGATTGGCTCTCTGACCTAAGACCATTCGTCCCCTTGCTGTTACTATCAGCCAGACAATCAAATAATCGCCTGCTTCGACCCACCCCTACATTCTTACTCTCTCTCTCTCTCTCATACACACACGGAGGAGTGTCTACACGTATCTGCATATAGATACTCATATTCTCATATATACTCTCTCTCTCTCTCTCTCTCTCTCCCTCCTTGACTTCCTCCCTTCTATCCTTCATTCTTCTGCCCTGTCTCTCTAAGGTTTCTGCGGAAGAGTTCTGAGAGTTTGATTTGCGTATGTTCGATTTAAAGCCAAATGCATTCTCATTAAAAGATGAACTGTATCAACAAGTAATGCGTAGCACACACACACACACACACACACACACACACACACACACACACACACACACACACACCATACATACATAGCTTGCCTGGCCTCTGTCACAACCACTAGATACTTCTACCCTAATTGTTGTCAGTAACTGGCTCTTCTCAGAAACAGTAGATCTTTTTTTTTCATCTGATGGCTGTCTAAACAGTAGACCCTTTTTCACCTGGCTGCTGTCACAAAGAGTAGACCTTTCTCACCTGGCTGCTGTCACAAAGAGTAGACCTTTCTCACCTGGCTGCTGTCACAAAGAGTAGACCTTTCTCACCTGGCTGCTGTCACAAAGAGTAGACCTTTCTCACCTGGCTGCTGTCACAAAGAGTAGACCTTTCTCACCTGGCTGCTGTCACAAAGAGTAGACCTTTCTCACCTGGCTGCTGTCACAAAGAGTAGACCTTTCTCACCTGGCTGCTGTCACAAAGAGTAGACCTTTCTCACCTGGCTGCTGTCACAAAGAGTAGACCTTTCTCACCTGGCTGCTGTCACAAAGAGTAGACCTTTCTCACCTGGCTGCTGTCACAAAGAGTAGACCTTTCTCACCTGGCTGCTGTCACAAAGAGTAGACCTTTCTCACCTGGCTGCCGTTGTGGAGGAAACGCGTGAGTTTCAAAAGCCAGTAGGCGGATACCGGAATAAGGTTGGAAATGACTGACAACTGATTGTACCACTAAGTTGTCTCATGTTTTAATCTGATGCTCTGTGAGCATCATGTGATTGCTTAAACTGCCTGATGTGTCCTACCTGGCCTGGTCAAGAGTAGTCTACAATTGTTTTACATGTATTTTTGAAATGTATACTTTTGGGCGGTTTCTTTTAAGTTGTAATCTTTATTTATGTAAATTTCTTTGGCCTTGCTGCTGAATTAAGCTTTTCCCCTGACAATATTCGGTAACAACGTGCGAATCATAAGGTTAGAGATGTTGACATTTTGTTGCGTATATAATCCGCACATAGCTTCTGAGACAGAGCTTACCTGTTCAACGATAAAATGTATGGAGAATCGAGTCTATGTAGTCTTTCACCGCTTTCCATCCCCTCGACAGGAAACATGCAGGCCCTCGTTAATAAACAAGCAGGCCCTCACCGGTAAACACCCAAGCTTTCAGTAGAAAACACGCAGGCCCACAGAAATAAACAATCAGGTCCTCAGTAGTAAACAAGCAGGACCTTAGTGGTAAACAAGCAGGCTCTTATAGTAAGCACGCAGGCCCTCAGTGGTAAACAGCCAGGCTTTTAGTAGTAAACACGCAGGCCCTCAGTGGTAAACAGCCAGGCTTTCAGTAGTAAACACGCAGGCCCTCAGTGGTAAACAGCCAGGCTCTCATAGTAAGCACGCAGGCCCTCAGTGGTAAACAGCCAGGCTTTCAGTAGTAAACACGCAGGCCCTCAGTGGTAAACAGACAGGCTTTCAGTAGTAAACACGCAGGCCCTCAGTGGTAAACAGCCAGGCTTTCAGTAGTAAACACGCAGGCCCTCAGTGGTAAACAGCCAGGCTCTCATAGTAAGCACGCAGGCCCTCAGTGGTAAACAGACAGGCTTTCAGTAGTAAATACGCAGGCCCTCAGTGGTAAACAGACAGGCTTTCAGTAGTAAACACACAGGCCCTCAGTGGTAAACAGACAGGCTCTCATAGTAAGCACGCAGGCCCTCAGTGGTAAACAGCCAGGCTCTCATAGTAAACACGCAGGCCCTCAGTGGTAAACAGCCAGGCTCTCATAGTAAGCACGCAGGCCCTCAGTGGTAAACAGACAGGCAGGCACCAGGCCCTCAGTGGTAAACAGCCAGGCTAGTAAGCACGCAGGCCCTCAGTGGTAAACAGCCAGGCTTTCAGTAGTAAACACGCAGGCCCTCAGTGGTAAACAGCCAGGCTTTCAGTAGTAAACACGCAGGCCCTCAGTGGTAAACAGCCAGGCTCTCATAGTAAGCACGCAGGCCCTCAGTGGTAAACAGCCAGGCTTTCAGTAGTAAACACGCAGGCCCTCAGTGGTAAACAGCCAGGCTTTCAGTAGTAAACACGCAGGCCCTCAGTGGTAAACAGCCAGGCTTTCAGTAGTAAACACGCAGGCCCTCAGTGGTAAACAGCCAGGCTCTCATAGTAAGCACGCAGGCCCTCAGTGGTAAACAGCCAGGCTTTCAGTAGTAAACACGCAGGCCCTCAGTGGTAAACAGACAGGCTTTCAGTAGTAAACACGCAGGCCCTCAGTGGTAAACAGCCAGGCTTTCAGTAGTAAACACGCAGGCCCTCAGTGGTAAACAGCCAGGCTCTCATAGTAAGCACGCAGGCCCTCAGTGGTAAACAGCCAGGCTTTCAGTAGTAAACACGCAGGCCCTCAGTGGTAAACAGCCAGGCTTTCAGTAGTAAACACGCAGGCCCTCAGTGGTAAACAGCCAGGCTTTCAGTAGTAAACACGCAGGCCCTCAGTGGTAAACAGCCAGGCTCTCATAGGAAGAACGCAGGCCCTCAGTGGTAAACAGACAGGCTTTCAGTAGTAAACACGCAGGCCATCAGAAATAAACAAGCAGGCCCTCGGTAGTAAACACGCAGACCCTCAGTGGTAAACAGCCAGGCTCTCATAGTAAGCACGCAGGCCCTCAGTGGTAAACAGCCAGGCTCTCATAGTAAGCACGCAGGCCCTCAGTGGTAAACAGCCAGGCTCTCATAGTAAGCACGCAGGCCCTCAGTGGTAAACAGACAGGCTTGGTCAGTAGTAAACACGCAGGCCCTCAGAAATAAACAAGCAGGCCCTCGGTAGTAAACACGCAGACCCTCAGTAGGAGAAAGGGGGAAATAGAGATGAGGAAGGGGGTGGGGACGCCCGTTGGGATTAACTACCCTCCAAACAGACTCACGTGTTCGGCGATCTCCCGGTGTTAACGGCGCAGGTCGAAAGATGCCAGACAAATGCGCGCAGATGCAAGTTTGTTACCTTCGTGCAGCAAATGTGTGTGTGTGTGTGTGTGAGAGAGAGAGAGAGTGAGTAGATTTATATGTGTCTATGTGCATGAGAGAGAAGGGGCACAAGGAGCAGAGGGGTATCATTCACACGTGCATATGTGTAGATATATGTATGAGAATGTATGCGTGCCTGTATGTGCGTGTGCCTGTGTGTGTGTGCAAGTGTTTATGTGCCGATGTTTATTATGTATTATTATGTATGTATACATGTGTATGTGTTTATGTGTAAGTGTACATGTATATACATGTACAATATGTTTGTGTGGGTGTACATGTATATGCATATATGTTTATGTAAATACACAATATGTACATGTATATGTTTGTACATATGTTTATAAGTGGGTACATTATGTATGTACACGTGTGTGTGTGTGTGTGTGTGTGTAAAATACATCACGTCATTTCTGTAAAATTGTTTTTCCGAACGAGTCGACCGTGCGTGCGCGAGTGTCTGCCTGCGTGAGGGAGGGAGGCAGGGCGTTTGTGAATGCGTGATATTCTTTTATATCTGCTGTAGGAGAGGGACCGGTGAGCTTGAATTAAGGGTGGGAGCTGGGAGACAGTCTGCACTTCATGACCTGACTGGGGGACATCATGTGATTATTTTTTTCTTTTCTCTTTCCAGCTCTCGCAGTCCGTTTCCTGACAAAGAGATTTATTGGCGAGTACGATCAATCAGCAGGTAGGTTTTCATTTCCCCTATTATTGTTTTTCTTCGGTTCACGGTAGCACGTGCGAACTCACTATTTGTGTGTGATGGCGCCCGCGCCTTTGTGTGTTCCACTTCTACCCAGCTGCAGTGCCCGTGTCTCTACTGTAACCCCTTTATTACTCTATTTGCTGTGTGTGTGTGTGTGTGTGTGTGTGTGTGTGTGTGTGTGTGTGTGTGTGTGTGTGTGTGTGTGAACATGTACAAATATGTCAGGCCTATTCACGCACTCAGATGCCAACGTGTTGCCCAATGCTCCCTACCTCCCCACCTCCCTTTCCGCCAGTTCTGAGCAAGGGGCAGATAACCGGCTCAGGTAACTGTGATAGCTGTTGTCACTGTTGTCAGTTCTGCACGTCTGATTCTTTCTTCACGGAGGAGTGCTTAATTACTCCTTAAAAACCTTTGCTTCCTTTGTTGTAACTCACTCAAGGCAGAGCACTTTTTGTCTTCCTTACCTTGCTTACCTCCCCTTGGGGATAAGGCTCGCAACGTGCCGTTAGCCGAGAAGCAGCAAGCACCCACTTTTTCTGATGTATTGTGTGACCTGTTATGGTGACATATATACCTGCTAATGAATGCGGCACTTGAGTCGTTTAGCTGTTCTTATCTTGCACTTCCGGTAGCTAGAAGAACTCCTCCAACAAGATGGACGGAGCCAAGGACCATGAATTTTACTCTCAAATCACTGTGGCATCTTGCAATTTGTCACCCACTCAGTGCTTGAAATACTCAGGGACTTCATTTCTTTAAGCCTGTTCATTTTTCTCCCAATTTTAAGTTTCAGTCACGACTCCTTCTGGTTGCCAGAGGTGAGTTTTGGCGTGTTTTCTAGGGTTTTCTGAGTTTCTACATAATTATGCCTTATCTGAAATACCTTATCAAATATCGTGTAGAGTACCGTAGGAGTTCAATTAATCTCATATCACTTGTTTCTGTACTGATTCCAGATAACAAATACAAGTGTACAACAACTATTGAAGGCGAATCCGTCACCTTTGAACTGCTGGACACACGATCAACAGTAAGATGACCTACGAACTGTTCGCAAAGACAACATTAAGATGTGACTAAGACTTAGCTAATTCAGTGGTAACAGGCACTAAGTGCGAAAATTATATAAAATTAACTCACCTCTTCCTTGAGCATTACTCCTAACACAGTCCACACAATGCTCGTCCTTCTTACTCTCCCCCCTTCTGCTCTTGCTACTTGTCTCCCCATCTTTCTCTGCAGAATCGCTATATTTTCTATGTTCTGTTACTTGGTGGCATTTGTGTTTTCTATCTTTGTTTTCTGTTAGTCGTCAGTATTGTTGTTTATTCTTCCGTCCCTCGTGTTCTATCCATGTAGTCCATGTCTCTTGCGCTAAGAGCATGCTCTCTATCAGTGTGAATATGCGATATACAAATATTAACTATTATTTATTATTATTAACTGGAGTTATCTAAGACGTAAGCATGATAAGAACAATGCTGTAGGTACTGAAAGGACATATTTTAAAATCATCATCTAAAGTACTAGTATTTGTGCGCGTCTGTGTGTGTGTGTGTGTGTGTGTGTGTGTTACTGGACTATGTCCTCATCTAATTTCCGCGAGCACTTTAAAATGGAAGTGGGTGAAGATTTTTTTAATACAGTTAACTCCGGCTGTAAGGCAAACAGCAGTTTAATTCAGCAGCAGGGAGGGGGGAGTTTATAAAGCGAATCCTACTATAAACAAGAAAATACGTTTCCCATGGCGTACGTTTATTAGGCCTGATGTGTGTGTGTGTGTGTGTGTGTGTGTGTGTGTGTGTGTGTGTGTGTGTGTGAGAGAGAGAGAGAGAGAGAGACAGCAAGTTGGCCTGATATGTGTGTGTGTGAGAGAGAGAGGCAGTAAGCTGGCCTGTTGTGTGTGTGTGTGTGCACTCATCACAATGTGTATTTTCTGTCTCACATCAGAACGAGGATCACGGGGCGCACGAGGACGTGCTGCGGTGGGCGGACGGCTTCATGCTGGTGTACTCGGTGACCAGCCGCCACAGCTTCCAGGTGCTGGCTGACCTCAAGCGGCGGGTAGAAGAAGCCAAGAAGACTTCACACGTGCCGGTCATCGTGGTGGGCAACAAGGCCGACCTGGCGCACTACCGCGAGGTTACACAGGACGAGGGTAACTGCAGCTCTGTTGTGTGTGTGTGTGTGTGTGTGTGTGTGTGTGTGTGTGTGTGTGTGTGTGTGTGTGTGTGTGATGCCATTTGTAGCTCGATATCACCGATAATTTACACGACAGTTTGGCAGAGGAGTGAAAACTACTGACAGTGACAAAAGTAGACTTTTTTTTTTTTAATGTTGAAGTTCGTGTAGCTGTAGTGTACTGGAGAAAACTGGCACGTGCGTAGAAATGCAAGTCTAAACGGATGAGTGCCATTAATTAAGAGAACTAAACTCTTGTGAGGCTTACAATGAGGAAATTCTCATTACCCGCAAATTAGGTTATTATCAAGGAAAAGAGAAGCAAGCTCGATATTATGCTTGAAATGCTACTGATGAGGATTCTAGGGATAGGAAGGCCTGGCACGACCCTTATTTACCATCACAGAGCTTGTATGATGCTTGTCGCACTTAGTACATGACTACTGCGTACTTAATAATAGATGATGATGATGATGATGATGATGATGATGATGATGATGATGATGATGATGTCGTCGTCATTGTCCCAGGGGCTCGTCTTGCCGTGGACCTGGGTTGCTCCTTTGTGGAGGTGTCGGCGTCGGAGGATGTGGTGCGGGTGACGGACGCCTTCCACACCCTGTGTCGCGAGATCATCGACTTCAAGCGTCGTTCAAGAACCTTTCTGGACCGTGTCTTCGGCCTCAAGAAGTCCTGATCGCGCGGGGCTGCCCTGCGCACATGGGATGACATTAGCTTCGCCAGGTTCTCCCATCATTTCCCTTCTTCAGGGAGACAGTCTCGTCGGCTGAAGTCACGTGTCCACTATGCACAGCTAGGAAATATTCGTCTGACACTGCGAAACATAGTGCGGCTGAAGACATTGGCTGCACTGGCTCCTTCCCCATACACAAAGTCACTTTAAATCTCCTGTCATACAGGAGGGAAGTGTAATGAGGAGGGGAGAGCAGAGAGTAGCATCAAAGCCAAAAACAAACAAACAAATAAACAAATCAAACAAACAAACAAAAACAAATCAAACAGCAAAAAGACAACATGTATGCAGTGTAAGCCGCACTGCACTTTCAATGAAAGTTATTTTTGAGGTTCGTTGAGCAAATACAAGGCAATAAGTAGTCTTTCATGGAAATGTTCTGGTGTAAATTTATGTGTGTGGATGTGTATGCGTTAATATGCACGGCTGTGTGTATATGATTCAGTGTGTACATAATCATATTCTATTTATTCTTACGACTCTTTGTTTTGTGGACATTTTTTCTTCTTAGAATTTCGCTAATGCAAAACAAATTGAGACCTTGAATCTCGACGCCTGTTTTTAATTTTGTTTGAATGCCAAGTTATTCTGTGGAAAAGTGTACATTGTTTTGTTGTACACATGTAGGTGAAAGGAGCTGACAAAAGCCGTGCATTTTACTGCTTCTTTATTATTCTCAATATTTATGAATGTCCTCTAAAAGCTTTTTTTGGTGATGACTGATATATAGAAGCAATTCGTATTTTTAAGTTTTTGTTTACGATTAAATCCCACTAATGTATTCATCTGACACATTACATGCCAGTTTATTGTAAACCTTCTTTAAAGCAAAATTTCCATCAGGTTTACTAACCAAATTCACTAACTGGCAGCCGTAACACTAACTCCAACCCCTTAACCTCCAGCTTACCACACACAGTCGGACCTCGCTAAGTCGAACTGTACTTTATCCAATATTAACATTTCAAAAGTGGAACCGTGAAGCCTAGTGTGTCTATGACTAGTGCACTCATTATTGCATGCAGTATACAGGTCAGCAGTTTGACCTGCCTGTAAGTTACAGGCTGGACATAAAATCTAGCCATGGTTGCTATATTAACGATCTTAAATCTTTTCTCTCATCAGCTTGTAAGCCAGAGGAAACCTTCTCTACACAACTTTCTCTTATTTTCATAAATTTGAGTCACTAGTTTTTTCCTTCTCCTGATATTGGATGTAATATATTTAATATTTACATTACCGGGAGCTATGTATGTGGGTTTTTACAAATTTTTAAAATGAAAGGCAGAAAGGGACAAAGAGTGCAATATGTTTTAATATTCTATTGTCGTTACCATCATGTGCATGTGTGCAGTGTGTTAGATGCAGGTGACATAGCCATCATGTTTGTCGATATTGTGGGAAACTTCAAGTAAAGGTGATATTGTTATGATCGTCATTATGTCGCGGGTGAACATTTCTGATCATGTGAATGTAATTATATGTTGACTGCAATGCTTGCTAACTTGGACTGTACCTGCCTGCTTAAGTAACTGAGTGATTCTTGAGTTACCTTCTGGATGTGCGGAGATTCTGGGTAAATTTTTTGGGTCGGCTTCTATTCCATCTTCGTGAGCCTGAAATTCGCGTGGTTGTTAACACTGTGATTCGTGGCCGAGGCGCTGCTGGCAGACAACTCCTGTACGTCGTACGCTTACTTCCCTTTAGTTGATGGGGTTTCGCAAAAAGCAAGTTTACGATAACGAACTCGATCATGTCTCTTTGCCAGTTATAACATGTGCAATGTCTTAATAAATAGCATTTTGTGAATTTGTGAGCCTCAAATATCAGCATCAAATATGTATCAGCGACTTGCCCCTGTTTCGCCGGTTAGAAATAAAAGTTTTTTAGGAGTTACTTCCCTTTAATCGTGGAGCCTGTTTGACAACCATGAGAAACGAAAGCATGAAAAGAATGAAAGAAAAGGAAATGAATGGAAATAGATAAGAAAAGAAAGAATGCAATTGTGCTATCAAAAACGTGAAGGAGGCAGCAGCAGGTGGGTTGATCAGACGACTACAAATAATTAGCCTCGTCACTAGCTTTGTCACCTTTATCTTCTCCTCGTTCCTTCCCTACCTCTCCCTTCTCTTTCTTTCCTCCCTTGTAATACGTTCTCATCCAGCCCTCCCGTTTTCCCCAGGGAGGACAACGGGTGTGGAGCAAACAACATCAGGGTTATAATGAGGAAAATCTCATTGCCACAAATAAGAATATTGTGAACGAAAACGGACAAGCATGAAGTACTTTATTATGTTTGAAAGCAGTTCATGAAGATACGTTTATAGAAGGTGTAGTGTGTCTGTTTATAGGTGTTGGAGGGGATGTATCAGCCATCCATATTGCTAATAATAAATTCAAACACGACAAGTGTTAAATCCATAGCTTAAAAAAGGGCGGTGGGGGAAGGGGTCGTTTAGGGAGAGAAGTGTTAGCAACCTCACATTTCTCGGAGACAAGTTTATGCGAGGGCAGTGTCCATCTCATCTCCTTCGCTGTCTTACCTTCCCCAACCATCTATGGAGTCGGTAACCCATACCCAGAAGCTGAGTCGACAAGGGGAAACCCGCAGCGCCACACGGATAACGAACCGGAGCGCCTCTCGGTGCTGTAACAGCCCAGCTTTCCTTTTCCCCATGACTTTCTTTCTAAGCTCTCTGTCTCACGCAAACACGCGCGCGCGCGCACACACACACACACACAATCACAAAGAGAAGGGAGACATTTCCTCTACTTTCTTATTCTCTCCACACACACACACACATCAGAGGAAGCAAAGAGGAAAAGGTGGAGGAAAAAAAATCAGGAGACGAAGAAAACAAAATCCCGTGTCCTGCGCGAAGCGTAGAATACTTTTTTTTTATTGTTCTCTGTGAAGTCATTTGCTTAGTAGCAGCTAAAAAAAAAAATTCCTGCAGATGTATTTGAAGACGAGAAATCCAAACAAGAAAGGAACACTTAATTCCTGAGTATATAAATCATCTCACGAGGTCGTCTCGACAAGGCGTGAGTCATGACGAGATCTTGCGAGAAGAACCCGTCGGTCCAGACAAGAGTTCACCTCTCAACTCGACGAGCACTGAAGAACAAAGTAACGACAATGCAGAAGGTAGAGAGCGTTGGGCTCGTCCTGTCGAGTCACAGGTGCGGGTCACAGAGGTCTCGCATTTTCTCGCGGTATGTTCCCCTCCCTTCTGCCCTGCCCTGCCCCCCTCAGTGGATATAAAACTGAGTCCAGCAGCTCACCATCTCAGCTCGTGGTCACGATTTTTCATGGCGGCACTAAGGACAGCATGAGTAGTGTTGAGTGGTGGCTCTTGTTTCGCGCATTAAAAACATTATTTTGGCGGTTTACTCGTGTGTCGTGCGTTAAAAAACAATCCCTGCCTGTAGGCTGTAGGAGACTGTACTCTGTGCACATTTTTATACGAGTGCTGTCTTCATAGAGGTCGCCGGGATGTGAGAGAGGCAGGCGGTCTGGGCATCTGCTTTGAGATATTAAATCTCGGAATATGGGAAGGGGCATTGATGCTGCTTGAAAAAGGCATCCAACGAGAAAATGCAGAATATGGATGAACTATAGAGATAAAAGAACCTGGTAATTAACAATTTTACTCACCATCACCACAATTCAGTTAGTCTTTCCCATTCCAGCCATCTGGCAATCTCGACGAAATAATAAAGGTAAGAGCAGAGCAGTTAATTGAAGTCAGGAGGAAGACGGGTAATCTCAGGCTTACATATTTTTAACCTGTTCGATGTGCAAGGCGCTCCCAGCATGCTTTAGTATTCCTTCCACCTTTTGGCAGCTGACAAGTTTTCCCTTCCCTTCAAAACAAAGCAAAAAGTCTGGTAACTGTTAAAAAGATGGAGAATATTGATCGACTACATAGCAAGCTATCATGTTATCTATGGAGAAATGGCAGACAGCAAAGCAGTAAAGTAATTTGGGGGGGGGATGTATAACAGACTGAATTTAATGAGCGAAACTGACAGCACCACTAGGTTACTAGGAATGATTGCAGATGAGATGAGGCCTCCCTTGCAGCTATACATGGCTTCCAGCAAGATGGAGTACCAGCCGCATTATGCAGTTAAAAGTCGTGGTTCTTACTCCTGGCAAAAGACCAACAAACTATTGTGTTCGCTCCTAGCACCATGTCAGGTATCATTGTTATTAGTTATTGACTGTATCGTGATTAAGCTTAAATTTTATAAGGATTAATGTGGAAGAACGAAAGAGCGTGAATGACGTCAGTTGTTCGGAAGACGTGTATGAGTGATGTAAAAAAAAAGTTAAGAAAATGACGTAAGAGAGAGCGCGAGC
The DNA here is from genome assembly GCA_004794655.1 of Marisa cornuarietis. Taxonomy (NCBI): domain Eukaryota; kingdom Metazoa; phylum Mollusca; class Gastropoda; order Architaenioglossa; family Ampullariidae; genus Marisa; species Marisa cornuarietis. The sequence continues at coordinate 475,962 of SMMW01000534.1, forward strand.
AAGCAGTTAGTAGTCAGGTAGGAGAAGAGAGAGGTTTAGGACGGACAGACAAGTAGAGTAGGAATTGTAAGAAGACTTTGCTGAGTAGGGCGTTTAGGAGTATATAGATCGATTAGGTGAGTAGGTATTCTTGTAGATATTCAGACAGGCAGGACTCAAAGGTTAGGGATTTTATTATTTTAAAGTAATCTGGATGTAGGAATCGTTTTTTTACTGACTTTTCATTTGTGTATTTTTCTTGTTTTCTTCTCTTATTCATACTTAGTAAAGCAGAGAGATTCGTTAGGCAAATCATTCTTTTCTTTTAATTTGTGTGAAAGGACACGTATTTGTCAGGCTCCGTGTATGTGTTGAAAGGATTGAATGACAGATACACTGCGCGGCGGTCGTGACACACCAGAGCTGAGAACATTGAGAGCTGTCACCAAACAGTTGCAGTACAGAACAAACTCGTTTCCGATGAAAAAAATTCAAAATATCCAAGTTTCTTTAAAAAAAATTATGCGAAATAAGCGAGATAATTATTAAAGGAGGTTGTCCTGCTATCACTAGATGCTAACTCAGGGGCTTCAAAGCATCAATTCTACTTTTCCATCTGGTGCCATGGTGGTTTCACTGTAGTACCTCAGACACGATTTTTCAGTTCTTCCCAACGTCTAGTTGACCAAGAGAAACAATGATAAATTTATGAAAAAAGGTTTTTAGTAGCATTATTATAAGATTTAGAGAATGCGTATTGCAGGGTACAAAAAGCACTTAGTTTATATCTAGGATTCTTTTTTGCACGCCACGTCTTTGCATTTAACGTTGCTTCCATTTTCATTGCCTTGTTTTTGCAGGTTATCTTCTTCCATAACCCATTTCTTGAAGTTTTTTGAGAACTTAATTCTGTTATAAATACATTTTCAGTTTCAGAGAGTGGTACATATCCTAGGTCCTAGGAAATGATCTCTTATTTCAATGTGAGACCCAAAACTAAGAGTGTTACTTTTAGAACCAGTCATCACATTAACAAACTGAATAATCATTGTTATTTGCTCGTTGTTATTAACATCTAGAGTGCAGTTCAAGGTGATAGAATACTACTGTATAAAGATTTGGGTGAAGAAAAAAAACACAGAATGACAAGCAGCTGTTAAAATATTCTGACTTCTGTTCTTTTTCTGTCAGTCGTACTAAGTCATTCTCTGCGTTTTCCAACAAAGTGTACGATTGTTTCATTGTTTTTAATTTTTCGCAAGTGTCTAGTCATCACAGGGCCAAAAAAGTGTGAGATATTCTACAAACTTCATGAAACTACCATCTCCCGCGCTATGATGGTTTTTATTTGCACCAAGATTCTGCATTCCTGGGCCCCTCACTAGGCGCTCTACTACCTGGCTCTAGTCCACTTCTTCCTGTTTGGTCTTGTGTTGGTTCAAGTCATCAATTGTTTTGTTATGAACTGTTAATCGTAGCTCAAGTTCTCTCCGTGTCTGGTAGCTTTCCATGTAGGCTGCACTTTTATCATGTGAAGACATATTGCTGAAATCTGGCAAACAAAGTTTAAATAGTTTCAAAAAATCAACCTTTCACAAAATTCAAATCATTAACCAATCACACATTGCGATATATTATTTACCTCTACAAAATTATCCGAATCTGTCAAGGTGACTACGACTAGCTATCAACGCTGTATAACCTACTGTTACTGCAAAAAAACTGTATAACCTACTGAAAAAAACAAACAAAACCAAAAAAAAAAAACTTTTCCTTCAACGACAATACAAATGTGTACGAGGAAGTTGTAATAGAGATAACAAGAAAACAATCCCCAACTGACAGCTTTGCGAACACATCGATGAAGAAAAAAAAAATGTGCTCCGAGATGAGATCTGAATCTAGGGCCGTACGATCCTCAATGCAATGTTGACAAACGGGTGTTTACCCACTGCACTACCGTGCGACCCACTCTGATCACGAAGAGGTCGTGATGCAAACAGCTAACACCATTGAAACCACGAGTGTTTGCTTGGAGCCGTGCGAGATGGTCTTAACATAAAAAAAATTGTCCCCCAATTATTCTGGAATCTCGTCGAGGGCAATAAAGTTAAAAGAGTTATTAAAATAGCCAAATTGATATTCTTGCAAATAATTTTTCTCGTATGGATGCAGTTTATCAGAAAACTTTTTTTTGGGGGGGGCGGGGGGGGGTTAATATGAGGACGGAAAGAGAAGGGGGAGAAGAAGAAAGGGAAGTCATAAAAAAAGTTATTCAATAGGCCATTGACGGTGATGTTTTGTACCTGCCGTGGGAACGTGGGGCAACCTGTTGTCGTCTGACCTACTTACAAAGTGCGTGCTTCCAGCGGAGACGGGAGGGAACTGTGTGGGGGACAGGGGGGGGGAGACAGCTGTTTGTCAGCGGCACAACTGCCAGGAGCAAACGGGCGGGGGATTGGAGGGGGGGGGGCGGACATCGTGAAAGTTGTTTATTAAGGTTTCTGTAATGGTTATTTACCTGGTGAACAGGTGGGAAGGGAGATACACGTGGAAGTTGTGGAATACGGTACAAAGTGTATTGCGCTGTAAACATTCTCGGACTTTCATGCAAGAACTTCGCCTGATAATGATTGTCGATCCTATTAACACACCAGCGACTCATCATGTTCTGTAAATGTTTGCAGAATAGAATTTAGGGAGCGAAGCAGAAGTTAATACTATCTACTTTTCTAACTATTCACTATAGTTTATGAAACGTTTAAGAATTGTCTTTTATCGTGTTCGATATGTTGCAAATAGTTGTGGGAAAAAAGACTCAAAAAATTAAAATTATCCTCACTCTGAGACCAGGGGAAGGGGACCCTCGTTATTCGACCCCCTCCCTCCCTCCATTCCCTCCCTTTACTAGAGCAAACAGGCTCATCTATCAATCCGGCCATTCTTTCAAGGTAGTCAATATTCTCGGCAAGTGGGTAGTCAAACACAAACTGAACATGAGCTGTAGATCATGACAACAAGCAAAGGAATTGTTCTGAAAATATATTCCCAACGGAATCAATTTTCAGAAATAATAATGGTATGAAGGTCGTAAAAATTGTTTTGTTTTGCTCTTTTTTCTAGGGAGGTGATGTGGGTTTTTTTTTGCTGCGACTGAACAGGAAAGTGACGATGATAATATCGATAACCCTGCATTGGACCTAGTGGCATTTGTTTTAAACAATAATTTACTATTAGTAGTGTTTCACAGCGATAAAGAAAACAGTCTTAAATTTTGAAGAGGTGAGTAACTTGCAGAAATGGCTACAATATAGACATATATAAATATATATTATAATATACCCAGTCACTGATAGCTGAGGTCGCACATCTGACTAAAGTCTCACAACTGAGTCGCATGCATGCTTCTGCTACAGCTGCACAACCTTTTTTGAGATAACCTTTGACCTCCACATAAATATAGATATAGATATAGATATAGATATATATATATGTCTCTCCTTCACAATGACCTCAAGCTGTCTACCCAAACCCTTGGGAGCATTTCTTTTTCAATCTCCTTACTCCTCTCCCCCTTTCACACACACACACACACTTTCTCGACTTCTTCATCTTCTCTCTTTGGAATCGCACACAAAAACAAACAAAATGTGGTTTTGGTTGGGGTTACGATAAAAATTCACAAGGTGTAGTTGGGGGTTAAACAGGCCAGCAGTCAACTTTCCGACTGTTTTAAAAAAAATCGCCGACCATTAAATAGCTCAACGTCGGTATGATTTAAAAAACGACTGAAGATGTCAACTAAATCTTCAAATTTGACAAAGATGCTTGGTAAAGATGAACTGCACACAGCTAGCCACTTTGAGAATATGTAATGCGTTGTACATAAACTGTGTAAAGTTGAGAATGAATTAAAAATTATATTAATCCTGTCAAAATACCTCATTGAGTGACTGACCAAATGAGTTTCCTCGATCACCGCACCCCCTTCCTCGTCACACGTGTGTGTAGGCAGTTCACCTGCGGGATCACAGACTTAAATTTCTATTCGTAGAAGGCTGTGAGGTATAATTTCACCTGCTCCCAGGTAAGCAAACGAACCCACACCGCCTGGATGCGGTTACAGCCGAGGGTTGGGGTCAGGGACTATCAAAATATGTCTGCACAGCCCATGTATTAGCAGCAAACTGCGCATTGATGGAATGAGAGGAGTTAAAACTCGATTTCGCCCTCAATACCTAAACCTTGTGCGCAATCGAGTTTTTTTTTTTAATCCCACCCAAATCGTTGTACAGTGAATTCTCCTCCCACTGCCTTTCACCTATAGCACCACTACCAGCTTCATGTACCCAGGGCACGTGAAGGATTGAGTGTGTATAAGGCTAAATTTAACGTACATAACTGTCTTATAGTGCCGCAGGTATGTGGCTAAATTAAGGTGTCTTCTGTTTCGTCCCTTGTGTGTGTGCATACCAGCCCACGGCTAAAAAAAAGGCGATTTTTGCATAACTGCACGTCTTAGGGACAGTCAAAAAAAAAGTGTTCACACGCTTTGTGAATTTTCCCGATTGTTGCTGTGTCTGCAAGTGAACATTCTGGTTTGAACACTTGCGTTTCCACAGGATGGTTGGGTCCTCTGACAGGAGAAATCCGAACGATCGCCACAAATCCGCAACACCTAGTGGACTGACAAATAAGTCTCTCAGCCCTCGCTGGTCACTCTCCACACATACATTTCCATCTCGATCTTGTACTTACATCTCAGCTGACAGTAACACGATGTATTACGCTGGGGAAATAACAAACACCCAAAGCAGTCATAACCTTCGGTTTGGATTTCAACAGAACTTTCCCGGCAGCCTTGAACACACCGCGCACCTCCGTGACCCATGTCCGGCTTGCTGAAGTCATGTGACATACACCAAGGACCTACACGGCATCCCCCACGCGATGGACACCAGCGAGGAAGAGCGCTCGCCACTTGATAAACGTCTTCGTTAACTCGATAATCTACACGCACGCTTGAGCGAACACCGAGAGCCGCGCGGGGCCTCGTTTGCATATCAACTCACCTTTCCGCGCATGCGCAGAGCGTCTCTCAAGTCGGGGGACGCAGACGAGACTCACAACACTTTTAGTCTTGTGCCTCAACCTATGCAGTGAACGGAGCAAGTTTTTCCTGTGCTGACTGACGTTCAGCAGGGGCTGGAGTATTTTCGTGGTGTGTCTGTGATGTGATTCAGAGGATATTTTTTCCTTTTTGTAGGAATACACCTGAACAGGGGAGGAGAGCTTGTGCTAGTGTTGCAATGGCTAGACAGTCTCCTGAGCGTGAGCGACTGACCCAACTGATTAACCAGTGGAATGTGGACCACTACGAACTGTTTGAACTCAGCAAACCGAACGAGGTAAGATTGAACTGTCATCTTGCTTCTTTAGTTTTCACGCTGAATTGCGATCGGCTGAAAATAATGTCTACCGCCTTGATAAAAGTTTTTTCTACTACCTGAGCCTTTTACCTGGTCATCACAGGTGACAATATTTTTGTTGTACGTGGTTTGCGTCAACATCTAAATCAAGATGGCCGACCTTGGGAAAAAAAAACATAGCAGGTTAGGTCCCCTTATCAGGTTTTGGCAGGTAGCAGGGTCGTTCAGTTAGTGCACAACGGTGTGGCTTTGCTTGTGTTTTCTTCACCTGTATCGTGAGGTCGCTCGAGCTTTTGTGTGACATCTTTTTCTGTAAGTTTACCTGGCGGCCTGGGTGTGACGCCGCTAGTGCGCTGCACCTCACTTTGAAGCACACCTGTGTTGGGGTTTCCGTGTGTGGCCTACTTCGCAGAGACAGGCTAAAACTTTTTAAAACTGCCTCTGTCGCTTTTGAATCCACGAACAAGATTTCGTCGCATGTCATGTGACTGACTCATTACACCCACGCTCGTTTACCAAATGGCGTTGACAAATTGACTTTACGAGTGCCCCCCTAAAAAAAATTACCTGGTGTGTATAGTGTTTGAAGATGCGAGTCAGTGCCGTGGAGGGAGGGGGAGGGTATGCCGTGATTCATTACCGTGTTATGTCGGGGGTTAGAGCCCAGTGTAGGAGGGAAAGGCCGCGTTGACAGGGCCCCGCCTTGCCTGGTCTTCAAAACTCTCCAGTTGATGTTATTCATGGTATGCGTGGCATGTGTGTTCCTGATAAATTAAAACCAGACTATCTGTCAATTAGCCAAAAACCAGCAACTCAGAAAAATCCTCAGGTTTTAAGTCATAACATTACTTTTTGATGCTGATTGTAAATAAAATCTATCCCTACATGTTTCAACAGCACATATTTTTAAAGTGGACCAGATCAGAAACTAGTAGTACAGATTTGTGTAAAATACAATACAATACCACTTTATTTATCCCCAAGGGCAATTCCAAATAATGCTCGTACTAGCAGTAATACATACATGATATTAAGAGATAATACATACATATACATGATATAAAAGAGATAGTACAGACATATACTTATACATGATATAAAGGAGATGATGTATACATGTTGAAATAATTTTTTCTCTCTCTCGCGCATGCACACACAACACAAATAATTACATTTGTTAATACATTTAGAAAATCTTAAAAGTCAACAGGGGGACAGTTTGTTATTGATCAATCACCATTAATGCTTTTGCCAGCCATTTATAAAACAGTTTAAAGTTGACTCAGCAAGCAATTAAAGTGAATAGAAAATTTTTGAAAAAAAATGTTTGTTTGATCCAGCTGTCTAGCGCAGTTATTTCCTTTTTATTCTCATTCATCATCTGGATGAGATGCCAGGTATCTACTAATTGAAAATTAAAATAATGTGTGATCAGATAATGCAACAGAACCAGTCTTTTAATTATAACGTTGCACAGGTGTTTTCATATTACGATATTTATAAGGCTACCACTTGTGCTGAAGGCTTTAAACTAGCATGGAAGTGTTGGACCATTTCTCTCATTCTGAGCGAGAACAAGGATGTTATAAGAAAAGTAATAGTATTGAGTACATGTAAAAAGCTGTGTGATGCAAAAGTGTTGTGTCGTGTTGATCAACTATTCTTAAGATAAGACGAGTGGATTTCCTGCTGGAGGTGGATCTGCTTTGTGACAGCTTGCTACCTTTACCGCAGATAATACCCAGGTGAAGCAGGAAGTCAACGTCATACTGCTGTGAGCAAATGGTTTAAGAAAGACCGATAACTGCATCATTGACTGAGTGATAGTTCTTATTGCTTCTGTTGGTAGTCTTTTCTGTGGTCCATTTTGCACATCTTTTCATTCTCTCTCAGAGATCAATCAATCATTCTCTTCGTGCTATTTGCACATAAGGCCTCAACCAGAGCCCGCCACTGATGTCAATCGGCTGAAACCCGCTCCAGGCGACCCTATGTCCAGCCCTTTCCTTTCATCTCCCTTTCCACTGTTCTTTTCCAGGTTTCCTTTGGGCGGCCTCGTTTTCTTCGGTCGTCTGGAGTCCATCGTAGGGCGATTCTGGAGAGGTCTGCTGTCTGCTGGAGCTCTTAGAGATATGTTTATCAACATTGAGACTGTTAGATATTGAGAATATTAGCTCAAAAACTTCTGTCTTAACTGCCCCTGTACAGGTGTTTGAAATTGTGGTTTGTGGAATAAAAGCTGACTGGTTGATCTGCCAATTAAGACCCCTCTTGTTATATTTACTATGTGCTTAATTAGACCTCTTCATGCCTAGGTGGTATATAAGACTTCCACTGGAAACCTTTGCTTGTGTCTATCAGCAAGTTTAGTTATGTTGTTCCAGGTTAGTTTTTGGTTCTTTAGTTCTCTCTCTACTGATCCTCACCATGTAACTTGTGGCCGACCATATTTCCTCTTGCCATCAGCTTTCTATTGAAGGGCTATTTTAGGTGGTGTCTCTGGTTTTATTCTGCACACATGCCCTATCCATCTCCATCTTCTTTTTTGGAATATGGTTTCCATGTTTGTGCAGCTGGCTCTTATGAGGATTGTTGTTGTTTAAAGCTTTACATTTTACTTATTTGTTTGAAATTGCATTTTGGCTATCAAGTCTTGGATAACTGGACTTAACATTTTATCAGTACAGGTGTTAAGAAAATGAAAAATGTTAGCCTAGAAGGGGAAAAAAATCCTCAGGGATTTCTCAAATGTTCAACATACTTTAGCACTAACAGTTGTAGATGTCATGTCTTCAGAAGTGAACATGCCTGCCAAATGGGTATGTGAGCACTATCAAGAACCAAGTACATTAGCGAAGGACAAAGTGCGCAGACTACTGATTAGTTCAACAGTTTCTTTTTTATGCTTCTGGTGTTTGACATGCAGTTTGTGATAATTTGTGTATTGTCTGTAGCATTAAATGCTGTTTGTGGCAACAACCACACATTGGTCATTCTGTTTATGTGGAATTTTTTTATTTTGTACAAAAGCAATTTTTAAAACAAAGTGTGATGCTCAAACAGTTCAGTAAAGAATTTTGTTTTGTTCACAAGCAACAGCCTTGATAAAAAGAGTGTAGAGGTAGTGTGAGGAGGTTGTCTAGTTTGACCTCTTAGATTCAGAAGTTGACCTTTTACTGTCCGAGATAAACAATCGCAGAAATAGTTCTGGTTTTTCTGATCACAGCTTTAAGAAAGATTCAAATGTTGAAAAACTTTTCAAATAGTTGTAGTACGTTAGAGCCTATTTTATTCACAGATTCTACACTCTTCTTCTAAATTTGTAGTTGAAATGTCCAGTTTCAGTGTGAATCACAAATCTTCCTTCATTTCACAGCTCTGTAATATTTCTGCAGTTTGAAACGAATCTCTTTTTCCTCTCATTCTTTCTATATCTAAGAAAAAACAAAAATACAAAGTAAGAAAAACTTTGACATTTTAAAAGAATTAAATAAAAACTAGCACAATGTTAACCATTAGAGTGAATAATGATTAGCTACCACTGCTCAATCCTTAATTGGCCATGTGAAATCTGGTATAAAATTTCTTACAAGAATGTAACCAGCCATCAAGAGTGTACTTAAAGTGACAGAAACAGAAGTTAATAAAGAGTATTTGACATAGCACATGTCCCTGCTCAGGGATGAACTCAGTGCACTGTATAAAAAAAAGAAGAAAATTCAACACAAAGATGGAAAAATAGTGTGTATCATGAGTGGGAATCATGGAGTGAAAGACATTGAATGGCCAGCTAGAGAGATGATCATGCCCATGGCATGAGAAAGAGAAGGTAAAAGGGGAGAGAATCCAGCACCCTTGCCCATAAAAGCTATCTCCAGAATAATTGGAGACTGGGGTTGTTTTGGGGTCCTCCCTTTAGTTCCCTTCAATGTTGAAATGTGTTACTGTGGAATGAGGGAAGGGAGAGAAGAAGCACTCTTATCTCAGAGACCCTATTGTTTCCCACAAGGTATGCTTGACCTTTGTGACCCAAAGGTGAGAGGTCTGTCTGTCAGGGAACTGACTGTAGATACTTTGCTGGTTTGCACTTACAGTCAGATGTGCCATGTCTACAACCAGTGAGTTATGGTCTTTTACTGCTCATACCTTTAGAAGCTGGAAAGTGCAGATTTATCTTGAAGCACCTGTGGTCACTTCACTTTGTGACCTGTGATATTTATAGTTACCCAGTGAAGTTGATAATTTTCCCGTTCTCCAACACCATTTGTTAGATGTTTACCCTTAAAAATCCACTATGGTAGGATGTGATTAGGTATTTAACATGAGAGTGGTGATTAAACCCATCCAGGCCTTGTTTTGTTTTTTTTCGTGTTTCCAGCCTACACTAAAGAGGTCTGAGTAAACTTGAATAGCATTTCCTTTAATTTTTTTTCTGCAGAAGTGCATGTGTGTGAGCATGTGCATGAGTTGGTTTGTATGTGTACCATGTATTGCTGTAGTAACAGTGACCACTTTATAAACATCTTAATTATTAGTAACAGTATGCCTTCGTTCACTGTCTTTTGCCAAATGCTTTCTCCACTTATTGTCAGGGCAAAAATAGATTTCTCTTCACCTTACCCTTGACAACCAAATTTCGCACTGCTTCAGAATGCTGGCTATGTTAAAGACAAACCTGAATGGTTTGCATTTTTTGCAGATATTAGTAGATATAGGTGATATAAACCTAACTTGTAAATTTCAGCCTCCAAAGCCCATCCGTTAATTAATTATCCACTAGCAAAGAACACAATTTACACTTGCGATCAACGAGCCCCGCTAACAGTGTACTACGTCACACTAGTGCACCGACCATTCACAATGTTGGCAGCAGTCAACACCAAACAGAGAGAGAGAATGAGGGACAGTCCAGATTATTCAGATGTTAAAAGTCTGCATTTCTCGTGCTATAGTAGCAGTTTTCAGAACCACGATAAATACAGACTTTTAGCGTTCGAATAATCTGAACTGTTGCTCATTCTGTCTTTCTGTTTGGTGTTGACTGCAGTCAGTGTTGTCAATGGTGTACTAGTGTGACAAATACACTGTTAGCGGCCCTCATTGATCGCAGGTGCGAATCATAGTGGATAATTAACGGATGTGTTTTGGAGGCTGAAATTTACAGGTTAGTTTTATATCGCCTATATGTACCGATATCTGCAAAATATGCAAACCATTCAGGTTGGTCTTTAAATACATGTAAATAATCACTGGTAGGATGCACAATGAAGTTTACAAAAAGCCTCAGCAGCCCTTTTTCCCACTGCTTCAAAATGCTGGCTATGTTAAATACATGTAATACTCATTTGTAGGATGCACAATGAAGTTTACAAAAAATAGCTTCAGCCTTGTGGAGTTTTACTGATCTCAGGTGATAAAGCTTAGTGTCTATGTGCAGGGAACATGGGGTAGTAGATACCCCTATCCTTTCCTCTCTGTGTGGACACAACTATTTAAAGACTTTGCTGTGTCCGAAAAGAGTAGATTAACTCAGTGTCTGCTACTTTCCAGTCACAGTCACGGTATGGTGAACACAGGTGGATTTCAGATTTCTGGTGCCTGTGTAATTCTGTTTATAGTGCTGGCTTCTGCAGATTCTTATTTGCAAGATTTCATTTTTTTCTACAGTCCTGACCCTAACATTTTGCATCTGTCTCTCATAGCTGTTACAGCCTACACTGTAACATCTGTTTCATGAATCTCGTTAGCTAACACCTACCATTGTACACATAAAATCATTGTTTTAAAAAGCTTCCTGTAGCATTAGGTGTCATATTTGTGATGAGAAGTATACATATGAACCACTGAACAACTGGCAGAAATGTGGAGAACTTTTTTTTTTAGGTAGATGTTTTGGTTTATTAATAACCAACTGCAAAACTGTGACATGCAAGACATGAATGACTATTTTAGCACTTCCTGGTAATCATCAGAAGTTACTAAAAATAATGACTTCACTGAGTTTTCTTCCTTCCCCCTTTTAGTGTAACATGTTCTTTCTGTTTGACTTTATGATATAAATATATATATATGTATATATCAATGTGCACAATTATTTTTCTTGATTCTAGGCTCATTGGTTTTGGTTGCAAGAGCAGTTTTTTATATCCAACTTTTACTGTTTGTGCTAACATTGTAGTGCACTCTATAAATTTTTCAAACTTTTTGAAATGATATACAGCTACTTTTCATAACAACACGTGGATTTATGATTGACACCTGGTTGTAAAACAGTTCTTTTATCGCTGTCTTGTAATATTCTTTTGATATGCTAGCATTTCACTGTTCAGTAAGGGACATGCTTAAAGGTATGTAGTTCAAAAGCTGATTGTATATCACAGTCTGAGAGGTCTAATATTTTCTATTTGATGACTTCTTCATCTCTTATGCAGCTTACTTTGCAAATAGGTATGAACTCTATTAAAACTGACTGCTTGTGTTTGTAGACATCATGATTATGTACTAAAGATAGGGGTGCTGTTTGAAAATAGTGGAATCAGTATCAGCATTTGGCCACATTATTATTTAATAACAAATTTCTTTAATTCAGGCTGCTCTGTAGCCATGTGGTTTATACACTTTAGAGAGGAAGGTCACACACTCAGGGGTTACTTCAGTGACTGGAAGACAGTCCATCTAGCAGTCGATGGGTAGTGATTTATCAGGGTATCTCTTAATTTAAAAGGCAACAGAAAAGCATTGCACTGTTTTCTTCATGCTGTGTCCTAGACATGGTGGACCAGTGTACAGTTCCCTAGCCCCATCAACATCTAGACAATGGAATTCTCACCCTTCCTTATTAACATTGTCTTTTGAGCTAGACACATAACATTTTACAGCATGTGTATGCATGCATTGCATGAGTGTTTTGAGGAAGTGGGGGAATCCATTGTGCGTTTTATTGTAAAAATGTAGGGCTTATTTGTTTTGTGAAATGACAACAGCTGGTCCTGTAAAAGCCATAGCTATGATTCAGCCAAGAGTGTATGTGGAGGTTTAGATGGGTGGACAGATCTTAGCTTATCAGAGATGACTGGTGTGTGGGGGTAGCAAGAGGGGCAATGTGCACATCCTACCAACATCGCAGTGACGATTTATCACATCAGCCAGGCACTAGTCTTTGTGCTTCTGGCTGCTTTAACCTTTATTGCTTAACTTTCATTTGTGCATGTCCTTTGCAGATACAATGGAAAAAAGTATTTCAGTGATGAAATTATAGCCTCCTCACTATAATTTATTCAGTAGTAACCAATGAAAAAGCTTTTAAAATATGTCACATGTTTTGAATAGATTAATGAATCAAAACTTCTCATGCATTTCTCTTCCTTTATCATTTTTATTTTAATCCAATATTAGTACCTGAAGAAGTTTTGTGATGGTGCATGCATGCAAATATGTGTTTGCATGTGCATGCATCTTTGAGTGCTTTACTATGTTTGTGCCAGAGTCAGTGAGGGGTAAAGTGGTGATGCTGTTCTCTTCCGTTTGTGTTCCTTAACATTACAGCCACTTCCTTGTTTGGTTGGAATTATATCCTCAAAGCTGTGGTCAGTAAGTGACCTTTCAGGCGGGGGGAGGGGGGAGCTGGCAATTATAGTGTAGGATTGTATACATGCAGGTTCATATAAAGTTTATATTATAAACTGTGCATGATTTGAGTGGATTTGCAGTTTTCAAGACTTGTTTTTCAATTGATTAAAAGTAGATGGCAAATGGAGTTTGAGTGCTAGAGGCTGCAAGCCATTTTGCAAAACAGAGCATTGGTGAGAGATGTGGCTAAAGCACTTTTGAAGTGTTACAAAGTGAGCTAAGTGTGGCGGAGTATGTTTCAGAGGCATGATGAAAAAGTCTCTTCCTGGGGTAACACAAAAGATAATATGGCATTTATAATATTTATTTATAATATTTCCATATCCGCCACCTGCCCACCATTAAATCCTTTAAATGTGCACTGAAAACACACCTCTTCCTTAAGCATTACTCCTAACAACAGTCCACACAATGCTCGTCCTTTTTCACACCCTCCCTCCAACCTTTTCCGCTGATTACTACTTCCCTGCATGTCTTCCTTTTGCTAAGGATACTTTCAGTCCCTGTTATTTGAATCTTCTTTACGTGTTTAGATTTGTCCTTTATTTATCATCAGTACTGTTGTTTATCCTTCTGTTCATATGCTGTTTCCTTGTTCATCTGTCCCTTGTATGTTGCCCATGTCTCATTCTTGTTCTTAAGCACTAAGAGCATGCTCCTTAGGAGTGAGTATGTGCTATATAAATTTTGCATTATTATTAAAATCTTCAGGATTCACTTAACATGAATAGTTCTATTTCACTTGCACGAGAACAATTTTCGTGTGAAAAAGTGCATATTCACTAAAGTGAGATGGTGTTACTGATTCTAAGGGCTCAATGTTTACATTTAAAGCTGCTTATTAATGTGGTACTATCATGAATGTCATAATGAACAGTATGCTGCAAGAGGGGTGGAAGAACAAGTTTAAATTTGGAAAAATATACAAGGCCTTCAGTAGAACATTTTTTTTTTTACTTTTAAAATTTAATCACACGATACCTTCAGCTGGGATGACTTTTTTATGCCTTCTCAAAACTTAAAGCTTTAGCATGAAAAGAGTTATCATAATTTGTAGTTTGAAACTTTAAAATTTATTTGTTGTTTAGCATAATAGATAGTTCTTTTGGTATTATCATCTTAGTTTTTAAATTTCAAAATGTGAGTTTTTGTTTGTTTGTCAACAGGATTTAGAGTTCCATGGTGTCGTGCGGTTCTATTTTCAAGGTGGTGATGGAGCTAACGTCATTACAAAGTGTGTTCGTGTATCAAGCACTGCCACTACTAAAGATGTTATTGAAACACTCATTGAGAAATTTCGTCCTGACATGCGAATGCTCACTCAGAATAAATATGCTTTGTATGAGGTCCATGTAAATGGAGGTAAGTTTCCAAATCTGGGCTCTTAAAATGTGTGTTCTGTTTAGCATTGATTGTTATCCACCTATTCCCCATAAGACCCGCTCCCGTGTATTTTTAAAGGTCAGTGTCATTGTTATTTTTGTGATTAATTGTAAGCAAATCAGGTTGTCTTAAATCAGTTTTGGGCAGCAGTTAAACAGATGATGAAAATTCAGGCGTGTATGGTAATATTTCACGTGGAATTTTTAACACACATTGGCCGGGACATGAAATGCGCTTTAGATGTCTACCTGCTGCTCATGTTTCATGGTCTTATGGGCCTCAGTTTGGTCATCAACCTAAGCAGAAACCTGAGGTAGTTTTGAAGTTTGAAGGAGACAATATCTGCACTGTGGAGGTTCTGTTACTGAAAAAAATCTGAACAAGGTTGTTGACCTGTGGGTGGTTTTTTTTTCAATTTGCCACAGAGCATTCCTATCTGCAACATATTTTATATAAGAAAAATCTGTGAGATTCCTAAAAAAAACTTATGCAAAAAGAGTAAAAAAGAAACTTTATGGATATTAAAATTTTTAATTTTATTTTTGACTCTTAGAGAAGCTGATTATTTTAGTATTGTTTATATTAATTCTGGTGTGGTTCATTGGTAATGCAGAAGAAAGGCGTCTGACAGACTTGGAGAAACCTTTGTGGGTGCAGCTTAACTGGGGCAAGGATGTGCGTGAAGGTCGCTTTCTGTTGAAAAATGAAAATGAGGAAACTGTCAGAGTAAGTAGGTCATTTCCAGTACATTCTGCAGTGTTCTATGAACTCATGATTGATATTCACTTAACCAGATATTTAAACAAACCAGCACTATTCATTTGTTCTCTGTTCATTGAAATCTGGATTTTATTCCTGGATTTTATTTTTTGAAGGACTTCTAGAAAAGTCCAAGTTTCATTAACCCCTTAAATATATATATACATATACACACACATACAATCCATAGGTTGTTTTAAACTCACCAGTACATTTTCTAAAAAAAAAATACATTTGGAAAGGAATGATTGGGTGGGGGAAAAAGTGCCAACATGTAATATTGGACGTTATGTATGGTAATGTTAGAATATTGATTTAAGTTCATGCTTTATGATTATTATTGTTTTTTTTTCATGCAGAGTTTGTTTAGGTTTTTCAAAAAGCAATTAGGTCTAAAAATAGGAAAAATGCTGTACACGAATAAACTGTATCAAGATAATGTAATTTGGTCACTGAAACCCAATTTGCACAGCCTTGGAGACATCCCTGTAGCTGCAGTGGTTGGTCATTTGGCCTCTTTATGTTTACATGTTTCATGGAGTATGTTTTGATGTTATTTGTATGAAATGATTGTCAGCGTCTTATGAGTTTTCTTTCCTCCTGTTCTTGCAGGATAGAACAAAACTAGGATTTCCAGCGAGGGAAGAGACCGGGCCCAACTTCAAACGAAAATTGTCAAAGCGAGAGAAAAAAGAGAAGAAGAAGCGAGATCAGGAGATAGCAAAACAGAATGATTCGATGGCAGGTAAACTCTACAGTGAGGCACCAGAGTCCAGCTTCACTCGCAGCATCTCCAACCCAGAAGCTGTTATGCGACGCCGGCGTCAACAGAAACTGGAAAAAAAGTTGGCACAGATGCAGAGTCGAGAGGGTGGACCAGATTCTGGTAAGGGGTTTTTTGTTTGGTTGTAGTAAAGTTTTTGGCACCGTTTGTTTTCAGATTTGGCACAAGTGCCTTATTAGAAGGTGTACACCACTGTTTGCAGTGTTTCTAAAAGAATTATCTTTTTGATTAAGAGATTCTATGCAGGTGAAATGCTATAGGGGATGTCAATGTTGAGCATTGTTACAGTTGATATAGTGATTATTAGTTCAGACATAATTCATAACTTGTGACTGGATCAACAGGCCGAAAAAACCATTTGGCAACCCATTGACATTTTTACACATGACTGAGAAGTGGTTCATGTTTCCCTTTTGAATGATGATACTGGTGTAGCACTTTTTAAAAATCATTTTATTCTTTTTATTTAATTTAGTATTGATGACAGTATGCTTTTCCTAGCCATAATAAAGGTAGACCATGGTGAATAGAAGGATTATGTAGATATTAGCATGCACGGTATTACCCCTTTTTGGGGAGATTATATGTTGCTGTTATGTTGCTGGGGATTTCTTGCTGGAGTAGGGTCATGCAACCCACTCTCTCTTCCCCTGAGCAAGAACAGAACTGCAGAGTTACCTGTGTTGGTACATGCAGTCTAGTGGCTATGCCAGTTCAAGGCAGAAGAAGGACAAACCCAGACAAGCTATTTTGGCAACAGTATTCATACCAGATGATGTCATGTAAATGACACATGTCACTGTAACATGTTGTACAACAAGGATTGTTTCATTGAAAATGGTCAACAGACTAGTGAGGTAGACTTTCACTTTGTTTTACTTTGAAAGGCAGATGTGTCAAAGCTATAGCAAGGTTTCCCTTGGTGTGCCTGATGCTGCCAGTACAACACAAGTAGTGGAAAACAATTATTAGAAGTTTCAATTGTTGAAGCAGAAACTATCATGAGAAGGGCAGTAAGTTAAGAAGAGTTCTGGTGCACACACACTTTCACACAGAGGGAGTGAGGTCCCATGTCCCAGAGGTCCATGACATTAATGGCACAGAGTTATGCCAATGATTTTTGAGTGTCAAGATTTGTGCCCCAGAGGGACATATTCTTTTTTTAGTATAGCACCATTAGCATTATTAATCATTATAAAGGTTACAAGTCATCCCCTAACCTTAATTTTCCATTTTTCAGGTCTTTTTGGGGAGAGAGGCGTTAAGAGAGCACACTTACTGGTAGGGGGGTGCATTTTTATAAGGGTGGGACCCATCTTTTCTTCCTCTGGCTACATTTTCATTGGCAACAATCCTGGTCAGTTAAGAATAGCTGGGAGACTGGAGCCGGATGGACGGTGCATCCTAGCCGGATGAGTAACTCGGACATAAAATATTTATGAAATATTAGCGGTTCAGTTGAGTGCTGTGCGTGAGCCACACAGCTATCAGTTACAGCTGAACCGAAGTCACTGTCGAACTCATGACTGTTTGGCAGATTGTTTGTGACATCATAGTGGACACTATGTTGGGCTAAGACAGGAGTGCAGCACTTTGTTGTCTTTGCGTGCCACCTGCAGTCCGGTGTGGGCCTTAGAAGCAGCATCTCCGCCCGTCCATTGATGTCTATTTACAGCCTCCAGTGAAGTGTGGCTTAATGGCGAACGAACGCCCTAGCACCGCACGTGCGGGGGATGGGGTAGTGGTTGCGGGGCTGTGTCTCGTGCCGCCAGTTGCTGCAGCAGGTTATGACGAATACAAACGTTAGCTCGGGGTGTGGCTCGAAACAAGAGTTCACCATCATTGAGGTGATGATAAAGAGATGCTGAGGGAGCTGGGGGGGGGACATCTGTTGAAGCTACAGCATTCTTTTTTCCTTCATTGTGTCTTCCTTGAACCCCACATCCCCTGTGCTGCTGACACGGTGTAAACTTATAACAACCGACTAACCACCCACGGACTTGGTTTGTCACCGTGCTATTGCACGAATCAACTACGTTGGTTGAAACGATCGAGAACTAGTCCGACAGTCAGCAAAGATTTGCTCTGTTTCTCTTGGCAGATCTCCCCTACTTCAAACCAATTTCTCAGTATTTGTATCTTTCACCATAACCTTGTCACGACTGGCTGCAGACTACATCCATGCCAAGTACCGAGATAGATGCCCGCTTCTTTCAGTCTGCTTGTGTTTATTTGTGTGGCCTGAAAACCTAGCAGCACACGGATATGAATAAAGCAGCAACCCTCCTGCTGCTTGGAGGCACGCAGTTGAAACACTTGTTGTCCAGAGGGAAGTCAGTCTGCTTCGGGTTTTTTTTTTTTTTGCTGGGGTTGGGAAGAGTGGAAAAGGAAGAAGAGTCACTGTCTTATGGGAAGATTGTTTACAACAACTATCACAATGGACAAGGTTCTCATTTTAATGGGGATACTACCGCCATGGTGGCGAGGTTCGGGTCAGAAGTGTATAGTTTAACACCCCCTCTCCCAAGGCTCATCCTACTGCTGTGTGTCTGGGCTAGTGGGAGGAAGACAAGCCGGATCAGTGTGGCCAGAGAAAGTAGGGGGAAGACGGCGGAGAAAACAGGGAAATATTTGTCTTGTTAATTACGCGGCGTGCACACAGGAGGGCTTTTGTCGCTCTGAAGGTAGGGAGGGGGGGGCTTCAGACCCTCCGCTCGGAAGCCGTTGAGTCTGATTTATTTTCCATGCAAACCCACAACGACCTCTGCGGACCAGTTTTAAAGCTCGTCAAGTGGCAGGTAGTAAAATGAAACTGATGGAGGAGGTCACTGCTTTTCATTTTGTACAAAGCATACCTCCTCCCGGCGTTTTAATTTTTTTTTTTTTTTTGGAAATAAAAATGTTAGTGATTTTTTTTCTCTTATTCTGAAGGTAGTAATCTTGGATTTGAAGAAAAAAAGAAAATGAATATGAATGTGGAAAAAAACAGTTGAACGTGCCTCGCGCTTGGAACATTGAAATTTGCGTTGACTGGGTAGTCTTAATTTAATCATACATTTCTCCCACGTTTTGCTAAAGTATTTCAGTGTGTGCAGGCTATTCGGGAGGTGGGTGGAGGGAGGCTACAGGTAGTTTCCGTGAGCCAAGCCGTCACGCTGCTGCCCACACAGAGCTCGTTCCAGACCTCAGATGGCACACTTCCTTTCCACCGTCTGTCACTCCTGACACACACACACACACACCACCCCTTGACACGGGATTCACTTCCCCCCCGCGTGACACTTGGCTGCATTCCTGTTCGCATTCTCTTGGCCCTATTCTCTCTTCCCCTGACACCAACCCGGACATTCAGTCGCCCTTCTGGCAGGAGAGTTCAAATTGTTAAACTTGTGGACTCTTTTTCCCGTGTGTTCTTCCAGCACTCACGCACATTCATATCCTGTATGAGTGGTCAGTAATGTGGAATCCCGAGAATCACACCTTAACCATTCTGCCTCCACCCCAGGCGTCTGAATGCATGTCACCATGACAGATTAGAGCGGTGTGCAAAACGAGCATTACAAAGAAGTAGAGGTCACAGCGGCGTCTGTAAACTAGTGTGCTCGGGAAGCCCTCCTGAAGACTGGTGTTGCTGAGCCAACACCCACCACCCCACCCCACCGCGTTCCTTCGACCCTCTGACAGATTGTTCCTTGTGTAGCTTTGATCCCTCACTTATCTTCTCCTCGTGCGTCATTCACCTGCAGTCCAAAGCGTCCGCTCAGAGTGAAGGCGCGTGCAGGTAGGAAGG
The DNA here is from genome assembly GCA_004794655.1 of Marisa cornuarietis. Lineage (NCBI taxonomy): Eukaryota > Metazoa > Mollusca > Gastropoda > Architaenioglossa > Ampullariidae > Marisa > Marisa cornuarietis. Next base: position 495,715 of record SMMW01000534.1, read on the forward strand.
AGATGGGGGTGAGGAGAAAAAGCTGCAGAACCAGCTTGTACAGGTGTATATTAAGAAGATCAGCACCTGTACAGGGGTATTTTAAGAGCAGCATCTGTTGAGGTGTATATTAAAGAGATCAGCACCTGTACAGGTGTATGTTATGGAGGTGAACACCCGTGGAGCGGTATACTGAGATGAGCACCTGTATAGGTGTATGTTGAGACGATGAGCACATGTGCAGATGTTTATTAAAAGAGACGAGCGCGTGTACGGGTTTATTTTAAAGGAGATGAAGATCAGTTCAGTCGTCAGGTAGATGCCAGGAACTGCGCAGACCTCTTGTCTAAGGGTGACTGGTGCTCCATCTTCTACCCACGCATCACCATAGTCTCCGTACCACGCCCGACCTGTCCATGTCTGTCACGCTTAACCTCGATGTCAGAAGTTGCCTCCATCTTCTCTGTTTCCTACAAACCACGTGGCCTGGTGAGCCTTTGACAGACAGCAGACGCCAGGGCTGTGACGATCGATGAGACAACACCGATCAGAGAGACGCGGGCTGTTGTCGAAAATCTGATTAGGGGGAGGAGGGAAGGAGGAGGAGGTAAAAAGAGATCGGGGTCTAGGAGAGAATGAAGGCGAGATCAGTCTGCAGGTGGAGAGTCGATTGGTGTGGGGCCCAGAGCCGCCTTTGGGCACCTGCCCCGCGAGAAGAGTGGGGATGAGGGTAGTTACGGAAGGAGGTAGCTATTGTTCTAGTTGGAGGCAGATACATTTTTGCTGGCAACAGTTATTGTTTTTCTGGAGGTGTCAGTACTAATTTCTGCCATCTTGTCGGTAACGTTCATAATATGTTAACTGTAAAACACAAGCTCGTCTATATGTGCTAGCTAATCATACACACGACTGTTGACACACTTAAACCTCAACAAAACCCTTGGAAGCAGTCAGTAGGGCATTGGTGCAGGAGCTACAGGTGACGGCAGCAGAGAGGTCATGGAAAGGGTCACCAGTCTCTGCTGACCGGCCAGACCTCCCAAAAACTTTGGTGGTGGTCTTATTGCTGATGATGGACGGCGTTGGCAGAGTGACCGCACCCGGTATACCGCAGCCTTGCGATTGTTCCTTGCATGCTTTGATCACATGGTTCAACAACTACAGCAAACTCCCGTATCTCAGAATCTGTTCTGTCGTGCTAAAAGCTTACCTTGATTAGGGAGAGGCCTGTTCGTCGATCCATAATCTGGGTAGGTGGTGCATGCAAAACAAGAGCCAGGGCCATATTAACGGCTGCCAGCCCCCACGAACCGGCACTGAAACCCAACACTGGAGGTGATAATTTTTAAGAATGACATTTTCTTATCATTGTGCCTTATCGGTCCCCATTCTTTATGCGTGCGTGACTGCCTTCTGATCGGGGTGCTTACGAGGAGGTAGGAGGGACCCACTTCAGGTCTGCAGGACCACAACCAGTTACAGAAGGGGACATGCTCGACCAGACATGTTCTTGCTAGAGCCTGTGGTGTCATTTTGAAGTGAAGTCGTTGCGATGCTTTTGCTGCAGACAGGTAGCTCAGACAGGCCTCGTTTTTAGCAAAAATCCGTCTAATGCTTATGAGCTGATTCCTGCACCATGTAGAGTGGGTAGACAGTTTGAGAGCGCGGCGAGAATGAGTGCATGGTCAGTAATGTGGAATCCCGAGAATCACACCTTAACCATTCTGCCTCCACCCCAGGCGTCTCAAGCGTGGGCTTACTCGCGTCTGGCCACGGTTCTTGGCGTAGCCCACATTGAAAAAAAAAAGAAAGAAGAAAAAACTCAACATTACATTTCAGCAGTTTTCTAAATATATTATGGACAACGCTCTAATCGTCATACAGCATTCCGAAACATATTTAAGGCAGCTTTCCATACAGTATTTCCGGTCGTATTAAAAAGTTTTCAGCCAGCATATGTAAGAACAGTCCTGTAGTATGTTCACCAGCTCCTCGAGACAGTGTTATCATGTCGACTGCTTTCACGTGTTCCATATCAGTTATTGCCAGGACATAAAATGGAAGGTGTTCCTAATGGAATAAACACTCGGGGAATTAAGTCTAGACGGGACCAGTGAGGCACCAGCGAAGTTTCCTCATTGTTTTGTGTCAGAAATCGCTAATGTCAGTATGTGGTGAGCACCTATCGTTTACACCTGCAATGCTCATTACCAGAGCAGTAGTGCCGAAGGGTGTAAATCGTCAGTCGGTGCCATGTTTACGAGGCTGCCATTGTTTTTGAGCCACGCACGAGGGTCGTAGACACGTGCGTGTATCGTCTGTTTTATCGGGAGTCACGGGCGTCAGGCCGCTTATTTTCCTCGGCCGGGTGGGGGTAAGGTGTGGGGTTGGGTGGCGACAAACTTGTTGCCTGACACGAGCTGGTTTATTGGGGGGGGAGTGGGCAGTCATATATCGCTATCACCAAAAGTCGCCATCTTGAATGCCCAGTGACTGTTTTCAAGTCTTTACGCCTGTGGTTTGCGGGTAACCACTCGTTTGCTGACACTAACGTGTGGGTGCATATTCGTGAATGCATTAACCTAGAGACACGCAGGGTACACAAGCGCCTTTCAGTCTCAGCTAATCCCCCCCCCTTCTCACACATCCCCCAACGTGCAAGAGGAGAGGGTGGAAGGGGTGGTGGTGCTGGGTGGAGTGGCTGGCACTAGCGCCACCTACGTCAGTGTGGAGAACAGTGACCTTCACAGCCCCCGAGGCGACGGCGCTAGTGATTATCGTTCCTGACTCTCAGTCTCATTCCACCTGACGCCACGCCGGGAGGGGGTCACGTGATACGTGCACACTGCGGCTCGGAGAGAGAGGTCTGAAGCGCCTCGTCTCCCTGAGCCAGTCCTCCAGCGGTGTGGGGGAGTGAGGCAAAGGACCGTTAGTGGCCGCGTTTTGTTTTCAGTCGTTAGATGGACGCGAACGGGGTTGATAGAAGTGATGAGAAGGGCGGGGGCTGATGGGGGCACTCTGCACGTGGCGGCCATATTGTGTATGTGTGTGTGTGTAGCGTGCCGGTGTATAGCATGTTCTACCGATCGTTCCGGGTGTTTTCACTTTGACAAACATAGATGTCAGTAAGGTGCGCATGCAGTCTGACGCCACACACACACACACACACGCAATCTGATGCACACACCACGCTCACAAACGCAGAAAACACACATTGCCGCTACTCCCCCCACCCACCCTCGTCCCACAAGACCCAGGAATATCTGCAGCGAAACAGATACACAGTTTATAAAAGATAAAAGAAAAAATCGCAGATTGTAAGCAGACGTAACTGCAATAACAGCTTGATGTACGTTGCCTGCAGTCACGTGTTTATCACAGGTGCCTGCAGGATGTTGTCAGGGCGCGGGGTTGAATTCTGAATGTTTAGGGTTAGTCGTGATGGGAAATAGATAACTTGGTCCTTGCTGGTGGGATGTCCACCTACAAAACTAAAGAGAGGCGCTTTTCAGACCAGTAGCCAGGTATGGGTTGGGTACGGGTAGGTGGGGGGGGGGAAGGTGAGGGGCGTGGACGACACTTGATTGACAGCTGTTTGATACTGATGTCGGTCGAAATGGCCCTGATTATGTGTGCGGTGTACACAGGCAATACCCACACGCAACCTTTATTTCTTCTTCACACTCTCATTAGACAAAAATCTAGTTTAATAATCAAAACTATTTTAATAGTCCTTGGCTCATACATTAAAAATTATTAAAACTGCCATCAAACAGCTAAATAAAGTGTTGTTTTTTTAAAGAAGAGGGGCATTTATATTATATATTTTATACTAAAATTATAGCTAGCTGTAAAAACAATATCTGGTCATTGTGGCTATTTTGCACATCGTAAGCACCAACAAACAGCAATGCGCATGTTGTTACAGTTTGGAAAGTATTTTCCACCGAGAGATCCAGTGGGAAAAATGCGACTGGTTATTATTTCTCTCTCGCAATCATTTGACACCTATCGTTGCTCCTTTTGACATGCATGTGATCACTTGACTCATTTTGACACATACTGGTGATCATTTGACACTTGTTGGTGATCATTTGACACGTGTTGGTGATCATTTGACACCTGCTAGTGATCAAACACATGCTGTGTTTCAGGAGGCACGTTGAAGATTTACGGGGGGTCCTTGCGCCCTGATGTCCCCTACAAGACGCTGCTGTTGTCGACAGCCGACACCACCGTGGCAGTGGTGCGCGAGGCCATGGAGAAGTACGGGCTGGAGAAGGAGGACCCGGAGGAGTACTGCCTGGTGGAGGTGAGTCGCCTTCAGGCCCAGAGATCACGTGATTCTTTTAAAACCTGGTGTTTGGTTGGAATAGAATTCAAACTGTGCTTAACATTTAAAAGGTTTGATAATCGGACATGTCAAATGTGTATATCATGAAATGTCTTTTGTGTCAATTTGCAAAAATAGTCACGTACTTAAAACAATAATTTTCCTTAAAACATATAATGGCAGAAAGATGAGTTCAGCGTAAATCGCATATTAGTTGACTTTTGAAATCGTATGTGTATATATATATATATAATTATATCCACTTACAGCGATTTTTGGTAGAGAAGTTTGATGTACCATCTTGCTGTCGAGGTCGCTGGCTTGTGAAACAACGGCTTCAGCCAGCAGGCCGGCCTCACTGCCAGATGTATAGGAAGCTGATATTTTTAAAGACGGTAGAATCTAAGTGGTTCATGGTGCAGGCATCTAACCACCGCCATGCTGACGGTGTATCAGGTGGCATCAGATTCTTTCAAGGCGGCAGCTCCATTCTACCTTCCACCTCAGCAAATGTTACGCGGTTTTAAAAACAAAAATAACTGATTAGTGAGGTAAAGAATAAAGTGTGTGGCGTGCCAGCAAGGTGATCACCACTGGAATGTGGGCGTCACTTTCACGCCAGGTGTTGACGTTTGATGTCAGCGCCAGACGTTAACTTGTTGTTTGACCAGCCGCCATTTGTCCTCCAGGGCGACGGGTGAACTGCTTTACGGCAGTCTCTTTGAAAGACCTGATCAGATCACTTCATTGTAATAATTTTTAGTCTGCGTTGCAACTGAGTTGGTGGATATCCAGCTTGGGTAACCAGTGTGAGGCATCTTTCAGCAGTAACGTATCCAGACTTTTCTGTAGGAGGGAACGGGACTATTACTTGTGGGATATATATATAAGCCTTAAAACATTCTCCAGGCCATTCAGCAATAGCTTGTCTGTCAAAACTGTGCGAGAAGACTTTGAGTATCTGTTGTTTGGCTTATTTAGGTATAGATACTACAGACTGCTGGTCGGCATATTAGTGATTTGGCAGTTAATAATCATCTTTTTTTTAGAATTATTTATCGAGACAAGATTTGATGTTGAAAGTATCTTTAGACATCAAATGTCATCTCTCACCAGAGCTTATATATACAATGAGCTAAGAGTTTATGTCAGGAATGTCTTAAGAATAACCAGAACATGGAATAAAAAAATAAAATCATTTCTGTGGCGCATTTCCTCGCCTGCAGCTAGTTCAGTGCGCTCCGATATAATCGGCTTCACAATATCTGTCACATACAGCGACCTGCATACACACACACCCAAAGCACACACGCACTCACAAAATAGCCTGAACATGAGGCTAAGAAGCGGTTAACGTAGATCTCTTTGACCTGTAACCGAGGGGGGAGGTGGAGGGCTTCTATAGGGAAAGGTGGTGAGAACCGCTGCTTCTTCCTTAAACCCTGGGGAAGAATACAACACTGTCGTCAGTCCTAACGCATTTCTTCCGCCTGGCATGTGTTAGCCATGCACCTTGGGCTGTTTATAGTTACACACGATCGTGACACCACAGTTAGCGATGGGAAGTGCTGCACCAGGTGTCTAATACTCCAGAACCTGCACTTGTTCCGCAGGAAGAAATACAGGACACGGACTAACCACCAACACCTGATTACACCCGCACGTGGTTACACGAGCAGTGTGAGAGAACACTCGGCATAACGCTGACCTCTGTTTTGTAGAGCGTGAGATTAGGTGAAAGTACACGCACGCGCACACACGCACACACACACAGGTAGGGTTGCCATTGTTTTACGCGTAGAGCGCGCGGAAGCACTGTCCTGTGTGGGATTCCAAAGATTTTCTTTCCGAGGAGCCGGTTTGGTCTGGTGTGAAAAGTGGAGGTAGGGGGGTGAGGAGAGCACGAAGGGTCACCTTGACTACTTCAGGAAGTTGTGCTGCGCACGCTGCTGGGTGTGCACTCGCATCCCCTCGTTTCGTTAAAGTAGAAAAGGCATTTTTCTTCAAGATGTTTTGGCACAACAGACCCCGAACACATGATATGATGTAGTGGTTCTTGGCGAACATGCCGATCATGTCGCCTGTCGTGCCTGTGGTGTAGGGGGGGAGGGGCATATACCTTTTTGTTTGGTTTTTCTTTGGTGGGGGTGGGGGTGTTTTTTTTTTAAACCATGGAGTTGAGACTGCTTCAGTGTTGTTAGGTCTATTTTTTCCCTCGAGCTGTGCTGTTAATCAGTTGGTGTGTGATGTATTGTCAGGTCTATAATGGCTTCCTTCATGTCAGTTCCTTACTATGTAGTTATGTTACGATTATTTGATGAACGGGTGTATAGTAAAGTGCAAGTTACGGTTATTGATGTATGGGTGTAGAGGGGAGTGCAGTATCAAAATCCGAGAGAAAGCAGTGGTGACAAAGGGTATAACCTGAGAGCTGTGCTGCAGGTAGCAGCAACCTGTGAAAAGGTGGTTCACCTGCATTTGACGTAGATGTGCCAAGAGACACCGATACCTTTGTTAATGCCATATCTTAGCAACAAGCCCGCCTGTACTGGCGCCTTTTGCATTGACGCAGGTACTCGGAGCCGGCTTTGGTCGCTTGATCTTTTCCTCGATGTGAAAGCAGCAGGTGTTTTCCTTGAGCCTTGCATTCGATGCATAGTTGTAGGTAACACCGAGATTTAGCAGCCGCCAAGACATTACACTTTGGTACTCCCCCCCACCCCCCGAGAAGGTGGATATGGGAGGTGTGGGGCGGTAGATGATGATGTAAAGACGGGCGGTAGATGATGTAGAGACGATGGTGATCCGCGGAAGTCGACAGAGTCGCAATTTGATTGGACAAAAATCAGAGCTCGTTGCCTCCCGACATTAGACTGGTTTTACTGGGTTGTTGTGTTTGGTCATCGACTGAAACCTTGTCATCTTGTTGCTTCAGGTCCATTTTAGATCACCGGCAATGCAGATGACAATAGCATCATGTCTGTCTGATAAGTATATCGACGCCGAGCACGGAAAAAAAAAGAGTTCAACCTACCGACAGAAATTAACAGAAATCTCAGTTTGCTGGCTGTCAGATTACATTTTGGGTTCAGCGCGGGTCCAGTGAAGTACAGACGTATGAACTAGAGATCATATTACAAAAAACACATTACAAAATAACCATAATCATACATTTTTTTAAGTTTTATGGCTGAATTTTATTCATGCACAACCCAGGTTACCCACTCTTTTCTCATTTTCCCACCGGAAGTGCTAATCTTTTGTGATCCGACCAAGGTTTTTTTTAAGTTTTTTTTTTAATATGTAGGTGGGAGTGAGGCCCAGTTGGGAGCAAGTAAAGGTGCAGAAAGAGTGAAAGGGGGTGGCTCCTCCCTGACTTAATGGCAGAGTTGTAGGGGGAGATCCTTTGATCAGAGACGTCTCTGCAGCCGGTAGGTGGGCGGGCACAGGTGAGGTGTTGGAGGCAGTAAGCTGTGGTGGGGGGGAGCTGCTGATTGCCATCCATCTCCCTGCTACTGTCATCGTTGTGCAGAGCAGGAAGTGATCACCTTATTGTATACTGACGAGATGGGTCGCTACATTTTCCATTAGAAGTTAAATTTACAAAACTCACATACTTGGTAATAAGGGACGGTCTTTGAGATTAAGAGAACGTCCCAGATATAATGAATGGAGCAATTATTTAAAAGTGATTGGTTGATGTCCTTTGAAAGAACCATAGAGACGGCTACTTTACATTTTCAGAAACTCCCTTGCCTGGCACATTAATCAAAAGAAGTGCAAAGTATATGTATTAGATGAGGCACTGTCTTACCCCACTAGTGATTTCTATAGTATAGTAACTTTAGAGAAGGACAGGTCCTCCAACAGTACTCTCAGAATTTCCAGCAGTTTTCTGCATCAAGGGTGCTGACTGGGACTAGTTCCAACAGCAATCCTGCAAGTGACAGATACAAAATATTGCATTAGGAGTCACCAGAGTGTGAGAGATATCATACACACACTATGCTACAGACAACATGTATGCATATTCCACTTCACAAAACACAGAGATCTGCCAGTGAGCTTTCTGAGCACTTTATGCTTAGCCCGGACTTTTCTTGGTTTCTTTTGTTTTTCTCAAGTATTATGAGATAAACAATCTGTGTGTAGTACAATATACAACAGTTTCAACAAAAGGGTGACACACACACATAGTCTACAGTGAGGGACCATGCCCACCAGTCACTTGGTGACACCAGAGGCTGTAGCTGCTTATCTGTCTTTTTCAGGTATTGTTGCCTCCTGGTAGTCGTGAGTATCATGGAGAAAGCGCTGAGGATGAAAGGGTTTTGGACGACAGCGAGTGCCCTCTGGCCATAGTTATGCAGCATCCTGAAAACAGAGGTTTGTTTATGTTATACTGAAAAGTGAGATATTCGTTTAAAGAAGAGACAAACAAGATGTGTGCTACATTTGTGTGAGAGTTTGTGGCTTTATGTTCACTTTACATTATATATACTCTGTTCATATTTATTTTTACCTTTGCATCAACTTTTTTCCATTTTGGTTTAGGACACGTCATCTTTCAGTTGCGTCGTCGGAAAGAAAATCAGAAGCAGAGAAGCAAAAGTCGTCCGAGGGCTGTTTCCCACGATGATCTGCGCAAAACCCATGAGCACAGTGTCACTCAGGTGGATAAACTGCCTTACCTTATCGAGCTCAACCCACGGGGTAAGTAAAATCACATCAACCTCGCTTTTGTTCTATGCTAAAAAAGAAAAGAAATTGGTCATGAAATATCAGGGATTGGCAAAAATTTCATTTTATAAAGCACTGAAATGTTTGTTTTTCTTGAAGGTCTTCCTATAATGATGTGCCATCATTATCTTTCTTTGCTGCTTTGTCTGCAGTTCTGTCCCTTCAGACCATTCTGAGACCATATATAATGATAGCTGAATATTTGTATATATAATGATGAGAGCATGGGGGGTTTGGTTATGTTCAGATGGAAAGCCTAGAAAACATCTTCTGCCACTTAATGTGACTGAAGTGGGAAGAGACAAGCCAAGGAACCCTGGCAACCAAGTTTTGCAGGTAAGCCATTTTAAAGATGCAAAGTTGACAACTCTGGGAAGACAATGCTCAGGGTTTGAACGTAAGAATGTCTTTGTGGTTCTGTGGAGAAAGGGGTGATTTTTATGGTTTGTTTTTACTAAGAAACTTTTTGGGGACAATCAAGAGATGTTGACATGCTAAAAATTGCCTGTTTTTAATGTGAAATGGCCTCCTGAATTGCTTTAAACTTGTTGATTTCCCCAGTCCAGAAAGCATATCAGTGATACAGAATTTCCTGTTCTTGCAGTGTGTGTGATAGACGTCATCTGTTTGGTAATGTTAGTCAAGCTATTGTATCAGTTTCTGTCAGACTTCTTTCAAGAAATTACAGAGCTGTCTAGATATGCTTGCTCCATGTTTGTTGTGAAGCTCTTGTTTAGAAATGTTCTAAATTGATTGTCTGTAAATATCTTTTGGCATAAATGATTGTGAAAGTTTTTTTCAGGTACCTGTTAATAATATGTGTATATATTTAAGTTTTGTGTACATGTTTTTAGTATAAACATTTGTTAATGCTACATGAATGTCTTATTGTAGTGCAGTATGTATAATATTTTTTGTAATAGCTTTCAAAACTGTTGCTTGCTCTAGATGTTTCTTTGTAGGTTTCAAGGATGTTTGTTATAAATTGTTGGCATTTTTGTTGTTTCAAGCTGCAAGGGCCTGACATTCAGCCTCGCCATTGTGTGATTGCCCACACAGAAGGCATAGTTACTTTAACACCCACCACACGAAATTCAGAAATTTTAATTGACCAGCGACCAGTCTATGAGACGACAATGCTGCGGCATGGCATGACAGTGCAGTTTGGCAGAAACCACTTTTACAGATTCGTTGATCCACGCATTGAAGAGGTACAATCTTCAGATAATTTTCCTACCTATTGCTAAGTGCATCTGAAGAAATATTAATTAATTTGCGAACACCAAAGGTATGTGGGTGCAAAATGTCAAACACAAAACATGATATCAGACAGCAGTTGGAATGTGCTTTTGGATCAATTCAACCTGTTGATGTCCACCTGTACCGAGAGGATTGCTTGGTAATTTAGGTGGTAATGATTGAAACAGTCAAGAAATCAATTGTTTGTTATGTTAACACCTTACTGTTTTATATTTATGCATATTTACTGCCTTTGCTTATAAGGGCAAGGAAGACTTCGGGTGGGGATACAGTGTTGACTCATTCAATACAGGTGTTTTGATGGAATTGAGGTTTAGCTATTAAGATTTTTGGATTCGCAGGTGCAAACTGTATAGAAAACGTTAAAGAAATAAAAACATGCACTCTAAAGATTTTGTCATTACAGCAATGCCAGCAGATAGTTCTGATTTGGTGAAACTCTACTGATGCAAAGACATTTTATTTACAGGTATCTAAACACCCTGTACCAGCACCACGCAGCTTACCTCCTCAGGAAACAAATTTTGACTTGGATGGCCATGTTGAAACAGTGTCTTCACAGCAAGGGCCACGACAGAATAAAGCCCAGGCCCCACAAAGAGATGCTCTACAAGGAAGGTATGGGTTTCTGTGTATGTGGAGAGCAGGGAGAGAAGCTGGAAATAAGTGAGCGCGGCAGGAAAGGAGCGCGCTGAAGTATATGATGGGGCAGCTGTGTTAGCAAGAAAATCTAAATTGTAAAGAGTAAAACAGCAAATCAGATGTTTTTGAAGAGTTCTTCCTTATTCCCTTCCCTCTCCAACCTACAAATGTCATGAGCAAGCACTAAAAACATGAGTAGATAATTGAGAATGAGGAGAACGTTAATGATTGACATATGAAGGAGACTTGAATGGGAATTCTGCCTTCCACTTCAAGGTGCTTAGTTCAGCTTACACAAGCACATATGGTCGGATAAACCTCAGCTGGTTTGTTGGTGAGAAAAAAATCCACTGAACTGTAAAGAGTTAATCCACCTGAAGAAGATGAATACACCCCAAGCACATAAATAACACAGACTGCTTGTCAGCAATAATCCAAGGCTACCTCTTACAACGATGGGCCTAGAAAAGTCGGACAATAACAAGTAGTAACCCTGTTTGCAACTTAAAGAAACATATTGACACTCAATGCATCAGGCATCAACCATCAACCCCTACAAGAAGAAATGCTGATGTTGACAGCAAAGGGCAATGATTTAGATTGGGAGTCTACATAAAACCACTTAAAGTTTTAATTAAGTAGTACAGTTTAATAGTTTAAATTGTAATCATATCCTTTTATGAACTTAAGGGCTCCAGCAACACAGTTCACACCTGCCAATGGCCATGAGAATCCACCAGATCTTCTTCCAGCCTCATTGGAATATCGTCTTGAAGGTATGAGAAGCAATGTGCCGGTTTCACAGCCACCCAACATTTCAATCCAGTACAGCCATATTTGTCTTGAAAGAGATGGTGCATGCTGATTTACCGAACAATCAAAATTTCTGTCTATTGCAGTCATGATAATATAGAAAAGATGGCCTGACATCTTGTCTCTCTCTGCATCATCTGTACTTCATAATCCTTGTCTTGTTGCAGCTGAAGACAGACTGCTTCAAGCAACGATTCTAGAAGTCAACAGTAGGGCAGTGCAGTTTAAGCTTGCACCGACATACACCCTATACATGGCTGTGCGTCGTCTGTGGGCTGCTCGAACTCAGCTGGGTATTGCACCGCACAGTCATTCACAGATGGTCTCAGACTTTGTTAGGAAAACATCAAAATTTATTCAGCAGGCTATTCAGGTAAGGCCGAAATTTTCTTCCACTTCATGTGCTTACCTGTTTGCTTCAGTCTCAGCCATAAAGAGCTGAATCTAAGAGGTCTCATTCAGCAGAAAATTTTTAAGTTGTATTGAACTGTCATTAAGACTGGTGTTTATTTTCCAAAATTTCTTTCAAACTTCTCAAAGTTTCCCTGAGAACTATGTAATCGCATGAAATATGGAATGCAATCACGCAAGTAGGATGGCTTGTTGCAGGAGCACCACAATAATCCAACTGCCTTGGCCTTCTGGATGGCAAATGCTTCGGAAGTCCTGCATTTCTTTAAGCAAGATGCAGATATTCAGGTTTACAGCTCTGACTCCCAGGAACTTTTGGCAGAAGCAGTGCAAATGGCATTTCATCACCTGGTCAGGTGTCTGCAGGGAGATCTTCAGCGTGTGATGCCAGCCTTTCTGAACCCTTCCAGTGTTGTTGATGATGAAAATGCTCCTCCAGGTAAGGGATTGTTGTCTGGGGAGGTTTGCACAAAGATATCAGGTTTTACACAAAATATGTTCATGATAATGCCAAATAAACAAGACAGTTTTTTCATCATTCATAGTGTCCTTAATTAAATAAGCTCCAAGCTGAATTTTGTTTCTGTTTCTAGATCAGTACACTCATGGCAACCCAGTTCTGACTGACGTCCTCAACACGCTCTCTGCTGCCATGACTTTACTGCGACGCTGCCGTGTTAATGCAGCACTGACCATACAGCTGTTTTCGCAACTCTTCCATTTCATTAACATGTGGCTTTTTAACATCCTGGTCATGGAGCCACAGCTACGCCTGTGCACCAGAGCCTGGGGCCTGCGCCTTAAACGACGACTGGGACGCGTGGAGGCCTGGGCTGAGAAACAGGGGCTGGAGCTAGCTGCTGATTGCCACCTTTGTAGAATCATTCAGGTGGGCATCACAATCACTTTTCTTTATCTTTTTTTTTTCTCCTGTGTATGTTTCATTAAGCAACTATTTACTTTGCAGCAGGAAAAAATTGCAGTTGTTATTTTGTATGATAGTTGATGTTTGTATAAGGCATGAGTGTGCTTTCTTTGCATTAGTCAGGAGAAGTCAGGAAATAAGTAATAGTGTTCAATGGCCAGGTATTTCTGGATTAGACAGTTTGCATCTTCTTGTAGGATAAGGAAAGTAAAGACTTTACCTCGGAGACTAAAAAAGCTCATGTTGGTAGCCAATTGAAGAATGTAATGCAAAGAGAAGTAACTGTGCTCTACGGTGCAGAGAATGAGACAACCTTTTGTATTCATGCAGTTGAGCTTCCTAATAAAAGACAAGAATCCCACAGAAGTTTTCAAAATTTGGAGGCTTTCAAGGTTTTTCTTTTTTTTTGGTTTTGCAGGCTGCACACCTGCTACAAGCACCTAAAGCCACTGCAGATGACATCACTAATATTAGCTCCACATGCTTCAAGCTGAACTCTCTGCAGTTACGTGCCCTGCTGACACAGTACATTCCAGATGCTGGTGAACAACCAGTCTCTCCTGGTTTTGTAGAGCGTGTTGTGGTCATTGCAGAGAACATGGCCGACGAGTTAACAAGGACTGATGGGAGAGAGGTAGGTCTTTGGGAATTCCATCGAATCAGTGTAAATGTTGTCTCGTCTTTAGTTGTTACTTTGTGAATAAGAAAATAAAAATAATAAAAGAAACAGCCAAATTTTTAGCAAGCCTTCATGTCATGATAATATGATGCATTTCTTTTTATTTGTTTATTCACAGGTTCGTCTAGAAGAAGATGCAGATCTTCACTTGCCTTTCTTGCTTCCAGAAGATGGCTATTCATGTGACACAATTAGGGGGATCCCCTCCGGCTTGCCGGAGTTTGTGACTCAGCTGACCAACATGTGCCACTTGGTTCCAAACCCTAAAGCCAGTGGTAGCTGGACGGTGTATATGGGCCCTTCACATCTGGAGCTGCCCGTATGTTCCAGACACCTATCACTTACCTTTAGATAGATAATTTTAGGATAGAACTGCGACTTTGAGTATTGGAAGCTTGATTCATCTCCTAGGTTATTGAAAAGGGGGTAAGAACGATGGTGCATACAAATCGTTTTTATTTTTAGTGAAGGAATATAAAATAGTTTATTAAGTATTATTTTAATATTCTTGTTAGTGGGTAAAGGGAAGTAAATGAATGTGAAATAGGAGAATGGGAGGGAGGGATAGAAAGGTGGGGGGGTTCTGCATTTAAAGAAACTTTCAAATGTGTCACGCCCTTCCGTCGTTGATGGTGCATTGTCCCTCATACATTATTGTGCATTGCCTCATATGGTATCATAGACAGGCAGTCATACGAAACTAAAGAATTCACTTGAGGGGTTAGAGGAAATAACTGGTTTCCTGCGCAAGCTGCACATTATTGTGAAAGATACACAATTAGGCAGGAAGGAAATTAAAGAAATACAAAGAACGTGTGTGAAAGTTTTATTGTATAGGAGTCACAATGCACATAAATTGAAAAAACACTTGCATGAAAAATATGCACCAGCTATATTTTCTTTGTGCTAATTCATTCTTTTCATTCTATTTATTTCTAGTGTAATAGGCGTTCTTGGCATTGCCTGGGTCACACCACATATTATGATGCTTGCAGGGTTACTTCCCTCCGTGATGGTTTTTGTAGTTTCTTATAGGTATACTAATCATGTAGTTAGAAGTTCAAGAAGTGATTGTTTAGCACATTGCGCGAACCTGTTATTGTTAGCATGGCAAAATTGAAGGTTATTGGGGCAGTTCATTATTGCCCAGTGTGTTTAAGGATGTCTTGTTGTTTTGTTCATGATGTAGAGCCCTACTGGAGGCCAGCCAGAGATAATGAGTGTTTCATTCAAAAAAGTGAAAGGCAGTATGGGATTGAGCATTGTTGCTGCTGTGGTAAGTATTTTTGCTTGTTGTCCAGGAAGAAAATTTATTCTTCTGTGGACAGACAAGAACATATAAAGAGTAATTTTTTTCTCTCTTCTATTCTTTTTATTCCTTTTAGAGATAATGTGTGAAAAATGTGACATTAATTATAAAACTGTTCTTTCTTACCATGCTTTAATGCTTTCCTTTAGGACATACTCCAAGGTCAGTTTTGAGCATTTTTGAAGACACTTTCCAAAATATATCGGTGTACTGACAACCAAGTTGGGTAAGATAATTAACTCAAGGTAACTCAAACCTTTCTGAATGGTCTTAAAAGGACAGGAGATATACTTTACAATGATTTGTTTATCTACTTTTGTATGTATAGGGAGAAGGACTTCAAGAGCGAGGGATATACATTAAGTCTGTTGTGCCAGGTGGCGCTGCAGCTTTGGTAAGTCCAAAGTTGTGAGCGTGGATAAGAATCTCCACTATTATAGCCCTTTTGCAAATTAAATCTCATTTTGAAATTCCACTAAAAGTTTTTAGTGATTTATTTTATAATCTGTCATGGTGTTCTTCCTGTATCGTTCATTCTATCACAATCATTTTTATGTAACTTTTATCGTTGTTGAATTCTATGGCCCCTAAACATTTCTAGCAAAACATTCCTGTACTTTTGAAGCTGACAAGGCTAATGATCTGGAGATATCAATCGTTGATATTTTTTTAAATAATTTTTTTCGTCTATATTTATCTGTTTTTTCCTCTCTTTTTTAGGATGGACGGCTAAAGGCTGGTGACCAACTTTTGGAGGTTGACGGCAAAAGTCTTATTGGACTTTCTCAAGATAAGTAAGTATCCAAGTAGGAAGAGGTATTGAGGGGTCTCAGACTCAGCATGTTCTTTTTCTTACTTAAAGAAAAATGGTTTCAGCCTAAAAAAAAATGCAACATGGAAAAAACTGCTTCTAATCAGTATTTGTTAAGATCTGATTGTAATTCTAGGGCTGCCGAGTTGATGACTCAGACTGGAGATGAAGTAACACTGCGTGTGGCCAAACAAGGTGCCATTTACCATGGACTGGCAACTCTGCTTAGTGAGCCATCGCCAATTATGCAGCGACGTAAGCTTAAAATTCTGTCTTCTTTATGCTTAAAGGGGACAAAGATCTGAAATATTCTTACAGATTTCTTGTTTCCTTTTTTTTTCTTTTTGTTTCAAAGCAGTCTGTCTTGAACAATAGTATACACAATTTTTTTAGCGCTGTAAACTTTCAAATTCCAACAGATGAACCATCAGATTTCTAGGTTTTTTAAAATGTTATAGCATTTATTTACTGATTTACAAAAGTTAGTCACCATAGTTACCAACATGTTTGGTTTTCAGAAGAAGCCAACAGGTTTTTCCTGTATCCGTTCAAGCAAAAGGTCTAAGTGTACATTGTAGGAAGACATGTTGTAGTTGCCTTTGTTATCTTTGTTAGAAGTCATATCACTGTCAGTTTTTAAAGAGTGTCATTCATGTCATTGCCACAGCTCAAAAAGTAATGTTCATCTGTGGTATGTCAGATCAAATAAAGGATGGACCTGGAGGTGTCACTGGCCCCACCATGATGCGTGGGGAGGAGGGACCACCTCCATACATTGACAGACGACAGAATGGTCCAAGTGAACCTCAGAGAGTCCCACAGAATCAACAGCGACCTGTACCCCAGCCACGGGGTCAGGCAGGCCAGGTGATGCAGACAAACAGAGGTAATGCATTCAAGTGTATCTTAGCACATTTATCACACTCGAGTTTGGAATTCAGGGGATGCATTTTAGTTGAGGGTGAAGAGTTGGTGGGAGGGCTCTTATTTCTAGGCATTCATGTATTGAAGCAGGCTTATGGTAGAACTAGTAAAGTGGCATTATGTTTGGTGGTGAGTATTTTTTTTTTTAAGGTTGGTGCTTCTCTCTTGCTCCTACTGCTTTCCACAACCCTCTAAGGAGTGAGATACCCATTCCACAACTGGGTAGAGTATGCTGCATCACACGGGTATCAAAGAGGCTAGTGTGGATGTCTGGGTTCAAATGCTGTTGCTTTAATAGCTAAACTTACTCCTGCTCACTAAGCATTTAGGTGCCTGAGTTAGCAGGAAAAGCAAAAGGTGCTGAAAGGTTACCTTTGGGCTTTGCCATTTATATGCCATGCCTTAGATATGTGAACTGCTTACCGTTTGCTGCTCCTATGGCCACTATGCTATGGGATCATGAACCTTGATACTTAACTGCAGTGGTGACATTTAATTTTAATTTTTTTGTGTTTGTAAAGATATTGGCTTATTGATCACTTAGCAGCAACTTTCATGTGTACTTCATTTTATGACAGTTATCTGCAGTGTGAATTTTTTTCCCCAGATGGTCCAGACCGGTTGCGGTCACCTTCGACAGGCAATCTCGCCAGTAATCAATACTCCCCTCAAGATCCTGGAAGCTACAACCGACGAGAAATTGACCCACGCTCGAAGTCCACCTCAAACTTGCATGTGGACACGTTTGAGCGCACTGACCTTCACCCCCACATGCGTGGGGCTGCATCTGTAAGCATGCTTCATCCATCAGCACAGGGTTATCCCCAGTACCCACCTGCAGGACAGCGACATGACAACCTCCACAGTGACTATGAAAATCAACCTCAGGTAGTGTGTGTGTGTGTGTGTGTGTGACTGTGAGCAGCTATCCCCAGTACCCACCCACAGTCGGTGACTATGAAAATCGGCCTTGGGTAGTTTTTGTGTGTGTATGAGCAGTTATTTTGTGGGTGGGCAGTTGTAACTTTCTTTTAGTTGGCTTATTTTGCATTTTAAAGTTTTGAAAATGGAGATCTAGGTAAACAGAGTGTGTTTATATGGTAGTTTTAAATAAATATTAAAAAAGTTTCCGCTAATTGTATCATCCACAGGGCAGTGCCAGCAGTGGGCCACTTATCTACCATGAAACGAACCAAAATGTCAAACCAGGCGTCAGTAACACTGGGCCCAACTCCCAGCATCTTCAGCCAGGTGGTCACCGGCCATCAGACCGTTCATCTGTGTCCTCCAGGACTTCTTCGAATAGTGCAAGAGACATGCGACCACAGTCTGCATATTATGATACCCAGGCGTCTCATGATGATTTCAACAGCTTTGGTACACGGCCCAAATCGGAAGATGTTACCACAAATAAATTACGAGAATGGCAGGATAAATACAACCCGCAGGCACAGATGTATAGAGATGTGAATGGAAATTCCCACAGCCCACCTTATGTCAACCAAAACCAAGGTTTTCGCAGTAGTGATGGTCCAGGGCAGAGTGCTGGCCAGACCAGAGGTCCTTCTCGTGAACCTGACATGAATCAAGGTCCTCAGTATGCCAATCATAATGCAGCCTTGAAACCATCTGATTCAGCCAATCACAGCCCACCATACACCAACATTGGAGCCATGTCTCACAGCCGTGCACAACAGCCACCTGAACCAAAGTTAACTGCCCATCAGAGACTTTTTGGAAACCAGGGTGCCACACAGTCCTCCAGTTCTGGGGCTTCTAAGACAGCTGTAAACAATCAGCAACGGGCACCCAACTTCTATGAAAATGCAGTGCAGGAGCCTCCCCAGCCCTTCCAGCGACTTCCGAGTGAAAGTGATAAGTCTAAGCCTGTTATCATGCCTAAACCAGCTGTGGCAACCAAGAAACCACAACCTAACTCACAGCCATCGGATGTTTCTTACAGTGCCACTGACAATCGGCAGATACAGCCTGGCTTCTATGGCAACAGCTCCAGGTCTGGTGCTGGGTCTGGAGGACCTCAGCAGTACCAGCAGGCTGGGTTTCCAGACCAGCAAGGGCCTTTAGACCTCACAGACTCTAGAAATAGACCACAACAGCAAGATCTGCGATCTCCGCAGCAAGATCCTAGATCTCTTCAACAGCAAGATCCTAGATCTCTTCAACAGCAAGATCCAAGGTCACTGCAACAGCAAGATCCAAGGTCACTGCAGCAGCAGGATCCCAAATCACCCCAGCAGCAGGATCCCAGATTGCCCCAGCAGCAGGATCCTCGATCATTTATGGATCCCAGAAACATTCATCTGCAAGACCCCAGGTCCTTTCAGCAGCAAAACCAGTATGTGCTGCATCCGCAAGATCCACGGTTCATGCAGCAAGATGCAAGACTGGGTCCACAATATACCACTGATCCTAGGCAGGGCTACTCTATGCAGAAGTTTCCATCTTTGCGGGGAGATCCCGGCCCTTATGGCTATCCGGCAAATCAGTCTGACCTCCCGCCCCCACCTCTGCATGATCTGCCACCAGAATTGCCTCCGCCTCCCATGGAGCATGAAGAACTGCCTCCACTTCCCCCACCCCCAGTGCAAGATATATATGAACAACAGCTTCAAGAGGAACAGAGGCGAATGATGGAGGCCCTGAACTCAGACCTGACATCAATTCAACCCTACGACAGATTTGGACCACCTGGTGGTGTAGGAGGCAGTGATATGCAAACCCGTCCTCCCTCCACTGTGTACAACCCCTTGCATCATGGGATGCAGCAGTCACAAGGGCAGGGCCAGCAAGCACCAAATTATCAAAATATCAACTTTGTCTCAGAGGTACGGGCAAACTCCGGACCAGCTTCTCAGGTACCCCCTCCCATCCCTCAGCCTGCAATGGAGCATAATGTGTATGAACAATATAACTCACGTGGTCAGCCCTCCATTTCTCAAACACAGAGAACAGTGCCAGCATCTCCTTATCAGCAGCAGCAGACACCTTCCACACAACCACCGCAGTCTTCTTCCCAGACATCTAGTGGCTACTCCATGGCCTCAGCGTGGGACCGAGAAGAGAAGGAGAAAGCCCAGGAATTGCAGGCAGAGGAGCTTTTCCGTGCTCGCGAGGCAGAGATTGCTGAATTGGAATCACGCATGAACTTTTTGAGCCAACCGGAGATGGAACGGCTACGGAAGCTGAAGCTGGAGCACGAGTTTCAGCGACGCGTCCGAGAGATTGATGAGAAGGGTGACTATGAAGTGGATGATGATGACATGTCGGAGCGACTTTTTGTGAGTATTTTCAGTGACAAGGTAACTCAAAAGTAAAAGCAGAGACAATGATGCAGATATTACAAGAATTTCTCAGCTCTGTTGATATAATTAGTCGGACAAAAGGCTGTACTGATTCCCCCCTCCTTCCCCCCTTCGACAAGACTAAGGGAAATAACTATCAGTTTTCAGTTTCTGTCCTCGCTATATTTATTTAGACGTGAGTTGCAGTTTAATGCGATTGTCACCTGTTGTTGCAGACCCGCGAGCGGTTAATACAATCTCTGAAAGATGACCTGGAAAAGTCACAGCAACGGCTGCAGGAACTCAATCATCGGCAGATGTTGCAGGATGCTCAGAAAGAGAAAGAGCGGCTTCAGAGGCGAGTCGGTTGATCATGTGACTTAATCATATTACCCCATGACTGTAGAGTTCAGATTTGAACAACTCAGAGGTTGATGAAATGACTTAATTGTATTACACCATGACCTTACAGTTCAGACTTGAACATGAACAACTCAGAGGTGGTTGCTTTATGAAATGACTGAATCATATTGCAACATGACTGTAGAGCTTAGGCTTGAACATGAACAACTCAGAAGTTTGTGGAGCTGTGAAGCTAAAACAAGGAAGTTTATGAACTAGCAGTGATTTGATACTGTTCATGACACCGATGGTGATTGGTTGGACTGTCCTGTCTCGGTACAGAGTTCAACCTGTGAGGGCTGAACTATGTGGCATTGATGAGAGAATGTAAAGGAATGTCATTCCAGGACCATTTATAGGTGCTAGAACAGCTTTCCACAAAATAAGATAGAAAACAAGTGCATTCGCTGCTGCTAATTTTCTTTTGAGACCGATGCTTTAAGAGAGATGTTAATCAGTTTGTAGGATAATGTAAGTGAGCTGAGCTTATCCTTGTGCATGCTGCTCTAAAGTTAGTAGTCCTACTAGGAAGAGAATCTCCACATATAATGTGTTTATTGAATAGCAAAACTTTAAGTAAAAATGAATAGTAGCTAAAGCAACAGAAAACACAAGAGCCGACTTTATTTAAGGTTCATCTTCATAGGCATTGCTGTGGGGCACAAGTTCAGATATTCAGAAGTGACTTGCTATCTCAGGCAAAGCTATCATTACTAGCTGATAATGAAGGTTGAAGGATTACAAGATTTTCTCTTATTTGCGAACATAGCCTCGACTTAGCCTTTTCGCTGTTAAAAGCCGCAGTGCACCAAAAGGCTCAGCCTGAGGTCTAGCAGACTTGATGGGGAGATAGGTTTGTGACTGTGTGAAGTGTGACTGTCAAAGGACAAAGATGTTTATTTTAAAGCAGGGAATATATTGGCCAGTGTCAAGTAGATATGGATAATGATGTTTTCCCTGTTGAAGGTTGGAACGAAGGCTGGAAATGATGGAAAAGGACAAGCAGGAGATGAAAGAACGGATGGAGAAACGGTCTCAGCGTCGAGTCCGCGACCACCAAGAATTGCTCCGACAACAGAGGGTCAGATTGCATTATGGTTGACAAAATTCTCTTTATTTGAGTTCATATAACCGTATTGAGATTTCTGGATGTTTTGGTCCAAATTTTTCTCTTTTTTTTTTTCTTTTTTTTTTTTGCATTCTTTCATTTCACATAATCTCTTTTTATTTGCTGGATTTGTCACATGGGTAAAAATGCTGATTGTTTGAAAGTCTGATGTAAATATGTTTAAGACATCCAAACTGTGACATAAATTCAGTTCAGGAAATTTATAATTCTTCATTTTAGAACTTGCAAAAAAAAAAAAAATTTTTTTTCACAGGAAGCAAGGGAGAAGCAGCGACAGAATTATGAAGAACAGAAAAAACTGCTGATGATGGAAGAAGAGAAAATGAGACTTCAGCGTGAAGAGGAAGTGGCAAAACGACGACAAATGGTCAGTTATTTCAAAATGCATTGCTCACTTGCATATATTTTGTAAAGTAGTTAATGGTATTACTCATTCCAGCTCTCTGCAGCTGTACAAAGAAAACCTAATTCTGCGAATATTGCTTCATCATGGTATTGAATGTGACTGAGGAACTTTATTTTTCTTTTTTATTAATTATTGAGTGTGAATTAAAAAACCCTAAATTTTCAGTCATTAGTAAATGTGACAATTTCATTGGTTCTCTGCTGTCTCCACCACCTGCTAATCCTACCCTAAAAGGAGGGTATTTTTAGATTTTTCCTATTTGATGAATCAAAAATAAGAAAAATCCTGGCACCATGTATTTTTTTTTCCCTGGCCGTTGACACCGTCTGTTTTTTTGTCTTGCCAGGAGCGAGAGCGGCTGCAGGAGCTTCAGATTGCCCGTGACAACGAGGAGGCCAGACAGCGAGCAGAGGTTCGACGCCAAAAAGATGACTACATCACACAGCAGATGCTGCAGCAGCAGCAGCAACGCCAGGAGCAGAACCGTGAAATTCGTGTGGCTGACGAGCGACGGCGACTTGAGTCTTTAGGTGGAGGAGGAGGTGCAGGAGTGGCCATCAACAATAATGTGTCCACATTGACTAACAACAACACTCATCTTAATAACGGCATTGCTGCTGGAAACAGACCTGCTACATCAGGCTTGAGTTACCAGCAGTACATGAACTTACCACCGTCACAGGCTCAGACTTTAGAGAAGGAAAACCTGGCCCCCCCACCACCAGAGCGCAGGTCTTCATACAACATGTCTGTAACTCGCAACAACTCTGACTACACCAGCCTACCGTTTCCACAGGCTCCAGCCCAGCAGCCACTACAACAGCAGCAGAACCCAAATCCTGCACCAGCTAAAAAGTCAGTTTCTTTTAACACCAGCATGAATACTTATCAGGAGCGAACACCATCACACTCTTTTTCATCTGATCACAATTTCTCACCAGTAGACCAGGTTTCAGAAGAACAAAATGAAGTTTTCCAATCTCCGCTCAAAAGACACACACCAGCACCACTAGTTCGACAGGAAACTACACCCAACGTGATAGGTTCCCAGGAGGTTTACCGCGATCCTCGGTCTCGAATTGAAGCAGAAAAAGCCCAGCTGAATCCAAACAAAAGACCAGGCAATGAGCGGATGTCTTTTAGAGACAAGATGAAGTACTTTGCACAGGAGGCAGGAGAAGATATGCCCAAGAACAAGCCCAAGGCATCCAAGACTTTGCGCAACATCGAATCTCAGTTGAACGGACAGTAGGCATGTTCATTGTTTTAGTTGAAAGCATTTTGGCATTGAGGACACAGTTTCTGGTGATGTGTGGTGTGCATCAGCATTCTCATTGTTGGTGGCATATTCACTGTGCGGAATGACCTCTTGAGGACAAAGGAATTAGACTTGTATGTGATGATAGTCGTGATGTAGTGAAAGCAGTCTGTGGTGGTGTGTAATGTCTTGAGTGACGTTGGTGAGATCCCTGGTGGTATATGATGATATGGATGATGTGTCGGTGAGCAGTGTTTTCCTGGTGAATTAAGGTGATTTATGCAACTAGTTTGTTTTCAATGGCTACATTGACTATTCATGAAAATAGGTGAAACGATTTTTTATTATGATAATTATCTTGGGTATGTGGGCTGTTGATCTAGCATTCTGTGCAGAAGTCTTTTTAAATTAAGACCTTTTATTTTTTTTATATCAAAGAAAAATTTTGATAAATTCTTTTACACACCTTCTATCTGCCTTCACTAATAAAATAAGTGATCAAAACAAGCAGTGTCATATAGTGCATTTAAAAATGATAAACTTTGTGCAAATATATTGAAAACTGTTGTTATCTAAATGTTTGTTTTTTGAAGTGTACTTTGAACTTTGGGTTTTAAAGGTAGCTAGCCAGTAGCTAAAAGTGGGCGCTTACAAAGAATGGGAAGTAATGTGCAAGCCACAAATGAAGGGAGGTAACACACAACTCACAAGTTATGAGAGGTCAACAGAATCTCCAAGCAATGCCTGGCAATGGAAACTGCATTTCTATTTCCTATTGTGCGCATTTGTCTTCAGGAGCTTTATCGTTGTAGCACTTGCCATGAGATGGGGAGGAAGACAGCAAAGAACAAATTTTTTAAATTTTATGTGTTCTTGGGTACCATGTCTTACAAGGACATAGAATTTCAAAGCAGTTTTCTTTCAACATAGTAGGGGCAGCAGAACATTCAACCCCAACGATATTTAAAAAATCATACTACAACTTAATGGGGTTTTATGTTAAAGAGTAGGTACTTGTAAATATGTTTGTTTTCAAGAAGGCTATTTTTGTACTTGTGATCCATGTTATGAACTGCAACATGGTGGATGGGTGGGTGGAACTGGGACTGTGTGGGTTGACAAAAGTTGCCTGTCACATAAATAAGACAAACTTATTGTCAAGGAAGTATGCAAAATTTTGTTGCAATGGGGATAACCACTTCTAGCAGTTCAGATTTCTGGTCCGTCCTCTGTGCCAGCCCACAAATGTTGTTGCAGGTTGCCTATCTTAGAAATTTTTACCTTTCACTGAGATACATTTGACTTCATCTTATAACCATTTTAACATCAGTGCCTCTGGAATTTAACATCCGATGCTAGTAACATTTATGATGCATATGCTTTATTCCATTTAAAAAGGAAATTGTTTTCAGTATATGCAACTAATATTGACCTAAAGTCTGTGTACAGGTAGATGAATGTGTCTGCTTCTCTTCTGTTTCTTTCCTGTCTGCAAAGTGTGAATGTGGAAATTTCATATGGCGCATACTTTCAGGAACATAAGGTTCTGTTGAGCTAAACAAAAAGCTATTTTTTTACTCCTTGTTTATTAATTATAAAGAGTCCTGATTGCACTGCCTTTCTTGTGAAAATCAAACCCACTCAGTTCACAATGATAAAACCGAACTCACAGAGATAAAAAGGTAGTCAACTTTTGGCCGAAATTTAGCATCCATGCCTTTAAAATTCAACGATGAACTGGTCTCGGGCCTCATGATTGGTTCTGCCTGGTCTTCCATTTTCTTGCTGTTTTCTTGCCCCCCCCCACCCCCCACCTCAAACATGACTGCCACACTTTGTACATAAAGACTCAGTACAGAAACTTCCATGTGCATGACATAACGGAAGGTGGAGTGAGAGAGTCTTGCTGTACAAGTTTGTAGCAGAGATAAATTTCTAGGGATTGAAATAAAGACAAGTACAAAGATGTTGAAAAGTTGGATAATGAATTTCTTTTTCTCTCATTTCCACTTGGTATGTAAAACTGCCACCTGACAGCTACAGGTTTTGGCCTATGCTTATTTGGTAATGAAAACGTTGGTGCACATGGTGCTGAAAATGACTTTTTTAATTTTGATCCATCAAGTCCTTCAGAGTATGGCACTTGAATTGCCTCTGTAGCTTTGGCATAACCCCAGACTAAAGAGTGTCATGGATGTTGTAGGCTTTTGGTTCAGGACGTTAAGTTGCAGTCTGTGCTGTTGGACATCTCCAGCCCACATGAACATGCTGATACACTGTGAAACACAACGTGTGCACGCGGCCACTTGGCCGTGCAGAATGTAGAATAGGAAATGAACAACCTTAGACTTGCTGGAAATATTTAGATGTATATATTTGTGAAGGTTCTGTTCTGATGTTCTGCATATTTTTGACCTGAAATGTGGTCATAAAACTGTTGACATATTTTTCTCCAGTCAGATGTTGCCCAATCATCTTAAAATATGTAAATGCTGCTCTGTATGTACAAGTTTTCATTTAATTTTTTTTTTAATGTTAAGGTGGGACTTGACATAGTTTGCACATATTATACAAGTTATTATTTTCAAGAGACTTGTGATAACAATGGCAATGGTATGCAAAGTGTTACTTGCTTAAAAACAAAACTTATTTAAAGCAACATTATGCCAGATTCTTTTCTCACCTGTGCTCTTGGCCCACCTGCTGCTAGACATATATAACCATAATCAAATTTGTAGTACATACTTTGGGCCACTGTTATGTCACTCCTGTTGTGGGTGTGCTTGTTTGTGAAAATTTTGGAACTGAAACGGCACAAAGATGGCAGCATGCTATGTCGTTGCTTAACCAAATTTCAGAGAAACATATATTCTGATAATCTAGACTGTAGCCATTTTGCATATCAAAAAATGACTCTATGGTTGTGATGTATGAAATGATCATGTAAGCCTTGTCTGTGTTAAGGTGGCAGCTTAAAAGCCACGATCGGAATCATGTTTCCTCACATTTCGCTGTGTGCTAGTTGATAGGATCCACAAGAAATGTTAAGTTTGTAAACCATTACCACTTTCATTGAAGGAGTTGAATAAAGAACATGTTCTTTTGATGCATTGCCATCTGCTACACCTTGTTATTTGTTCCATGAATTAAATTTTGTTACATAAGAATATATTTATTATCTCGATTGCATTGTCATAACTACTTTGTCATCAGTACTTTTGCCTATCACAGTAATTTATGATACACTCATTGCATTTGCTTGACTTACCATATGTTGCTCTGAAGTAAGATATGGAACATTATATCTGGCCAAATGTTTAATCACATTTATAAAGCATCAGACACCGCATTGTGTCTGTCTTTTGTAGTAATATGAATGAACCAAAAAAAAAAGGTAAACAACCACAACAGTTATATCACAAGCACAATCAATCCACTTGCCTAAAACATTCCACTTTGTACTTTTCAATAATCATTATCAGATTAATATTTCCTCTCTTTATTTTGGAGGGGTTGGTGCAGAATGCTCTGGAAAAAGTTTCTGACCAGTGACCTGGTAATGTGTATTTATGCAGACCATTAAGGGAACCATTATTACACATTAAAGTATTTATGCAGAAAGAATACTTTTCATTACCAGCTTATATACTGTTGCTTGTAAATTTGTTAAATTTTCAACTCAAGCTTGGAGAAAGTTACAGTGTCCCCCCCATAGATTGAGATGGTAGAGAGTTGAAATCCTGTGCATTGCATGACATAATCTCTTCAGGGAGCAATCTGCCACAGGAGGAACATGCTGGAAGCTTCTCAGTGGTTACTTTTACTTGAACCATAAAAACCAATAAAAATATTTTGTGGAGTGATCCGCGATGTTGGTGGATGCATGGACAAGAGAGGTAACTGTTCATTTGCGTCTCTTCACCTGCAGGGCAGGTGGGACAAATCTGTACAGGTCTTGCGCTGTCAATGCTATGGGTCAAAGGGCAGGGCAAGCAGGCAAGGGAAAGACATTTGACAATGAGTCTCGGTACAGTTTCACTGGCTGTAGCTATCACTACCGTAAATATTGTGCTGTTTGTGTCAAGTTCTGACAAACTCTCCCTTTAGTTATTGACAGCTTTGTGGGTGTTCGTTGGCGAAAAGTTTACAAATTGTTTTAACAGAGAACTTAAACTTCTTGCTTCTGCTTCGCTATGGTACAAAGCGCAGGAAATGCAAACAGGCATGATGGTTTCCAGTGTTCGTGTTTGGCTTTAGTACCTTTAATATAAAAAAAATCGTATTTAAATATTTGAAAATGCTTTGTGTGTAATTAGACGTTGAATGGAGGTTCACTAGCACATCACAATTTGTAATCATAGATGAAGCCAATGCCTGGCTAAATAAATTCTTTTATATTAGTTTTTATGAACTGATCAGTCTTTCTTTAGGTTTGTTTAAATCTCATTTTAGACAAAAATAAGTTAAATGAAAGTTGAATTATCTCTTTTAATTCCTATTTAATTTTCGATGCCAATAAAATGCTCGGGTTTCCATCAATGCTCAGGCTCGTAAACGGTTTCTGTTTTAATTAGTGGTTAGGGGTGGTGGCAAGTAATTAACCGGGTGTGGCTCTTCTTCGGACACAGACGCAGAAATGCAAATGCTTGATCCCTCGGTGTTACAACAAACGTACTCTTTGAGCGAAAAATTAATAAACGACCACAAAGTTAAAGGACGAGATATGATTCTCCAAAATACATCTAGCTGCATTAAAAAGGTTCCGAAGAGAGCATATTGTTTACATGATGCCACGGTAATTATCGCACCTGTAGCAACACTATTGAATTTTTCTTTACGTTTTGTAAAGATGTCTCAACATAATCCAAGAATTAAATGTCAATGTTGCATTCCCACTGGTGTCCGTCGTTTTAATGTCTTCTCTTCTTATTCCTTTTCGTCCCCAGTGGAGCATAGGGCCGCAACTACACCAGCCAGTGAACCCGGTTGTGGGCCTCCCTCCCTAGTTGGGTCCATGTCATTCCAGCTGCCTCCGCCTCGCCGTGGACCGATCTTGTCCATCTCTGTCTTGGTCTCCCAACCCTGCGCCTCTCCTGTGGGTTCCAGTCCAGAGCTTGTGTTAGATTTTCGGCCGGCTTTCGCAGGGTGTGGCCGATCCAGCCCCACTTTCGCCTCTTGATGTCTTGGCTGGCAGGTGTTTGGTTGGCTCTCTCCCACAGGTATGCATTGGAGATTCTCTCGGGCCATCTGATGTTGAAAATGTGGCGCAGACATCTGTTGATGAATGTTTGAATCTTGTTGGTGATGGTGTTTATCACACGCCATGTCTCACACCCATATAGAAGGACAGATTTTACGTTCGTATGAAAGATGCGGATCTTGGTATGCTGAGATAGTGCCTTGGAATTCCAGATGGGTCGCAGATCGTTTTAATGTGGTATGTATAAACTACTGTAGGTCTCGTGACCAGACTATGCAAGAAAATAATCGGCTGGAATGTTGAGGATATTGCACGTAGTTATTAGTCGAGTTGTAGGTGACATAAACTCCCGGTATCTACACTCTCGCTTCAAACAAATTGTTATTTTTAATATATCCTGTTGTTGTAACCACCAGCTCCCACAATAACAAACGGATGAGTTGGCATGTTTGTTTAGCGTATGTACGGGTATATGAAATTCTATATGACGGCTTCTCGAACATTGTACTTATATATTTCATTTTATTCAGTGGTTAGTTATATCGTACATGTAAGTGCTGTTTAGGTTCTTTAATATTGACATCTTTGACTGATATATGGGTGGTATAAAGTGTGTTAGCCTTATTTAAGGAAAGCGGTTTTGTGATTGACGTATGCCGGAGCAAAGAGGAAATTAAACCACTAAGAATAATGGAAATACGGATCCCGTTATTGGAATATAACATTACTAGGACGATGACAATGAACGAGGTACAGTCAGATACATATGTTCACATATATATATATATCTGCAAGGATTAGGAGAGGCTAAGATCGACTGGAGTAGACATTTAATAACTGGAATTAGTGAAAGGGGATATTATTGCTGAGTATTGCGAAATCATATCAGCAAGTCTGTCGTACAGTGACGGATCTGATTCCCCTACCCTCAAGTCCAGCGCAAGTGTATCTACCAGATAAATCTCTCTCTCTCTCACACACACACACACACACACACATACAAAATAAGCGCGGACACAGAAGAAGAAAAAGGCTGGCGCTGTAAGGACACCAGCACAAGGACAACTAGCCCATGAGAGCCAAGTTAAGGCTGTACTCGAGCAGACTAACTATAAAAACCAGTTTTCATACTTTCACTGCCACGGCCCGTGCTAATGAAGTGTGACAAACTCCAGCCCTAGTTGTGAGGAAATGGTTGAGAGGCACAAACCACGCCAGACAACTGTCTTTCTGATGGTGGCACCAAATGCTGTGACACCAAACTCGTTTGGGATACCGGAGTGGAAAATAATGGACGATTTCCCTACACTCACCGTTCCCAAAGCCTCACTCTATTATTAAATCTTTTCGAAGATCTCGTTGGCATGACCTTGTAGATGAAAGCACACACACAAGACATAACAGACCTCAAAGAAATGCTTTTGATACACGCAGTCTATGCCAAGAAAAGGGGAAAACCCATAAACAAACCTAAGCATTCTCTGGGCCTCCGAACACTTCTTCGTGGCAGGCCACAGAGGTTAAGTCTGTGGCATTCCTCAGCATGAGTCCACATTCATACTCGTGTCTGTGAAAGTCAATAGAAGACCGACTGGGTTGCTCAGGTAGATCATGAGAAACCTTATACTTTACGAACATATTTGGAAGACAACGCAAGACCAGAACTTTACGAGCAAAAAGATAGAATGAGCGAGAAGGCGACAGACAAAATTGCGGTTACACCGCTGCTATGCAACAGCACGAGGAAAGTGCGTGAACTTAAACAGCTACCTCCTTGTCTAAGGCTTTAAGGCTTTATTTCTTGCAGGTACGTCGTGAATACAACGTAACTTGCTGCAAGCAGTAACACCTGAGCAATAAGAACTTCACATCTGACGCGCAAAAATATTTCTCCAACGACTTCCTGTGGAAAAAAACTGAAATGACAAGGGGTGTCGGCGCATTGTGGGTGTGCAAACACATACGTCAGTGGACGGTGAAGTGGCAGGCAGGTGTGTCAGCCAGAAATGACGAAGTGGGGGACAGAGGTCGTCTGCTGTCAACGTCTGCCGGGAAATGGACACAGACCCAAGGTCAGCTAGTCTGCCACTGATATATTTGTGTGTGTGTGTGTGTGTGTGTCCTCGCGCGCGTATATGCGCAGGTATAGCGTGCTATGATGTATTATTTTGCGTGTGCGCGCGCGTTAACACGTGGGCATGTTCCTTTGGGCAAAAGATTGACGTACTTGCACACAAGCAGGCACACCTATTGTCACACAAAGAGCAGGCTTGTCCAGTCCCAGGTTGTTTTAGCTCAAGTACGGTACACTTTAACTCACAAGAAAGTAAAAACTTCATTTACACAACGCAAACCTAGGGGAGAGCCAGCTGATTTTTTGGGGTGAATTGATTTATTAGAATAAAATGTATATAAAATAAATTCTAGCCACCACATGGTATCTTGTGACTGTAGAGTAAGACCCAAATACATCGGCATCCAGTTCGATGGAGGCCATAATTTGCATTAAGAATCTATGTTAGTTAGAATGCGGTAGCACTTGAACTTTCTGGAATAGTTGTTGCCAGTGAGTACTATGATAGAGGAAAAGACACGCGTGTCCAAAAGTTTGCTTTTTTTGTAGAGCAAATTGAATCCTTAAAATTGTCATGTCAGTGATTGCCTTGTTATAACAAGGCAAGCAAGATGCTTGGCACGGGAATTACTACAATATCTGCTGTCCTGAAAAACGTGTGCCTCTCGCAGCGCGCGCGCGCGCGCACACACACACACACACACACACACACACACACACACACACACACACACACACACAGATATGTCGAAATGGTGGCAACAATTAAAGCGGAAGCCGAATACTCGCTGTATCTTTTTTTTTTTTCATTATTAGTAATTATTGATGTTTCCCGCTTGAATATGTGAACTAATTTCTACTAAGGCATCACACTGTGTGTGTGAGAGAGAGAGAGAGAGAGAGAGAGAAAGAGAGAGCGCGCACAACTTTTCCTGTAATATATTAATTAGTTGCTCGTATATATTATACAGTCCTACCGCAGCCAAGACGTTGCCATGGAGAAGACGCAGGTGACGGAAGAGTTGTCTGTAGCAGGTAAGAGTAGTCTGCTCTTCCACTGTGCCGTTCGAGATTCTTGTGGTTGTTTACTCGCCAAACAGTTCATTACTTCCTGGAATCAGCGTTTCCCGTGTGTGCCAGTGTGTGCATAACGTTGTGTTCAACGTCGTCAAACACGACAAAAGTACGAAAGGAATGTATTTACATACCCGAACACTTTTCACTGAAGAACAACTCGGAAGATCTTTGGTCCGGTCTACATGGTTTGTGTCCAGCCTGTGATGAATAGAATGAGAAACTCTCACTCACATAAAATAGGAAACATTGCTACATCTACAAAACATTCGCTAAAGTTTTTAAAAGAAACTGTACTTTGTTATCAACATTGAATTTAATTTGACCGTCCCTCTCTATTTCTTTTTGAGGCGATTAATGTGTAACGAATCCTACAAGAACTGAGAAACTAATTCTTTCAATAGGTAATCGACGGTGTTACCTCTAATCTAACGATCGGCTTCAAGGAAACACTCGAAAGTACAAACTTTTGCACAAACGAAGTATTTTTAACATTTTTGGGATGGATGATCACTGCAACGAAATCTAGCAAACTGTCGACATGTATGCCCCTCACCAACACCTCGAAGTTGGTTTTTCAAATCATGGTCAGGTAAGCAGTACGGTTATTGTTTAAAGCGATCAGTTTAAAATGTCCACCGCATACTGTTGAGGTAGAGCAGATAATACTTTCTTCTATTTTCTTTAATTTACCGCTGCGACAGTTTTTATAACACAAAAGTGATCTTTCCCACCCGTCGTTTTACGCTCATATAATGTCTCGATCAAGGCAACTGAGTAGGTAACAGTCTGAATCCCCGCTTCTGAATAACCACCAACGACTGTGTACTGCACATACGCTGAATAATTGACGAAAAACTTCATTAACGATCTGCGGACCACCCTTTCCTTCCAAATTAATCGCCACTTTTTGATCTGGCACTGAGTGATGACCATTTCAGGTGAATGGACATCATCCACAATGCAGGGTGCCCTTGCTGTTTACAAAGAGACAATAAATGTATTCTTTAGTTCGGAAGTCAGATATTGAAATGCATCATATAAGAGGCTACGTAAATGTGTAAATCTGTCAGTGTGCCGATAAATGTTAAAAAGACCATACATAAATCTGTACACTCGGTCGGCGGTGGGAGTGGAGGCGCAAACAACCGTAAAAGCATTCCATGCGTAAGCAAGTCAAGTAAAAACACACAAACACATGCATGCACACTTACAAGAGGGAAGCTTTCTTTTGTAAAAGCAAGGACTTTGGCTCCGAAAGTATAAAACCTCGGGTCGTTTGCTTAAATTTTGTGAATTTTCCTAAATCTCCGATGTGGTGTTATTGATGCGTGCCTTGGGGATAGAACACTTATTACCTTTATATTTTATTTCATTTATTTATATTTATATATGATTCTATAATATAGTATATTACATAATATTTATCGTATTTATTTAAGAGCTAATTTCTATTAAAGTAACTTCTAATGTCTAGAACAGCTAGTCTCAATTGCATTTTTAAATTATACTAATGAGCTAAAGTAACAGACAATTTTGTTGATTTGTAGCCCTGTGAATGGTATTTCTTTCTTTATTCCCGTGGCCGTGCTGACAGGATTGGAGGCAGGAACTCCCCTAATGTTTTACCATCGGCAGCGCATGCGTCCTTCTATCTCTTGACGTCATCGAGGACATCACTTCCGGTCCTTTTGTGTAAGTATTTACCTTTCGATCACATAAGCATCGGATTTTTTATTTGCAGCATTTTTCTTGCCCGCATGAAATATTCTCATTTAGCACCATTGTACTATGTGCTTAACTTTTCGTGCACAGGTGCGAATGTGCTTTCACTGTTGTTACCAGTCCGACAACGAACAAACTATCTACTTACCAACATATTGAAACAATGCAAAGCTTATTACTTTAACTAATACCTACTTTCTTTTTACTTCTAGCACGCATCATGCGCGAGACTTTTGAATAGTTTGACATCAAATTTACTACAAATGTACATTATATTTACAGTTTTCTGCTGCATCATGAAGGTTGCTTCTGGGTACGGTAAGTACAGTTGGTGACGCCTCCGAAACAAACACTCACTTCTAGTCTTTTGCTGACGACACTCACTTTCTGTCTGTTGTGTTGACTGCTCCACATACAGTGCACAAACGCTTATGATGTACAAAGAAGGATCGCATTGATAGCGATAAATCGTTTGAAACAAATCTTTTTATATCGGAGCTTAGCGCAAGCTGCGGGGTAACCGCGAGTGTTCAAAAGTTTCTTTTTGTTGCCATGACAACTGACGTGTAGACTGTGGAGGCTTCGTCTTACTGCGGAACCCAAAGGATAACCGCACGATCACCACGCCAAACTACCCGAGAAACTACCCCAACTTCACGCACTGTATCTGGCTTGTGGAGACGAGTACCGACTACCTGGTGAGCATAACATTCAAGCTGGAGGCGGAAAAGCTCCGGGGTGTCTGCACGGACAAATTGGAGGTGAGCGATACACCTGATTAACCAACATACGATACCAGCTCTTCCATTGGCTGTAACCTTCTGTCATAAGCAAGAGTCATCAAACTGCACTCACCTTTTTGACTGTCCAGATCGTGGTTTATTAAGTATATAGATATACACTTACAACAAAGTCCAAACTCCGAACCTCGCAGGGGTATGCAGAATTATAAACAACTTTGATTTCAATCTTCTCAGTATCTCCAATCGGTCAGTCATTGATTTCAATGGCATTTATACGCAAGAAACAATAAGACACACTTGATGTACAATCACATTAGTGCCATTAGAACAGGACCGACCAATAATTGTTGTCACTATACAATCACATTAGTGCCATGGCAATAGGACCTACCAATAACTGTTGTCACTATACAATCGTGCACAACAAGAGATCAGGGCTAGGCCTTGGCGTCATTCCCATCTACAAAGGTTAATTCTATTTACAGTAGGAAACAGGTAACTAGGACAAGGACTCAGACTTTTCGTTGTGAAGACGCGAGTGGAGTTTGAAGCAGGATCGTGAGGGGTCCATGAGATACTGAGATACCCTGCGCTTGCTGACAAAGGACCTCCCAGGGTTGTTGACAGCAGAGAGAAGGCCTCCGGATGATGTCTCATAAACCACACACAATCACCATTCTCATTCACCATCTCTAGGTGGTGAGGATGATGATGATAATAATAATAATAAAAGCTTTACACCGACTACGCGAGATCGGAACAGCGGCGATTCACAGGCACGACAATCGACCTCCGGAAAGTTCGCCAGTACAAAGAGTTTCCTATTCCAGCGCTTAGTGGACACTCTGGTCACTCAGAACTCGAAAATATTCTGTTTATTCCTATGTCCCGCCTATGGAAGTACAGTCTTTTTCCTTCTTATGTAGAACAGCATATAATATGTCAAGTTTGAGTCTGACACAAACTGCTTCCTGTTACCTTGACAATGCAAACTTATCTATGTATAATCTTGACATCTATGTTGCTGGATTCTTTATGTGCTACGGAATGTTTCTAGGCGTGTAGTTTGAGAACGCAAAGAGTGTATTCAACCAGATTTGGGAAATTGGGATCTTTCTTTAAGTAAGCTTTACATAATCATTAAAAATAGCTTACACCCGACTGGTTATTTAAAGCTTACAAGTAATGCACTTTCTCCTCGTTAGATATCCATCTAGATGTTGTTAATAATAATAATAATAACAACAATGACGACTTGTATAGCGCATTTCTCCACACACAATAGAACTCAATGCACTTTAACATGATGCACTGAAGCTGACAATATTTGTCAATTGTGTTCAAAGTCTAAACAATGCATTGAGATATTTAGAAAATGTATGAAGAGATATTGCAGCTCTCCTTCCAGCTGTGACTGCCGCAAGTGAACACCACTATTCAGTTCCAAGTGCGGTGAATTAGACGGTTATAGCTCATCTGTCCGCTACCTGATAATAAAATATGGCTAGTCTTCACCTCCCTGTGTATGACACCTCTGCGATGCAAGTATTCCATAACAGCCACCTGCAGTCCTGTTGGCGAGGGCTGAGCTCCTTGCACTGTGGTTGTATCTTTGTGACCTTTGCTTATTCCTGTATAGAGCTGATAGACACAGACCACACTGTCAAACTGCACGATGACCACTTCTGATGACGATGACTCACTGATGCTGAGTGACTTTCACCTTGTGTTCTGCCAGTGGTGGGAGGTGATGTTGTAAGGCTACTTGCTGGTGGAGAATCAAACAGCTGAGACTGGGAACAAGCACAATACTTTGTTACTGATTTGTCTGACAGAACTTTTGTCTGTCTTTAGCCTCTTGTCACTCTTGAATCCATGAACTTTACCAGCTACTTGTGTTAGCAAGTCGTCTGCCCCGGGGCCTGTGCTGCCTCTCAACGGCACTGAGTTCACATCTTCAGCTGGGAAAGCCATTGTGTCGTCTGTAGGAACACAGAATACATCAACAGAGGCTCGGGTCGACGGAGCTGAAATCACTAGAAGACTGCTGGTATCGATGTCATCACAAAGCAGAGAAAAACTACATGAAAATTTTAAAGCAAAGGACTGACTCTGTGATCTTCAAGATCTTCAGAAGAAACCGTTATGGCCTCAGACAGAAAAGACCGGCAGTAGACGGGAAATCCGAAAGTTGCAGATGAAAACAAAAGTCAAACAGTCCTGCACGACAACGACGCAACGAAAAAAGCACCGGCCTACACAATGGACACCAAAAACACAACAAACTAATAAAAATACAAAACTTTATCATATATAACATCTAGTGCCTACATATATGTATGTTACTATGTGCAGCAGTCTCTGTGTGTAGACAAGCTTGTGAACCAGAGCAAGTCTGTGTGTATATACAGGTTTGTACCTGTGTGACGCCACGTGTTTGTGTATACAACCCAGGTATGCGTATGTCTGTAAAACATACAGATGATGATGATGATGATGATGATGATGATGATGATGATGATGATGATGATGATGATGATGATGATGATTGTTTTAGTTTCGAGATGGTGGTGAAAGCTCTGCAATTATCGAGGAATTCTGCGTCTCTGTGTCCTCATACACGGTGCGGTCTACAGGACAGTGGATGTACATCGCCTTCAGAAGCAGGGGGCAGAGAACTTTTGCTGGGTTCACGGGAAATGTCACCAGCCAGTTGGCGGGTATGTAGCTAGAGTCGCTCAGCAAGCTGACTACACAAAGTTCTTTGCTGCCTCACTAGTACCTTTGATAGTGAATGAAGTGTTTCCAGCTTGCATGTCCGAAATCATCCCTCTTGTTAAATGAGGCATAGAGTTGGGGGCTCACATTTTACATTGTTTAGGGACTGACTTCCATAGATGGATGACCATAGACGTAGCTGGTGTGTAGGGAAGGCCTTGTGGAAGGTGATACCCAATCCACAACTTTTTCAGCCAAGCTAGTTCTGCACCTTTTATTTTTCCGATGATCTATTAGAAGTTCTCACTATCGCCAAGTGGCCCAATCTTTCTTTATTAAAGGTCTCCCTGGCACCCGCGGGGCCTTAGCTATGAATTGAGAGTAAGTCCTTGCGCCTGGAGTAGATGGGGAAAGCAAAGAAGTTGTGCTCATTGCTTCCTTACATCAGAGCATCTTTGCCACCGCTTTCTATCTGTACACCCAGGGGTAAAGCAAGATTTATAGGGTCTGGACATCACTTATAAATGTACGGCCAGGGGTAAAGTACGATTTATAGGGTCTGGACATCACTTATAACTGTACAGCCAGGGGTAAAGAACGATTTATAGAATCTAGACACCTCTTTATACTTGTACGGCCAGGGGTAAATCACTATGTATAGGCTGTGAACCGCTTTATAATGAGATGTATAGAGTCTGATAACCACTTTATAATAAGATTTGTAGAGTCTGGTAATCACTCTATAAGCATACAGACAAGACGCTTGATGATATCCCCAGTTTGTCGTGGAGCAGTGACTTACATTCGCTGTATAATTAAGGCCCCTGGTGTCGTTAATAAAGGCCCATCTCTTCTTTGATCCTCTAAGAGTTTGTCGCTTAATAGGATTTCTGAATAGTCAGAATTCAAACTCTGTATCCACACGTCTGCACATCGTATCTCCCTTTCTCAAACAAATCAGACACTAGTTCTGAAACACATAGACATGGCATCGCCTCCATACTGGGAGTCTATTGAAATGTATTTCTTCTCATTGTGCACAGTGAGAAGACTGGCATTCTTCCTGCTACTGCTATCACTCCGTCACCATACTACTTCCAGTTACTATCAGCGCTATCATTTGATTGTCTCTATTGCCAATATTATCAGTCAGACTGTTGCTGAAAACACCAATTTCAACTGTACACCACAAAACTGCACAACGCAGCGCGCCGTCAGCCATTGTAAACAATAAATCAAAACAAGTCAAAATAACAATTCTGACTTTTGATAGGTCTTTATTCAATTTGTAAAATTTCATTTTTTAATTTTAGGATCGTCTGGAAAGAATATTTCAAAACCTTACTCAGGTACGTACTATGTATGTATGTTTTTGTATGTGTATTTTACAGAAATGATTTTAAATAGTCTGACTTTTTGTAAGAGAATTAGATAAAGCATTCTTGATAAAGCCAGATCTGTCTTTCACTATTCCCCCCTCAGGTTTATCATAATAATAATAATAACTTATATAGTGCCATATGTAGGCCCTATGGGCAAACTCATAGTGTTTTTTAAAAAATGAGACACACACACACACACACACACACACACACACATGCACGCAACATTAAGTGGAGATGGTATCTAAAGAATGTCATGTGAGAGGAGATATATGTAGCCAGAAGCTGATCCCATCCTGCACAATTCATTCGAAAGAAAATTGTAATCCAGAATGGAAATGCTCCTGTCCACACCACAGGTCGAGTCATAGACCCAATCTTATAGGTAGAAGTCTGTGTTGTGGTGCTTATATGGTTGCCTGCAGAATGCCCTTGTGAAACACTGATGAGTTCACAAGCCGTCCGAAGGGAAACTGTGCAAATCCACCGATACAATACTTTCAAGATGTTCCATTGTTCCTCATCCTTCACCAATCGCAAATCCAAACGTTTTCATAGATCGCTTTAGTCTGGTCCTCTAGGATTATCGAAGCACTGCGATAATATTCTGCAGAAAATGATTTGATGGAAGAGCAGGAAATGAGATTCAACTGATGACAACAGTCCAAAATATCAAATGCAGTAGTGTAGCATCTAGTCAGATAAAGATGTTTAGGAGTTACAGGTGATATTTGTCTCTTTCCGGCTTGGTGTCTAATTCTGTCAGCAGACCACGGACATCCATATTCATGCTGTGTTCCTCCCACCATCATTGTATTCAGACCTTATCTGCCTCTGTAGTTATCTAAGTTATCTACATTTACATCTACCTTTGCTTGCTTTTCTGAACGCGTTGGTTCGTGTATGTGTGTGTGTGTGTGTGCGTGTGTGTGTGTGTGTGTGTGTGTGTGTGTGTGTGTGTAGCATGCCTGTCATTCCAGTTCACATGTTCTAACAAGATGTGTGTCAGCATGTCGTATCGCTGTGACGGTTACAATGACTGCGGGTGCGGCAACGACTGCGATGAAGATGGCTGCGACGGTCTGCCAGTAGGTAGGTGACCATCTTGTCTCGGCCTGTCATTTGGTCCACAGCTGGGACAGTCTGTCAAGGAGTAGAATGCAATGCAGTGATACCGTCAACAATGGAATCATTCTTCTGGATCCTTGCTGTTTATTTCTAGTGTCCCAGGACCAAAATTTTCAATCTTTGGATCTTGTTTTCTTGAAATGCCACCCGCCTACTTGAAGAGTAAGAAATAAGTAATATGCTGAAAAGTGCATTTCATTCAGGGAGAATCAGTTACAATCAGTTCTAATGGGAGTAGATTTTGTAAAAATAAAAGCAGTATGGTTCTGTATCGTGCTGCGTGCTATCAGCCGACCAACACAAGACACTGTGGATCTTGATGAATACTGTGTTTAATCGTAACAAAAGCAATAAGCTAACTCGCCATCTTGGACGTCACTTAAATGTACATAAAGCCCCGGATGTCCCTCCGGGATAACTCTTATCATTACATCTCCCCTCCCTTGAGATTCTTCAACTGATGGGGAGAATGTTTATTCTCTAGTCAATGTTCAAAACATAATGATCAGTCTTTGTAACGCACAGGCAGGGTGATTATTCTGCCGCTTCGAGTCATTCTAGTTGCAGAGCTGCTACTGGGATGGAAATCTCCTGGATCTGGAGTAGCACCATGTCTGGCTTCTGTAGCAGGACCACCTTTACTAGATGTCGATTCTGGACCTTGACTAGGACCACTAACATGAAGTGCTGTCTCTAGTTCACCTGTCACTGGGACTTGGGAAGAATACAGGGAAAAGTCATTTTGGACAGGACTGGGTTTAGAATTGGACTGCTCCGGCTCGAAGTTTATTGACCTTCTGAGATGACGTCTGTTGCGTCGCAAACTGCCTCTTGGAGTTTGTACAATATATATCCTCGGAGCACACTTCTGGAATACACGCTGTGGTAATTCTGTCGGTATCAAAGGTTCCTTGTTCTGTGTAGGTTTCTTCTTCTGGCAATGTCTGCATTCTTCGACAATTCTTGTAATCTTGTCATTGATACCTGGCCACCAAACTGCTGCTTTTACTCTCTCTCTGCATTTAGTGATTCCTTGATGACCTTCATGTATCCTCTTCAGGATATCATCATGAAGTGGTGCTGGCACAACAATGCGTGTTCCTCTGGTAAGGAGACCATTGTGCACATTAAGTTCCATGCGCACTGCATAATAGTCACGAAGATTATCTTCTACATCTGTAATGTATTTTGGCCAGCCTTCATTAGTGTAGCGAATTGCTGCTTGAATCAGTCTGTCTTTTCTTGTCTCTTCTGCAATCTCTTTCAGACGCTTATCTGAAGCTGCACATGACCATGAAATGTCTACACTGCTCAAATATGCCTCAACATCTTCTGAAAGTGTTATAACATCAGATTCGGCAGTGGTTAACTGAGGACTTCGGGATAGAGCATCTGCAATGACAAGCTTCTTCCCTGGCACATACTCTGCGGTGATGCTGAATCTCATGAGGCGCATCAACATGCGTTGGCATCTGATAGGAGTATCTTGCAAGTCACGATTGTTGATAAGTGGCACAATAGGTTTGTGATCAGTCTGTAGTCGAACATTGTCAAGACCAATCAAGTATCTGCTGAACTTTTCACAAGCCCAGACTGCTGCCAGTGTTTCTTTCTCTATCTGTGCATATCTGCATTCACTAGCAGTCAATGTTCTTGAACAATATGCCACTGCTTTGAGACCTTCAGGATGCTGCTGTAGCAACACGCCACCAATGCCATAACTACTTGCATCTGCGCTGACAATTGTAGTCTTTGCTGGATCGTAGAATGCGAGCGTTGGTGCTGAAGTAAGCAGCTTCTTCACGTCAGCCATGGCTTTGACTTGCATTGAGCCCCAACTCCACTCTCGATCCTTCGCCAGCAGTTGC
Source organism: Marisa cornuarietis (assembly GCA_004794655.1). Classification (NCBI taxonomy): domain Eukaryota; kingdom Metazoa; phylum Mollusca; class Gastropoda; order Architaenioglossa; family Ampullariidae; genus Marisa; species Marisa cornuarietis. The sequence goes on from SMMW01000534.1 coordinate 536,950, forward strand.
GCCAGTGGCTGAAGTACTGTAGACAGACTTGGCAAATACCGCCCTAAGAAGTTGCACATGCCCAGCATCCTCCTCAACTCGGGTACATTAGTTGGATCTGGCATGGCAATTATTGCTTCAACCTTTCCTGGGTCTGGTGAAATTCCATTCTTGCTGATTCTATGACCCAAAAATTCAATCTCATGCTTCCTGAGCTCACATTTCTCATAGTTGAGTTTCAGGTTAGCACTGGCAAGTGTTTTCATGACTCTCTCAAGATGTTTCTCGTGAGCTTGTTCATTCTCACTGTAAACAAGGATATCATCAAAATAGCAGATTATATTGGGTACATCCTTTAGGATAGTCTCCATGGTTCTCTGGAATATCTCTGGAGCTGATGAAATGCCAAATGGTAATCTCTTGAAGAAATACCTCCCACATGGAGTGATAAATGTAGTAAGTTTTGCAGAATCTGGATCAAGGGGAATCTGATAGAACCCTGATGTTGCATCCAGCTTGCTGTAAACTGCTGATCCAGAGAGCTTATGTAAGATATCTTCCAGTGTTGGCAAGGTGTACCGCTCTCGCTTCACTGCGGTATTGAGTTTCTTGTAGTCAACGCAAATACGTATGCTACCTGATTTCTTCATTACTGGCACAATGGGAGAGCACCAATCTGTTGGCTCTGTTACTTCCTCTATAATCCCTGTTTCCTGCATTTCTTTTAATTCTTCCTTCACCTTGTCCAGCAATGGTATTGGTATTCTCCTTGCTGCATGAACACTGTATGGCTCAATGTTTTCTTTCAAGATGATTTTGACTGGTGGACACTGCACAGGTGTCTTGTCAAGTTGACCAAATAAAGCATTCGCAGTCTCTATCTTCTTCACTAAACCTAGTCTGGATGCTGCTTCTCTACTAAGCAGATTTTCAGTGGTTGCTTGCACAACAAACACCCTCAGTACATGAAGGTGGTCATGAACTCTTGTTGTAGTAGTGAACTGTCCATCACACTTCAGGACTCCTCCTACACTCCTTAGGACTACATTGGTCTTTAATAGCTTGGGATGCGGTGACAACTTTTTGAACTGTGTTGATGAGATGACAGAAACATCTGCCCCTGTGTCAATTTTGAACTTGACATCACAACCGCCAAACTGTAGTACAGTTGTCCATGGTGGTTCTCTACTGTCACTGCACAAAGTCCCTACAAAATGTTCCTTTACTTGTTTCTCTTCAAGTGCCTGCACTAACTTTGTTCTGCACACTGTAGCAAAGTGTCCAAGCCTACCACACTTGTTACACTTCTTTCCCTGAGCTGGGCAAACACATGAGCTACCGTGCCACCTGCCACAACGAGTACACTCAGTACAGCTTTTAACTGCTGACGATGCAGGGTCGCTCCTTTCTGTTCTACCACGACGTCGACCACTGAAGCCGCGTGAATTGCCAGTTGCACCTTTGCACTGACTACTAGTACTAGCGACACTTTTCTTGGATTGTACTACGTCCACATTTGTGCCACGCTGGTCGGAAAGCTGTGCTTTCACTTGTTCGTATTGGCGGGCAAGCAAGATGGCGTCTTGCAGTGTTAAATCTGCCTTTAATTGTAATCTTTCGGACAAGTCTCTGTCGAGGATCCCTAGCACGAGGCGATCTCTGATGGCTTCATCTTTGTATCTTACTTCTGCCTTTGCCGCGAGCTCGTACAAATCTCTAATGTATTCTTCAATACTTTCGTCTGCTTTCTGATTTCTGGCGTGAAATCGTGCTCGCTCATGGATGATATTGCGTTTTGGAACAAAATACTCATCGAATTTTTCCACAACAGTGTCGTAATCTTGCTGCTGTCGAGCATCGAGACCAAAAGAGATGAAAATGCGTTCTGCGTCGTTGCCCATAGTGAAGATCAAGGCACTGACCTGAACTGCTTCCTCGTCTTTGTCTAGTTTTGATGCACATCTGAAACGCTGAAATCGTTGCTTCCACTCAGGCCACGAGGCTGGCTGGGAAAAATTAAATTGTTCTGGTGCTCTAAACGGAGCCATTTAGCAGCTTGTGATATTCTTTGTGATATATATCTATCCCGACTTCTGTCACCATGTATCGTGCTGCGTGCTATCAGCCGACCAACACAAGACACTGTGGATCTTGATGAATACTGTGTTTAATCGTAACAAAAGCAATAAGCTAACTCGCCATCTTGGACGTCACTTAAATGTACATAAAGCCCCGGATGTCCCTCCGGGATAACTCTTATCATTACAGGTTCTATGGAGGGGTATTATGTGGTTCTGTGCAGGGGTATTGTGTTGCTCTGTGGAGGGATGTTGCTGGTTTTGAAACAGTCACAACTGGAAACCCTCTAATGCAATGCTCACTATTTCTCAGGGTCACGCTTATATTGCTCTTGTTTTAGTGATCGTGCATGTAAAATCTATTTTAAAAGTTCTGAGAAAGTTAATTTTCAAAATATGTCGCAGTTTAATCTCTACAGTTGTTAGACCCAAATTAGAAAAAGAAAATTACATAGTGGTTGACACGGTGTAGGGTTGTTATTATATTTATTTCATGAAGAGACTGCGTAGAATTGCGTAGAATACTCTCCGGCCAGACAACTACGCTCTTCGTCTGACGACCGTATCCTAACTGTTCCTGTCACCAGAACAACAACATGTGGTCACAGGACTTTTGGCTACTGTGCTGCAAAACAATGGAACTCTCTTCCTTTCCATATCCGCCACCTTCCTACAACTGAATCTTTCAAATCTGCACTGAAAACGCACCTCTTCCTTGAGCATTTCTCCTAACACAGTCCACACAATGCTCGTCCTTCTTAACCCCGCCCCCTTCCCTCTTGCTACTTTACCCATCTTCCTCGCAGAATCACTATATTTTTCTGTTCCTGTTACTTGATGCCTTTTGTTTTCTGTTTTGTCAGTACTGTCGTTTTCTTTCGTCCCCTTTGTTCTGTGTCTACTTAGTCCACGTCTCTTCCTCGTTTTAAGCGCTAAGAGCATGCTCTCTATGAGTGTGAATATGCGCTATACAAATCTTCACTATTATTATTACTATTATTAGAATTAACAATTATTTTAAAAGATCACAGATAGGTCAAGTTTTTGTCCAGTGAATTTTAGGACGAGCTTTCTAATACCGGGAATGTTGTAGAAAATAAAACAGAAACCGTACTTTGGAAGACAAAACTGTTATGGTATTAAGTCATGCCGGTGTCCTTTTAACTGCCTTCAGAAGTAATTTTATGTTTCGGGTTGGTCTTTAACCGTCAAGCGATAGATGCGAGAGATCAAAATGGCAATTAAAAACTGAGCTTTTTTCCTGACACTACAGGTGAAGGCCAAATGATCCTCATCGGCGTGTCCATCGGTGTCGTGACGTTTGTGTTGGTGGCTGTGCTGGGTGTCCAGCTTGAGAACAGGCGCAACTGGGAACACCTGCATATCCAGCCCCGTCGCAGACTCAAGTCGACCACGCCCACTGTCAAGATAAAGAAAATGAACAGGCTCTTCCTGTCTGTCTTTCTTCGCTCCCGATCGACCTCGAGTAAGGCCGAGCCTACCCAGGTCGCGTGACGTCTTATGGCGTCGCTCGCACGAGACTGTGTGACGTCACTGGAGGTCGCTGTTGGGCCGAGCAGCTCGTGAGTGAGTTGAAGTCACCGGGTTTTGTAACCTCGATCTGTGTGTGTGTGTGTGTGGAATGTGGGGGGTGTCGTCACAAATACCGCAGATGCAGCAAGGATCAGCTACACGCTCCAGACTCCAGACACATTTCATGGAAGATGCGCACAGTGGCTGTTGGGATTCAAAACATTCTACGAGCCATTCGTTCATTTATTCAGTTTACTAAACGCGTCTTTGAAAAGCCTGACGGGTAATAACGCTGTGCTGTGACGCGTGATGAGGGGAGGGGCGTGCAGGGCGCAAGAAGAACTAATACTGGGGAACCTGGATTTAGCCAGAATTTGCCAATGTGGTGATGAACTGCTCAGTTTCGCAGGAATTTGCCAGTGTGGTGGTAAAATGCCGAATCGAACGATTCTTTTTCAAGTGCAGTTTAGCGGTGACTAAAGGAAAATGATTTTGTATCGACTGGACGTACGGGCTGCCAAGCTTTAAGGACGAGGACGGAATGAAGAAACGATGGGGGAAACAGAAAAGAAGTGACAGAGGCTGAGAACATGTGGAGGAGAAAGAGTTCCCGCTTAAACGGTGCGCAGTCTAACGACTGGAAAAGTAGTTCAGCGGGCCTTAGTTTTTTTTAAAGAGACTTGACCATGCGCACAGCGTGTGAATCAGCAGTAACACAGTCTGACAGAGATGGGTTGTTTCCCCTTCTTACACTTGCACAGTTGATATTTCATTTGCATTTTTATTCACATTGTTGTGTTTTCTCTTCTTTACCTGGCAATTCAGAGACACCAGCGCCCCCATTGTCGGCAAGAGTTGGATCTCATTAAAGGCAATCAGTCTGAGAGAAATAAATACTGACAATTCTGAATTTTAATCTACTAGCGAGGCTTGCGTCACACGTATTCCGCTAACTCCAATATGTCACACATTACGCTAAAGTCAATACGTCACACATTCCGCTAAAGTCAATACGTCACACATTCCGCTAACTCCAATATGTCACACATTCCGCTAAAGTCAATACGTCACACATTCCGCTAACTCCAAATACGTCACGCATTACGCTAAATTCAATACGTCACACATTCCGCTAACTCCAATATGTCACACATTACGCTAAAGTCAATACGTCACACATTCCGCTAACTCCAATACGTCACACATTACGCTAACGTCAATACGTTACACACATTCCGCTTCAGTGACTGATGCGCATGTATTTTATGTGAACAAAACATTGTACGACCACTAATACGTCTCTCTCTCTCTATCCACACACACACAGAGAGAGAGATTTGAAGAGAGAAACTTTCATCTTTCTGTCTCTACCTACATTTAGAAGGTGAAGAGACGCTGGTAGTAATGACAATCTAACCTGCAGTGTACAGGTGTATATACAAACATTTTGTACAACAATATCTAAGGTAGTGCCTGTCGTCTGCTTTATTTTTCCCAGCCCTTATGATCTTTGTTTATTTTCTTGTTTTTCCACTTTATTTTCTTTTGCTCCGCTCATTCGCGTCTTCACTGTTGCCTAGTCTCTAATTTTATTTCTTATTTATTCTCATCATAGACCATCTAAGCCAAGAGTGGAAGTTGTCGCTCTGTGTGGCTTGTGACAATGGAGTTCAACATATTTGTCTGTCACTCTGTCACTAACATTATTTACTTCATTAACATCATCACAATTAAGACGAAGGAGAGAACAATTACATTTCCACAACTGCCTCTTTGTGACTCCGTCCAAAAGACGCTTACACACAAGGACGTCAGTGTGTTTGTTTGTTTGTGGCATCAGCTAAGGCTATATCACAGCGATACACAGTGACGTCAGTTTATTTATTTATTTGTTGTTTGTTTGTTTGTGTTTTAACACCGTGGCATCAGTTAAGGCTCTATCACAACGATACACAATACCGTCAGTTTATTTATTTATTTGTTGTATGTTTGTGTTTTACACCGTGGCAGCAGCTAAGGCTATATCAGGGCGATGCACAAAGACACCAGCCACCACTCATACAGTCAACAATGTGAGACCTACCACAACTCATGACAACAGGTCGCTGTTTGTTGCTGTCAGTACAAACTTTATTTTAGTTCATTTGAATGAAATTTACATAAACATGACAAACAGCTCTCCCAGTTGTCTTCACTCTTTCTTCTCACTGCTTCTGGACCAGTGGACATGCCACGAAACACGTTTTGCACTAAATCCCTGGGCTTAAGGAAGTGGGTTCAGTGGAGAATATAGCATCGTCAGAACATAGCACAATTTCTCTCGGGTACATTGCGGAAATACCTCTGTCAGCTTTGTTGACCTTACACACACACACACACACACACACTTAACATTGGAGAAATCTGTGTTAGTAGGATTCGATACACTTGACAGAAACATCGCTAAAAGTACATAATGCTAAATATTTAAAACAATTAAAAAATTAACAAATCTTTATTAACGAGGGTAACAGGTTGACGCTGACAGTCGGTGAAAGTGGCCAGAGACTGTGAAACAGTCCAGTGGAAGGATGGAGATACCAGCCAGAAGTACAGGACAAAGCTGGGCACTCAAATCTCAAACTGATTACCGAGGAAAAGAGAATCTCGGGGATCGACCCTTTCTCCTCCCACTCGAGCAAGTTGGGCGAAGGGACATCCCTAGCTAATTATTATGCTTTACACTTTGTAAGTATGAACAAGTCTTACAAATTAACATAATTATGCCAATATGCTGTCTGAGTGCTTCATACCAACACTACTGTCTGAGGCCTGTCGGTGAACATCAGTTAACACCTTCCTGTCGATAATAAAGCAGTTATCATAAATGAATTATAAACGCACTTCTGAGGTCTTGAACTGTGTGGCTGCAAACAATGAAGGGGGCTGCCAAGTATGGTTTCCTGGGGCCGCTACCCCCCACAAAGTGTGCAAACAAAGGCGACTGTTTTGTGTGCAAATAAGCTTCTTCAACACCAGTCTTATCCGCGCCCTTCACACATTTTCAACATTCTGTTCTGCTGGAAATCGATAGACACAAATCTTCTTTCCATCTGCAATCATGCCCCCAACCCGCCTCCCACTGTTCTGACACACACACACACACACACACACACACACACACACACACACACAGAGCAGTAGTGGTCTCTGTGTTCCTCCTGCCCGTTCAAAACCCATTTTTCCAGAGCCGTTAGCACGCCATGGGACCCGGAAGTTACAAGTAGAGCAAACAAACCTCCCCCTACCCATGAAAGGTGACAAGGAGCATTCACTGCGTCAGACTAGCTTCGCCGAACCCCAAATACTTCAATCCTCCGATGCTTTGGTCCCTTTGGGAAATGATAGATGATAGATGATAGCTCTGTTGTATCACCAGAAGAGCTCATTACACCCTACACTGCTTCTGATTAACAGCCAAGCCGGAGGCAATCTTAATTCTCTCTTTGACCGTCTTGTTGAATATAGGTAACTACATACAGGTATACACAGGTATACAATGTAACTTCACACAGGTAACTACATACAGGTAACAACTTACAGGTATACAACGGTATAAAATGTAACTACACACAGGTAACTACATACAGGTATACAGAGGTATACAACGGTATACAATGTAACTACACACGGGTAACTACATACAGGTATACAGAGGTATACAATGTAACTACATACAGGTAACTACATACAGGTATACAGAGGTACACACGTATACAATGTAACCACACACAGGTAACTACATACAGGTATACAGAGGTATACAATGTAACCACACACAGGTAACTATACGCAGGTAACCACTGATCGCAATGTCAGGTGGAGAGTCGTCTTCATGTACACAAGGCACCACTAACGGCCACTTCAGGTGCCACATTGAAGAGAAAGAAAAACAAGGAGGCGACGTGGAGAGTACTTTCCTGTTCTACCAGACATCTTACAGCTGACAACCTTATTGGAGTGAAAATCTTGCTTCTCTCCAGTCTCTCAGGAAATCTTGAAACTCAATCTTGCTGAACTGAACAAATACAGTTCAAGCTCCTGCCCGCAATATTCCAAATAGTTTTTGTCGAAACGATTTTCAAAAGCGACAAAGAAAATGTATGATTGATGTTATTCTTCGACAATAATGTAAACCCAGGGGTTCTTCTCAAGATTTTACAGGAGTTCTTGCTATTTGCTGTATTTGTTCTGTTTTCTGTGGTAGTTTCTCAACAAATATTGTTTGCGTTGGGATTTTTATTGTATTTTTAATTGCATTTGTGTTTTTATCTTTGCGTTTCTGACAGAAATAAATAAAGTATGTTGCAATTATTTTATTTCTACCTTCTTTAATTGCAGGTTGTTGAAATCTCTTTTGTGTGAGATAAAGAGAGAGAGAGAGCGCGCGTGTGTGTGTGTGTGTGTGTGTGTGTGTGTGTGTGTGTGTGTGTGTGTGTGTTAGTTCTCATGTTAAACATCTACACCCAGCTTTTTCTATTTAATCAACAATAAATGTTCATTGATGTCCTCGCGGATATGAAAGAGATTTACTCAGATGTCCTATTAAATACTCATTTTGTCCTGAATTTTATCAGATTCGATATTAGCGAAAAGACAAAGATTTTCTAAGAAAGATTAAAACACAATTCCTCCTCTACAGGATCTTGTAAGTGTGTGTGCCGCTAAAGGAAGACTATTATTAAGAAGTTTGGCACAACCCACTCCACCTTGTTTAATTAAAAAATTGAATTCTCTGTAACTACTTCCAAAAATAATAACTATTGATTATTGGACTAGGAGAAAGTGGGTCGTGTGGAATGAAACTTGTCTATAAAGCAGCTTCTCTGATCATTGGCTTCCCAGAGAAGTTTGTGTCAATGAGTCTTCGCGGGCTTCAGTGAGTCGCTTCCACCAACGGGACATGTTTTCCTCCCGTTGATCTCCCACACACTGGGTGGGTATGTTGACAGTTTTCTTCAGTCAGCTCTAGCCACTGTCACATAGCTACTGGTACATAGATCAGACGGTATGACCTGCATCAACTCAGGTCTGGCTATCCCGGAGATAACACAAGACTGGAAGTAAAGCAGTCTTTTCTGGCTTGACCTCGAAGACCCAGTCCATCGCCATAATTTCAGAGAATCCCAGACAATTGAGAGTGAAATGTTGCTATGCTGAGACACTTCAATAGTAGGCCTTGTAGTGCACTGTAACAACACAACAACCAAACTGAGATCATTTCTTTTCTATGTTTCTCCGACTTTAAACAGCGCCACTGTCACGTGACATAACGACTTAGGACCACAGGAAAGGTAAGTACAAAAACTAAGAACATTTTCCATGTGCTTCAGAAAAAATGTAAGTAGCTGCTTTCAGAAATGTTTTCCGCACACGAGGCGGAAATGTGTGGCAAAACAAGGAATGTTGCAGAACAAGTCTCGTTTCCTCGACGATACATGTGACTTCGTGCCACACTCTTTGTCCCTTAATTAATGTCGACTGTTAGGTTCTTTTCTCTCCTTGTTGTGTTCCAGTAAGTGTCTAGCGTACATCGTAGCCTAAGTTGGATTTCAGTCTCTGGACCACGGGAATCCAAGACCTAATTGTTTCGGTCGTTGGCAAGCCAAAAAAACTCCCCGCCCCACCCCAAAAAACAAACACAAAACTAGCGCTTACTTCCCTTATTTCAGTCGCCGACACACAGAAATCCAGTTTTTACTCCCCTCGTTTCAGTACCCGACTCGCAAGAATCCCAGGACGCGCCGCGCCATGTTTGCCTCCAACACTCAGGAGGCTGTGGCTGACGTCATCACCATCATAACGCCTTCGGTCAAGGTGACAGACAACAGTCCTGTTAAAGATGGCTCCGAGACATTCATTCCCTGGGACAACCCCCAGGGCATCATGACTTACAAACAGTACCTGTCCGTGGTCTTCTACTACAACATCATCCTCAAGCCGCTGGTGATAGTTGTTGGCGTTTCCACCAACGTCGTCAACTGCCTGGTGTTCAGGCGCCAGGGACTTCGCGACCGCATGAACCTTTGTCTTTTCGTGCATTCGCTGGTGGACATGACCTTCCTCACCTACTCCATCGCTTTCACCGTCGTCTACTTCTATCGACTGGTGGACGCGGTGGTGGGCGAGGAGTATTACCTCAAGACGCTGTACTACGCCCAGGGGGCGCTGTTTGGCCTGCGGGAGGCCTCGGCCTGCATCAGCGTGGTCATCGCCGTTGAACGCTGTCTGTGCGTGGTCTTCCCGCTGCGGGCGCCCACCCTCATGCACTGGCGCACCATGGGGATCCTGCTGGTCACCATTGTGGTGGTGATGCAGGCGGCTTACATCACCACGCCGCTCAAGTATCGCGTCGTCAGAATCGCCAACAACACCAGCGCCGGCGCCAGGTGGCAGCCCGTCCCTGACGGTCACTGGCAGACGGACCGGACGTTGCTGACGTACAGCGTGGTGGAGGATGCTCTGATGCAGATCGTCGTCCCCATCGGCACGTTCATCATCGTGTCGTTGTGCACGGCCGTGACGGTGCTGCGGCTGCAGGCCGCCATGTCGTGGCGGGAGAAGACCAGCTCCAGCGGAAGTGACGCGCAGACCCGGCAGGTGGCGCTGACCCGCATGTTGGTGCTAGTGTCGGGTGTCTTCATCGCCAGTAAGGTGCCCTTCGTCACCATGATTCTCGCGCGCAACCTCGTGAGCGACTTCAGCACCACCGGTCGCTACTACAACCTGTATATGACCATCTTTATCCTCGTCTACTACCTGCCCTACGCCAACAGCGCCGTCAGCTTCTTTGTCTACGTCAGCCGCTCTGCTCGCTTCAGGCAGGACCTGCGGGCCATCGTGTGTGGGGCCGCCACCTCTACCCAGCCAGCCGTGTCTCACATGTCCCCATCCACAACATGCGACACACTGGCGTGACAAGCGAGCTGAGGCACGTGACAGTCACGCTGTATGACAGTCACGCGCAGCGAAACGAAATAAAACTTGTTGCCTGGGCCTAAGGAGGCGGGAGGGTAAGAACCATCGATGAATTTAACAGTTGTAGGAGAAATCCTAGAGGGTATCAACTTGCAAGTGACTTATTGCATATTCAACGCACAGCAATAATAATAATAATAATAATACTAATAATAATAATAATAATAAATAATAATAATACGACATTTAATGTTATTACATCGTGAAATGTATGTATAATTCTCTAAGCTCTCGTTATCTTATCGTCTAATGACTGAGTCAAGATGTAGCGATTCTCCATGAGTCGGTGAGCTAGTCACACGAGGGCAGTTTTGTTTGGGGGATTCCGTAAACAATTACCAAGCTTTTAGCCGTAGAATCCGCTGTCTGAACGAATATTTATACATTACACCATCAACAAAAGGAGGGACAACCTTTTACCGTCCTGCACTCTGAGAGTCGTTATATCTGACATGTCGCCCACTTTGGTTGATGTTAAATATCACCCACTGTGCGCACCATTACTCTTGATGTCCCGTGTTTAATCCTCACCCACCCTGAACGAGATTACCGTTGATGTCACCTTTGGCCACCCATCTTGCGTGACAGTATCAATATTCAGATTTTAGCCACTTTGGAACTCTTCTCTATTTCTAGACATAGAAATACTTCTCATATTAATATTAATATTAAAGGTTATTTTTATGGCGCCATATCCCAGCCCTCAGAGCAGGCTCATGGCGCTTTACAAACGATACTAATTATAACAACAATAATCATGATAGGCAGAAATTGAAGAAACCAACAAAGACGACAGGAAAGAAAAAGGGATAAACACATAGAAACGGGAATAATAATAATAATACAAAATTGTAGTGCTCTCTGATAAATTAACCTCCGCTAAATGTCGGGAGAAGTGTCCATGGACCCAGTTTATCTCTCTCCTTAATCACCACTTCCTTTTTGTGGTGCGAAATCACCACCACGTGAAACTGTTTTTCTGTCAAAAACAAAAACCCAAGTGGTTGCACTTTTTGTTTACTTTTGCCAGTGATTGGTTATTTCACAAAGTTCTACCCTCGGCAGAAGTGACCAGGTTCGGTAAAACCGTTTCTTTGCCTCTACCTTCTTAATTAGACATAATTATTGTCGAATGTGTGACAACCTTTGATAAATTTAACACCACAGTTAATTTGAAAAGTACCAAACATAGTCACATGTTTGACAATGTGTCTCTGTAGAGGCTGTAGTTCTGGAATTTCCCTCCTCCCTTTAACCTTTAAACTCCTAATTTCAAACTATGCCAACGATCTCGAATGACTTCGAATCATGACAGTTTTACAAAGGGTTGCCTTGTATATCATTCGATTTATCCCCATATTGCCCTCTTTATATTTAAATATTTGTACTGCAGGGTTTATAGGAACTTAGGATACAACAAAAAGTAAGAGAAATCCCCAATGTGTTTGTCCTACCCCGGGAGGATTGTAACAAGGGTACCGCCTTCGCTCACCTAACAATGACACAGGGACCACAGGCATAGACGATTAATATACAGACTAGAGACAATGGCAATAGACAAACAGAGAGAGCGCAGATGTAACCAATGAATAAACAGATCGAAAACATTGACAATGGACAGACAGACAGACTGCAGGAGTAGCCAATGTATCAAGAGAGAGAACAGACAGACAATCTACAGACACAGCTGATCAACAGAATAAAGACAGATAACTACAGCCGATGAAAAGGCAGAGGATTGCCGCATCCAATGACTAGACATACCAAAGATATAACCGCTGAGCATAGCACTCACGTAGACAAATACACAACCGATGAATAGACAGACAAGGCGTAGACAACGAAAATAGATGGAGCACAGACATAAGGAAGGGATAGATTGAATAGACTAGTGAACAGACAGCACACACACACACACACACACACACACACACACACACACACACACACACACACGTAACAACATCTGTCATATTATTTCGCATTATTACATTTTTATAAACTCTTTTCTGCGAGGCAGGGTAAAGAAATGTCAGACTGCACCAAACAAGATAAATCAACTCTTTCTCTCTCCCTCTCTCTCTCTCTCTCGTTCTCTCTGTTGCTATTTCTGTAAATATTATGTTTTAACAAACATTCCTTGTCAAAGCTAGTATTTTACACATTTCTACATTTCAAGATTTTTAACATTTTCACTTTATCACAGGGCCGTGAGATAATTCATTAACAACGAGTCCCGCGGGGTTTTTTTTTCCTTGGTCTGCTCTCTGGTGGACAAAGATCCGTCCAACTTTATTCTTTACTTTAATTTAATATAAATAATAAAATTGCATTTAAAACAATCAGTTTAATGCCGTGGAATACTCTGACCAGTATGCATACAAATAATTCGTGTTATAATAAGAATATTTTGTTAGAGTGTTGGCCAGTCACATCATCACGTGACAGTCACATGGTAGGTTGATGCTTTGACATTTTCTTTTTAATACTTTGCAGTATTCTTGTGCCAAGGGGATTTGTCTGTGAAATCAGTATATATTGCTTATAAACAGTATATATTGTTTTTTAATTTTAAAGACCAAATTGCAAATGAGAGAACAAAATATATAAAAATTCAATGTATTGCTGGCAAACTTAATGTTGCCAATAAAGGCGTTGCCATAGCAACTTTATCTGTGGAGAGCTGATTCCACTGACAGGACAAACTGGTGAAAATTCTTCTGAATGATGACTAGAATGGATATTCAGGTGTTTTAATTGTTACTCTTTTTGGGTACAAATCTTGGTTTAAGTGGAAAATGTCGGCGGTGATGAAGCACAAAATGCACTGGGTGATGCAGACATGCTGCAGCAGCACAATGTGTCATGAACAATACTGATATGTTTACAGACTTTTTAGAACTTGACTATAGTATCGGTATTTCCCACCAGTTTCTTTGCCGTTCGTATTGAAAAGTATACAAAGAGGGGGAGTACTTGTTTAATATTCATCTTGCGACAAGTAGGAAACACGCTGATGCATCTTTGTTTAACATCTACGAATGTATTTCCTACCTGACATGTACCTGTACTGCCTCGCGACACCACCTGCAAGCTACGTCACGTGACCTTTATAGTCAGCTTACGTAAATCATTGGACATCTTGACATTCACTCATTTCGTGGAATATTCGGACTCTTACTGGCAACGGTTACTCTACGTCTCAGTATTATGATTTATATTGATACGATTACTGATTCGGTCAAAAACACTTTAACTGTTAGTTTGCACACACCACAGCAGCCCAGCACGCGCGGGGAAATTAGACTTTGAACCTTGGGACACTGAGGACAGTTCATGAATTATTATGAGTAGATGCTATGTTTATAAGGGAAAAGAAAACGCGAAACTTTCTTTTAATAAAGTTTTAAAAACAAAACTTTCCTTCATATTGCCAAAACAAAAGAAAGAATGGAAGGATTATTTTATTCTGGGATAAACGACAGTTCGCGAGTGTTTTATTACGATGTTTGGATTGGTACAATCGTAAAGAGGACTTGCAGGGGAAAGAATCTAAGACTTCTGAGACCATCAGCTACTGAAAGACTTGATGCCACTTACTCACCACAGACAGACCCCAGGAGTCTACTCGGAGCTTGTGTTGCTACCAAACTGCCTTTGGTGAAATCAAATACGTGAAAGAATTGAACAAAGAAGTTCTAAATATGCATGTTATTATAAGTGTAATAACGGTTATAATGAGTGTAATAAAATGTTGGACTTGAGGGATACAAAAGTTCAGTATGAGTGATGTAAAAGTTCATTGTGAGTGGTTTCAAACATCATTATTTTAACCAAGCGCACAAAGGTTGCCGGAACAGTTTCAACCCGATGTCCAGGTGTCAAACTCACTCATTCACTCACCCACCCACTCACGCACTCACTCACTCGAAGTATCATTTTTAAAAAAAAAAGCTTCTCGTCCACTGTGCACTCCTCCCATTCAATGAGTCCAGCGACTGCTGGTGTCCGGTATCCCTCCCTCCGTCAACACCACCAAACGTTTGCGGCGGGAAGGGCTCGGGGTTGTAACCAACGTTGCTCTTTCCTGTGAGAGGAAGGGTCACACACCCACACCTCAGCCTTATGTCACACGACTGTCGTGCGCTGGGCTGGAAACGAGCGCCGGCAGTTTTATTCTGTTTGTGTTTCTCTCGGGAAATCTTTTCCACCAGGTCGCCGGGCGAGGAACCGTTGAAGCCCTCGTAAGGAGCAAGCCACAGCACGTGAGTTGGATGCAAATAGAAAAAAAAGTCATAGATATTTCACAATGACCGCTTACCTTACTATCGAGTTTTAGTGTCGAGAGGACCATTGCTTGCATGTCTTCAACCTGTGGTGATAATACACGACTGACGTAGCCTACACCTAACCCTCGCTAATATCTCCTACCTCCTTCCTCCTACCCTGTCTCTTACCAGACGTGACCTATGCCTTGGGTAGCTCTCTGTTCTCTGTATAATACGCAGTCTTTGTGACAAGTGCTCACTTGTCTAGATTATTTCCGCTCTAACGATTACCTGTTCGCTTGTTCGTTGTCTACCAGCCTCTCGACAGAAAGTAATTTATGAAAACAAATGACATTTATTTAAGAAAAAAGGACGTTGTTATTATAAGATTTGTTACAAGGAATGTTTGGATATTATAGTTTGTTTATTACACTCAAACACCAAGCCTTTCTTCACCTCACCTTGAGAGCAAAATTGTGGTCCTGTACCTTCATGACATATTATCGTGTCTCTGTATTTGTTGATATGTTTGGGTATAATTATGTGTGTAGGCTTTGGTTATTTTTTAAATCGAGATTTGTATATTTGTGTCTCTTTGTCTTGTGTCTTAGAGTTGTTTAGTCTTGCTCTGCTATTCACACAGATATGTTGGCGCCAGGCAGTGCTATTAGTACCGTGCACGTGCAGCATGCAACATTGTTAGCGCCCTGTAGAAAAATATTGTTAGCGCCCTGTAGCACAACATCGCTGGTGCCCTGTAGTACCCTGAGGCCAGTTGCACAGCATGTTTCTAAACCTTAAAACTGTTCGAAAGAAGCAAAATCTCTTCTTAGCCATTTTGATGCATTGTAGAAAAACATACAAAAAATTTGTACTGACAGGACGGAAAGTCAGACTTAAAAAACTTTACCTTACTTAAAGAAGTTTTAGTTTTAAAAATTCTAAAATTGTGGTGTGCACTTTATACTAATTATCTAAATAGAGTTAAGGCCAAAAAGTGTTTAAAATTAGAAATGTGTTGTGCAACTGGCCCCTGTAGTACAAGATTGTTAGTGCCCTGTAGTACAACATTGTTAGTGCCCTGTAGTACAACATTGTTAGTGCCCTGTAGTACAACATTGTTAGTGCCCTGTAGTACAACATTGTTAGTGCCCTGTAGCACAACATTGTTAGTGTCCTGTAGTACAACATTGTTAGTGCCCTGTAGTACAACATTGTTAGTGCCCTGTAGTACAACATTGTTAGTGCCCTGTAGCACAACATTGTTAGTGTCCTGTAGTACAACATTGTTAGTGCCCTGTAGTACAACATTGTTAGTGCCCTGTAGCACAACATTTCTAAAGCCCTAGAGTAGCATGATTCGTGTTTCCGTGACAGACTCTCTGTTCGGTTTTACTTCCTTGCAAAACTCACCTTTCATGTCTACTCTCATCTTCAAAGACAAAGATAAAGGTGTCACAGATTTGTCACAGCTGACGGATCATGTAAAGACAAATAAAAAAAACATTGTAATATCCTGTTGTATCGACAAAAGCAGAGCTAACAGCAAAGACCGAGAGAGAGGGAGGAAGAGAACTTGGTGAAATCGGTGTACAGTTTAAATATAATTATATTCAGTCAGCAATATGCGTGGGTGATACATATTCACCCATCAATAGTCAGTGTACAAGACAAGACGGTCCCCGTGAACAGACAGGATACAAGGCATGATACAAGGTCCCCGTACATAGTCTCCACACTTGATGTATGGCTCCTGGCAAACAGCGTATAAAGACGTGTCCCCCATTAACTCACTCATCATTAGCTCATTAGCATTGTCTCTAATTAACAACTAATGATTCTTTTCACGAATGAAGTGACATATGACACCCGCCGTCTCCTACTTGGCGGGTCACATGACCTAAGTCTGCCTGCTGTTAAGTTTCGTTATCCCCATCCCCACCACCACCCACCACCCCATCGCCACACACATCACTACCCCCTAAGAAGGGAGGGAGGGGGGCGCTGTCTACATCAGACAGGCCAGGGTGAGCACGGAAGAGGGGGCATGTGAAGGAGGAGGGTTGCCGCTACCCTCGTTTTTTTCCCCCTCGCGCTCCTGACGTCATTAGTCATACAGCGTGCACCGGTGTCTGCATTGTCGTCACAGCTCTCATCCCTCATCCACTGCCATCTTCTGTCTGCGACCTTGACCTGCTGTCACCCCTCCTTGTCAGGGTCAGTCTTCACACGCTCGCTGTTCCCTCGTCTATTCTCGTCGTGTGATGCATGACGTGCTTGTCGATCTCTGTCATGTCACCTCCACCTGTCACTGCCCGACAAAATGTCATCTACACGGAGCACACCTGTGTTTACACATCATCGATGAATGTAAACACAAAAGGAACACGTGTGCACCCCTCAACATGTGTTTACAGGAGGCAAACGTGTGTTTTCCACCGGATATGCGTGTTTTACACACGGGACACGAATCTTTGCACATGGAAAACGTGTCATGACAAACAAATGTGTCCGTAAACAAGACAAGGAAATCTGTAAACTTGAGAAATGTATCTTTAAGCACGAGATGCCTGTAAATATTACAGCTTTGTCACTGACACAAGGTAAGGAAGTCTGTAAATATCACAAATATATTAAATATAACAAATATATCTTGAAACACGATCGGCAAGTCTGTAAATATCACAACTGTAAATCGTTCAAAAAAATTTCTGTAAATATAAGTGAGCACCCGTTTTTAATAAGTGTTGAAAACTGTGACATCACAGTAATGCAAAGCCAGTAAACGATGGGTGCGTTCGGTCTCGTGTAGGTGTTTAATTACTGTCCATCTCATATAGGTGTTTAATTACTGTCCATCTCATGTAGGTATTTAATTACTGTTCATCTCATATAGGTATTTAATTACTGTCGGTCTCGTGTAGGTGTTTAATTAGTGTCCATCTCATGTAGGTGTTTAATCACTGTTAATCTCATATAGGTGTTTAATTACTGTCGGTCTCGTGTAGGTGTTTAATTACTGTCTATCTCATATAGGTATTTAATTACTGTCGGTCTCGTGTAGGTGTTTAATTACTGTCCATCTCATATAGGGGTTTAATTACTGTCCATCTCATGGAGGTGTTTAATTACTGTTCATCTCATATAGGTATTTAATTACTGTCGGTCTCGTGTAGGTGTTTGATTACTCGGTCTCGTGTAGGTGTTTAATTACTGTCCATCTCATGTAGGTGTTTAATTACTGTCGGTCTCGTGTAGTTGTTTAATTACTGTCGGTCTAGTGAAGGTGCTTAAGTACTGTTGGTCTTGTTTAGGTTTAAGAACTGTCGGGCTCATATAAGTTTTTAATTAGTGTCGGTCTGATATAGGCGCTCAAGTACTGTCGATCTTATATAGGTGGTTAAATGCTGTCGGTCTCATATTTGTGTTCGATTACTAGTAATTTTTCTGTTTTACACACCGTCCTGCTTGTCTTTGTGCTGTGTGGATGTATCTGACCTTTATTTTGGACACATGAAATCCTTGTTTCCCCTCTCTGTCAGTCTGTGACCCCCCCCCACACACACACACATTGCTGCGTCTTCATGATTGCTTCTATTCAAAGAAAAAGTCTTGGACACACCATCAGGACACACCAGTCTGGGTGTCAGCCTTCTCTCTGTGATTTGCAACACAAAAAGTAACTTCAGTGTAATAAATTGCAAGCCTGATGCCATGGATGTCAGTATTCATGTCCTGACTCCTGTTCCCGCTACAAGAGACATTTTTCATGTTAAACTTCCTCTCGCCCTCATAAAGTCCACTTTAATATCGTCAGTCTTTCTGCAGCGGCTTTTTTAACTTGTTTTTTTTTCTCCTCTCTTGAGGAAGTGTGTATGTGCGTGTGTCTGTCTGTGTGAGTGTGTCTATATGTGTGTGGATGTGTACGTGTGCGATTTGAAAGACTGAGTAAATAAATTAGTAAACGCGTCTTCGATTTTGAAAAAACAAACTTTCTTGAACAATAAAATTAAAACACTGTATCTTTGTGGGTGGCATTTTGTTTCATGGGTGAACTCACCTGTGGAGACATCTCGCTGAAGATGACAAGAGAGATCTCTCCTTGCGGACAGAATAATGTTTCTTCTGAGCGCAGAGAAGACTGCAATTTCCTTGCAAAGAAGAAAAGTTTTTTTAACCTCGTTACATTCTCTGCTGTGGTGTCAGTCTTCTCCTCGTGCATAACACATCGCTAACCTTGTCGCACATTTCCGTTTGAAGACCTCAGTCTTTTTTTTTGGTTTAGGAGACTGAAGTGTTACCATGGAGACCCTTACCACCCTTTACCTGCTTGTTCCTTTCTCGATGTTTGTACAACAGACACTGAGCCAGGCGCATGCGTTAACTAGAGGTGAGTACTTCCTGTCCACTTGCGCACTCGCATCACAGTTTATAAAGTCAGTGCCATGGCATATCGTGAGCGTGACTGACATGTCATGTTGTTGACATCTGATGTAACTGACTTTTCATGTTAATACGTCTTCTCATTTGCTGACATTGAATACCTATTCAGGGTCTCTGGATGGGGGAGTTCCGTTAGCGGGGGTAGGGGCAGACTTCAGCTACTTCCCCAGCTACCTGGCACCTGGGCCAGACTTTGTCTCCGAGCACGGCGTGACCTCCCTGGGGCTAGAGGCCAGCCCTGGGTGGCCCAGCAACCTTCACACGGCGAGCCAGCCGCCGAGCAAGAGCGCCCAGAGTAGCATCACTGCACTGCTTGCAGCCCTCAGCAGTCAGATGTTTCCATCAGGCCTCGGCGCTCACCCGCCCCCCGCATCTGGTTTTCCCTTGCGCGGCAGCCAGTTCGCTCCCCTGATTCAACCAGCGTCGCAGACATTGTCTCCCATGGCCAAGGCGCTACTTGTCCTGCAGCAGTTGCAACAAGCATCTAAGGGTAGCTACCAGACGCTTCAACCCACGCCACCCCCCACTCGCCTTGGGGTACCCCGAGTTCTTGGACCCTCTCCCATGCAGCAGATGGCCTTGTCCAACCTCTTCATCTCTGGACTGGAGAAACCTGGAGCTCCCAAAGTGCCCGTGGAGGCCACCCCCTCTGGTCCCCCGCGAAAGCCCGGAGGCCTCCATCCTATCCCGGGCCTGAGTGCCCCTCCAACCGCCGCGCCTGAAGCCCCGGTTGCCCAGGCGACACGTTCGGACTGCGACCCGCTGGTGGACGTGATCTTCGCGCTGGACGACCTGCAGTCGCTGTGGTTGGCTCGTGACGCCATACGCCATTACATCACGCACGTGCGCCCGGCCGGCAAGGCACGCTTCGGCGTGATGCTGTGTGGCGCAGACCAAACCTTCTACACGGCACTGCACGTGCACTTCACGGGGCTGCTGGCCAGCCTGGAGGACCTGCAGCACGCCAATGTCACACTGGATCCACTCACTCTCCAGCAGCCTGACGCACCCGGGCTTCGCTCCAGCAACAACCCGTACCCACCCCGGTTGTCCGAGGACTTCGCTCAGACAGACGCCAGATGTCTAGAGACGGCCTATTACATGTTTATGTATCAGGTAGGTCGCATGTTCATATACCGGGTAGGCTGCATGATCATGTTCCAGGCGAACGGAGAGGGAAGGGGGAATGAACAAGGAAAAGAGAACGACTGAAAACACAAGAAAGGGAGAGAAAGACGTAGAGTGAAAGAGAGGGAGAGAGTGACAGTGATTATAGAGAGTGGATGAGAATATAAGAGAGTAAATGAGAGCTCCTCAAGAGTACATGAGAGAGTAAGAAAGAGAGAAAGAGAAAGATTCCTCAGAGCACGTCTTGCTGATCATGCTATGTGATGCACGTGTTGAATGCTTGACGATCACATGACCACATCCCGATGTCGTCCGCTACTTGCAGAGCCGCGATTACGTGACCCGTCTCCTGACGGCCATCTTGTCCAAGGACCGATGGTCAGGTGACCAGGTGGTGGAGGAAGCTCGCTACCTGCAGTCCTTTAACGTCTCCATGATGGTTCTGGCTCACGGCACGCTACCTACCGCCGTCATGACGTCACTGCAAGCCATGGCGTCATCACCTTCTTTATTCCGCGCGGTGGCCGACAACGTCACTCTGCACGCTCTGCCCGCCGTCATTGCTGACGTCATGTGCGTGCGTAAGTACTGGCTGCTGACTAAGCAGAATCTCAACATGGCCGGTCTCCTGGAACGGCTCGTGTATTTTCTGTAAATTGTGGTTTCTTTTAGTAACAATAGGACAGCGAGATGTCGATGTAACCAAAGATGACGTAGCACTGCCAGGCTGGGTTTGTACGTCACATAACAGAGTAGTCCAGTGCAGTTTTTGTCTTATAACGGATGTTTCGTGTTGTGAGTAAATCGTTTCAAAGTATGGGAGGGACACAGGAAAGATGGATGTTTGCTGGAAGGGTCTTGCTTCCGCGTATGGAGGGTTGGTGGTGTCGGACCTCTTCCAGCCAGTCGGCGATCTTTTGCTCAAGGTTCCAATGGTCGCAATGGTGTTTCTGTATCGAGGGCGCACCATTTCAGGTCTATAATCACACTGGTGTATTGTTTTCTCCACTTTAAGTTAGTCTTTTACTAATTTGAATACTCTCTTGTGTAAATCGTAAATATTTCATAAATCGATAAACGGACGGACACACAGACAGACAGAATTTCCAAAACCAGAAATGTGAAACATACTTTATTTCAAATTGAAATCTGACTAGCTTTTGTTTTCTCCCGGTCTTTCAAGCCTCTACAGGTAACGTCACAGTGACTGTTGATGGAGAATCGACGACAGTGGCAAACGCTACAGGTAGGTATGAATGTCATGTTTACCTAATCTACCTACAGGTAGGTATGAATGTCATGTTTACCTAATCTACCTACAGGTAGTTATGAATGTCATGTGTACCTAACCTGCCTAGGCTGCTTCAGTGAAAGTTTCATTCACTCTTTCCACAAAAGAAGCAAACACTGCTCCTTACTATGATGATCATGGCGGTATCGTTTTCCCATAGTGCCACAACTAGACCTAGTACTACTTACTGGTGTTGTAACTGTAATGCTTACTCTTACAGAATCCGTGTGTAACAACGGACCTACATGTGTGTGTGTGTGTGTGTGAAGCTTATCTGTGTGTGTGACTATATGAGAGCTTATGTCTGTGTATGTAGGCGTGTGTATAAATAGTGTCAGTCTACATTCGTGTTTCTGTGGTTGTGTACTCGTGGTCATAGAATTCACTGGAATGAATAAGATTTCTGACTTCATTTTGCCGGTGCAGTGGGCGGGACCTGTCGTCTACACAACACTACATCACTGGAGCGAATCACCGACTTCGGACAGTTTTTCGGACATCGTAGCGACGTTGTGGTCTGCGAACTGGGAACTCGCCCCGACCTGCATGCGTGCGCGTGCGTGTGAACTTTGGTGTCCACACAGCAGTTGATGTTAACTTCGTAACAGCAGCGAAACTGCTGAGACTAACTGTCATTATATTTCGCACCGGTGACATTGTGTGATTGTTGACTGCGGGGTTGTTGCAGAAAAATATATCTTAAAAATAATTCGTGTTTGCTTGTGTTGATTATTCTGGGGAAGGTTGAAGGGTCTGGGAAGATGTTTTAAGTCGTTTTAAAATATTTAAATATTTAAATATTCGGTCTATTTATTAGTTATGTAAGCTCTGAGCAAATCTTTGGAAAGGCGCTAAATAAATCCTTATTATTATTATTATTATTATTATTATTATTATTAAAATAACCCGTCATTTCGGTATACCAACACTGACACCTACTCGGGAGATGATTAATAAAGGGACATAGCTGTATACTGGAGAGATGCTGATCACACCTGAGTGTTAGCACCTGAACTTAATAATAAGTGTGGACAGAAGGACTCGACCACAGTCCGTGGACTCGACATTGACTGTTCGAAGTCTTATTTACTCCCCACTATGTTAATCAGCTTGCAAACGTTGGCAAGGACTTCTCACACATGTGGGACACCGGCGTCACACATAATACACAAAATATAAACACACAATACACAAGATGCTGCAAATAGGATGTGTGGTGCGCTACACAGGACAGAAAATAAAAACCCACGCTGACCAAAACATGATCCACTATACACAAGACACGGAGAATAGGATTCACGCTACACAAGACACAAAAAAATAGAATATCTGCTACACAAGACACGGAGAATACGAGCCATGGGACGAGGACCTTCGCAACCAACAAAGGAAGATAACCCCGGACGTTTCTTGAAACGTAAACCAAACATCAACAGTTGCGTCCCTTAAATAAAGACCTCTGCCCTTCACGATCTGTTGCACTTGTTTCTAACAACTAAATCAAAGGACTTTACGGAATTTAATATCATGATTTCTTATTACTGACTCAAATCGTTTTTTTAATTTTCTGATTCTAATGATTTGATTTTTATTTTACCGATCCTCTAATCGTACGGCTTCTCATAGCCCCTATGGTTTATTTTTGAACTGAACATGACTATGTCGGCTCGATTCTAGTAAGGACTTCTAAAGATTTATTTCGTTCCTAACACAAAATGACCTCATAACTTAGAACAATATAAGAGAAGATGATTTATTTCAAACATGGCTTACAGTACAACATCACCATCCAGAACAAGAAGCAAAATACAATAGGAGTTATTTCGAAAGTGCCTTTGACAACAGCGTGCAAATGTTCTAAGAAAGGGAACACAGATAAAATGCCCGCTATAAATCCCGTTGTCAATGTATTGTTTCCGTGTACTCATGTTTTGACATCGTGCCAAGCCACCACCTCGCCGTCTCCATCCTCTCTTTGAACTACCGACAGTCGAGTGATTGCCCTTTAAGAGCTGTTAAACACTCCAGCGACCGATAAGGTGCAACACGTGCAGCAACGTTGCACCGAGCCTTGAAAATGCACCGAGCGCACGACAGGGAAACCAACTTTTCACCCCGTCATCTGTCAGCATTTTCTACTCTCTCAGCAACTACTGGAAGCAAACAGTGTTACTGAAGCCCGAGTAGACTGCAGGAACCTACCACGCCCTAAAGATTCCATTCGTAACACTAATTAATTCCTCGAAATCGAAATCACAAAAAAGACGAAATAAAACTCACCTAAGTTGTTGCTGTCGAAATCAAGAGACTGATTCACTCCGGTGTGCAGCCAGTCACCTGGCCAGGTGTGAATCAGTGTCTTGACACTCGAGGTCCAGCGAAATGTCAGGTGTGGAAAGTACAAGTGTGGGGAACAATGCTCAGCTCTTCCTGCGACTGCATTAAACGGTTGAACGTAAAAAAAAAAACAAAAAAAAAAACCTTCTTAAGCGTCAGGTAGAAACTTTGCCCAACTTAATCAAAGATTCTTCAGAATTTGTTCAGTTAATAAAGGCTTAAAGACGACGAGTAAATTTATTTTAGTCACTGTCTCTTATCTGCGAAAACTGCGAAGTGGTCAGGTGGGTCGTTAATCTGTTCATTTGATAGATTTTAAGATGATTTCAACTCAGGTTTCTTCTGCAAAGGTAAACATTTACACCTAGCTGTCACAACCTAACGTGCTAAATGAATTAAAGCCTATTTATAATAGATTAAAAACATTGATTTCAATGGGAATGGAGGTGTCGCCGGACTTGCTATGTCACGTGACCAAAATCGTCACCACGGTGAAACTGACAAGATGAACAGAGAGGGAAGGTTCAAGGCTGCGGCGGTTGGCCAGGTCAAGGCAGCGCAAAGATCTGCGATAAGGAAATCCAACTTGAAGGTCAAGGTTCTAGCTGAACCAGTTTGTGTGTCTTTTACACTTCAGGAGGAATAAACATCTTGTTGACAAATGCTCCATGTTATTCTCATCGACAAAAGTATTTTTGCTTTCCCAAACTTTGTGTTCTATCGTAACATTTCCAGAGATGTTCTGGTATTAAGGCTATGGGTTGTGTTTGGTTCAGATGTGCAGCCACGTACAGACTTAATTAAACAGGTCATGTGACTGTATGATGAAACCCATTATATTATAACCGGCTAATTAATTGGCTAATTAATATGGGTAGACATGCACACAGAGTAGAGATTGATGTTAAGAGGCAAGTAGGCGGCAGACATGGTGATGCAAGTTATAGAAAAACAAAACGTCCGCTTGACATTTAGTCAGCAAATGTCACGCGAGTGTCACGACTAACGAGGGACGGACGTCAGGCACAAAGGCCCGGATGTTCCACCGTTTGGAGAAACTTGACGGAACACAACCGCTGGTTCTCCCATGACGTCACCGCTGACGTACCCGTAACGGCAAGAACTGGCGTGACGCACGACACATCAACGCTGTGCAGCGCGTGATACGAAATGTCATCACCCACGCATGCGCGACATACTAATGCACTCAGCGCCCCCTACAAGTCGTGACACATCCCAAAACATTAAAGGGCGAAGCGGGGGATGCCCACGGCCACCCCATGAGCTACAGGCTGTGGTACACGGGGTTTGAATAAAGTCTTAGGTAGCTGTGTAAGTACTGTAAAATACCTGTGTGTGTGTGTGTGTGTGTCATGTAGCCCTATAATGCTAGTTCTTTGTGTAGTCGTATGGCGTCTGTAGTCAGGGTGACTCGGTGGACTAATTACTCCTCCTCTCTCATCTTATTTTTCGCAGACCCTCTTTCCATGCATTCTTGACAAATGATGACTGGTTTTCAGGGCACTTTTAATTCTGGAGGGAAGAAATCTTTTCTGACTTTGAAGTCTAGCGGTAACATCTAAAGATGGCCTAGCAGCCCTGCGGCCATCCTAACTCGCTTTACTCACCTGCTAGGAATAGAAAGCGGGACACGTTCTGCATACGAAAATGATTTCTCGTCTTTTTTGGCTAAAATTTGCATTTACCGTAGGTTTATGAGGATTTGGCATATATCTAACATCGCTAGATAGTTGATATTCGTTTTATGTGTTCAGGGTCCATTGATCCGGTCCGCCCAGCCCTGGCGCAAGGTGGCGGCTGACAGGTTAAGAATGTCTGCTGGAGTGAAAAAAAAAAGACTTCATCAGATCGAAACATCTTTAGAGCTACACCCATTTATGTTTCACTTGTTTTGAATAAGCGTGGTTTACATTCAATTCACGTGAAAATGTCTTTCTGTGAACCCAGTGAAATGCAGCCAGGCTGCAAGCAACAAACTGATGGTCTGATGTAAAACATTTTTGGCACGTAAACTGATCTGAGGCAACCCTGCGTGAACACATTTTTCATCTTTGAATTCGTTATCTTCATCATAATCGTCTGAAGCTGATGAAACAGTTTGTGCAGCGCTTTCATAAATCTCACTTCAGTCTTGAGTTTCAGTCTGTATTTTACAGCTTACTTCACACACCAGACACTTCAACAGTGTAATTTATGTCCTTCGGTCTTCGCAGTGTCAATGCTTACAGATCAGGTAACCCTCGGGGGGGGGGGTGTCAATCTTTACAGTGTTACCTGATACACGTCAATCTTTGCAGTGTTTGAGGTATATGTTTATACTCGTTAGTCAGTGTAATATTACATACATGAATTTTTCTAGTGTAAGTTGCTAAAGTCATACAAATAATTTAACGTATGCCAAACTTTGTAATGTGCGTACCTATCTTTAGGTAAGTCCGTCTTTACAGAATAACCTACGTAAGTCAATCTTTACAATGTAGGCTACGGAAGTCAGTCTTTACAGTAGGTAAGTCACTATTTACCATGTAAGATATGCGAGTCAGTCTTTACAGAATAACTGTATGTACGTCAGCTCACCTTTCCGTGGGAACTTCTGACAACAGACACGAACAGCTGGCGCGTGCTGCTGCCTTTCTTCTAGGATTTCTCATCTTGTTTCCATCATCGAGGGGGTTACCGGTCGTCTACACTTTTTGTTTACTAATAAGAAAGGTATTTGTCGTCTGCTCCTCGTCTTGAGAGATCTTATTGTTCTGCCTGCGAGACTCCCTGTGAGAGAAAACACCTTCCTGGACTTGTTCGTTGTGACTCTGCTGCCTCGTGAACCGTGGTGTACAGAAGGGAGATGAGGATGTCTCCTAGGCTAACCATCTGTCTTCACAAGGTCTACATCTGTTCAGAATTTCAGATGAACCCTCGTGGTCAGCGGTGCCAACAAGAGGTCAGCATTGGTGGTGGGGGAAAGACTTCCCGAGCATCAGTTCTTCCATCATCCTCTCCTCTGAGATGATAGAGAGACAAGGACTGCCAGCACCGTGAAGCACCCTTGAGTTCCTCGTCTGCTCTGCGGAAGCTTCAGCGAAACACGGGTGACTTCTGCTGTGCTTTGTGCACAAAACCATATATAAAAAGGCAGATCAGTCCTGGGTCCAGACCTGCTGAGTCCAAACAAACTAAAATAAAATCCTGATATTTAAGCTTGTCAGGTATCATAGTTATTTGCTGTATTGTTTGATCAAGCTTAAATTTTATAAGGACTAGTGTGGAAGAACGAAAGAGCGTGAATGACGTCAGTTGTTCGGAAGACGTGTATGATGATGTAAAAAAGTGAAGGAAATGACGTGAGGGAGAGCGCGAGCAGCAGTTAGTAGTCAGGTAGGAGAAGAGAGAGGTTTAGGACGGAAAGACAGGTAGAGTAGGAATTGTAAGAAGAATTTGTTGAGTAGGGCGTTTAGGAGTATATACATGGATTAGGTGAGTAGGTATTCTTGTAGATATTCAGACAGCCAGGACTCAAAGGTTAGGGATTTTATTATTTTAAAGTAATCTGGATGTAGGAATCGTTTTTTTTAACTGACTTTTCATTTGTGTATTTTTCTTGTTTTCTTCTTCTATTCATACTTAGTAAAGCAGACAGATTCGTTAGGCAAATCATTCTTTTCTTTTAATTTGTGTGAAAGAACACGTACTTGTCAGGCTCCGTGTATGTGTTGAAAGGATTGAGTGACTGATACACTGCGCGGTGGTCGTGACAAAGCTTTTGCTTTCTTCCTCACTTAGCATAACGTTCGTCTTACTTCAATCAGACACGTAAACAGCATGATGGACGAGACTGAGTTTTCCACATAGAATTAATTTATACATACACGTATGCTGATATTTTTGTCACATCAGTATATAGATTAACCCAGATATTTTACCTTTTTAGCGTTGATCTTTCAGAACGAATTATTTGTGCACTCTCATTGGCTGAAAGTTTTCTGTCCCCTTTCAAGGTGGGAAAAACTTCTGCGTCTGTTTAGAAAATTCGCTATATTAGTGCTTTTTTATTAGCAGTAGTAGTTCATGATATAAATAATTAGAATGCACTGAGCTAAAGAAGATCGGAAAAGGATAGTATCCCTCATTTCAGCGCATGCGCGTTGCACTGTCCCCTTGCAATTCTTTCTCTCTCTCTATATATATATATATTTAAATAGCCCGTCTTTATACGTCCGTCTCTCTCTCTCTCTCTGTATGTATATATAGCCTACGTCTGTTTCTCTCTCTATATATATATATATTTATTTATATACCCTACGTCCGTCTCTCTCTCTCTCTCTGTATGTATATATAGCCTACGTCTGTTTCTCTCTCTCTATATATATACCCTATTCCGTCTCTCTCTCTCTCTGTATGTATTTATAGCCTACGTCCGTCTCTCTCTCTCTATATATATATACACCCTACTCCGTGTCTTTCTCTCTCTGTATGTATATATAGCCTACGTCTGTTTCACTCTATATATATATACCCTACGTCCGTCTCTCTCTCTCTCTCTCTGTATGTATATATAGCCTACGTCTGTTTCTCTCTCTATATATATATATATATATTTATATACCCTACTCCGTGTCTCTCTCTCTCTCTCTCTGTATGTATATATATAGCCTACGTCTGTTTCACTCTATATATATATATACCCTACGTCCGTCTCTCTCTCTCTCTCTCTGTATATATATAGCCTACGTCTGTTTCTCTCTATATATATATATATATTTATATACCCTACTCCGTGTCTCTCTCTCTCTGTATGTATATATAGCCTACGTCTGTTTCACTCTATATATATATATACCCTACATCCGTCTCTCTCTCTCTCTGTATGTATATATAGCCTACGTCTGTTTCTCTCTATATATATTTATATACCCTACTCCGTCTCTCTCTCTCTCTGTATGTATATATAGCCAACGTCCGTCTCTCTCTCTATATATATATATATATTGGCTTGGAAATGTCATTACGCATTTTTGCAATAGTTTTTTTTTGGAGGTACTAGAGTCATTTGCATCTATGTTATTGTATGTCCTTTCACTCATTTACAACTGAAAGTTCTAACTTAATTCTAAGAAATTTAAGCAGTTTGGCTGAGTTTTGCAAATTGTACAATACCTTGACGATGGAAGACCAAGCTGTATATTTTCCACAAGGAAGAACGCAGGTTAAGCTTGTGAAAAGTTGACTGTCACAATTAATGTTCTACAAGAACATCAGGGCCGACGATGGGTCACCAAGTTCTGTGCTGGTCATTTCGATGTCTAGGACGGTCATGGAGACTTACCGAGGTTGATGATGTTCTTATAAAGGCATTGGTCGAGTCAAACCCATGTGACACAACACAACAGAAACATTGAACATTCATCATTCAAACGTTTACAACCACCTGAATAAGCTGGGAAACGTAAGCAGGCTCCATATTTGGGTTCCTCATGAACTGGAAGACGTTCATTTGACATACGATATGTTCATCAAACGTGAGGAAAACCATCCTCTTTTTGAAGCCACTGATAACTGACGATGACAAGTGGACTGTTTACAACAATGTGATGCGCAAATGGTCTTCGTCCCGACCTGATGATTCGCCTCAAACGATATCGAAAGCAGACATTTCTCACAGGAAGGTTATGCTCTCTGTGTTGTGGGATTTTAAGGATGCCATGTTTTTTCGAGCTCTTACCAAGGGACCAAACAATCAACTTGAATGTGTTTTGTAGGAAATTGAACAGTTTGAACGAATCTGTCATCCTGAAACGTCCAGCGCTCGTTAATCATAAAGGAGTCGTGATCCGTCCTCACAATGTGAGACCACACACAAGCTTCATTCCCCGATAAAAGTTATTGGAGCTTGGATAGGATGTGTTGCTACACCCACCATACTCACCTGACCTTGCGACTTGTTTCGCTCTCTTCAAAACTCCTTGTGTGATATAAGATTCGATTCAGATGATGTAAATCAACACCTTGCTGATAAAGACAGGAATTATGAACCTCACTGAAAGTCATCGAACAAACGGGCAATATATCATTTATTGATCTTAGTTATTTATATAAATAAATACCCTTAGAAAAACAGAGAAAAATACGTTATGACTTTTCCGACAGCCCAAGATAATTAATTGTAGAAAGTGTGGACGGCCTTGAAAGTGACTCTGGCCTGGATGTGGATATGACCTATGACCTATGTCCCTGACCTTGGACACGTTGGGTGATATTTGGTACGGTAGATACCATCGTTTGACAACATTCATCGCCCAGCCATTGCCACCCCTCGACACACGGCGACCCCCTCCAGCGTTTGATGAAGTGACGTCAACAATCTACCCCACCCCACCCCACCGCACCCCACCCCACCGCTTGTCCCTCCGTCATCACTGCATGCACTGCATGACAAGCAGCTGCTGTCACCACCATCAACACCACAGTTACTACCACAACCAACAACTGGAAAAGCAGCAGCAACATCATTTAGAGCTTCGCGGAGCTCTCTCTTTCACAGAACCACGCACGCACGCACACACACACACACACACACACATTCCTAGAGCCAATAAACTGGATCCGGGACATCTAAATGCGCATACAAAGAGGCGTTACATTTATGAAAATTGCGATGAACCATTAAGGCAAAAATAAGCTGCAGGATGAGGAGCATGGCTCAGAAATACACTACACAGGGGAGTACAGCGACAGATAGATACTGAGTCAAAAAGCAAAATTACATTTCCGTGTGTGTGTGTGCGTGCACCCGCGCGCCTGAAGGTCCCATCTGTCCCCCCAAACACTCATCGACTTTTTCTTCCTCATTCCCTCATTCTCTCATTCACAGCGTGTCTGAAAGAATGAGAGAGAGAGAGAGAGAGACTAATATAAACTTACTTGTTTCTTGTTGTGTGAACAGAAAGACGCAGTATTGTAAACAAGTCACCCACTACACGCGATGCCAAACACTTTTCCGAAGGCCACCCAAAACATTGTGCCTGAAGAGTCTGTTTGTTGCTGTTTCTCTAAAAACATCCTTCCGCTCTCTGCCACTCATGTCAAGGTCACTTAATTGTGGTTTCTTATCTGATGTCCACGAAAAAAAAAAAAACGTATTGCCTGCAGAACCGCAGCAGTCATCTTCTCTATCTTTCTCAGTCACTCACTCACTCAGAGATGTATATGCAGGGCACCACCCACGTGACCAGTCTTTGCACTCACTTAAAATTCTAAAGCACGCGCAAGAGGTGTCAATGGCTTGTGGACATGGTGGTGGAGGACCACACCCCGATGAAGCCACCCTACGCTGTCCATCCGGCTGTCAGGGGAACTTGGAAGACTGAGCGCGAATGACAGCAAATGTAACCGTAGTTTATAGACCAGGTGTTGCTGCTACTACTGTATTCATTCTTTCCTTCGTCCCCTGAAGGATGCTGATTGCTAGCTTCTCTACACCAAAGCGAATTCATGGGTTGGCTGCGAGACGTTTCATCTCCAGCTATTTATGTCAATTTTCTTGAAGTATTTACTTTCATTCTCATATCTGCAGTTTAAAGCAATGCAGATGTGACCTAGGACTGTGTTTAAACTTTGTTCCCTTTGAAAGAAAAACAATGATTACCTCGACAATTCTTGTTAAGACTAAACTGTCGAGAAGAAAGCTACTCCGCTCGCACCGTGAGTATGTTTGTAGTACTTGCACACACAATGAAGCAACATAACAAAGAGGATAATCTAACAAGTAGAATCGATACTTCAACGTGTGTATGAGCTTCTTACCCACTGTGAACAGTGAACACTGACACCTGAAATATGGTCTTTCTACCTAGTGGTCGATGTGGCGCCGACAAGTTCAAATGCCTTGTCTAACCACAACATGAGCTCTCAGCAAGTTTATTGACCTCCACACCTCTCGACAGTCTACACCAGACTTGCTCTCCCGTGTGCTGCCACCAATTTAGGAGGTTTTTTTGGTCTGAGTAGATGTATTAGATAGATAGGGGAAGCGGATGGCCGAGTGGTTAGAGCGCGGGCGTCCGAACAGAGAGCGCGGTGGTTCAATTCCCGATAAGCGCAGCAAACTTCCTCCAGTCGATCCAGCTGAGTGGAATGGGTACCTGACTCCATAGAGGGTTGGGGAAGGTAACGCAGCGAGGGAGAGGAGATGGGCACCACCCTCATGTAAAAGCTGGCCCCGAGAAAAGTGGGGTCTCTAACACCTCACTCCCCCACGACCTGAACAGGTTATGGGATGACCTTTACCTTTACTTTATTAGATAGATAAGCATCTCTCTGTGATTATGGAGGGGTTACTTCTGTTAGTTTGTAAGCGTGTGCGTCTGTGCTCGCTTGTTTGTGTCCTCCCTTGTTTCTCACAGCCCACTGGTGCGAGGCCATATCAATGCCTGAATGCATTTTGCACGAAGTCCGACCTGTTCACCGCCGCCCATGTGGTGTAGTCGACGTGAATTCTTACAATTGTCGGACTGACTTGACTGGTGGCCCGGGGAGGAAGCACGGTTACAACAATCAGTGAATGAAAAAAAAAAAAAACCTAAGTGGGTAGAGGAGGGTCAGTCAATGACGATACTGATGGCGGAGGGTTGTGGAGGGTTGAGAGCCCAGCGTGACTTGCAATGAAGTCATCAGCAAGATGGCGGGTTGTGGCTGCCTGTGAAGTAGTTCTAATGAAGGATGGCTTCGTTTATACAGGCTAGATGACAGAACCCATACAACAGGCACAGAAGTCTGTCTATTCCTGGCTCTATTTGACAACTTGTTTTCTTTGGTCTTATTTATGTTATTTGTGTCTTTCTTCCTTTTGCTGCACAGCAAAAACCGTAAGTCTGTGTGTTGAATGTATTTCTTTTTAAAAACTCGCCTTCACACGAGGAAATACACTCTACAAATTACCATTATTATTATTATTGCTCTTGTTTTTTTCGTGGGGTCTTAGTGTTTGTTTTGTGTTTGTTTCTGCGTGCGTGCGGTTGGTGTTTGTGTTTATCTGTGTGTCAGTGAGAGAGAGAGAGTGCGCGCGAGTTTGAAGATGAATATAAGCATGAGTGGCTGAATGTGTGTTGCACGGACGGATGAGACGATGTGTGCACTAATCTTGTTAAGTAGAGAGATGTGTTGGGTGGAGGGCAGAACCTAGCAGGTTTGTAGATTCATCCCCACTCATCCGTCTCATCCCTCTCCAAACACTTCCTGCCTCCCTGTAGCTCTCAGTGTGACCCAACCCCGTCCTTCACAAGAGATAAACTCTCAGAGTTCTCGGCCTGTCCTTGACCACAAAGATAGCAGGACATAAATCTCTGACGATGAACAAGGTTTCATTCCATTTGTGCCCCATGTGATGTGCACCGCTGTCACGTGACTGCTGATATTTGTGTTGCAGACTTGTTGCTACAGGGGTGTCACAGTTCACTGGGATGTTGGCTACGGTCACAAACTGTTTACAATAAAAACTATAATTTGTTTGAAGAGGGAAAAATAAAACAGCAACAATATGCTTCTTATGAAAGACAAACTGTTAGTTATCCTTGACTTCAGTGTGGATAGTTGAAGCGCTCGATTTATGGTAAGAGATCTCAGGTTCGGATCCCGCTCTGCACTGTCAGTGAATTACCATCCTGCCCGTCTAACAGAAGCTAATTTGTGATAGAAGGTAAAGGTGGGGACAGACACACGAAGAACCCATTTGGCTAACTTAATGCTCTGTTCTGCTTCTGAGCTTAGAACTAACTTAAAACTTGAATGGTCCTTAAATAGTATTAAAAAGAAGTCATTAAAAAGACTGTTCTAAATGCCATTCAAAAGGTGAATCCATGGATTGAAAGTATTCGTGTAATCTAAGACACCAAGCAGTTCATGTTATACTCGGTGCAGTGGATGTGACTGTGTTATAAATGAAGTTTACTCATCCACTTTTTAGGGCGAGGACTAGATGTTCAAAACGCTTTGACTTCTCCTGCCAGTCTTGTAAATATTTATCCTTTCCATTGTCTTCTCTTTCCCGCTTTCTCATTCCTCCTCATCTCTTCCTCGCCTGCCCGCACCCCCCCTCCGTCTCTGTCTCGCCCTTCTCCTTTATTGTCACTGAGATAGTAAGTGTAATAGTAAGCGTCTTTATTCTGTTTTGGCTTCCATCATCTGTCATTTCTCTCATTCAACCGTCCCTTCTACGTCATACATTCTACGTCATTCTTACTACATCATACATCCTACGTCATACATCCGTGATGTCAATCTCCTTGCGCTCAGCTTAACTCTACCCTTGACCTACTACTGCTACAGTAAGTATGGTGTGTTGTGGGTTCTTTATTGTCACTAATATAGTGAGTATGGTGTGTTGTGGGTACTTTATTGTCACTAATAGAGTGAGTATGGTCTGTTGTGGGTTCTTTATTGTCACTAATATAGTGAGTATGGTGTGTTGTGGGTACTTTATTGTCACTAATATAGTGAGTATGGTCTGTTGTGGGTTCTTTATTGTCACTAATATAGTGAGTATGGTGTGTTGTGGGTACTTTATTGTCACTAATAGAGTGAGTATGGTCTGTTGTGGGTTCTTTATTGTCACTAATATAGTGAGTATGGTGTGTTGTGGGTTCTTTATTGTCACTAATATAGTGAGTATGGTGTGTTGTGGGTTCTTTATTGTCACTAATATAGTGAGTATGGTGTGTTGTGGGTTCTTTATTGTCACTAATATAGTGAGTATGGTGTGTTGTGGGTTCTTTATTGTCACTAATATAGTGAGTATGGTGTGTTGTGGGTTCTTTATTGTCACTAATATAGTGAGTATGGTCTGTTGTGGGTTCTTTATTGTCACTAATATAGTGAGTATGGTGTGTTGTGGGTTCTTTATTGTCACTAATATAGTGAGTATGGTGTGTTGTGGGTTCTTTATTGTCACTAATATAGTGAGTATGGTCTGTTCTGGGTTCTTTATTGTCACTAATATAGTGAGTATGGTCTGTTCTGGGTTCTTTATTGTCACTAATATAGTGAGTACGGTCCGTTGTGGGCTCTTTTTTGTCACCAATATAGTGAGTATGGTCTGTTCTGGGTTCTTTATTGTCACTAATATAGTGAGTATGGTCTGTTGTGGGTTCTTTATTGTCACTAATATAGTGAGTATGGTCTGTTCTGGGTTCTTTATTGTCACTAATATAGTAGTATGGTCTGTTCTGGGCTCTTTATTGTCACTAATATAGTGAGTATGGTCTGTTCTGGGTTCTTTATTGTCACTAATATAGTGAGTATGGTCTGTTCTGGGTGTTTTATTGTCACTAATAGTGAGTATGGTCTGTTGTGGGTTCTCAATTGTCACTAATATAGTGAGTATGGTCTGTTGTGGGTTCTTTATTGTCACTAATATAGTGAGTATGGTCTGTTCTGTGTTCTTTATTGTCACTAATATAGTGAGTATGGTCTGTTCTGGGTTCTTTATTGTCACTAATATAGTGAGTATGGTCTGTTGTGGGTTCTTTATTGTCACTAATATAGTGAGTATGGTCTGTTCTGGGTTCTTTATTGTCACTAATATAGTAGTATGGTCTGTTCTGGGCTCTTTATTGTCACTAATATAGTGAGTATGGTCTGTTCTGGGTTCTTTATTGTCACTAATATAGTGAGTATGGTCTGTTCTGGGTGTTTTATTGTCACTAATAGTGAGTATGGTCTGTTGTGGGTTCTCAATTGTCACTAATATAGTGAGTATGGTCTGTTGTGGGTTCTTTATTGTCACTAATATAGTGAGTATGGTCTGTTCTGTGTTCTTTATTGTCACTAATATAGTGAGTATGGTCTGTTCTGGGTTCTTTATTGTCACTAATATAGTGAGTATGGTCTGTTGTGGGTTCTTTATTGTCACTAATATAGTGAGTATGGTCTGTTGTGGGCTCTTTATTGTCACTAATATAGTGAGTATGGTCTGTTGTGGGTTCTTTATTGTCACTAATATAGTGAGTATGGTCTGTTGTGGGCTCTTTATTGTCACTAATATAGTGAGTATGGTCTGTTCTGGGTTCTTTATTGTCACTAATATAGTGAGTATGGTCTGTTGTGGGTTCTTTATTGTCACTAATATAGTGAGTATGGTCTGTTGTGGGTTCTTTATTGTCACTAATATAGTGAGTATGGTGTGTTCTGGGCTCTTTATTGTCACTAATATAGTGAGTATGGTCTGTTGTGGGTTCTTTATTGTCACTAATATAGTGAGTATGGTCTGTTGTGGGTTCTTTATTGTCACTAATATAGTGAGTATGGTCTGTTGTGGGTTCTTTATTGTCACTAACATAGTGAGTATGGTCTGTTGTGGGTCCTTTATTGTCACTAATATAGTGAGTATGGTCTGTTGTGGGCTCTTTATTGTCACTAATATAGTGAGTATGGTCTGTTGTGGGTTCTTTATTGTCACTAATATGGTGAGTATGGTCTGTTGTGGGTTCTTTATTGTCACTAATATAGTGAGTATGGTCTGTTGTGGGTTCTTTATTGTCACTAATATAGTGAGTATGGTCTGTTCTGTGTTCTTTATTGTCACTAATATAGTGAGTATGGTCTGTTCTGTGTTCTTTATTGTCACTAATATAGTGAGTATGGTCTGTTGTGGGTTCTTTATTGTCACTAATATAGTGAGTATGGTGTGTTGTGGGTTCTTTATTGTCACTAATATAGTGAGTATGGTGTGTTGTGGGTTCTTTATTGTCACTAATATAGTGAGTATGGTGTGTTGTGGGTTCTTTATTGTCACTAATATAGTGAGTATGGTGTGTTGTGGGTTCTTTATTGTCACTAATATAGTGAGTATGGTGTGTTGTGGGTTCTTTATTGTCACTAATATAGTGAGTATGGTGTGTTGTGGGTTCTTTATTGTCACTAATATAGTGAGTATGGTGTGTTGTGGGTTCTTTATTGTCACTAATATAGTGAGTATGGTCTGTTCTGGGTTCTTTATTGTCACTAATATAGTGAGTACGGTCCGTTGTGGGCTCTTTTTTGTCACCAATATAGTGAGTGTGGTCTGTTCTGGGTTCTTTATTGTCACTAATATAGTGAGTATGGTCTGTTGTGGGTTCTTTATTGTCACTAATATAGTGAGTATGGTCTGTTGTGGGCTCTTTATTGTCACTAATATAGTGAGTATGGTCTGCTGTGGGTTCTTTATTGTCACTAATATAGTGAGTATGGTCTGTTGTGGGCTCTTTATTGTCACTAATATAGTGAGTATGGTCTGTTGTGGGCTCTTTATTGTCACTAATATAGTGAGTATGGTCTGTTGTGGGTTCTTTATTGTCACTAATATAGTGAGTATGGACTGTTCTGAGTTCTTTATTGTCACTAATATAGTGAGTATGGTCTGTTCTGGGCTTTTTATTGTCACTGATATAGTGAGTATGGTGTGTTCTTGGTTCTTTATTGTCACTAATATGGTGAGTATGGTCTGTTGTGGGTTCTTTATTGTCACTAATATAGTGAGTATGGTCTGTTCTGGGTGTTTTATTGTCACTAATATGGTGAGTATGGTCTGTTGTGGGTTCTTTATTGTCACTAATATAGTGAGTATGGTGTGTTGTGGGTTCTTTATTGTCACTAATAGTGAGTATGGTCTGTTCTGGGCTCTTTATTGTCACTAATATAGTGAGTATGGTGTGTTGTGGGTTCTTTATTGTCACTAATATAGTGAGTATGGTCTGTTGTGGGTTCTTTATTGTCACTAATATAGTGAGTATGGTCTGTTCTGGGCTCTTTATTGTCACTAATATAGTGAGTATGGTCTGTTGTGGGTTCTTTATTGTCACTAATATGGTGAGTATGGTCTGTTGTGGGTTCTTTATTGTCACTAATTTAGTGAATATGGTCTGTTGTGGGTTCTTTATTGTCACTAATATAGTGAGTATGGTCTGTGGTGGGTTCTTTATTGTCACTAATATAGTGAGTATGGTCTGTTCTGAGCTCTTTATTGTCACTAATATAGTGAGTATGGTCTGTTCTGGGTTCTTTATTGTCACTAACATAGTGAGTATGGTCTGTTGTGGGTCCTTTATTGTCACTAATATAGTGAGTATGGTCTGTTGTGGGTTCTTTATTGTCACTAATATGGTGAGTATGGTCTGTTGTGGGTTCTTTATTGTCACTAATATAGTGAGTATGGTCTGTTGTGGGTTCTTTATTGTCACTAATATAGTGAGTATGGTCTGTTCTGTGTTCTTTATTGTCACTAATATAGTGAGTATGGTCTGTTCTGTGTTCTTTATTGTCACTAATATAGTGAGTATGGTCTGTTCTGGGTTCTTTATTGTCACTAATATAGTGAGTATGGTCTGTTGTGGGTTCTTTATTGTCACTAATATAGTGAGTATGGTCTGTTGTGGGTTCTTTATTGTCACTAATATAGTGAGTATGGTCTGTTGTGGGTTCTTTATTGTCACTAATATAGTGAGTATGGTCTGTTGTGGGTTCTTTATTGTCACTAATATAGTGAGTATGGTGTGTTGTGGGTTCTTTATTGTCACTAATAGTGAGTATGTTCTGTTGTGGGTTCGGATCTTGTCACGGGCACACGCCGCTCTTCCTGTGTATATGACACTGTGTACAGGGCCGGCTGCTTTGCCTTAGTTGCTGACTCGGCGTAAAACATCACTCCCTCTCTTCCCTTCCTCCCCACCCTCTCTTGATTTGCATTATCTTTTTTAATCATTCTTCGTCGTTCTGTTCATTGCATTATTCGTACTATCAGTCCATGTCGCCGTGCACCAAACGAACGAAAACAGACGACAGCGACCTCGCAGTTCCCTTATTAGTGCTTTTTCCTTCCCTCTCCCACACCGGCTGATCCTCCAGCTGCACACCACCAGCTTGCGGCCGCCAGTGACGCACTTGTTGCCAGATGTTCACCTGCGTAAGTTAATATATTCAGTGTTTTGTAAAAATGACCTGCGATAGCGCCCCTGTCCTCCTTCTCCCACCCACCCCCACCCCCGCTGACGTCGACAGCAAACGGCTCTCACTTTTCGATTGCAGACAGCTGTCACCACCATTACCACCACCACTACCACCAACACCACCACCACGCGCTTTGGCTGGGACAGGGAGTGGTTTTGCTGAGTTCGCCAAACGGTCGCGGTAGGAGTACATTTTGAAAACTGAAACCTCTTTCACTTGTGAGAGAGCAATGACACGATATTTTGGCACAAGAAAATATCAGACAAAATATCAGACTACACCATGAAATGCAGCTGGTAAATTGACGGCACCTGCTGACCTGGCGAATGCTGGAGTCATTAACCAGAGGTTTTACGTGCGCTTCATGGTGTGTGGGTGTTAGTATTTCTGCACGCGCGGTTTCTGCGACTGTTTTCCTAGTTGAGGGGCAGGAAGAGACGAAGATTGCGGGGGGGGGGGGAGATGAGGGGAGAAATTAAACACTATAAACTTTTTGTACGAATGCACAGACCTGGGGCAATAGTCATGAAAAGCCACATCCTTACCTCATTGTTTTATTTATCACCTGCGCTGATCAGTACCTACAGACCTAGCAGACCTTCTGTAGTCACAGCTGTGGACGGGACGCAAGAGGGCGGCCTATAGATTCTCTGCCGAGATTTGTGCCTGTTTCTAATTACAAGATCCTGCACCGTTTCCAGACCATAGCTAATCCTGAGGTATGCTTACCCCTATTTCATGCCAATGGCTCCAGAGGAGCTTACACAACTTAAAGTCGAAAAGGATTGTAACATGTGCTGACACCACACACTTATGATGATGATCATTCATTGATTGATTGATTAGTGTCTGGGCTTTATGGTGAATACGTAGTGGCACTCTCATTCTTCCTGGAAAGGAAGTTTTTTTTTTTACCTTCACTGTCATTCGATTGATGTGAAGCCTTTACAGCAAACTGACAGGCGATTAACTGCTGTCGCCATCGGGAAATAAACTTACTGTGTGGAATGCAGGTCTGGTCATTGTTCCTCCTCCTCTCCCTATATTTTTCATCTCCTGTCACCAGCCGCCGTGTCGCCAGCTGCGATGCACAACGGTCACCATGATAGCAGGTGAGGGTAGTGGCGGTCGTCTCCTGTTAGTAACGTGTGTGGCGCAAGAAGTTGGGATGTGGGCTGGGATCAGCAGTGATCAGTCAATCGATCACGTGACAAGCGTGGTCCAGACCCCTGAAAGCTATATACCGCCTTCACCATGGTTGGTTTATTTGAAATGCAAGTACTCCCACCTTCTGGTGATTTCGCAATGAGAGACGCGCTTGGGGTTGGGAACAAGGAGAATAACCTATGGACACGAAGAAAAACCCCAACAGCCAACTCTGTGAGCAGGTGCTACAGGCACAGAGAATGCCTGTAGAGAAGTACATGTATGTGTCCTGCTATGGTCATCACTGAATGGTGACAAGCAAGCAGTATACCCCTGTGTTACCACACCACACCATTTTCTCTTGTTCTGCGGCTTCT
The DNA here is from genome assembly GCA_004794655.1 of Marisa cornuarietis. NCBI lineage: Eukaryota > Metazoa > Mollusca > Gastropoda > Architaenioglossa > Ampullariidae > Marisa > Marisa cornuarietis. The sequence continues at coordinate 577,544 of SMMW01000534.1, forward strand.
CCCTACATTTTCCTGCCAGCACCTGACTTGACAAGAAATTAAGGGGCGACGTGGTATGAAAATCAGTTGACAACCGATCCACAACAGACATCTGATACCCGTTAATCTGTTCTCAACTCTTACGACGACAGTATTATTCACAACCTGATCTTCAAGGACTTTAATCACACGTGGACAAAGCTTGCACACAATTCCACGGCGCTGAAAATGAAGGCATTCATCGGACTGACGATTATCGTGCTATAATTTCAGACCATTCTTGCACGAGGAAGAGATTTTTTATTAAAAAAAAAGCCGGTGCAAGAGATTATTAATGTGTATCTGCGAGAATAATTTTTCTTTCTCAGAACAGTGACACTATAAATAATTTTTTTTTCGCTGTCGATAACGATCTGTTGCAGGTGCTGTTTTGTCAGTGCAGAAAAGAGCCGACAACCCATGACAAGCATTGATTCCGGCTCATCGCTGCACTCCCTTGAAAAGGTTGGGGAAGGTGAGAATGAAAGCTGTCGCGTTGGTGACGACACCTGTGGTCGGTCGTCGTGCATGAAGTGTTGATGCTCTATCCCACATCGTTTTTGTTTGTTTTTTTTGTTTTTTTTCATCTCATAAACGCCCGCTGCACAAGGTGCGGAGAAGCGTGTGAGACAGTCGCTTGCACGCTGGGGCGGGTGGGACATGAGGTGGAGCTTAGAGGGGGGTGGAGGAAAGGGGGATCACTGTGAGGACCACGCTTACCTCCACTTGCTGAGTCTGGCTGTCAAAGGGATGCAGTCACGCGAGGCAGCTCGTGCGTAGGTGAGGCGAGCATACTAATTAGTACGGGAGCCACGTGCACGTCAGTGGTGACCTCAGCGATCTGATGGGGATACTGATCCAGGCTCATTAAGGAAAAGCTCGTGACTAGTATACGTCACACCACCACAAGCGAAGGTGCGTTCCCACACATGAACTTGACTTCCACGTTAGCGCACCGCTACACGTGAGTAGGCTGTTATATAAGGTGTCCACTCCGGACATTTAAATACCCCCTCCCCTTACTCACCCAGAAGCAGGGGAGTACAAGGTAGAAGGAGGAAGAGCAAAACCAGCCGTAACCAGTTTCATTCACCCTGTCCCTGATCCTTGAATATGTGATGCCGGTGTCACGATCTATGGCTTTGACTAAGCTACCACTTTGCCTCTCACAGTGCGCATGCGCAGGGGTCAACAGATCATGTCCACCACATGACGGGTTTGTCATATTCTGGAAAGGTTTGCAAGCATTTTAAGCTATGCAGTACATATTCATAAACGTATGTATTTTATTGCATCTTGTAACTGTGTATACTATGTAGTGCGGAAATAAAGAATAAAATCTAAGTAGTCAAAACGACTGAATTACTTCCCTTGACTTCTATGTACGATCGGTCATTTGTATCGCTAAACGACAATAACAGCCGACGAACGATTACTTCACATAACACATTTCTTTCAACTAATTAAAAATCAGTCTGTGCGTACTATATTAGCACGCTATAATACTATACAACGCCCCCTGCGCATGCGCACTATGAGAGGCAAAGTGGTAGCTTAGGCAAAGCCATAGATCGTGACACCGGCTCTTGTCTGCGCTTCATCAATACACTTATTGTTTGATCTCTGGTCAACAAAATTATTTCACTCACTGATATCACTGGGAGAAAGGAAATATTTACAGTGACATGGCTAGAAAAACATATATTAACACAGAAGCTTTATAATGTCAATTAAGGCTGGGTGGGAGGAGGGAAGTGCTGTATTTGTGTACACTGCAGCATGACGACTCAGCTCTCCAAACATTAACATGCTGACCTGTGAACTGTTATTAAGTGTGACTCTCAAATACATCATCGTAGGGAATAACTCCCAACATGGCGTGTGATGTTGTCTTGGAGACAGCATTCTCCTTGGTCTCCTTTCTGTAAGGACTGCAATAACATTCCCGATGAAGAGAGGAAACACTGACCCCCCCCCCCCCACATCAACTGCGAGGCTTATTCAATGACTTTACACAACTTCAATATCGTTACTCAATGTCTTTACACACTGTAAAAGTTTACATGAGTCTGTACTGCAATGCCAGACACGCCCATTAGTCACACACGCACACAGAGGAACAAGATAAACACACCCGCAGAGAAAGATATTTAGAGAGAAGTGGAGCAGGAAGAGAAGAGAGATTTATTAAGGGGTCGACTACCTTGGTCAAGGACAGGCAAATAGAATGAAAGAAAACTAGGGAGGAACAAATGCTATGCTGAAACATGCGATTATTATGTTTACTTCTAATATATAAATATATACAGCCGATATAGCCCCAAAGCATCCACTCGTCGAAATGATTGCTGGCAAGACTCGCGTACTATGCAAGTAGCTTATCCATGAGTGAATGGATGGGCGTGCATGCGAATGTGTGTGTGTGTGTGTGTGTGTGTGTGTGTGTGTGTGTGTTCGCTTTTATATTATATTATATAGGTGTACGTATGCGTGGGTGTATGTGTGTTAATATTAGTGTGTGCGTCCATATAAGAGTGTGTGGGAGGGCCGGAGGGTGTTGCTTTATCATCTGTATGTACACATAGGCATGTCAGCTTCTCAAGAAATGTCCACGTAAAGCTCTTCTCATACCTGTTTACACTCTTTCCTCGTCATGGAGACTACGATAAGCCAAAGACAGCCTCTCACGCTCCACAAAGTGCCTCACCTCTCACACCTTCACTGCATCATTAACCAAGACAATAACGGCGCCGTCATGGCCAGAGGTCACTCACCTGGCGTACCTAGCGTCGTGCAAACACGTCATCAGGGCGCGTCAACACAGAGAGTAAAATGTCTGAGAGGGGCGCGCTGGCAGGAGTATTTTTAGCAACAGTCAAGATTTTATTCGCTTCCCGGACAGTGACCCGAACGTTCATCGTAGTGAAGTGACTGTCGTGAAGGGCCTTAAAGCAAATCGATAGGGAGTGTCTGACTTTCTGTCAAAAAGCGCCCTCTGGCGTGGTGAAGGTGTTCGCAACCTCTAACTCACCCATACACGTACGTTTGTCAACACAAAAAGACGGAGATGTGTGTATATGTTGATGTATATTAGTGAATCGGGCGTCTATGGACCCGTCTCCGCGGCTTATCGTTCTTGGCATCATCGGAGTTGCGTCCCCTGGCTTGTGCAAGACATGATGACGTCATATCAAGGGCCATAATTTATAGTCTTTAATCAAATAGCGGACCGATTGAACTTAGAAAATGTTTTGAAAATCTTCATGTTGCTAACATAAACCATCTACAGAAGTAGGAAATCTTCACAAAGCAATGCAGAAAAAGAAACTGGCTAAATATGCTGAAGAATTAGATTGGCCGGAGGAGTCAGACACCCAAACCAGCAAAATCGATCTACGAAGCAAACTGAAAGAAATACATTTCCCAGCAGACAGTCCGTTTTCACTTAACAACATGGTATAATAATGACCAAGGACTGGATTATAGGACATTTTTAATTTCTTCATAGAACTGAAAATAGCTTTCGACAGGTAAACTTGTTTAGATCAGCTGAGTGACATGGAGATATTGTATTCGTTTTTGCGTTGATCTGGCACTTCTACGTCCAGGTCCATTTAGGATTGATAATTATATATATTCAGTATCCATATAAATAACTGCACAGTCCTCAGCAAATAATGCCAAAAGAATTGCTAAAAACAATTGTGAGGAAGCCTAGGTACGTTGACAAAGTTTGCTGTGCACCTTATAAAACATCTATATCGTCTTCCACTTAAATCATATTTTATTGGGTCTTTCATTTTTTGTGAGTGGACCTGGTTTTGAGTTGACGTGAAGTTTGACACAGCTATATATTGAAAAAGCTCTGCAGCAATGAAATGTTGCGTACATATAAATATAAACCTATTCCCCACTCCCCTGTTGATGGTGAGCGCGCTATCTCCCTGAATATCTCCGGTAGCTAACGTCGGTCGGCAACACGCTTTCACGGACGTTTCGCACTTACTCAACTTTCGGCTGAGGACAGCTTACAAAATCCATTCCTTTCATGTAATATTGATCTTTATGTCGCGAGTCACTCCTACAGTTGCAGCTGAGGGTGCTACGGTCTCGCCTCGTTGCGCACAAAGCCTCTACTAAGTTTTGCTCTCACTCCAGTAAGTATAGGCCGGATCTCGCAGGAACATGCCAAATCCAAACCTAAACTTCTTTTAAAATATCATTTTCCAGATTCTGTACAGCTAAATTCCAACAAGATCAAAAAATAATAATCTCAGTCCCCACTTGTTATGGTTAGAATATTCTTTCCTTGTAATTCTTAACAACAACAAAAATCAACATTATGCTACCTTTAATTAACACTAACTCACCACCCAAATCCCAAACTCAAATTAAAAACGAAAACTCTAAAACTGACCGTTGGCAGAGTGAAGAATTACACACACACACACACACAGCACGCGCGGGTGTCGCAATAAAGCCCTGGCTGCGTTCACTCAACCGCGCGGGCTTAGTGCGGGGGAGGGGGGCGGGATGTATGTGTTTTGTACGCAAACCCATATGTGTGTGTGTGTGTGTGTGCTTGTGGTAGGGAGGGGGTAAGGTGTGGGCTGTCTGCCCACGCACCACATGATCGATGGCTGGTCCGCTCGATGTCCGACAACAACTGACTTGCACGTAATCCCTCCCGACCCCCCCCCCTCATGAAAACCCTTGTTATTGCGTAGTGCTCTCAAAATAGAAATCCGCACTTTCATTGACTGTTTCTTGGGATGCGGAAGAGAGGCTGGAAGTGAGGGGCTGGGCGTGGGAGGGATGACATGCGGGGGACTTGGGGCGAGGTAGCCTTCTGCTAGGGGTAATGGGGGGAGAGGGTATTTCTGAGGGGTGGAAGGAGCCAAGGGTACGGCACGTGCTGTCCCAGCAGAAAGAGGCACAGTGCACCCCTTCCCCGCCTTCCTCCTATGTTGCACGTCTGGGAAACAGTTCGTTTCCCTGAAACTATCCTTCGTAATCTTCCGCTCTTTAATTTTTCGTAGGGTTTCCACTTCTGGAGAAACACGCGAAAAACACCTAAGTGTGTGTGTGTGTGTGTGTGTGTGTGTGTGTGTGTGTGTGTGTGTGTGTGTGTGTGTGTGTGTTAACCCGGTTTGATTTACTATACCAACTGTAACCATGCCTTGATTTCCCATGCCATAAGTAGCCATGTGTCCATATACCCGTCTAAGCAGTTTCTTCGTGCGTTTTAGTTCAGTGACACATTCGCTGCCAACAGCACCTAGTCTACCTGTCTGTCCTGCATGTACTTGATTTACGTGCCTTATCTTCATGTACCTGGAAGATTCTGAATGTAGGTGCGCTTAGACCAGGGAGGTAGGATCAAATATTGAGAGATCTTGTGCGCAGGTAGCATTAGGTATTGATAGACGGTGTATAAGTAATTCCAGGCAACAAGAGATAGTATTACAATAACAACATGTAAGACGGCTTCTACAAGTGAGCTCGGGTACTAAGAGATGATCTCTACATGTAAAGTTAGGTACCGAGAAACACCATATGCAAGGGAACTAGAGTACGGCAACAGCAGGCAATCAGACAGGTAATAGCAGGTAGCGAGAAACTGTCTGGACAGATTTACACTCATAAGATCATGTCTTACCGCTCATCGAGGTGACAACATGTCGAACACTTGTCTGTCCGTGTTACTGTACTACCTCCAGGGTCACTGTGCTACACCATGGGGTTACTATACAACCTCTAAAGTCTCTGTTACTTCAGGGTTACTCTACTATCTCCAGAGTTAAATCAGCATTCAAGCACCAACGTCCAGCAACTATTCATCACCTGCTGATGTGCTGTCAACTAAATTATAAAATGACACAAGTACCTATCATCACTTGTCTTTCTTTACCTGTGTCCCCTATACTCCTCTTCTGCTGCTGTTTAAAGCTGCCGTTCAACTCCCTTTATTTTTTAAATTTATTTATTTCTGAGTCATTCTGTCCCAGGACTTTAGAGAGGGATGCACCCCGTTGCCTTGCTGTCTGGTGTCATCTGCACAGTGCCACTTGCTCTCCTCCTCTCGAGGCGCACCCAATGTTTAGGGGCGATAAAGAGACTTTATACCAGCAATACTCTGGGTTATGGCAGTGCTGGCCATAAGGACGAAGATCAAAGAGCTTCTTTCTTTATGGCACTGCGTCTGTTACATCTTCCAGCAGACTTTATAATCCTTTCATTCTACCTTCGTTCCTTCCTTCTCGTGCTTGTCCCCGAGACATCGTGAATCGTGGGTTGGAGGAGGGGGTTCAGATCCCACTTGTCGGCACAAGTACAGCTTAAACGGGAGAAATGACTGAGCAGAACTCACTTGTCATGTGAGAAAGTCTCAGTCGCAAAGTGGGTAAAACGAGACACCGTCCTTTCTTCGTTCTGTTCATCTCTTTCGTCGCTCTCTTTCTTTCTGTTTATTGCCGCGCGCTTCATGTTATAGCAAGTGTGTCCATAAAGAAGTTTTCTTTTTCTTTTCTATTTTCCTCTTTTGTTTATTTTCTAGTTTTCATTTGCAGTGCGCTGAGCCAATGAGCCTCTGTAGCCCCACCGAACTTTTACAGAGAATGATTTACAATGCAAATCACATAGTCATGGCCTTCGCCCCCTGGGGAGGTGCTGGAAATGGGGTGGGAGGTGAGCTTCTTATGTCTAACACCTTTCAGTGACACGAGTGAAGGCTTGAAGACAGTGGTATTAGCGTCCATAATATTTCTGGGCGTGGTGGACTTAACCCATTTCTGTCTTTGGAGATTGAAGACAGGAAAGTGTGTCACAGAGAAAAACACGAACACCACAGCGCAACTTATTTTAAGAGATAAATTTAGCCCCTATTTTGCAGCTTTCCAGAGGGTGATGACAAATGGTGAACCCTCCCTATAAATAGCGCATGGTGGTACACATCAGTTTTTAATCCTGCATGATAACTGTACAAAATATCATATTTCGTATGTAATGTTTATTGCAGAATACGTGATGATGAAAATTCACTTAAAACAATGCAAACTGACCACAGTACACACATAATACGACATTTACATCAACTTTATAAACATTATATACGTGAACAAAACTAGTTGCTGATAACACACGACAAAAAAAGGGAGAAAACACGCAACTTTACTCATAAAAATACTATAATCTCCATGATGCTGACAGAAGAAGGATGAGAACAAGAAATAAATTATGTGCTAGCCACATACTGTAATTTAACATCAGTTAACTCCTAATCATTTATCTCACCTCATTTGCATTGTGTAGGAAAAGCAAGACTAATCCGATGAGAGCAAAATTCCTGTGAACAAACAAGTTAAAGAAAGTAACCGTGAAAAACAGAAAGTCTGGGGGAAAATATCAGCATCTCTGTATGCTGCCATCTCACTGGCTGCAGTTTTGGCATTTCCCGAGAACAGCTAGCCCAGCAGTTGACATTACTCTACAGTGAACTTGATGTATTTGCAGCTGCAATGCGAGCCCAAGAGCGAAACCTTTGGTATTAGTCAACAATATAATTGTGTGGTTTGGCACAACATGAAATTACCTCATTATGAGGTTGTTATCGGCTCACATCAATGCTGAGTGTTTCCTGCTGTTTGGAGACACTGCAATACTTTGTACACCTCGGCAACTGGAAAAACAATTGTAATTCTGTCCCGGATCCGATACTGATGGTAATTTCCGGAGATCGCTAATTGTTCTTCGCAAGTGACGAGTCATGCACTGCTAGGAAAGACCTGGCTGTTATCTTAGAAGAGGAACTTACAAGTGAGAGCGTATTATTCAAGCCCTTATTAAAAACTAGAAAACTTTTTCTTCGCGAGTTTTGCTGCTTATGTGTCGATGAAATATCATCAGTAAAAAGGAAGTCGTAACAAACTATTTCGTCAATTTTTGTTTTAGTTCTTAACATGCTTACCACCCTCCACCTCAAACCCACGAAATTCTTTTGTTCTGTGACCTTCTTCACTATGAACAGTACTTCAATGACTGTGCAAATCAGGGTCGCCACAGTCGTAGGACATACAACACTGTCGAGGACTGTCCTTCAAGATTGTCCTCAGTCCTCAAAATGCGTGTTCTGTTCTAGAAGATAAATCAGAAGTTTAAAATTAAGTATAATTACGAGTTGTATAAATTATGTCCTCCAGGCTCCAGCAGGACCAAGAAAGCAAAGGTCTGATCACCTAGAAAGCCTCCAAAAGTAGTCGGGAGGTCCTCACCAATGGACGTGTCGGAAAGTATCACCCTCCTCGCGCCTCATTCTTTTCTTGACCTGAGCGAGCAGGTTTATAAGCCTCACTGTTTGCACCACAGCAGTTTTGAAATGTTTTGGCCATGATTATTTTATGTCGTCGGCGATGTTACAAGTGCAGATCTGGTATCCTACAGTTTTGTTCACAAGAATCTTTTGTGTTGTTGTATGTCTGTTGATGGACAAGATGGAGAAAACAAAGTCTTACTGTGTCCCTCAGTAACAACAAAAAAGCAAACATTTTTTTAGACCCAAACCCCTCTGTACATAGTTGCCCGCAGGTCGGTGACACACCTTCCTTGGTTGCAGCCCCATTAGCGGCTGATAACCCGTGCTAGCTTTAGGGCTCAATGCACATTCTTCTAGACCAGGGGTGGGATATCATTTGGTCTGCCCCTGCCAAGGCAACGGCACGCGGGACTCAAAATTCCAATAAAGTTAGGAGCTAGAGCATACAGTATGTGACAGTACAGACACGTATGTCTCTTGTTGGCTGCTTGAGGCCTATCTGCCTGTGTTGCAGGGGTTCAGTCCCATTCATTCAGTGCCAGGCAGGCTGGGAGTGTGAATGTTGCAAAAGTGTTAACACACTGCGGTAAAACTCCGGCTGAACCAAGTATAGCAGGTAAAACTTTTCAAGTTTTCTTTGTTTCTCAAATAATGTTACAAATATACAAATGGCCCTTGGCGGTAAAAGCAAAAAGGGTACCCCACCCCTGGTCTAGACCTGCCTTGTGTGATAGTTAATGGGCTTTCCGACACAAGGCGGGTTCAGTATGAGGGGAAGATGATAGTGCTGATGACATGACAGTGCTGACAATACCCAGTCCCACTGCCGTGTCAACACACTTCGCTATTTCACCAGTCTTGGGAATAGTATATTGCAAATTTGAAACTCGACTTCTCAACGTGTATTGCTAGGGTATTTTTTTCCTGGAGATTTATTTAAAAGAAAAAGAAAAAAAATACACTGACCAAGACCGAGCCGCCTTCACAACCCCGGGCCCGGGTATACCAGACCCCAGTCATACCACCCCCCCCTCCCTTCTCGTCAGGCCGATCGACATCGCGGTGGTCAGAGAAAGAACTGGCTTACGAATGTCAAAGACTGGACTGGTCGTCCTGTACAGGACCTGCTGACTATCGCCCACAATAGACAAGAGTGGCGGCCCCTGTCAGCTGCCGCGTCTATCCATGTGATCCCCCCAACCTCAGGTGCCGGTCATGGGACTGACTGACTGACTGACTGATTATAAAATCACGTCACAGTTATGCCAGTAGTCATTCGTCGATTGACTGGTACCTGTCGCTGGAAGGGGGGAGCACGTGCAAAGACGCGGCAGCTGACACGGCCCGCCACACAGCGCACTATGCACTGAAAAGTTATTTGCTTTTTCCTTTCGGAAACAAAATCTCCGGTCACAGAAACCTGTTTCTCCTCCACTTTGAAATGATCGACACATGAATGTTATTGAAAATGGGACACAGGCTAGTACGTCATCACCTCACATCTCAGAGCACAGGCTAGTACGTCATCACCTCACATCTCAGAGCACAGGCTAGTACGTCATCACCTCACATCTCAGAGCACAGCCTAGTACGTCATCACCTCACATCTCAGAGTACAGGCTAGTACGTCATCATCTCACATCTCAGAGCACAGGCTAGTACGACATCACCTCACATCTCAGAGCACAGGCTAGTACGTCATCACCTCACATCTCAGAGTACAGGCTAGTACGTCATCACCTCACATCTCAGAGTACAGGCTAGTACGTCATCAACTCACATCTCAGAGCACATGCTAGTACGACATCACCTCACATCTCAAAGCACAGGCTAGTACGTCATCACCTCACATCTCCTTTCCGGGAAGACGAATTTTTCACTAGGTGCGAAACTTTGTTTGCGGGCTGTCCGCCGGGAATTTTATTTCTGGGACTGCAATTTCTTACATCCTTCAGCAGCCTTTCCCCTTTTTTAAAAAACCCTACTTTTACCAACCATTTAGATCAAACACAAGATATCTAGCAGTTCATGGGCGTCTTCAAACCCTGCATGCCTCCTTTGCTTTTTTTCACTGACCGGGATGTCTGTTGCTGTCAGTAATGTCTGTTACTTGTCGCTGTCAGGGACGTGTCTTGCCAGTGACGTCATACTGTCACCACTAACTGCTTGGCCACACGATGACTGTCATGTTGAGGAGAAGGATTCCCAGACTGGCAGGATGTGATGGCTATTGCTGTCCATCAGTTTCCGTCAGAAAGTTATCAGGGGAACCATCATGTGGGCCTGCCAGCATGATGACTGTGAACTGTACCTTCCGGCCACCGCAAACCGTGACGTAACGGGCGATGTTCGTCTCATGGGCGGTTGGTCACTGGTGAGGGGGAAGGGGGACATGGAAGGGGGGGGTGTTTCCGTGGTCTGTCTTTCTCTTCGCCTTCGCTGCACAATCGCATGTGTGACATGTTCGATTATTGCGTCTGTGTGTAAAGGTGGATGTGTGGGCCTGGACGCCGTTGCCGTATGACGAGGAAGTCAGGGAGGTTTCAAGGGAGGACTACAGGATTGAGGGGGGGGGGGTTTGGGGTGGAGATGATCAAGGAGGCGAAGTATTGATCACGGCCCACAGGAGCGTAGGCGGGTACCTTAAAGCAACCAGACGTAGGGGTGGGAGAGAGGAGGAACTAGTCACCGTGATTTTCGTCACGCACACGACCTCAGCAACTACACCTCCCAACCACACTTCTGCTCAGCCTTCGGATTAAATTTAGCAGTCCTTCAGCTTACGGTTTGTACGATTTTCAGCTGCAGGCAAAACCCAAAACCTAAACTTTTTGTTTTTCCTTAGAATGTGTAGAACATATGCTGCTGGCCGGATTCTGGGATGGCGTTTTTCAGCTGACATTGATTTTTTTTTCAGCTTGACTCTGTACGTGTACTTCTGCAGCCTGGCTCTTGTCCAATCTCATCAGCTTTATCACAACTGCAGGCTGGCCACGCATTGTCTCAAATCCTCCGTGCTTCGCTAAATGAAGCTTTTCCATCACCTTCGAGCGCTGGGCGGTGAACTCTGAGTGGTTCACTGCGCCTAGAACATGCCAGTCGAAATGTTGGTGGTGAAGAGAATGTCGTCAACCATTGCCCTAAGTTCAGCGTTGACGCTGGGTGGTAAACGTTTCTTGGTGATGACGTACATCCGCTTACACACAAACGATGTACACTGTATTTGGTGGACCTTTTCAACGGGACACACGTTAAATATGTGACCATGTTTGCCGAATGCTTCTATGACCAGTATGTTAAATTTGCCAAACATGATAACACAATAGACGTTGTATATTATAGGTATGTGGAATCGTATTCTGCGCACTCCGAAGGCTGGTATGTCAGCGATGGCCATGTGTTTCCACATTGTGAACGCGAGTTTAGCCAGACATAGCGACTGAGATTTGCAGCAATAATAACAGCTGTCACGCAGTAAAAACAGTCCCTCGCAGCAAATACTAAATAATAATAATAATAATAATAAAGGAATAAATCAGCTGTGATACAATAAAATAGTACCTCCCAGCAAAAATAAATAAAGTCTGGCATGCAGTTTGCACTTACGTTGGAATGACTGCGGAGACTCCGGTGCGCATGCGCCAGCAGTCAGTCTTCCGGCATAGCGTACATCAAACGCAAGGTGTAGAGTGTAGACCTTATTGCGCACTTAGTCGTCCTGGGGGGGGGGGGGAAACAGCAAGCGGAAGATAGCATATAGTTACCAAGAGTGGAATGACTACGGAGACTCCTGTGCGCATGCGCCAGCAGTCAGTCTTCCGGCAAAGCGTACATCAAACGCAAGGTGTAGAGTGTAGACCTTATTGCGCACTTAGTCGTCCTGGGGGGGGGGGAGAAACAACAAGCGGAAGATAGCATATAGTTACCAAGAGTGTGCCGCCTATTTCTCAGTTTCCTGTCCCTGAAACGACGTGCCTCTGTGTCACAAATGGGATTTTTTCCGGGTGTGGGTGTAGGTAACATTGTCCAAATGTCTTTGTAACAACCGTTCGGCTCACGCCAATCACCATTATTAATCACCACTTACCCAGGGGTCTAAATTTTCGGGTATACATGCCACAAGATCGTCTGGGACTTAAAACAATGATAATCCCGCTTCATACCGGAGTTTTGCTGTTATGGGTAACCCCAACTGTTATGGGCAATACCCACTGATTTAAAACTTCTGGATAAACTAGCACTCAGATATATTACCCTTCCGTCATAAAACCCCGCGTGGAACACGAATAGATGGACATTTTCCTACTAAGACTGGAAATCAAAGCACTAAAGCAGTTCAAGAAACCCCCCAAAAATGTATGGAACGTTGATAGTTTATGAAAAACCATAGTGGTGTGACTTTACAAATATTGAGATGTTATGACCTTTCAATTAGTGGGAAGCCCTATAGCAGAGAGTCAGTGTTAGTCCACTAGTTTCAAATCGGTGGCAATACCAGCTATTTTCACAGGATATCTGCTTTGTACATTTAGCCCAAGATGCAGCTGCAGCCCACATCTTTGAGGATCTATTTAACTGAACACATCAGGCCAGTCAATATGTGACCATTCTGTACAAAATTTGCAAAACTCACACGTGAGACATTTAAATGTTTTTGCTGAGGGAAATCCCTTAAACTGCTCGGAATCCGATTATCCTGCCGGGTTTTTACGATCGTATACAGCTGTCTTCCTTGCACAGCCTGACGTGTCCGTAATGGGACAGAGGAGAATGTGCATAAAGTGAGGCGCCACAAACAATAGTTGCCCGAACATGGGCACAAGTTGGATAGCATCACGCTTTGAACCCGAGTTAAAGGTCTACACGAGTGCGAAACATTCCCCTCCTCCCTCTCCTTTTTTCTTTTTGAGCTGAGTTGTGCTCAGTACAAAAAACTATTTCCCAAAAGCGTTCATTCAGATTCTGTAACATAGTATAGGCGATGGAGCAATTACTGGAGATTAATTAGATTAGGTTCCTAAATTAGCCTCACATTCCAAACTCATGGCTTTTGCGTGGACTCGACTGCAGCTCTGTGTGTGTGTGTACGTGTGTTTAAAAGAGTATGCTCGCGCTTGCGTGTGTGTAAAACTATGCCTAAAACTGTGTGCTCACGTGCATGCGTGTAAAATGTGTGACAGTGTTTATGCGGCTGCCGACACTCCGCCGTCGTCAAGGGTGACGGTTGCCAATTTCCTTCCTAAATTAAAGAAAGACGAAATCCTCGTGACCCCCGAGTCCCAGCTCACAGACAGAGTGCACCCTGAGCAGACGTCACGTTTGCCCCCCCCCCTCCCCACCTCATCGCTCCTCAATCTCCAACGATGACTTTTGACCTCTGCGAAGGAGGGTCATGCTGACAGCCGTGACCTCTCCGGCAACTGCAGCGACATCGTCGTCGGCCTGCAGCCCTACCGGGGACCTCGCAGGAAGAGAGCGAGGACACCGTTAGAGCGGCGGACGTGCAGCCTAGAGTCAGGCCTCGGGAAGAGGATGTGCAATTCGCCCAGCACAGAAAGAGACTGTCCCTGTAATTACATATAAGCGGGATGTTAAAACAGATCTTTAGACGTCGATCTTTTCCCCTCGAACATGCAGTCAAGCCGCAGCTCTGACTCTAACAATATGTCAACAACAAAAATAGTAAGAAAATATTAGGAAGGAATGAAAAAAAGCAGCTTTTAATTCGTCATTCTAGCTTTTATAGCAACTCTGATGAGAAATGTCGATTTAACTTTGCTGTTTCATATAGTTTTTATATCAATACCACCAAATGTTGTAGATGCCAATAGATTTGGGGGGGGGGAAGAAAACATGGATAGTAAAATGTAAAAATAAAAAAAAATCTTTTCTAAATTATTTCGTAATTATCTGAAGCTTTTGTGTTTCTTAACGTAGGTGTAAGATCATGAAAAAGAGTTTTGATAGTACGAGACTGTCGCACGCCAGGTGTACATTTGAAAGCGGGCTATAGATTTAGGCTGCCTTCCAAAGATAAACGTTGCTTGCTCCCTCTGAAGAAAGTCGATAATACGGAATGGACGGCAGGGTTTCCTTTTGTACGCCTTTATCGATTGGATTGCTTGAGCAAGAGTAGGAACGATGAAATAATATAGTTTGTGGACTGCATGTTCCTCAAAATAGTCTTGCTAATAATATATCAGAAAGTTCCTGAATGTTCTCGTATAAACGGACCGTATGGAACTTGACGATTGTCCCCTTTTCTTTGATTTCAGCGAAATAAAACGATACTCTTGATAGTACAAGTCCTCGTCCACACCATTCACAAGTGTTTCCACATCGATTGGCTATCGCCGCTCTGACGACAGCACACGTAAAACCAGTTGCCATGACAACCGTCTCCTTTTGGAAAGTCCCTTTCCTTATAAGGAAAATATAGTGAGACTTAATGAGATTTTATCGATTCTGCTGTCCAGCGTGTGCACAGCACGTGCGGTATTTTTCCAACGTTGAATAAAATCGATTTAGACTGTCTCTGGCTGACGCAAAAGCCTGGGCCACTCCGCGTTGTTCTTTGCCAGCGCGTATCGTCAATGGGTTCTTTTGCCCTCGAGCATACCGCTGTTTCCCAAAATAGACCTGCCCCCGAAGCGCTACATCATTGCGCTAGCAGCGCACGGCGTTAGTCGGCCACCGCACAGCGCAGCACACGGGCGTCTTTCCTGTAGGACGACATACACGCCATCTCAGCTCTTCCTCAGCGTGTCGTTCGTAGCCACAGACCCAACATCGCACAGATTGTGTGGCGCCCAGAATCATCTGCACTTGTCGATGGTCACGAAGACTCTACTCCATCGCGAAGAAATTTAACGGATAAGACTCTGCAGTTTGGAAGAATACATTTTTTCGACACCGGTGGCAAAATAAAGAGGCCGTGCACTTTGCTAACATCTCAAGTTATCATTTATGAGGTGGACTTTGATATAATAAGGTAAGATATTACATGCTTTATAAAATATTATATTATTTAAATATTATTATTAAAATATTTATTATATTATAAAAACTGTGTGTGCAGATTTTGCGCCGGTGGGATTGTTAGCACTCTACTTTCGCTCTCAGATCTGTCGCTGTCTTCGAAAATAGTTTTCTAAATTTTCATAAAGTCTTCAGCCGCTTGATTTATGAAAATCTCAATATTGTTCACATGTTATTCACGTGTGCATCCGAGCTCGTGTTAAAGTAAAAAAATGCAAGCTAAAAATTAGTGAAATATATAGTACTTGGTCTTGATTGTTAAATTCAGTTATAATCAGTCCTTAGTATCACATAATGCCAGTCAGGATTTGTCAGTAAGATCTAAAATCATACTCTAACTACTGTGCTACATTTTAATAATGCTCTGAAGGAAGACTTGGAAAATAAATTTTAAAAGATTTGTAGACTTGATAAATATTTTTTTTTACCCATATGTTAAGCTGAAAATGATCACATGCAATCAGGACATGGTCCTTCTGCATGTAGCTATGCAGTTAGGCCATAACAATTCATAGGCTGCTTCTGTTCCTTAAGTTCAAGCACTGTCTCTTCTTCTATGTATACTTTGTCTGTATTTTGTGTGTCTGTGTGTGGCACACTTTGTCAATGAACCAGCATGGCTGAACAAATTTACCAACCCCAAACATATGGATAAGACTGGCATTATTCTTGTGGCCTTCTTGTGAAGGCATAAAAATTTCATTTCTATTCCCAGAACATTAACAACAGTATTACTAAAAAAAATATGTTATCATTTACACCTTCACTGCAGTGCTTATATAATTACAGTGTAAGCAGTGAAGTTGTAGATTACCCAGTGAACATAATAAACTACACAATAAAATTTTATTAAAAATATTAGTAAAAAATGCACATTAAAGGCTGCAACATAAGTAATTCTTTACTAAAAAGTTACCATATTGTCAACCATTTGGAATTTGAGGTGGTATGCCATGAGCCCATGACACCCTGTAATTTCTTTACTGATGAGATTTCACATCAGTAAAGATGACATGCTTGAAAAACTTTATTAATAAAACAAATTAATATCCCTATCACACCCATATGTTCCATATGCTGCAAATACCCTTGCTTTTGTAAGCTGCAAATAATGTGCCATGTAGTGGGCATATGTAACTGAAACAGCCCATCATCCCAAAGACAGTTGTACATTTTGGTTGCCCAACTTTAGTTTATAGTCCTTTCGAAGTTACTACAAAGCAAATGACGTTGATTTTAGGCCAAAACATCACAGTCTTGCAACATACGGAGCAATCGAGACAGAGAGTTTAAAAAAAAAAACCGGTTGAGTGGCCTACCCGGTGGCTTCATTCGTGCGGTTTCCTCCCTTGCGCAAAGGCTCTCTACCGTATGGCAACCTCGTACGTTGTTATCTCTTAGTTAACATTGGTTTAATTGTACAATATTTGTTGAGTACCGATGTGCTGTTGCATCACGATAGGAAATATTAGCCAGGTAGTCTGAGAAAGCTTATTCAGCGTCACTGGAGCGTCTGCTATCTCCACACACAGCGTCACACACGCGACGTCGGCCAATCAATGCGGGGCTAAAAATAGCGCCCTGCGATCAGCTGTTTGCGCCAGTAAACGGGGGGGGATACACGCGCACTGCGTGAAAGTAGTTCTAGAATGTTCTCTCCTTGTAAGTTGTAACGCAAGACAGCAGACAAATGTTAGTCTAACGAACATCCAGTAAACTTAACCAATATATTTGATTAAGAATACTTTGGCTTATAATTTTGAATTGGTTTGGTGGGCGCAGTGATATTGCCGTGAGGGAAGTGGTTGACACTGGGTGCTACGTAACAATCTGCCAATTCTGCACAAATCATCAGCCGCCGGGCCTGTGGGTGGCAGGTAGGCTGAAGCTCTGCTTGCTGTGTCCATTGTGAACTCAACACATTTTCTTCTTTTTTTCTTTCAGAAACGCTGCTAGCTGCAAACTATCTCTTTTACCGACATGGCTACCCTGAATTGTCGCAACCGCTTTCAGGTGTTGTGTTACGACCAAGTGTTACGCCTGCACGAAGTGATGGAAGATGTGGTGCCTATTCACGGCCGTGGGAACTTCCCCACCCTACATGTCAAACTGCGAGAACTTGTCCAAGTTGTGCAGAAGAAACTTGTTTCGGAAGGAGTCCAAGTTCGAGACGTGCGCCTGAACGGAGGGGCTGCCAGCTACATTCTGGACAGTGCCAGCTGCCAGGAGTTCAACGATTTGGATTTGATTTTTGGTGTCGACTTGTCAAACCACAATGAGCTGCAGAAAGTTCGCAACTGTGTGCTTGAGTGTCTACTTGATTTTCTTCCCGAAGGCGTGAGTAAAGATAAAATGAGCAGCTGCAGCCTGAAAGAGGCGTACGTTCAAAAGATGGTGAAAGTTTGCAACGAGCATGGTGACAGATGGAGCCTCATCTCGCTCTCAAATAAAACGCGCAAGAATGTGGAGTTGAAGTTCGTTGACAAGATGAAACGACAGTTCGAGTTCAGTGTTGATTCCTTCCAGGTGATTCTAGATAGTCTTTTGACTTTCTACGACGTGTCCCAGGCACCCATGAGTGAGCATTTCTACCCGACAGTAGTGGCAGAAAGCGTGTACGGGGACTTCAGCGAAGCTTGGTACCACCTCAATAACAAAATTATAGCCACCCGCAATCCCGAGGAAATCCGAGGAGGTGGTTTGCTGAAGTATTGCTATCTGCTGGTGAAAAGTTTTACTCCTGCAGACGACATTGATATCCGGACCATGGAAAGGTACATGTGTTCTAGGTTCTTCATTGATTTCAGTGACATCAACCAGCAGAGACAGAAACTGGAGTCCTACCTGGCCAACCACTTCTCTGGGGATGAAGGTATGAAATATCATTACCTGATGACTTTGTATCGCGTGGTAGACGAAAGCACCATCTGCCTAATGGGACATGAGCGCCGCCAGACACTGAACCTTATTCACCAGCTTGCTTACCAGGTGCTTATGACGCAAGAGCGCAAAGCCCAGGTCAAGTGCATCGAGCTGCATGAACTGGACCAGCTGAACAACCTGGTAATCGACCAGGTGTTTTATGGGCCCTTCGCCAGCAGCGTCAATGGCAGCCAATTCTACAGCTACGCAGCTCCATCTCCCACCTTTGGCCATCAGATAAGTAATGCGGCTTCTTGCCCCTTTTGTCCCCCGTACCTCAAATGTTCATAAGAGTTCTACTGCTGCTGCTGTTTCTCGGGCAAAGTTGGTTCGTTGTTCCATGACCGAGGTCCCATATATTTGTTTAAAGGGAATGAGGTAGCTGGTGGCGAATGGAGGAGGGGTCCATCGTGTGTGGTGCTAAGGATGAATAATGTAAACAAAAAAATATGTTCAGAAATAACTTTTCCATCCTTAGAATTGAAAATTGGGTTGGGGTGGTAAACTGTGTAAATATTTCCTCCATGCAGTCATCAAAAGATACTGTTTTTTGATCTTGGCTTCTGTTCATGTAATGATATGAAACCTACAGTACCAGTCACTTCCCCCAAAATACATTTGACCTTTCTTAAAGCAACTCGTATGGCATGACTCTCTGTACCTGCTTCAAGTGTGTGCACACTGGCTTACTAGATATCCTGGTCTTGCAAGCCGTGTGCATCGTGCTGTATGAGTGCACAGATGCAATGCTTGTGGATGATGGAAGGTTGATGCATGTGTGACTGGATGTGATAACACACCTGTTTGTGTGATTTTCTGTACATCCCTAATACAATCTATTTTTCTTCAAAAACAAAAAAGAAGCGTACAAGTCTTTTGGTACTGTTTTGGTACTATTTGTTTTCTTTGCCAAAAGGTAGTGGTTGTAGAATAAAACTTTAGAACTGACTTTTAATCGTTGGCCAGGGGAAAGACAATCTGGTGCCATGTGTTTGAAATTGAATTCTGAAAGTTTTCCAAATTAAACTATTTCTCAGATTGCTCGCTTCACCAAAAAAAAAAAAGTCTTGTTATTTATTTCAAAGTTCAGGTTGTATGACTGCCACTGTCAGCATGGCATTTGGAATGGAGAAGATGTAACGTTTTTAATGATAAAATGGATGAATGTTTTGTTCCTACTGCATTACAGTTCTAGCATAATAAACAGATGAATTTAAATATTTATTATAAAGCTTTGCTGGGATAATGATGCATTGAAGAGCATAGAATTCTTTCTGAAGAGAGCAATTTGTTTTCTTCTGATGTTGCCATATCATATATGCATAGAATATATTTATAGATTTAGCTTATGATTTACTGGCTCATCATGCAAATCTGAACCACTTGATTTTTATTTTAAGATTGTAGTCTCATCATAGAAAACCCAACTTTACAGTGTGTGTGTGTTAGCTACTTAAAAATGCTTAGATCCTGTGTGAATATATTCTTATAGCCCTTAAAGTCTAAGTTAGACTACCCAGCATTGTTGTGCAAAGCTTAGGTACATAGAAAAAGAGGAGAAAGTGTTCTCATCTCAGAAAAATGTACATGCCCTATCTGTAAATAAAGTCAAGTTTTTGCCACTTCCATGATAAAAATCTTATGTTTAGCCATTGGTCAAAATGTATTACACTCAGTTCAAGTATTCTGCTAACACACAGACGTAGGAGAATGGATTACCTTCTTTGAATGTTTCAGTACCACCTGAAATAGGTCTTCCAACTAATAGAACTAGAGTTGATCTTGATTGTCCTCCTAGTCACAAAGCAGATGCATAAAAAAGAGGCAGTGTTGCTAAATATGACAGTAATATTTACTGACAAAAACAATGAAAGTAATATTTACTAGAGGAAACATTCACACAGCTAAATCTGATGTGATTGAGCATATATTATCCCCACAACTTTTGGGAAAACTGTCAGTGCATCCATTTGCTGCAGAAAAATCATACTGACAGCATTCAGTCTGGTGGCAGAAACTTTGTCTCGCCCATGGTATACTTATAGTGACAAAGTGTAAGCAGTCACTAAAAGTTGCATTAATTTTGGACGACTGTATTTTGCCTTGTATATTGTGCTATGTGGGGGTGCTGGTTACTTGAATAATGTTAAACATGCATATGGAAAATATAAAAATGTGAACTTAAATTGTTTCATTGAATTTGCCACCTTTCATGCAGATGATCTTGTGTAGTGGTATTTTACAATTGCAATTGCCGTATATAGTAATTTCTTTTCTTATTTGAATAGGATGTAAAAACTGCCTCAAAAATAAAGGCAGCTGATTTTTCTTGTGTGTTTGTGGGGTGGGGCTGGGGGAGGGGTGCACATGCTAGCATGCATGGGTGCGTAGGTTGAAAATTGTCAAAAAACCTGTTGATTTATCATGTACAATTTTGATTTTTGAGGTGTTGTCACATTTACCTTGAATAATGATGAAAGGTGTGAACCCTTGACCTAAATGGGTTTCAAAACATTGTGCTGATGCACTTATATATAATTTGCTGCTTTCATTTCTCCCACTCTCTCTCTCTCTCTTCCACAGGCACAACACACAGACACCCTCTTGTGCATCTGTGGATTTCCACTGGCTATAAATTGAATGCAAATATTGTTACTTGTTCCCTTACCCTCCAATCTTCCCCAGTGTTCTTATACATTTTATTCAGAATAGGCAGTTTGTCAAACTTCCTGGATCTCTGTTGTTGATACGTGACTACTTAAACATTTGTAATCAGCTTGCAGGACAAAGTGTTCAACAGGACTTACATTGCATGTGGTTGTCTCAGAGTATTCTTATTCATAGAGAGCTTCACTCTTCTTTTGTAGCTCACTTGCTAACAGAATGTGACTGAAAGCTGCAGTCAGAATGTGCTGTTGATACAAGCACATATGTTCACCTGTGATGATAGAATTTCCTCCCGTCAGAAATGTTAATTGGGGCACTTGCACAGTTGTTTGAGGAATATTTCTCTTGCATTGCCTCCAGGGAGAGGGGAGGATGTAAAAGAAAACCTAGTTTTGTGTGTGTTTAATAATAATAATTTCTTAATTCAGATTTGGAAGACTGCGTGTGTGTGATAATAATTTCTTCAGTTTTTGTAAGGCCATGTGTGTTTTTTCTTTTCTTGAATGAGGGCACAAGTTGGGAGGGGAGGATTGTTTGTAAATACCTTTATAGTTAGCACTGGTGTGTGTATGAGAGTAGCGTGCACATCCATAGAGTGTGCACACAGAGTGTAGGTGTTAGAGAATTCAGAGTTTGCAGCAGTTTGTGATTTACAAGTTTTTCAAAAAGACCTGTTCTTTGCTGCTTGCTTCCCCCCCACCCCCTAGTTTTTAGATGTTATTTGTCAGCTGTGTTTTTCACACGCACAGAACATTACTTAAAGATAAGGCTGAAACAGGGTGCTGCAATATTGCCACAGCATCATATATGTAAGGCATCCAATTAAAATGGGTATTAGTATAATACAGGATGGGCCACATAAAACCTGTACATGGTCTATTTTTATTCCACTTTCCATGTGAAGACATACCAGTTTTATGTGGCCCACCCTGTATTATTTAACGAGAAGATTTGGGGTTCACATTTTTTGCTGACTGAAAGTACTTGCCCTTTTCTTGTTACTGATGTTGATTGTTTACACATTGGTGACTGGGTTTCACAAGATGTTGATACTATAAATAGAACCGATTTGTGAGTTTTTTTTCATTACTCTTCGTTTTTTTAGCATGAGCAGTTTGTTTGCAATGCGGTTTTGCAGTACTTGTCAGTTAAATGTGTTTAAACTGTCTTTATAATTCAAAAAATTGTAAATAGCCACAGTGTTTGCATTTTTCAATTTTCATTTTGGCAACAAATTTGCTGTTCCTTTGATACATGTATGCCTATATATATATATCTGTGCCTAAGAAAAATGTAATATGGTAACAACAGTTATAAACTTTTTTTTTAACTTCAAAAAAATGAATATCGGAAATGATTTTCCGTGTTTATAGTGAAAAAGGCACAGGGGAGGCAGGGCCATGGGCTGACTATATTTGTTTGGTTCACCCTGTAAATTCTTGTAAACCATATGTCATGTACAGCCTACAGTAGAGCTGACATTAGTCTTTTCTGCCCCAAT